>CM029666.1:7979413-8579413 GCA_017311315.1 Dendrocalamus latiflorus | reverse complement strand
TGTTTTAAGTTTTTCCAGGTATTTTTAAGTGCAATGTAATTTTACTGCTTATGTTTGTCTAAAACTGCAGTTTTGGTGTTCAGCTAGCCAGTTGTTGCAATAATTATTTATATCTTCTGTGCCTTTTGGCCCGATCTATACTATTTTGAGTAGGCGCTATGGTGATGAAGATGGAGATTCAGGAGGACAGTGCCAATGGAGCAACTGGTGGCACATGGACTGAGGAGGACCGAGCCCTCAGCGCCACTGTGCTTGGAACAGATGCCTTTGCATACCTGACAAAAGGAGGTGGTGCCATATCTGAGGGTCTTGTTGCTGGATCGTTACCTGTAGACTTGCAAAATAAACTCCAGGAGCTTGTCGAATCAGAGCGTCCTGGTGCTGGTTGGAACTATGCCATCTTCTGGCAGCTCTCACGCACCAAGTCTGGTGATCTCGTCCTTGGATGGGGGGATGGCTCTTGCCGTGAGCCCCGTGATGTTGAGGTGGGAGCTGCTGGTTCTGCAGGCAATGATGATGCCAAGCAGCGGATGCGGAAGCGTGTGCTGCAGCGGTTGCACACAGCATTCGGGGGTGCTGATGAGGAGGATTATGCCCCAGGTATTGATCAGGTGACAGATACGGAGATGTTCTTCCTAGCATCTATGTACTTTGCATTTCCGCGTCGTGCCGGTGGCCCTGGTAAAGTATTTGCAGCAGGTGTACCCCTCTGGATTCCCAATACTGAGCGCAATGCAATCCCAGCCAATTACTGTTACCGGGGGTACCTTGCAAGTGCGGCAGGATTTAGGACTATTGTGTTAGTGCCATTTGAGACTGGAGTGCTTGAGCTGGGTTCTATGCAGCAGGTGGCGGAGAGTTCTGACGCACTCCAGACCATAAAGTCTGTGTTTGCAGGGGCAAGTGGTAATAAGGCTGCAGTTCAGAGACATGAGAGAAATGGTCCTGTTGAGAGGTCACCAGGTTTATCAAAGATTTTCGGGAAGGATTTGAACCTTGGTAGGCCTTCAGCAGGGCCAGTGGTTGGTGTATCAAGGGCAGATGAAAGGTCATGGGAACAGAGGACTGCTGCTCGTGGCAGCCCATTGCTTCCCAATGTCCAGAAAGAATTGCATAATTTCACTTGGAGTCAGGCTCGGGGCTTGAATTCTCATCAGCAGAAGTTTGGCAATGGTATACTGATTGTGAGTAATGAAGGCACACACCCTAACAATGGAGCTGCGGACATCCCTACTGCAACGCAGTTTCAGCTTCAGAAAGGACCACAGCTTCAGAAACTACCACAGATTCAGAAGCCACCGCAGCTAGTGAAACCACCACAGCTAGTCAATCAGCAACAGCTGCAGCCACAGGCGCCTAGGCAAATAGATTTTAGTGCAGGTACCAGTTCCAAGTCTGGTGTCTTGGTTGCAAGACCAGCTGTTCTTGATGGAGAGAGTGCAGAGGTGGATGGCCTATGTAAAGAGGAAGGCCCACCCCCTGTGGTAGAGGATCGACGACCAAGGAAGAGGGGAAGAAAACCTGCGAATGGGAGGGAGGAGCCACTTAATCATGTTGAGGCTGAGCGCCAGAGGAGGGAGAAGCTCAACCAGCGGTTCTATGCGCTGAGAGCCGTTGTGCCCAACATATCAAAAATGGACAAGGCCTCCCTGCTGGGTGATGCAATAACATACATCACTGACCTCCAAAAGAAGCTCAAAGAGATGGAGGCGGAGAGAGAAAGGTTTCTTGAGTCCGGTATGGTAGATCCGAGGGAGAGAGCGCCTAGACCAGAGGTGGACATCCAGGTGGTGCAAGATGAGGTTCTTGTCCGAGTGATGTCTCCCATGGAGGACCATCCGGTCAAGAAAGTATTCCAAGCTTTTGAAGAGGCAGAAGTTCGTGTAGGCGAGTCGAAGGTCACAGGCAACAATGAAACGGTAGTGCATTCCTTCATTATCAAATGCCCTGGATCTGAACAGCAAACGAGGGAGAAAGTGATTGCTGCGATGTCTCGCGCGATGAGCTCAGTGTAGAATCAGTTGAGGAGTTGGTGCCGTAGAGGTCACTGTAGAATCATTTGAGGAGTTGGTGCCGTAGAGGTGGTTTACTTTGCTGGTTGCAAACAAGCAGCAGCCGCTTGACACCTCAGTGTTGATAGAAGTTGAAGTTCGAGAAAGCAAGCTCAGATTCTGACTTAGCAATGCAAGAAAATCTCGAAGTTAAACTGCCATTGTTGTTTGGTAGGCTCTTGTGGGTCCATGTAGTTTTGATGTTCTATTGGGAAGAATACCATGTTCTTTTAGTGTATTTCTTAACGCGGAACCATAAACAGTACATCTCTTCGCATGCATGAGCTGGAAATTTACCTGGTTTTCTGATAGTCTTATGTATTAGTTCTCTCCTTAAGTGAGGCAGAGGTTGCTCTTGTTTTATGTGTAGACTTTGCATCACTGTTCTTTTGATCGAGTGAGGTGAACAAACAGATGGTGATTGGCAAGGGAGAGAAAAAAAGTAGAAATATGTGAAAGCAACTCACCGCTTAACGCCCTGTCTGCACTGTACCGCAAGCAGGAAAAGACATGGAACAGAGTGAGTTTAATGGTTTTGCTTTTCGTAAGTGATTTTGATAAGGGCATATTAAAGTCATCTCTAAAATTAATTTATTTATTATTTTTATAATTTTTATTACATATGTCTTTCACGCTTCATTATCATTTGTGTTTGTGTGATCAGATTGGCTCTTGCATAAGGGAATTCCTAATGCATCCTATATCAGTAATGTCTATGATATTAATTAGCCCGTCAAGTGGGATTGATACTGAGATGGAGAGAGGATTAAAGAAAGAGAGGGAAGCAGTTGTTGAGAAATAATAATCAATACAATCCACGTAACCAATCAACAGAAAATCAATGGAGAATAATTGGGAGAAGACACCAAGGAAATGAAATTTTTATTAATTTCAAGATTTCTCTTCCTTGTACATAGGCTTATCTATTATTGTCAAAACACCTCAAGGCTATTCTGTATTTACCCATAACGTAACCTAATAGATTTCGTAACACTCTCCTTGGGCGAATACCATATCATGCGTATGCTTCATTAAAAACTTCTCCCAAAAACCAATGGAAAAAAGGATGAAGAACAGAGTACATTGCATCCGTTTCTTATGTTGTACTTGTTGCCTCATTAAAACCTTCGTGCGAGAAAACATCAGAAAAACTCATAAAGGGAAAAGAGTACAACATTAGATCTTCAGGATCATGTAGGTCTTCCAATCTTAAACAAGAGCTATGGTTTAGGGATTTACTCTTCCTGAACCTTGTAACTCGCTAGCTATGGTTCAGGGATTTACTCTTCCTAAATCTTATAACTTGCTAAGTCACCTCATTTCCTATGCTTCACACGCACTTTTGAAAGCTAGAGGTTGGGAGTGCTTTTGTAAATATATCTGCCAGATTATTATAAGACCTAACTTTCAATACTTTTATCTCTCCGTTCTTTTGAAGTTCGTGAGGATAAAAAAATTTAGGAGCAATATACTTCGTGATACGTTCTTTTGAAGTTCGTGAGGATAAAAAAATTTAGGAGCAATATACTTCGTGATATTACTTTTAACGTAATCCATTCGCATCTGTGCTATACAAGTTGCATTATCTCCATAGATAATAGGAGGGTCATCGATAGTGTTCATGCCACATGACTTTTTGATGTAACTAATTATTCGTCTAAGCCAAATACATTCTCATGAGGCTTCATACATCGCTATTATTTCTGAGTGGTTAGTAGACGTAGCTACCAAGGTCTGCTTAGGGTGTGTTTGATTGGGTGGATGAAGGTGAGTGGGATGAGATGATTCAAGATTTGATGGGATGGGATGGGATGTCTCAAAAGGTTGTTTGGTTAAGTGGATGGGATAATATATGCTATTGTTTGGTTGGTGGGATGAGGATGGTGGGATGAACTAATTTTGTGTTTGGTTGGGTGGATGAGATGGGTTGGAACATGGTGAAGCTAACGCGTGGTGAGATTACCACAGGAACCATTGACTCATCCGAATGATGGAGATTGCGTAAGACGATAACAGTAAGGTGTCTGGAAATTCTTGCTTGTCCTAGTTTTCGCCCATTTCAAACAAAGCATGAGAAAAATAATTTCTGTTCTGTTCTGAAGTCCATTCCAAACAACCGTGCCTCGAGAGCTGTAAAAAATCCCGCATATAACGCATTGGACATCCTTGAGAAATTTGGAAAATGTAATCGGCCAATAGGCAGCCACAGGACCACAACTTAGGCCAAGAGTATTATCTCAGCAGATTTCGTACGTGCTGAAAATAAACATCATTGCATGACTTGGCCATGTCTAAAGTTTGATTAGTTTAACACAGCTCATGACTGATGCAACAAATATTAAACACACACTCAATGAGTGAGCTAATGACACAATTGAGAATGTAACTATATAAATCATCGTCATCAGCATACACAGAAGCAGATGCAAAAGGATCGGCTGCAGCTCCGGCTCCAGCTTCTGACCGCTCGGAGAAGCGAAACTCATTGCCGAATATTGCTGCAATGTCTGGGCAAACGCGTGGGCAAACTCCTCAAAGTGAGTAGCCTTGATCTCAGCAATGTCGTCTCCCTCTCATTGTCCTGAAACCAACATAACCAATATTTACTAGTTGCAAGGAAGATTTACTCAAGAGTTGGCATTCAACATATTCTGGATTGGCTTATCATGTAGTAAGCTAAGGTGGACTAAAAATGTTTGAACAAGTACACAAACATACCACTGAGAACAATATCTCATCTGAACAATTGACATAGAACAGTTTATGATTAACAAACCAAAATTTTGTCCTTTACATGTAAGTAATTACACTAACAGGCTTACCAAAATTTTGTGGGCTCCTGCTCCATATACTCCCTTGCAGGATTTGACACTAGACTTGCAGAAGAAAAATAATATCCTAGGAATACAACTTTCAAGTGACAGCAAGCATCATGTTTTAGTGCCCATGGAGAAGCTCCCCATGATGAAGCAGAACAAACCAAATCTCCCGAATAACAATAAAACTCATAGTTTGACATTCAAAGATGAAGCAGAACAAACCAAGCTGCATGTCACAAATTATAGCAAGGGAACCCGTTAATGCCTTTAAAGTGTTACTAGGATATTTTACGGTAGATGGAGTCTTCATGTCAACACAAACGAACTACCTACTCAAAAGACAACCATTACGACATAGTTTCAGAGACCTGAACCTGACTACTTTGTAATACAACCTACTCAAAAGACAACCAAAACCACATAGTTTTGGAGACCTGAACCTGCTTAGTCTGTAATAACACCCACTCAAAACACAGCCAAGACCACATAGTTTCAAAGATTGTGAATGGTGATGTACCTAGCAACCCAAACAACCTTATTTGAGACGGTAAGCTTGTTGAACGCCCATGCAATAGCAGGGTTCTTGCATAAATGAGCATAATAGTGGCTCAGTTGTGCTTTCTCGAATCCAGGGAGATCCACCAAATTGTCCCACAAGTCCTACGACACATCACTATGTGCAGAACCAGCCTTCTCTATAGCTTTGCTAGTTTGTCAAGCCCAGCGGTCATGAAAGAGAACATGTTATCGTTAGTGCACACCTTTGCCCTCTTTGGTGATGGTTTACCTACCGATGAGTCACCTCCATAAGAAAATGGATAACCTTTTGCATCTCAATTTCTAATTGTAACACAATCATAAGAAACTACATAACTTTTAGGCTATTTCAATCATATTGTTTATGGAAAAATATGTGACAAAGCTATCCACAATAGTGTGCTCAACTTAAAATGTTATCCACAATAGTATGCTCAACTGAAAAAGGCAACAACCAACTGATAGATACATGTAACAGGTGTATGCAAATCTTGCATAATCAATGCATGATAACAAATAAATCTGACTGCACAAGAATGTTTAAGTTCGCTACTAACATATCCATACATTCACAATTCAACAATTCGTCACCAGAAATTAAGACTAATAACTGAGAACAAAGCCAACATTGAATAGAAAACGTACCTTCAGTTCCCATCGAAAGTTCCCCCAAGGTGAGGGAGGGGAGGAAGAAGAAGGTCAGGGCGGCAGATCCGGCCAACACGGGCAAGTTCGATCCAGTCACCACTGGCTTCCAAATTGGATGCAGCACCTCAGATCCGGTGTTCGCTGGTGTCGGGTCATCGGTAGGCTAGATCCGGTCACCACCGTGCATTACCATGTGTCACAACAGCAGATTGATGGAATGGGGGTCAGATCTGGCGCAAAGCAAAGGGACAAATCATGGAGAGGGCGAAAGGGAGAGGGAGAGGAGCCACCTGCGCGAGGCAAGCCAACGACAGTGACAAGGGAGGTGACGTCATCCTTCCCTGCGTCAAGACCTATGTCAAATTAGATAGATGGAGAGGAGGAAATCAAGAGTAAATAGGGAAGGAGAGGCGGCACCTTGCAGATCTTCAAAGCAGACAATGTGGAGATGAGAGGTGGACGACAACGTTGAGGGGAGAGGTGCCATTGATGCTCTGTGCAAGAGGATATGGGGCGGTGCCTTTTTCCATGAGAGGAGGTGAGGCCCAACGCCGAGAGGGTGAGCGCGCACAGCGCGAGTGCACGAGGGCATCGCGTACCCCATCGTTCGGCCATTTTTGCCGAATGGTTTGGTTCAACATCAACGTCGAATATGCCCTCAAATGGTACCAGTGCGTCTTGGACACCTTCGTTCAGTTCCTCCAACCAAACGTGTGAATAAGGATAAATCTCGAACCATCCAATGCAGGTACCACCTCATACACCCATCCAAATAGCCCCTTAAATGACTGCCAAGAAATAGATAAATAAAAGGGATGGTCTAGAGACTTCTATTGATGGGATGTTTACCTATTTCTACAGATGTTCCCTATAATAGAATGGGCCAATCTATTTCTTTGTGCAAATAAAGCCCCACTAAACACAAATCTTTGTCACCCACAACTGCATCACAGACACCCCGGTCCTTGCGCTTCCATCCAATGGTTACGAAGATCGTGCAGACGAATGAACCATCACGCGCATGCATGGAATAAGGCATTAGCGAAATTAATTTCTTTTTTCGCCACATGTGAAGGACACACCGTGGACACATATGGGGCACGACCCATCCCAATCAGCCCAACACAATGCTTAACCCTATGTCCCTAGCACCAGATGCAACAACCCAATCCAAAGCCACAAAGTCATGTACATACACCCTCAAAATAATCACTGACTAGTGTTGCATTCTTCCCATGTCTCTTAAGGAATACCAAGGGTGAGATCATGTGGAGGTCACCCCATGGTTGCGATGAGTAATTGACTTTTGGATTGGAATTTTTGTGGAGATTGAGTTTGGTTTTTAAGGATTTTGCAAAAGATCACATTTTGTCTGACGACTTCATGGTTTGAAGTTTATTGGAGTATTTGAAGTTTATGACTTTGTAGTTGGGCGATCAGAATGACCTTTTGTTGAGTAGTTTGAAGGTACTCTTTAGTCCAAAGGACTTGGTACTCAGTAGTCGAGAGGTCACGGTACTCAATGGTCATAGCTTACTGCCTGATCCGTGTTCGATAGTCGTAAGCCTTTGCTATCGGTAGTCATTAGCCGTTTGCGATCGGTAGTCCTAAGCCATTTGCGATCGGTAGTCCTAAGCCTTTGTGATCGGTTGTCGTAACGATCTGCTGTGATGGTCATAAGCTTCAGGGTAGGTACTCATTTCTTGAGCACCTGAGTACTCGTGTCAGACCAGCCAGTGGTCTAATTGGCCTGTGCTTGGCGGTCAGACTAGCTTCTCTCGGTGGTTTGAGGTTGTTCTCTGGAATTCGTAGGGTTTTGGTCATGGTTTGACCTGAGTGTTGTTGGTAGTGTGCGCATAGGTTTATTGTCTGGTCCTAGGTTTAGGATCAGTAATTTGGGTGCATTCATTTTGCATTATGCATTGTATGGATTAATTGCACAAATTAAAGACTTTGTGTATTGTGCGGTGCTATGTGACAGTTTGCTTGTTGATGTTAGTTGCAGGACTTTGAAGTTATGTATGGTGAGGCGTAGTGTGAAACTGCGTCATTGACCTAAGTGGTTTACGTCTTGTACGTGCTGAAAATGTGAAGTGAATCAGGTGTTGATGCACTAATGGTTTAATAATTGTAAGCCGCTTTGAGAAGTATCTGAGAGAGAGTAAAACTCGGTGTTAGGTGGGGTTAATGGGTTATCCCTAATTTGGCCTAATAGGTGGATCCAGTAGGTTTTGGTTCAGGTTGTGGGCCTATAAAAAGGGAGGGGAGACAAGTGATAGTATTTGAGAAGGTTGGCTAAACCTTTTGGTGGCTAGCTCCTCCCTCAAATGGGAGATAGGTTAGAGAGTGTGTGTGCGCGCTCTAAGTTTAAAGCACTATACTCCTGAGTGGAGTGGCTGTAAAACCAATCACCTCAAGTGAGCAATACATCAATCCTTTACATCCTCTTAAATTCATCTTGTTGATTGAGTTGCTCTTGTTTCGGTTAGTTTAATCTCTATTTTGCTCTTCTCTTAGTCTTCTTGTGCCAAGGACATAAATGAGATAGAGATAATCTCTTAAGATCGATCTCCAATTATCTAGACACCTCAATAGCAAGTTTATCAAGAAATCATGTTTTTACTTGATTTTGGCTCCGTCGAGCGATTTCTTGATCCGAGGACTTTTGATTTGATTCTTTTGGTGATCTTGTTTACTGTGACATGTGAGAACGTGCCCAAAGCCATCTTAGCTATCTTTTACCCACGAGTAAGATCTGATCATCGATTTGGTCTTTAGTTCTTAGTTAGTGTGTGCTATTTTTAAATTACAAAAAGATCTCAAATTTATCATGGATTTTTCGATCTAGGAATGGAATAGCTTCCTAAGACCTTAAGAAACATGCATACAAAGTTTAACGGCTTTTGGTTTAGTCGATCGAAAGTTTTGTCGATTTTGGTTCTCATGGTCGGCTAAAAACCCTGTTCTTCTATTGGAAGCAGTAGTATCTCAAGCCTTGTAGCGGTAGTACCATAGTCCCTGGTCTTCGACCACTCTAGTTTTTGACTATTCACTGGTCATCGACCTCTCTAGCCATGTTTCGACTTGGTTCGACCACTTTGGTTTCTACCGTCTACAGGTCGGCTACTCACTGGTAGTTGTTCCCACCGGTCGGATTTCAACCTACCTAAAACACTCAGGTTGTACTTAGATCTTGGACCGCGCTGGTTTTTGACCATTCATTGGGTTTTGACCATGTTAGCTTTTCGACCACTCGCTGGTCTTCGACCATGTAGGTTATGACACATCGGTCTTCGATCGCATTAGTTTTTGATCGCTCATTAGTCTTAGACCACGCTGATTTTTCGGTTGCTCACTGGTGATCGACCACTCAATGGTCTTTGACCACGTTGGTCCTTCGACCGCTCGTTGGTTTTCGATCACGTTGATTTTTGACTACTCTCTAGTCGTTGACTACTCTAGTCGAATTTTGACCACGCTGGTTTCAACCATTCTCTAATTCCTGACCACTCGAGTCGTTACTCAACCACGTTGGTTTTCAATCATTCTCTGATCGTCGACCACACGAGTTGTTTTCAGACCACTCAGTCTTTCGATCGGTTGCGGTAGTACCACAGAAACAACAGTGGTAGTACCGCACCTGCAGATTTTGCACAGTGGCTCAGCTTTGAGTTTCTCCAGATTTTAAGTAAAATTCCTATCCGAGTCTTCATAGCTTTGTAGCTATCGGAGCAAAGAATAAATGAATACTTAGGAATTTTTTTAAGGCGCCATTTACCCCCTGTTGTCATCTTCGATCCTACACTAAGATAACTTTTCTCTCTGTCAAAAAAAGTAAGAGATATGCTCTCATGGATTATGTCCTACAAGAGCCTCAAGGGATTTATATGCTTCTCTTCATTTTCTCAACCTCGGGAGTTCTGCTCTTGTATTTACTGTAGTTCACTGTTGGGACATGGCAATTCCTAAATTTGAACTGAAATTGTGCTTATGAGCATTTATTTCCGTATGCATGATTTTGTGTTACAAGTTATAACCAGTTCAGCCTAGTGTCATGTTGTGCTTTTGTGATCAATGGGAAATTGAGCGCAACCTCATTTCTGACAATACAAACCAAACCAGTGATCCTTCGTTCAAGAGTTTTGAGTTCTGTTTTTTTTTTTGCACTAGCGGTTTATTTGGGAATT
The DNA here is from genome assembly GCA_017311315.1 of Dendrocalamus latiflorus. Taxonomy (NCBI): domain Eukaryota; kingdom Viridiplantae; phylum Streptophyta; class Magnoliopsida; order Poales; family Poaceae; genus Dendrocalamus; species Dendrocalamus latiflorus. The sequence goes on along the minus strand of CM029666.1, from coordinate 8,569,171 downwards.
CGCTTTTAAAATAGTTTACGTACACTTCTACATGACCTGTGCATGTGGTGCGGGTGCTTTGTCGATTTTATCCGCTTTGACAATCCACAAAATTGTGTTGAAAGGCTTCTAGTAGTCCACAGGCATTTCCAAAATTGTGTTTCTGGAGCACAGTAGGAAGTGCGACAATATGAAAGTACGGAATGGACATCTGTCACTTTGCTGTTTGCAACAGATGCCTCATTCTGTTGGTTTTTCTTTTTCTTCGGTAGCTCTTTTGCGTATCTCGTCGAAAGGAAGATGATAGAAGAGATTCCATCTAACCAAATTCAGGGAAAGAATTGACGGAACATGCAAAATGACATGTAGTTTCGTTCCCCCATTAGCTGACCAGAATGTGTTTTATTTCTGAACCTTCCTGCTGGAAGATGACGAGAGCTTTTGTTTCTTTTAATCGAGAAATTTCGATATTTGACACTAAATACGTGCGGCTTTCAACTTTTAACCCCCAATTCGCACGCCTTTGAAAATTTAACCCTGTCACTGCGAATTCTTTTGATTCAAGGGATTCTCCTCATTTTCTCTCCTTTTCTATTTTTTGTGCCACCGAAAATGACCGTAGTGCCCTCTGCCTAATCTCAGCTCATCCCCACGGTGGATCGGTTTGCTCATACAAAACAGTGACTGTTTTGTATGAGCAAACCGATCCACCGTGGGGATGAGCTGAGATTAGGCAGAGGGCACTACGGTCATTTCCGGTGGCACAAAAAATAGAAAAGGAGAGAAAATGAGGAGAATCCCTTGAATCAAAAGAATTCGCAGTGACAGGGTTAAATTTCCAAAGGCGTGCGAATTGGGGGTTAAAAGTTGAGAGCCGCACGTATTCAGTGTCAAATATCGAAATTTCTCCTTTTAATCATGCACAGATCAGCTTATTATCAGCGATTAACATATATTAGTGAAAAGTACCCATTCTTGGTTCCTCTTACTGATCGTTAGGTTGGCTAATCTGACGATGACATGAGCTCATGTTTTGAGTGTTGAAAGTCTTCATCTGAATCTCCGTCGTGCGACGGAAACACTAATTGATGGTGAGAGTACCATGTTCTAGTGTCAATAGTAATCAGAAAGTAAAGAAACCACTGCCAGGGCAATATAATTCGAGGAATTTTCTGGCACCGTGTAGCTATTACACCTGGCAGCAAGATGCAAACCATGATTACCAGGAGAACGTCGCAGTATGCCGTCAATCCAAACCATACGAAGCCTCCTAATCGGCAATAATTTTGCGGGCTGGATTCCAACACTGCGTCGAACACACTGACCTAGACAATGTTAAGCCTGAAACAAAAACCTCAAGCTTAGGCGATGCAGGTTGCCTTCTCCTTAATCAGGTGTGAGCTCATGTCATCTCTTCCAGGCTCCAGCACTGCTGCAGTTTCTTGGGCTGGATTATTTGTCGCTGCAAGTCGGAAGGCCAAGTGAGATCAGCTGCTGTTGTACAACAAAAGCACAACTAATCAGTGGGTTTATGCATCTGCTGGTCTTCGAGACCACAACAAAGCAACCTTATGTTTAAATCCCGTTATTCCACCAGTGTTAACAGCGGAACATTTGATAATTGGCATGCTAACTACAATAATCAAAGCACGGTTTCTGGTGCAGTGCAAGGTGCTCAGGAACATTCAGCTAAGTAGGAACTACACATGATAGTCAGGTGATTATATATAGATGGGTGCTTCATCATACATACCTTTTCTTTTTGTTGGAGGAGCCTTTCTTTCCCCTGCCCAATGCAACGTCGTCCATGCTTTGCCCCTGGCGCCGGTACCGGCCGCCGGACGCGACGAAGCCGGGGCATGGCCGGTAGGCCTTGATCGGCCACCAGCCGAAGCCCGGGACGGCGGCTATGCCGCCCTGGATCCGCCCCTCGCCATTGCAACCCCTCTCCATTTCGTCCCTGCCGCAGCCCTTGCAGCCCCTACGTTTGATTAAGCTATGTTTTGAGATGATAGAAATCAAAGTAGATTATGGGTATTGATAAACATCATCCGGATGTTTTCTTTCTAACTATCATCCAAATTTATGACCGTTTGATTCGAGATCCAAGGGCACAAATTCTCCCCACCCCTTCCAAAAACAATTCACCCCCCTCCAAAAAAAATTCTCCCCCTTCCAAAAAAAGAGACCGTTGGATCTCTAATCCAACAGTCCGAAATTTGGATGATTGTTGAGAAGAAAACATCCGGATACCTATACACACCCATTCTTGTGTGTACAAGGCGGACGTACTCGTACTCACACACGCACACATACGACACCACACACCGAGCCGGGACGGGTGGACTGCTCGCCTGGCAGTCGCACCAACCGAGCTACGCTCTGTCCACGAATCAAAGTAAATTCTGAGATGAAATCGCAGATATATGAATACAGACGAAGGTAACTTTATTATGTCCCAAGAGCAAAATAGCTAATGCTAGCTCTCTCTCTCTCTCTCTCTCTCTCTCTCTGTGTGTGTTAATAAAAAAACTCTTCTCATCTTATGTTAGTTTAAAAATTGCATTAGCAATCTTCAAAGGGCAAGATTCCACGAACACACGAGGGAAAAAAAACAAAAATCAATTTTCGCAGAAATTGGCTACAAATGGGGTCGTGGTTCCAGCTAACATATACTAGAGTTGAAAAAAAGATACATACTTCCATGCTTACATATTCGAGACAAACCTGAAGTTGGGGTCATCCTTGTAGCTGACAATTGCAGGCTCAGATCCTTCTCCTGAAGGAGGAGCAGGGACTGCCCCTGCTGCTCCCTCCTGCTCCTTAGTCACAACAGAAGAGGAGGAGTTAGAGGAACAAACCACAGCTGAAGAACTGCCGACAAGATTGCCCCTGGCTGATGCATGCTTCTTGCACAGCAGAGGAGACGCAGAAGAGGAGTGGCTGCTGGAGAGGAAGAGGGGCTTGTGGAGAGGGAGGGGAGGGGAAGGGAGCTGCAGCCAGAGTGAGGTCGCCATTATTTGGCGGCTGCGCTTGTGCAGGCGCTGCCTGTGCTCTGCTTTGCTTCCCCTGGAGAGAGAGGAAGAAATGGACCCAGCCAGGGGAAGGAGGACAAGAAATGGAAGATGAACTGGGGAGCCACGTGGCCAGGCCACCATGTCGTGGGATAATGCTTGGCGGATGTTGCTCCTTGCAGATGGGCTTAAAAAAAAAGACAGATCACCTCAAAAGAAAAAACTATGTTACTACCATGAAAAGTCAGTCATGTAAGGGATCGTCCATGAGGAAAAAATAAAGCGATGAAAAAGATAAAAAATGAGATTCTACAGAGATTTAAACTCGGGTTAATGGATTCAGAGTCCATTGTCCTGACCACTAGACCATGGAACCCCTCGCAAAGAATGAACCTATACATATCTTTTAACATAAGCATGCTTTAGGCTAAGGGACCAACTTTAATTACATGTAGAGATGGCAATGGGCACAAACCCGCTGGGTTTTGCTATCCCAAACCCGTGCCCATGAAAGTTGAGCGTGCCCGCTAAAAAACCCATGCCCGTGACGGGTGCAGATTTTTGCCCAGACCCATGCCCACTGGGTTAACGGGTACCCACGGGTCGCCTGTGGGGTCAGTAATGGGAGCTGCAACAATGGTTAATGGAGAGGAGGAAGAAGTTCACCGGCCATCTTCATTGGAGCCGGAGGGCAGCGCCATGGCCAAGGGCCTACTACTGCGATGCGCGTTGGTTGCGGCGTGGGGGCGGCGGGTTGTCGCCGTGGGGGTGGCAGGCTGAACTGGAAGACGAGGTGACTGCGAGGGCGTGCGGGAGGACGAGCGTGCGACGAGAGTGGCGGGAGTAGGAGCGGGAGCTGTGGGACGGGAGGGCGAGCGTGGAGACTGCCGGAGACCGAGCGCGGAGCACCAGATGCGCCGTCGCTGCGGCGGCTGTTGAATCGGGGTGGGGACTGGGGAGGAGTGAGTAGTGACCGTGACCGAGTGCTAGCTAGGGTTAGCCGTATGGGTAATGCGGCATTGCCGCATTGGATTTGGGGCTTGTGGCTAAATGGCTAATGGGCTATGGGCTGAGCTAGTTTGCCTGGGACGCTGGAAGGCTGGGTTTATAACTCCTATGGATCGGGTTTATATTACCCGTGGGTTTATGGGTTTGGGTACTATAGGAACATACCCGAACCCGGCAGACCCGATGGGTTGGGTTTTTTGCCCATTAAGAGACCTATGGGTTAGAAAATTGACTTAGACTCATGCCCTAATAGAGTAAAAACCCACCGGGTATCGGGTTTCGGGTACCCATTGCCATCTCTAATTACATGTAAGCCCTATTTCCATATAGGGGTAGCAAAATAAACCGTGTCTACCGAGCTAACCCAAAGTATCCTATTGTTGGTCGTGTCCAGGCACAGCACGACCCACCACCGAATTGTGCCAGGCCGTGCTTAGGCTATCACCCTAGCCCAGCATGATTTGGTATAGCGCGAATAGTACCAGGCCCAGCCCAGGCCGGCCTATTAGGCTCGTTTATTTTTTATATTTATATGATTTTTATTATATATTTTTTGTATAGTCAAATTTATAAGTATAAATACTTTTATTTTGCATTTTTTATATTTTTTCTAGAATGTTCTTATATTTTTTAAATAAAATTCATGGCAAACGGGCTAGATGGGTCTTCTTGGCCCGTCGGACTAAATAGGCCTGGGCCGGCACGACATAGCCCATCACCTTGGTGGGTTGTGCCTAGGTTTGCAGCTTAGCCTACGGGGTGGCACGACACAACCCATTTAGGTTGATGGGCTAAGTGGGCTATGCCTAATGGGTTCGTGTGGTGTTGGGCCAGACCGCCTATTTGGCTAGCACTATTTCCGTATAGGAAAAGTTCATGTAACACATTGAACTTTGATTGAAAGTCCGTCTAGTATTTCGAACTATGAAACTGGACATTTAACCCCTAACTTTGTAATCTAGTTCAAATAACACTCTGACGTGGCTTCAGATTGTGGTATTGTCTGCGTGGCGCGATGCGTGGATGGTTTTATCATGTCGGATGACACGTTGGTCAAGTTTAGATCAATGATAGGTGGAGCCCACATGACCTTCACTCCCAAATCGAAATAGAAAGGGAGGGAACTACAGGGGGCGGTGGCCATGGAAGCACGATTGGGAGCTCAGTAGGGAGAAACGCTTGTAAGCCCCACATGTCACTGGTCTAACTTAGTCAGTGTATCATTCTATATGGCAAAATAACCCACTCATCAAGCCATGTGGGCAAAACCATCATACGAAATCAGGTCATGGTGTTATTTGAACCGAATTGAAAAGTTCGGGAGTCAAATATTTGACACTGCAGAACCCCGCCACCTTCCCTCTCCCCCACCAGCCACCAGGCCACCACCAGGTGCTATTGGCACTGATTTTACCATTTTGCCCATGAATTGGCTAGACCGGACTGCCCATCACTTGGCTCGATCAGACCACGTTCCTCCTGACTCCTCCTTGGATCCCATGTCATCGTCGTCGTCGCCGCCCAGGTAACTAACGCATCTCCTCTGACCTCTCCCCCCTTGTCTCGTTTGCTAGGTGGTATGATTTGCTGATGGGAAGAGCCGCCGCAGCCATCGCCCATGCACGAGGGATTTGGGATGGAGGCGGTTTGGGATCGAGATGGATGTGGGATGGGAGATGGAGGGGTTTCAGTCTTTGTCTCCGTCGGCTGTGTCACCGTCGCTGCACGAGAGATTATAGGATGGATGGGGAATTTGGGTTGGGGAGTTTGGGATTGGGGAGAAGGGATGGGAGGTACATGGAACTTCCGCCAATTGGTCAAAAGCAAAACAACGTCTGCCATGAATTTGGCAGAATATATCAGAACAGGGCGTCGTAGCTCCCAATCTAGTGTGAAACTTCTTGCCTGTATGAACTTGATTGGGACACCGTTGAACTTGAAACATAGTGATTTTGCCCAATGTTGCTCCCTGGTTTACTGGTTATATTATCTTGTAAACCTAATGAATATGGTTGTATCACTCATGGTGGCAGTAAAGCTTTTCACTGAAACCAAATTTTATGTTATTGGATGAAGTTGCCTCTTTTGACGCATGAATCATGATAACTTCATCATGCAGTAGCTGACTAGTTGTTTTCTTCTTCATTGGTATTTTTTCCAAACACACAATTAATTCTCCTACTTCATTCACCAAAATATATTTCTTGGTGTTGGAAGAACCCATTTGTAGTGACTATATCGTTAAGTTTCATCCACGATCTGTTTTTCATGTTTTAATTCGAGGCATTGTAAAAGAAATTCATGCGTGCACTTTCCAGATGTTGCGTTATTTGGTGCTAGGCGTTACTTTGGATTGTTTTCCTCCTTTGTTCTAGCTGATTCTGATTCACTTTGCAACTTGTATATATTTTATCGACAGTTTAGGAAATGATCATGTCTCGGAGTCGTTGTACCTTCCTGCAACCACGGAGTCAATAGCAATGGCTTAGGAGGCTAAGGATGTTTTAGAATTCATTCCAATCCTGTACCGTGTGCTCCAAGATCCATCTTCTGCAGATGCACTTGCAATAACAAATCTTACGAATTACCTTACTAAAGAGAACCGAGCTGAGGAGCTGTGAAATCTTTTGACCCAGCTCGGGCCATTTTTCTCAATGATCCCCAATGCAAAGAATGCCTTATAAACTTAGACGGAGGAAGTAATAAAAAAGGCAACAAATAGTAGGCAGGGCATTGTCATGCCAGTATGTGAGGCGTGGCCGTTGCAATTAGCCACGCCAAATTAGGTGGCGTGGCTATAGGCCAATGCGCCAACGCCATGCCAAGTTGTTTTGTAGTGGTCCTGTGGCACCACTTGTCACGCCGTATATAGTAGCGTGATAGTATCTAAATGTCACGCCAAGGGTGATGGTGTGACTAAAATGATCGGGATTTACAAATATGTTGTGGGAGGAGTTAGTGTTGTTTCGTCTAAGTTTATAATATATATTTTATGTTAATATATAGACTAAGAAGATATTAAAAATATCTAAACTATCCCTAATTATTACCCTTAAATGTTATATTCAATACATGCATATAGATAACATAAAGTAAAATGAGATATTTATTAAGGATATAAAGAAAATATCATATTAATTTTGTATTGGAATATGAAATACGCCATATATTTATGGACAAGACTATTAAAAAAGAATGCCTTATAAACTTAGACGGAGGAAGTAATAAAATACTACTAAAATGGGTTAAATGATAAAGAAAATGTCATGAAGTATCTGGGTGGGTCTAATATTGATGCTACGAAAGCTATAGCTAAGGGCGAGAAATGGATATGAATTATCCGTATTATTCAGTTGTCGTATTTGATAGGATATGAATACGATATAGATTTTCCTATCCGATTAACATGTTATCTCCTATTGTAGGACCGAAATGGCGACAGAGGCGGGGTGAATGTCGCTCGCTTCAAAATCGCCCCCGGGAAAACAAACACTGATTTATCAAAAAGATGCAAAACAAAGCACCTCACAGAAAATTAAAATTAATTTTGCCGAAATTTGGAACGCATGCGACACTGAAAAATTCAGCATAAATCAGAGACCAGCCAGTAAAAATTTCAACTGAAAATATCGTTGTTTGATCTGCATGCAAAATTGTTGAAGATAGCACAAAAAATAAAATCAACCCAACCGAGCAAGAAAGAAGTCAAACATGGTCCAAAGGAAAGAGAAATGAAGCTACTGACCATGTCGACACAAGGAGCAAACGAAAGAACAAGTTTTCCTCAAAGCTCCAAAAATGGCTTTTGCTACCACTATTCTCCTCCTTTTGGCAATAACACATCAAGAATGCAAAGGAGAGAATATGACATGTCAATGGATGTATATGGCTGAAGTTTGATTATTTCTAAGCATTTTGAGCCATGAGAATTATCCATAATGACCAGAATGAGATACACCAAGCCATAACTCAATAAAAAACCATCTAGATCATGATATGACATGTATAAACTAGTTAGAACACATAGATGACAATCTGAAACATAGTGCGTTAAGTGAGAATGTCAAGTCATCAAGGAGTAAAGTCTAACTAGAGATATCCAAGGATGATGCAGGCCATGTCAATTAAGCTAAGCGGAACCAAGAAGCTACAATTGAGACCAAATAGAGTGCTATGCTCAAGAATGAAACATTTGTATAAGTACTTGGTTCTTTTTGTAGGTTAAGCAAATTGAACACATAAAACATTGTCTTTTTAAAGCTAATGGTTGTTTCCAACCTAATTTTTTTGTTTATGTGCTAGATCTCAACCCTTATGCGACTACTCCAAGCAAGAAGCTTAAGAAGATAGTCTAGGTCATCCAAAACCCCCCCTGAGTTCATGCCTAGTGCAATGGCAAGCTGTCTCATGAGAAAGAATGGGTGAAATCAGTTTTTTCGCACAAAAGAGATCTTTTTTCTTTGTAAACATGTTGTACTAACTTATGCATCATCAAGAGACTAAAACAGCTCAATCTAAGGCTCAATAAAGATTCAACGCTCAGCTAAGCCTAGTTGACATGGCACGAATCATAAAAGGATAGCTCAAGAAGGACTAGACTCAAATGCTAGCATGACAAGTTTTACTTCAAGTTGTGCAATTTTAATTAACTTATCATGGTAAAAACTAGTCTACACATGTGAAGTCATGATCAATCTGGCATATAAAGTACAAATCATGACAAGGTGTACAGCATTGTAAACATGTCATAACAGGATAATAATCAAGACTCAATGTAGTTATATTACAATGCAGAATGCTAGAAATGCAGAAAATCCAGCTCCCCTCAATATTAGATGCAACTTTGAGTTCAAGTTAAGTTATATCAAAATTAAGCTCCAGAAGCTCCCAAATGAACTCTCCCTGAACCAAAGCAATAAAATCGAGAAGCTGACAAAACAGGTAGTCCTTAAAGCATAGATAAGATATAGAGACAACTATGGCTCAAACTGACTCTCATCTACCCCATATGACTCCAGGACAATCAGCTGACAGTAAATCACACACTAGAGAGCAAACACGTACCATGTCTACCCGAGAGTGGCCCAACCCTCGCTAGAACCTACAAGAAGTGAGTGAGCTCAACCTAGTGAGATAAGAAACAGCTAATATGCAGCATCCTAGAAGCACAAGATAAGAGTAAGAAGTCTAAGCAACTTGGCAAGAAAATCACTCTAACATATGCTGGAAGGATTAAACCCAAATGCACCCCAAGTGCAAAGCAACAGAAATGAGACAGAAGCATAATCAATATAGTAAAGCAGTAAAGTCCAAAACTCCCCCTCACTACAGTCCGTAAGGACAAACCACCCCAAGCTCTCCCCGTAGAGTTGAAAACCTCGAACTATCCAATGGCTTGGTGAAGATGTCAGCCAACTGGTGGTCACTCTCCACAAACTGGAGCACTATATCGCCCTTCTCTACATGGTCTCTAAGGAAGTGATAACGGATATCGATGTGCTTGGTCCGAGAGTGTTGCACTGGGTTCTTAGCAATGTTAATCGCAGAAGTGTTATCACAAAAGAGTGGAACACTGTCTATGACTAACCCAAAGTCCCGCAGGGTCGAAACCATCCAAAGCACTTGGCTACAGCAACTGGCTGCAGCAACGTACTCGGCCTCTGCGGTGGACTGCGCAACACCGGACTGCTTCCTCGAAGACCAAGATACGAGAGAAGTGCCAATGAATTGGCAAGTGCCAGAAGTGCTCTTCCTATCTATCCTACAGCCAGCAAAGTCTGCGTCCGAGAAGGCTCTCAAGGAAAGACAGGATGAGGAAGAGTACCAGATACCATAGTCAATGGTAGCTCGGAGGTACCGAAAGATGCGCTTCACCGCCTGGCGGTGAGATATGCGAGGAGAGGCCTGAAAACGAGCACACAGACACACAGAGAAGTGTATGTCTGATCTCGAGGCAGTGATGTAAAGAAGAGAGCCGATCATACTTCTGTACTCTTTCTGATCAACTGGCTCGCCATCCTCATCTGGGTCAAGATAGGCTGTAGAAGCCATCGGAGTTGACACCGGCTTACCATCACTCATGTCGAAGCGTCTCAGGAGGTCGCGAGTGTACTTGCCTTAATGCAAGAAGGTACCCTCCCGAGTCTGCTTGATTTGGAAGCCAAGAAAGAAGGTCAACTCGCCCATCATGCTCATTTCAAACTCGGTGCTCATGACATCCGAGAACTGTGAAACCAGAGCATGGGAAGAGCCGCCAAAGATGATGTCATCGACATAGATCTGGACGAGCAGAAGGTCATTGCCATGACGGCGGATGAACAAGGTCTTATCTACTTTACCCATTTCAAACCCATGACTCAACAAGTAGGACTTAAGCCTCTCATACCAAGCTCTGGGGGCCTGCTTAAGTCCATATAACGCTTTGGAAAGCTTGAAGACATGGTGTGGGTATTTGGGGTTCTCGAAACCTGGAGGCTCTCTGACGTAAACTTCTTCCTCAATGACTCCATTAAGGAAGGCACTCTTGACGTCCATCTGGTAGAGCTTGAAACCCTTAGAAGCTGCAAAGGTAAGCAGGATTCTAATGGCCTCAAGTCGAGCTACAGGGGCAAAGGTCTCCTCGAAATCTAGACCCTCAACCTAGGAAAACCCCTGAGCTACCAGTCTAGCCTTGTTTCGAATAACCACTCCATCCTCGCTCTGCTTGTTCTTGAACACCCACTTAGTCCCAATAATATTGTGACCTCACGAGGGCTCGACAAGCGACCAGACCTTGTTCCTCTCGAAATTCTCTAACTCCTCATGCATGGCATTAACCCAAGACTCATCGGAAAGAGCATGAGAAACATCTTTGGGCTCAAAGGAGGCAATGAAAGCAGAATGGAGACAGAATTGAGATAAGCCAGATTTTGAGCGGGTAACACGCTCGAAAAGGTCTCCAATAATCTGCTCTGAAGGATGCCTTTTCTGGATATGTCGGGGAGGTCCTGAATGAGGAGAAGAAGTGGCCTCTACCTCGTGTGCAGACGAGGCAGAGACAGAGCCACTAGCTCCGGAGGAAGCAGTAGGCAAGTGCTGATCACCTTGAGGTACCGTGGAGGAAGGCATCTCAAGGGGAGGATGAGGAGCTGGATCAGGTAAACAACCATCGTCTCCATCGTCCTCATCATCCACAAAGATGGTCTCGGACTGCTCTAAAGAATCTGAAATATCTGGCCTAGTCCCCGGACCGGCCTCGTCAAAGGTCACCTCACAGGTCTCTACCATTTTGCTAGACTCGCAGTTCCAGACCCTATAAGCCCGCGAAGAAGGCGAGTAACCTAGAAAGATCCCATCACAAGAACGTGACTCGAACTTATCTAGGTTCCCGGACTTCAGAATAAAGCACTTGCAACCAAACACACGAAAATGAGAGACGCTGGGCTTTCGCCCGTATCTCAACTCATAAGAAGTGCGGTGCAAGTGTGCCCGAAGAAAAACTCGATTTGAGACATGGCACGCGGTGGCTATAGCCTCAGCCCAAAACTTCCGCGGTGTAGAGTACTCATCAAGCATCGTCCTGGCCATCTCGACCAGCGTACGGTTCTTTCTCCCACAACGCCATTTTGCTGTGGGACATGCGGAGAGGAGAACTGATGCTCTACACCTGTCTCACCACAGAAACTCTCGAAGTAGGAATTCTTGAACTCCGTGCCATTGTCACTGCAGATCGCTCGTAAGGCACCCGGGAGCTCAACAGAAAGCCTACTGAAAAGACCTCGGAAATGTGAAAATATCTCATCCTTCGAGGCTAAGAAAAACACCCAAGAATACCTCGAGAAGTCATCGACCACGACAAGAACATACCACTTCCCTCCTGCTGACTGCACTCGAGCTGGTCCAACAGTGTCCATATGGAGTAGCTGTCTCGGTGCATCGGTCATAGTAACTGTGACCGGAGGGTGAGAAGCGGCAACAATCTTGCCGTGCCGGCATGGAGCACAGACTAGATCTTTGACCATCTTGAGTTTCGGTAAACCACGAATGAGATCGTGGCCGCTAACTCGAGTCAAATGGTCAAATCCAATGTGACCAAGTCTCCTATGCCAGAAAGAAAGATCGCGGGACTCAGAAGCAACTAAACACCTGAGAGGATCACCAGAAGACTCAGAAAAATCAGCACGAAAGATCCTCCCAAAACGAGAAATCCCGCAAACCAGACTACCCGAAGCATCAAGAATTTTGCAATTGTTTTTCTTAAAGCTCACCTCAAAGTCGTCATCGGTAAGCTGAGAGACTGAAAGCAAGTTATACTGCAGCTTACTCACCAAGGCAACATCTTTCAAAATGAAAGAATCATTAATCCGCATTGTACCTTTGGCGATGACGCGCCCAGATGAAGCATCTCCGAAGGTGATCGTCTCATCACCTGGAGCGCGGGCAAGGGAAGAAAACCAACGGGAATCTCCGGTCATGTGTCGTGAACACCTGGAGTCTACGAGCCAAACTTTTCCCTTCCCTGCCCGGCGAACCTGAGTCAAACAGAGAGTAAAGTCTCAGTACTGGGGTAAATCAAGAGTGATTTTGGCACCCAATACTGAACGACACGTCGAGTAGCAGAAGTAGCCACACACGACTGACCTCTAGCTACCCTACGCTCTCTGTCACTCAAAGCAGAAGGTCTGTGAGCAGACCTGAAGCTGTTGCTAGGTCTGACTGCTATGGGAAAGCGAGTCGAAACACCGGTAACCTGCTGATCACACCGTGGGTAACTGTCTCGACGGAGGAAATGAGATGTACCCTTAGGACGGCGGAAGTCACGACCCGGAGCAGCATGAGGACGAAAACCAGAAGACTCAGAAAAACCAAGTCTTCGATGCTGCCCAAACCCGTCAGAAGCAAACCTGGACCTCGTGCTAGTCTTAAGTGCACTCAGGATCTGGGGCTGACCCTGAATACGCCTAAGTGCCTCTGCACGGTCTCTTCGCGCAATCCTGGCGCGCCTGAAGCATCTCTCGATCGAGTGCCCATCCTTCTGACAGAAGGTGCAGTGGTACTTCACCTTCTGAGAGGTGGAAGTAGCACGAAGAGGCTTCGCCTTCTGAGAGGCCGAAGCAACAGGTGGAATCACCTTGCTGTCAGAGATCCCTTGGACAAAGCCCGCTGATTTGAATTTAACCTCATCAGACCTGGGCTCAACCTCGATCGCACCTCCTACTATGGGTCTGAGAATAGCAGGTGGATGCTTCCTCATATCCTCATAGAAATCATATCCTAGACCCTGATTAAACTTGCAAATCTTGGATTGGTCTAGAATAAGATTGAGCTTCTTCTTACCGCCTACAAATCTCTCGAGAGTGTTCATAAGATACTGACACTCCCGAAAGAGAGAGGTGCAAGAAAAGCAGGGAGAAGAGGGAGCAGCAGCAGGTAAGGGAGCAGATAAAAAACCAACAGCAGAGGTAAGAATGGCTTGTGCACGCACAGCTGACTCAGAATGGACAGTCCTATTGCTAGCAGGTTGGTTCTCGTCGCTAAGCGTCTCTACCTTACCCTGGGGCTTCTCCCCCTCCTCAGCAATCACATCACAAGGAGTTGATGACTTCTCTAATAAGTCCTTAGTTAGCTTCACACATTTATCATTCAAAGCAACGAGTTCAAGTTTTAGTTTGTCACAACTAATGCATGGTGAGCTAACAGGATCCTTAGTCGCAAACTGAGCCAATTTGTTGTTTTGATCAATCATCTCTTGGAATTGCTTAGAAACAGATTCAAGTTCAAGAGTTAATTTTGGACAGTTGGTGCAAGAACCAACAGGCTCAAGTAAAGAAGCATGCAACTCAGCAATCTTGTGATCTGCCCGTTTTAGGTTCGACTTCAGCTTATTGCAGTTTTCACATGACTCAGGCAGATCAAGCAACATGGTATAAAGGCCTCTAAAAGCATTGTCCTTATCCTCACATGAGGTGCAAGCACTAGTCTCAACAGGAGCAGATGAAATGGAAGCAATCCTACTCATCTCTAGTTCAGCCAACAGACTAATGTTCTCCACCTTAACAGTATCAAGCTCGGAGGACAAACTATCATGTGAGGTCCTTAATTTCTCCATATCACCCAGCAAGGCAGAGCATGTATCACAGTCGTCACTAGAGGGACCAGATGTAAGAGCAATAATCTCTAGTGACAATCTGTCTACTTCCTTCTCTAACTCAGTACACCTAGCCCTAGCTCTAGCATGAAATCCACCTAGCTTAAGAAAAGCATGATTGAGCTGGTCGTAGGTGGGGCATACCTCGTCCGAGTCAGAGTACAGCTCGCTGTCGCTGAGTTCGCCCTCGAGGGCCATGAAGCACATGCCGGAGAAGTCGTCGCCGCTCTTGGGATCTTGGTCACCCGTCCCGTCGTCGTCGCTCCATCCCTCCACCTCGCTGAGGTCGAGGTCGTCGAACGCGGTGAGGACACGGTGAAACAGCTTCTTGGCCTTCCCGAAGTCGCGGAACTTCTTCTTGCCTTGGGCAGGGACTGGAGGTTTCTTGTTGCGGTTCTTGTCGGTGTAGTCGTTCTTGCCCGAACCGCCGTAGTCAGCTTTGCCCTTCTCCAGTTTGGGGCAGTTTGCCCGAATGTGGTTGGGGCCACCACACTCGAAGCAAATGACCGGACCGCCTCTCTTTCTGTCCCTCCTCCTCTTGTAAGCATGGGAGAACTTCCGAGCTAGGAGGGCCAGCTGTTCATCCTCTAACTGCTCTAACTGATCATCAGTTACGTCACAGAGAGCAGCTAGGGAGAACCCACATAGCGAATCGACGGAAAAACCAGAAGCCGAACTGGGATCGGTGACTAGAGCCATCGACTGCGACTTCGACTTACGAGAGACAATGTCGATCTCGTGCGTCTTGAGGCGCGAGTACAGCGCATCAAGCGTCAAAGTCGAGAGGTCGGTGATGTCCTTGATGGTAGTCACCTTCATTTCCCAAACGCGAAGGTCGAGTGCAGCAAGCATTTGACGAGCGTTGTCCGAGTCGGAGTATGTGAGACCGACGGCTCGGAGATTGCTCAAAATCTTGTGAAAACGCGCAAAGCACTCATCAAGGGACTCGCCAGCGAGCATTTCAAACTTGTTGTAATCTCGCTTGAACTAGTCCTGTCTCACCGTCTTAATCTGGGTGGTGCCCTCATGGTATGCATCGAGGGTCTCCCAGATATCGAAGGCGGACGGAAGATGAGAGATGCGGTCAAACTCGCTACGACTCAATCCCTGGATGATGATGTTCCTTGCCTTTGCATTCGCCTCAACATCAGCCATGTTCCCGGCATTGATGTTCTCATCGGCAGGAACAGCAAATCGTACTTTGACCTTCCGCCAGATGGCATACCCCTGGGCTTGGATGTATGTCTCCATTCGGCTCTTCCAGAAGGGGTAATCGATGCCATCGAACACGGGCGGCTTGGTCGAGTAATTGTCCGTCGCCATGGCTCTTGAGACCGGTTAAGATATATGAATTAGAGCTAACTGGCTCTGATACCAATTGTAGGACCGAAATGACGACAGAGCGGGGGTGAATGTCGCTCGCTTCAAAATCGCCCCCGGGAAAACAAACACTGATTTATCAAAAAGATGCAAAACAAAGCACCTCACAGAAAATTAAAATTAATTTTGCTGAAATTTGGAACGCATGCGACAATGAAAAATTCAGCATAAATCAGAGACCAGCCAGTAAAAATTTCAACTGAAAATATCGCTGTTTGATCTGCATGCAAAATTGTTGAAGATAGCACAAAAAATAAAATCAACCCAACTAGTACTACTACTAGAAGAGAGATCCATCCACATAAGGCTCACGAGCTTCCAGCCGAAGAGAAAAAAAAATGGTTACTGTTGACTGCCGAATCAATGCAGGAGACCAATACTAGCAAAAACCAAATGCTTGATAGAGGAGACAAAAACAGACCGAGATGAATATTTTGCTGCTGCTGCCGAATGGGTTTTGAGGCCCCCAAAATGCTGTTGGCACTGCAGTAAACAGCAAGCACACCGCTGCCCGAAAATTGCTTAGAAAGACAGTAAAACCAGAAAAGCACTTAAGCCAAAGGATTGGTGCTATAACTGTTTATCTCCTCAAGACACAAGCTCAAGAATATAATCTAAATACCCTTAGGTCCATTGGAATGCAAGGAATTGAACTGAAGAGCTAGAAATTCAGAATTTGACAAAACTGAACCTCTTGCAAGAACTGAACCAAAACTCAAATTACTCCCCAACCTTTGATCCTTTGGCCATGAAACTTTGAGGATATGTTAGCAATAGCCATGGGATAATCCAGATCAAATTTCATGCCATTTCTCCAAAGGGAACAAGAAATCACCAAAACCCTAGAAGGGAAACTTGAAGAACAGAGCAACCCCAAACTTAAAACCAGAGATTAAACTGAGTTTGCTCATAGGATCAACTAGCCAAATGGCTTTTGGGCATCTCCTATGTCATAGCAACCCATTTTGGCACTCCCAAGCAACAAACAACAAGAAATCGAAAAACTCAAAATTCAGGCATGGAGAGCTACGAAGAGAAATGAAGAACAGACAAAACAGAGAACCAGGGCCTCAATCAAATTCAAACAAAGCCATCTTGGATTGATAATGAGGAAGAGAGATGACACGATTACAATAAGTATCAGCCCATACAATCCCTACAACCCCATACATGCTTGTAATGATCAAGAACTCTCCATGTTTTCCAAGAACAGAGCTCTCACATAGAAGGCATCGAAGGGGACAAGCTCTCAACAGACTTTGTCTCTCCCAACTACTAAAGAGCCAAAGCTAAACAACTCTCTAAAGACTCTTTTGACTCAATCAAACCCTAGTTCTTTTCCCAAATCCATGAGTGGGCATGCAGCCACCACCTCATATATATATAGCCTCCGGCTAACAGGTCTCCGCCCCGTTACGCCCGCTAAATCCAACGGAGCCCGCTCCCGCTTGTGCAGCCACGCGAATTTCCCGATTGGCCCCTCGTGCACCTTCCGGGAAGCTTCCGCGCTCCTTGCCTCGCACGCCTCGCAACCACCTCGAGTCCACGTCGTCTTCGACACCTCCCGACTGTTCTGACCTCAGCGCCACCTGCGTCTAGTCCAGTCCTCCGTGTCTCGCCACGACCCCGTCTCGATGTCCTGCAGCCACACAGACAAGAAACACATCAAATAGCACCGCTCGATACCTGAAAGTGTAAATCACATCATGCTTACCATGACGAAGTCCAAACCTGTCGAATCATCAGAATATGCAACATAATCCCATACGACCAAGTTTGACCAAAGTCCGACCGAGCCCGATTGCGCCACGCAATAACATGGTCTGACCATACAATCCAAACTCGACTATCCTAAACCTTTGTCAATTTCTCATCACTCACATGGAGTCACGACCACATGGTCTCTCACCTATTTGTATTCGAATTCGTATAAAAAATATGGATATGAATATGGTATAGAGTTTTACTATCCGAAATGTTATTTTATCCGGACTATTCATATTCGATGAAGCTATATATATAGTATATATATTATAGTACGACTAATTAGTTGGATAATTTTTTTTAGTTGAATGTGAATTCGTGCTTCTTCAAGTGAAGTAAATGAATTAGAATAATTAAGCGTGATTGTATGAGGATAAAATATCATTAATATATTTATATTACATAAGTTATAAGGATATCTGGATATAACCGAATTAAATGGATATTCGATTCAAATTCGTATTCGTTTTAATATCCTCGTATTTATATTCGAGAATATTCAAATTTGTATTCATATTTATTTACAAAATATGAATACTAATATGATAAAACATTATTTAATTTATATGCGATCCGTTTCCACTCTAGCTGTAGCTGTGGCCCACTCTAAGAGATCTCTCAAGTATTTCGAGGCCGCCCTTCGTGCTTAGGGCATGTACAATGGTATGAGCTAGTTACTAGCTCTAAGATAACTTCTCCAATAGTATTAACTTTTAGCACATAGCTCATAACATGAATAGTCCCACATGACATCCTCATATAATCTTGGAATGTGTGTATGAGACTAGCTCTTGATCAAGAGCTAGCTTTTCTCTCTTTTCTATTAAAATATGAAATAATATGTTTAAAGCTAGCTCATAAATTACCATTGGACATGCCCTTACAAAGCCCAGCTGGAGGAGCCCCCTATTGCCCACAGGCATCTCTGTATGACACTCCCGGAGCAGAATCACTGCAGATTGATTGAGATTGATTGAGCCTACTCGAGGGTGGAGATTGCGCGTATCGCGCAGATGATTGGACTGCCAGTTGATCACGTTGAGAAGAAGCTGTCACAGATGATCCTCGACAAGAAATTCGCTGGGGACTCTGGATCAATGTGCTGGTTGCCTCGTTATCTTTGAGGATCCCAAACCGGGGCTATGTTCCCTGCTACACTTGAAACAATTTCAGAGTTCAGACTTTGGAGAGGTTGTGGACAGCCTTTCCATGAGGTCGACGCTTGAACGCTGCTACAGTGCTACTGATGTGCTACTTTACCTGTTAGCTATATAGTTTCATCTTGCTTCTGTCATGATTTTGAAATAGATGCCTGTTGTTACTGTGTTAAGCGATTTCTTCATGTCGTCTGTCGCCTTGTCGGCAGGGATTTGTCTAGCGATCCTGCTGTTCTGTGCTGAGAATTGAGAGTCGTGGCAGGCCATGTGAATTCGTCCGGCATAAGCCGAGTACCTGACAGCGTTTGTAGATGGAAAAATTTGATCGAAATCAAACTTCTTTTTTATTTTTTTGGCTGATATCTGAATAGAGCTAAGGCTGCTATCTAGCACACAAGTAAGCCAGTGGGTATGTCTAATGTTCTAAACGCTTGTTATCCATAGTACCATACTGATTTACTATCACCAGTAGAACTATCACCATTCATCAACAGTAGTAACAAGGACGCATGTAATACCAAGATGCGTTAAATTATCAGTAGACCGTAGATATGGTGTCATGTGAAGTGAGTACATGGTGAACTGATGTAGCCGGGGAGTGACATGATGAGATGCATCGGTAGGGATCAGGTTGTGCTGCATCCGATACAGTTCTTCTGGTGACGACATCCGACATGCACTACACTGAATAGGAGTAAGTGTTGTATGACAATTGTACTAAACTATTTCTTGTAAATTTTGCATGGAGCGCACGATGTCCAGCACGTACCTACGCCGTCGGCGAAGGGGAGCCGCTGCACGAGGCTGACGTGCGATCGAGCCCCCGGGACGCGACGAACCGGTGGAAGGGTGCGTCCAGGTCCAGCGTCGTGGTCACCACGGTCGCGTTGCGCTCCCGCATCCGCGCCGCGAAGGTGCCCGTGCCGCCGCCGATGTCGAGCCCGATACGCACCGTGCCCCGCGGCCTGGACGACCGCAGCAATCCGAGGCCGCCGATCCTTGCCCGCTAGGTGGAAGCACCTAGCTCCTTGCAGCGTTTTTACCGAAGTTCACACGTTTTAAAGATAGAACGCCGTGTGCCGATATGTTAGCATTAGTGCGTACAACAGGGGTTTTAAGAGGTGACAGCTAGGGTTTTGATAAGTATGTCTTAAGATTTTCTTCTTCTGATCATCGGATTTCAATACCACCCTCAGCCTCATACTTCTCTTAATATATAGCCTCCTATTGGATCCTTATCCGATATGATTAGAGATCGTATCTAACTCGGAGAGTCTCTAATCCGAACTTTATGTAATACGAGTAGAGATCGTATTCTACTCGGAGTCTATCATCTGAACCCTTATTGTTCTAACCTGCTAAGTATATAACCCTATAGATTCATGTATACTTAGTTATAACTCAAAAACACCTTTCTGATCACTGGCGATAGTTGTCTCTAGTAGAACATATCAACCCAAAATATACACAAAGATCAATCTAGACAAATCTTACGCAATATGATATGTAATCAGGTCTTAGTCACTCACGATCGACTCATAACTCCTTCCGACTAGATCGTATATAGTCACGACCAATTCGTATCCCCATACGACCGGTTTGTGATATGTCTGACTAGATCGCAATTAGGGCCTGTTTGGTTGGTGCCTAAGCTTGTCATGCCTAAACTTAGGCAATGTGTGGCTGCCACAGAAAGTGTGGCTAACAAAATCGAAGCCACACTTGTGGCAAAGTTTGGCAAGAAACTGAGTCTATGACGTGTGGGGCCGGGTGCTAAGAAAGTGTGGCATGCCACAGTTGCGTCAGTGAACCAAACAGCTACCTAAAAACTGTGGCACGCCTAACTTGTGGCTAGGCAACTTCTGGTCATGAACCAAACAGGCCCTTAGTCAGTATGCTCATACTGCCGATTTGCATCCGGTCGAACCTATTGGTCTGTTTATGTATTCTTCTTTTGCCTCACGATATCCGATCGAATTCTAGATGAAAAACGTGCTATCCACGGACTGTTCAATTACCTAGTTACAGAATAGCGTTTAGTAACATCTAAGTACACTATTACACATATAGAAAACTATGCTAATCTCAGGTATAAGGATTATACATTATCATTGCTTGAAACCAACTGATGACATTTAAAAACATAACAATCTCAACAATGTCTCAAGGTGGGTCTATCCAACACCATCTTCTCTAACATATGCGCACATTATTGATATGATATCCCCATATCTATGACCGGTGAAACGTGGTCATTAATCAATACATGTGTTATTCTATAAGTTACTAGTGTCCCACTAGTGACATCTGACCAATGATCTTAAGGCTTGGATGGTGAGATTGGGTGAGAAAATTGGCTAGAAACCATAAAGGATCAAATTCAAATGAAAATCTGGTTTTGTTTCAGTATAGCATAGCAAAATATGGTAAGACGTAACCACGAACCTAACAGGCCCTAAAGCGAGTCATCACTCATCAGCAAAGCCACCAAGGCCACCGTGCCGTGTTCGCCGGGCTGGCTCTCGATGCCACCGGCGTAAAATGAAAAGGTCAATGGCCCATGCCAAAGGAAGGAGACGGCAGCATATCAGGAGCCGTAGCTTCCCTCCTCACCTAATCCAGACAGAGAGGGAGCTCGTGCCGCTTAGCCGCCCCGCGCCCTTTTTTATACCGCCCCCGGAATCCGCGGCGCGAGCCCCGCCGCCCTGCACAGCCCCGCGCCACAACAACAAAGCGCCGGAGCCCACGCCACCCGGCCGCCTCCTCCATCCCCACCGGAGCCCGGAGCGGGCGCGCGACGTGACGCGGGTGTTCGTGGCGGGCGGAGGCGGCGCGCGCCATGGATGTGGACAGCGTCGAGTGCATCTCGCTACCCGACGCCTCCATGGACGCGGACGACGTCGGCCTCGCCCTCCACGCGCACGGCGCGCTCCTCGCCGCCGCCGCCTGCCCCAAGGGCGGCGCCCCGGCGAACAGCGTGCACGAGCTGCTCGAGTGCCCCGTCTGCACCAACTCCATGTACCCGCCGATCCACCAGGTGTGTGTGTGGGGGGGGGGGGGGGGTTGCGGTTCTTGATACGGCGCGCTGTGTATGGGTGTGTCTGGAGTTTGGCACTGGGGAGATTCTTGGGTTTGGAATGACGATCTGGGCTTGCGATTGGGAACTTCGGGGGTGGGTTAAAGGCTGGATTTTTGTGATGCTACCGCGTCGATGCGATTCCTTTCTGCTCTTGAAATGTTTCGTGGATAAATTCTAATCGCGTAAAGGGTATTTGACTTCTCTTCGTTTAGAATTTTTGGGGATCTTGGTGTTGACGTTGTGGATTGACTCCCTTTGTCGTAATTTCGGTGACTTGTTCTTCCGTACTCCAACGTAAAATTTGTTTAGCTAGCTTAGCAATTAACCGATAACTGTCCATTCCTGCTTGTATTGTTGTTCTTGTTTGTAATTTGTAGTGCTCTTTCCTTCTGTGTAGTCTTAGCTTGTGATGACTAAACTGTTAGCTTGCTTGAATGAGCTACCAAAACAATCCTGCCTATAATCCTGTGCTACTGCTACCCATGGTATTGTGCTGTTTGTTTATGTACTCTGCCCAGTGGAAGGTGCATTGATTCATAATTCGTTGTTATTTTCTAACTCCATTTCCCTTCCTTTACCTGACTGTGGATCTATGAACCGTCCCTGAGAGGAGTACACAGAGTAGAGGCCAATCAACTTACCTTTTGCAAAAGTTATAGTTAAAATAGCATCTTAACATTCAGGCATGGGGAGTTGTCTTGGTTGGATTGCAAAGCATGGAAGAGATATTGAAGGGAAGATCAGTGATTCATATGAAATATAAGTTAAGTAGAAGGAACTTAATTAATCTAAAAGGGAATATTTGAATGCTAATATTGATATCTTGGTCCTTAGGCAAGATCAAGACTGGATATCAACAAGCAATTTTTTGTGGACCATATACTTGGTTGTCCAAATATATGTTGAGAAAGTATTAGCTAATATATTTTTGTGTTGGATTGATCTAGTGGTTTGCAATCGAAGAATCACATGCATTACGTACTGCTGATTTGGATATGGTTCTCATCTCTTTGACTGTATTTACAGTGCCAAAATGGACATACCTTGTGTTCCACATGCAAAGCTAGGGTACACAATCGTTGCCCTACGTGCAGACAAGAGCTTGGTGATATCAGGTGTTTGGCACTGGAGAAAGTAGCCGAATCACTTGAGCTTCCCTGTAAGTACTGCTCTGTGGGGTGCCCAGAAATCTTCCCGTACTACAGCAAGATAAAGCATGAAGCGCAATGCGGCTTTAGACCATATAATTGCCCCTATGCTGGTTCTGAGTGTGCTGTGGCCGGTGATATCCCTTATCTTGTCACCCATTTGAGGGATGATCACCAAGTTGATATGCATAGCGGCTGCACGTTCAACCATAGATACGTCAAATCCAACCCACGAGAGGTTGAAAATGCCACCTGGATGCTGACGGTAAGTATTTATAATGGGAAAGTTTTCTCTTGCCCCACATTAGTGAATTAGCTGGATATAAGATTATCCCCCACAAGGCATAGTAGTTGTAACCCTGTAAATTACATTTCCATCCACTAATTTTGATACATCGATTTGGTGTCTCTTGTGTAGGTGTTTCACTGTTTCGGGCAGTACTTCTGCCTGCACTTTGAGGCCTTCCAGCTTGGGATGGCACCAGTCTACATGGCCTTCCTCCGTTTCATGGGGGATGAGAACGAGGCAAGGAACTACAGCTACAGCCTTGAGGTCGGGGCCAATGGCAGGAAAATGGTATGGGAGGGCACCCCTAGAAGTGTCCGGGACAGCCACCGGAAGGTGCGGGACAGCCACGACGGCCTCATCATCCAGAGGAACATGGCGCTGTTCTTCTCGGGGGGCGACCGGAAGGAGCTGAAGCTGAGGATCACTGGCCGGGTCTGGAAGGAGCTGCAGACCCCGGAGGGTGCCTGCATACCAAATCTCTGTAGCTAAGCATTGGAAATCTTCGGAAAAGAGAAGGACTACTATTTGGCCGGATATCGTTTATCCCGTTGCCATGTCTTACCGTTTTTGTATGGTCGGAGGGAACGCTTCGTGTTGTGTCTTTGTTAAGCAAATGTTAGGAGGGTAGGATGCTCTTGTAAAGTAAATTGTGTTAGTATATATGGCATCCCACATCTTATTACAGGTTGGCTTATCAAGCTCTCTGATGTCTTCAGTTATGTTTCAGGAGGAAACTGCATTCTTGGGTCACGTTATTCAGTACTGAATTCCGGGCTTGTTCTTTTCGACCGAAGTTAGCGGCTTTTGACTTTTGTTACAGTACCTAACTTTCAAACGAGGTATTTTCTCAAGATGGGGTCTACAAGTTAATTGTAGTACACGTTAAAAGCCTAATATCTGTATTAACTAAAATCGCAAGCGGATATCTCTCTCTGTAATCTCTGTCGTAAATAGCTAAAATTCAAAAATTTTAGCCAAAAGTCGCAGCCGAACCAAACAGGCCTCCATCAGTCGTACAGCTTCAGAGGGAAACTGGAGGGTGGTGATCATTTCGGCTTCAGCTTTTAGCTTCCGGCTTATTTTTCACTATTCATAAATTTCGTTTTTTTCTGAAATTTTGGCTTTTTGTTGAGTTTTTTTGCCGGTTCTTTTTTTTCCCGTATTTGTTTGTATTATACGTAATGGGCTAACATATTTTTTAATTTTTTTAAATTTAATTATGCTAAATAAGTCTTTGTCAGCTACAATGTTTTTTCAGTCAGTTACAGTGCTTTTCAGCCATAAGCCACTCAATGTAAGCCAAAATGATTACACCCCTAACTAGTTCTTTTTCATCAGCAAATTTAAGCGTCCTCAACCATGGTGTGATACAAGATGCTAGCAATGAAGGATTTGCAAAAAAAAAAAAAATGAAAGATGGCTATTTATTCTTGTAGCTCCTTTTCCTTATGAACTTGTGATAGCTCTATTTTTACATTGAGAGCAGGAAGTTGAAGATGCTATTCTTTTTCCTGCATGGAAAATGAGAAGTCATGAGATGGAGAGGTGACTTTGGCTTTGTTTGTTCTGAAGTGATGGCTCTGACTATTCTGATGGAGCCCTATTATGATGACAAGGAAACACGGTTTAGACTTCGGATAGGGGCCTACGATAATATGAACAGTTTGGAGTAGTCTTGCAGTTGGAGATTAAGGTTGACGTACATGACATTTGACAGCTTGACTTGGGCCACTTTGCACATTGTAAATTCTTGTCAAGTAAGAGGCGGCCTATTCTTCCGGTGACCATGGCTGCATTATAAATTGCAACTGAATGTTATCATATTTAGTGTAATCCATTCATGTGAAACTTAACCATTTTCAAAGGGCAACTTAACCTCTCTTCTTTTCTTTTCTTTTTTACATTTGAGATCTTTCAAGGCGTTCTTATCTGCGAGCGCAAATCTCGACCATCAAAACTACTCGATCGGACGATTGCTACAGAGTTATATCAATTTGGACGTTGCAAATGAGGTTACACTTTTTATCTATAATTCTGGAAAAGTTTTATGCTCCTCTTAAAAGAACGTTAAGAAAACCTAGTAGAATTTTATGTAGAAGAAGATGAAAGAAGGGTCATGTTTTCTCTCATGATTTTGGATGGTCCGTAGGCTCACTAGGACCGTAAGATTGTCCACAGTTAAAGAAGAAAATGAGAATGGTTCATTTCTATTTAGAGTTCCCATTTATTTTACATAATTCTAAAAACCAATTTCATTTTTGCTTCCTGCGGGATGACAAGTGGCACAAAAAGATATATGTAAAAGTACATAAAACACATAAACATGTACCATAATTACTCTTTTGAAAAAGCAATTTAAAAACTGATAGCACAAAGGTATTGTAAACAAGATAATAATGATGAGACATTTTTCTCTCGTGATCCACCATGGTTCATGTCTCTACCACTTAAAAAAAGTTGGTGATAGTTTATTTGTCATTCCACCATGACAAGTGGCACAAAAAATATATGTAAAAGTGTATACAACACATAAACATGTATTATAATCACTCCTTTGAAAAAACAATTTACAAAACTAATAGCATAAGATATTATAAACAAGTTAATAATAAGAAGAAAATTTTCTCTCATGATCTACCATGATTTATATCTCTTTTATTTAAAAAATAAGTTAATGATGATAATTTATCTGATATCTCAGAGCCAATAAAAGCCGATAGATAGTCTCAACTTATCTACTCGCAAGCAATTTGGCTCGTGCATTTCCTCCGAGCCCTCCCTCGCTAGATCCCCACCTCCCTTGGTCCCCTTCTAGTCTTCTACGCCGCCCAAGCTGGAGCCTTGCGGCTTCCAACCTCGGGGAGGTGGTGGTGCAAATTCCTCGACCTCAGCAAGGCGGTGGCACGGCCTGGCGAGGCCTCCATAGCGGCAGTTCGAGCCCGAGTTGGGCGGTTGCACAGGAGGCACGCCGACGGTGGCTGAAGTACAAATCGACTATGGCGGCACGTCGATTTGAAGCTGAGGAGGAGATGTGGCAACACACCCTGATGAGGCCGATCCCGCAGGACCACCGTGCTCACCTGCACTAGCCCCCAAGCCACCGCACTTCCGCCTACAGCTAGGCGCTCGGGCGTCGCTTCTGCACCGACGACCTCAACCTCGAAGCGTCCCTCCACCTTAACGACTTGCTAGCTCCTATCCTTCAAGGTCCGTAGTGGCTTCTTGTCTTCATCCTCACCCCCTTGTAGTTTATTGGTTAGATGATTCTTGCATTTCTTGATTCTTGCATTTCTTGTATTTTTTTGTCATGATTTTCGAAGGTTTACATGATCATTATAAGTGCCAGAGCAGTGAGCACCCATGGTTACAGAAGCTATGATGGTAGGGCCACACTTTTGTTGCATAAATCCGTACATAAGAACAAACCGGAAATAGCGTGTGTGCACATGCAAATATTATGTAAAATTATAATAACTAGACGAGTGTCGTATGTTCAAGGTTATTAAGGTGGTAAGGCGAGGCGATGCGACCCACCCCCCACACCTTTTAAGCGGTAAGGCGTGAGGCGAGGCGACGCCTTACACATTCTAAGGCGCTAAAGGGTAGCAAATAAAATAAGCATTTTAGCACCTTGTTGTTGTTAATTACAGAGAATAAAAAAATATTAGATGACAATTAACTAACAAGGAGCACTGCAGCAGAGAACCAGCGAGCAGCGACAGTGAGCAGAGCAGCGAGCCAACGACAGCCGGCAGGCGAGCAGCTCAGCAGCGAATAAAAAACACCGACCGAACCAACGAGCAGCTCACTGACTCAAATCACTCAGCTCTCGCTCGCTCTCCCCACCCCTTCGCTCCGCTCGCTCGCTCGCTCCCCCTCCCCTCTGAGCATATGCGGCAGCGGCGACGTCCCCAGCGGCGGCGGCGACCCTCCCATCCTCTCCCCTCCCTCCCATCCAAGCAGGGGCATCAACGACCCTTCCCTCCTCTCCCCTCCCTCCCAACCAGGCAGCGGCGGCGGTGACCCTCCCCTCCCTCCCCCCTCAGCGTCGGCGCCAGAGAGACAGATCTGTCTCATCGCCCAGTAGCAGCGCCGGCTCCGGGGAGACATGGACCAGATCCGCGCCTCTCTGGCGCCGGCGCTGCTGTTGGGCGATTGGAGAGGAGGGGGGAGAGAGGGGGAGGAGGGGGGAGGGAGGAGGGGGAGTACCTTGCTGGGCGCCGCCACGCCGCCAAGACGGGATCTGTGAGATGGAGGCGCCTCTGAGAGACCGGAGCAGTGAGATGGAGGCGCCGGCGGCCGCCGCCAAGGTTCCAGGTACTTCGCCGCCGCCTAGGGTTTCTTTCTCGAGATCTCTTTTCTCTGGTTCAACCACCGGCCCATAGCCTAGGGTTCGCTCGGGTTCACACCTTTATTTGGGTGCGGCCGTCACCTCCATACGTATGGCGTCGCGTTGAGCCTTCCCGACGCCATACGCCGCCTTGGCGCTGAGGTGGACGCCATACATGCGCAGGGCAAGGTGGTGGCGACGCCTTGCCGGCCGAAGGCGCCTTACCGCTTAGGCGACGCTTAAGCATCGCCTAAGCGACGCCTTAATAAGCATGCATATGTTGCAACGGATCTTAAATAAACATATCAAAGTTTCTAAACTTAGAAAACCAATATGCATAAGGTAATTATCCCAACATTTTAAAGTTGCGTACATAATTTGCATCTGATCAACAAACCATAGAGAATGTTATCACAAGCCACATGCACAAATGATCTAATTATCCACAGAAGATCTTTCGAGTAACATATGTATGTATGCACATATTTATCCATAAAAGACCCACCAATTCAAAAGGTGGGGATGTAACACACCCGCTATCACCACCAACTCCTTTTTATAATATATAGTATATAGATATGTCCACACACAAATAAGACAAGAAAACCAACTTATATTACAAAGTTTGTGCGTACAAGCTTTTCCTTTTTTGTATAGTGTGAAGAGTAAGATGACAACACAGTCACATTTCCTCTTTTTGATTCTCGATGGTTCCTAGTGTACGATCAATGATAACTAACTAGACAGGGGTGAATAGGATGTTTTTAAATTCTTTTGACTAAAATGCGGTTTTTGAGCAAGTATGAAATAAAACTTCTTTTTGCACAATTAAGGCCTAAACATACTAAATGTCACTAAGTGCACTAACAACCTAAGTCTAATCGAGTCTTGCAAACCTAGGGTGACAAGTAAGCAATATAATCACTACAAATATAAATGCACAAAGTAAAGAGCAAAAATGTAAACCACAAGATGAACACGAGATTTTTTTCCGTTGTCTCGGAGACTTGCCGGTCTCTCTTGATCCACGTTGAGGAAGCTTGAACGAATCAAGCCGGGTCCATGCGCAAGTGATTCTTTCTTTAATCCACTAGAGGTAGCTTTTTTCCACTCCGTGTAGATGAGTTCCAACCTTCACACCAATACCGGGCCTCTTCACAACCTTCTTGAAGAGAACACTGGTTCTCACACCTCTAAGCCGTCTAGAAGGCAGTAACCTCCAAGAGTAACAAGTCGATGGCGCTTGCTTGAAGGTACTCAAGTGCCACTAAGCTCAATCAATTGATACAATGCACTTGAATGTTATCAACAACCTCAAGAAGATGATTTAAATGCTCTAGAGTTGAAGAGAGGGCGGCAAGTGCTCAAGTGTATTCAATAGGGGTTGAAGAGAGCCCCTTTGCTGCAGGAGAGGGGGTATTTATAGCCCCCAACCACTCAAATAGCCGTTGAGGCCAAAAACCCCAAATTTCAGCTGGGACTACTACTGCCACCATGTAAAGGCCGGTAGCACCGGCTCTCAATGGATAGTCACTGTGCATTTAAAGCACTTAAACTAGTCATTACAATTGAGACTGGTAGCACCGCCCTCAAATGGTCTGGTAGCATCGGTTTCAGCGAGAACAAGAACGGCCAGAAGCACATGTTTTGTTAAAAGACTACCATCAACAAGGTAGTGGTATGACTGGAGATCCGGTAGCACCAACATTACACAGCGGTAGCACGGGGCTTCATGAACACATAAACACACCAAAAAACGTGTGTTATGTTAAAAGACTACCAACATCCAAACGACAGTAGCACTGGGATTCACGGTAGCATTGCCCTTGGGATAGCGGTAGCATCGCACGCAAGAATTGGCCGAGTGCCCAAAAAGTAGCTGTTCTGGAAACAGAGTACCGCTAACAAGTATGCGGTTGCACTGGGAACCGGTAGCACCAAGAGTTCAACGGCGGTAGCACCGATGTTCAAATGGATATAACACTGCCAAAAACAATTGTTCGAGAAATTGAGTACTGGCTACCAAAGAGCGGACCAGCCACCGCTACTACTGTTATATCAACGACGGTAGTACCGGCTAAGAATTTTCAGACTTCAAGAATAGAAAATGCAAATCCAAATGCTAGCATTCACAAAGATTGAGCTATATGATACCAAAGCACTATCAAGCTACTAGCCAAAGATCCCTTTTCATAGTATGACGCCTATTCTAGCAATCCAATATATCTCCAAACACCAAGATCAGCAAAAACTATGAAAAGATCCTTAAACATTTATACCTTTGCCTTGTGCTAGGGTCATCCATATCCATCTTATGCATGCTTTCATATCCTCTTTTCGACACCGAGACTAAACATTTATCATCATCTTAGAAATCAAGTTAGTCCCTTAAGCACAATTGCCAATTTGCCATTAATTACCAAAACACAAATTAGGGACTTAGGTGCTTCAATCTCCCCTTTTTGGTAATTGATAACAATCTCAACAAATATGAGTGAATAATATTGTTTTGAGTATACATCAAGCCAAGAAACAAGTTGTACACTCTAGGATTTGCTTTTGATAGCATCTAACTCTTTTGAGTGGAAACAAATGATTATTTTAATTAAATGCTAGCAAAGCCTCAATTTATAGACAAAACCCCCTAGAGATGTGCATAAGAGATTAAGAGATGAAATCATGCACATCTGTGAATTTAGAAAATTTTGGCAGTCATGCATAAGAGTATATTGGATCCATGGAGGCATGATGATATATTAATATGTGACATGAAAGTAAATATGCATGCAACTACACGAAGATCCATACAAGCACATATTTAGGACAAAGAGGCAAATAAGATGCATAGAGTCCACATATACCACCAACATAAGATCCAAGGTTGTCCAAAATACATCCAAGTCCATGCAACCACATAAATAGAGGAGAGGTTCAATAAGCTTACACACAATATTACAAGAATAATAGAACCTTATCGGTCATGTTCTTTTGGGTTTTTGGAGTTTGGCTTCTCAGAAAGTTGAAACAAATGGGAGTAGATTCTCCAAATAGCTTCTTGAACACAAAACCATGTGCGTCATTCATGTTGGTGTCTCCTCCATCCGCTGCCGTCTCAAAAAGCATAGCACAAAATCCATCAGCCACAGCCCAAAAGAACATGGCCGCCTCTAACCATAGTAGCATAATAGGCCTAGTAGCACTACTCCCCCTTTGGCATTAAGTACCAAAAAAGAAGATGCGAACTCATCTAAGATGAGGAGGTCGAGCGAGGATGACCGAACCACTCGGTAGAGAAAGGACAAGCACTAGATGAAGGTGAGCCATCATGACTATGACCATGAACCCGACAGCGTTGATATGCAATTGGTGCTTGGTTCCGCTCTACAATGTACATCCGAGTGTTAAGATTTCTCACTTGATCCTCCACAACTCCAAACCTTGATTCCATTCTTAATTGAGAGTCTCTTGTTTTAGTTCGCACGGCATTCAATTCATCTTGTCTTGTTCGAATCTTTATTAAACTCAATTCAATGCGACCTAGGCTTATTAATTGCGTGAGTGCACCTATGGCAGAAGCGAAGATGACATTAGTGTCACACTTTGTTGCATAATTCCAGAAAAAACATCTATCCTACCATGGTGAAAGAAGAAGATGGCAAGAAGGTCACATTTTTGTTGTATATATCTAAAAAATAAATTACCAATAGATAAGCAAAATTTTATATAAAGAACAACACAACAATAGTGTCACATTTTACTCCATGACCCAAGCTCATCATACAATAGGGTTGCATTTTTTGTTACATAATTCAAGAAAACTTTCATCTTCCTTTGTAAACAAACAAAAAATAGATAAACACAAAAGTTTGAATAAAGAACACAACACAACAACGAAGTCACATTTTCCTCACCTCATCACACAATAGGATCACATTTTTTGCTGCACACACATCCAAAAAACTTTCATCCCCCATGTTAACAAACAAAAAGATAGATGACCACAAAAACTTTTGTAAAGAACAACACAACTGCAAGTTGGAATGCTTGCTTGTATATTGCACAGCCCAAAGGGGCTTATATAGTACAGACTCAACACACAACCCTAAACCCTAGACAATGGGAAAAAACACTAATACTCTTAACACCCTCCCTCAAATGCAAGGCATATGCAATAGCATTACATTTGGAAAGGTTTACACTAAAAATAGGGCAAATTGAAAGTCCATGTCTCGAAGATGTCGTAGCATGTGGCTCTTGGAAAATTGTGTCGAGTACCAACCATCTAGAATCGTGCAACAACCCAGAAAGCACAAAGTGCAAGGACTGTTGAAGTAGAGGTAAGCGGGAGTAAAGTCGACCGCGGTAACATGATGAAGAGGAGTGGAAGGTGACACAAGTAGAGGGAGCTGTTAAATCAAGCTGAAGAGGGAGATAGAAGCATAGCGGCACGGATCAAAGCCCGAGACGGCGGTGGCACAGTGCACAAGAAGCGCAATGGAGGCGCGGTGTAGAAGAAGCACGACGGCCTTGGAAGCTCGGGGCAGCGGCTCAAAGAGAAGCGGCGGCATCATAAAGACTTATACGATCAGCAGCGGCTCAAAGAAAAGCGGCGGCTACGGCTATGCGAAAGGAAGGAGAGTACCACACTTATCCGAGAGGATGGACCGTGGCTAGCAAAACAGTCAGCTGACTAACAAGAAATTTGTAGACTCGCGCAGCATTGACGAACTGATAGAGAGATGGCAACGGACTTGGATGGACACAATGGAAGACTCAAAACGAAAAAGACTCGAGAATAGATACTAGCAGTAGCCTCTCCACGCCGCACGCTTCCTCTCCTGGCTCCGTGTAAAGCCATCCTTCTCCCCCTCCATGGAGCACTTTGACGCGATGCTCCTCCCACTCGCGTGCACTCGGTCTCCCCCTCTCGCCCTCCACCTTCTCTGCGGTCGAAGGGGGGCCTGGATATGGAGGGGGCCAAGGTGGAGCCCGGATCTGGGGGCTGCGGCCGGATCTGTGGCGGCGGTCGCCGGATCCGAGGCGATGGCGCACGGATCTGGGCAGGAGTTGGCCTGGTGCAGGCGGAGAGGCTCAAGCAGCGGA
Source organism: Dendrocalamus latiflorus (assembly GCA_017311315.1). Lineage (NCBI taxonomy): Eukaryota > Viridiplantae > Streptophyta > Magnoliopsida > Poales > Poaceae > Dendrocalamus > Dendrocalamus latiflorus. The sequence continues at coordinate 8,536,794 of CM029666.1, read as the reverse complement.
GGGATCTAGCGGTTGGGATAGCGTCGGGGAGGCCAGAGGGAGCTAGTGGCGGTCGGGAGACGAGGCGGCTTAGATCCACACGGATTTGGCACATAGGCGGCCAAAACTGGGCGGCGCGCTGCTGGCGGTGGAAGAGTAGGCCAAAAGGGCCTGGCGGTGGCCCCTCGCCGAGGGAGCCTCCAGGCTGCAGCGGCCCAAAGAGCGCGAGGTGGAGCCGCATGGGTGACGGGATCCGGCGACCAGCCAAGATCCTCCAGGGGAGCCGACGAAGAAGTGGCCACCTGGTGCTGGAGCCGGCCGGATCTGGCGTGAGAAGGCTGGATGCGTTCGGATCTGGCGCGGGCTGGCAGCGAGCATGTTGGCACGCACGGCGTCTGGCGACGGCACGGACAGCGCCGCAGTGGAGGAGAGAGGCGGCGCCCGGATCCGTGCAGTGGCTGGCAGCGGCACGGGCTTAGGGGGAAGGAGGTGGCCGCCCTTGGGAGTGGAGCACACTCCTCCCGGGGGCGATGGCGGCGGCTGGTAGTGATCGGCGGCGGCCAGAGCGGAGGCTAGGTTCAAAATCTAGGCTTTGATACCATGTAAGTTAGAATGCTTGCTTGTATATTGCATAGCCCAAAGGAGCTTATATAGTATAGACTCAACACACAACCTTAAACCCTAGACAATGGGAAAAGGCACTAATACTCTTAACAACAACAACATAGTCACATTTTCCTCCATAAGCCAACCTCATTACAACAGGGTTACATTTTTCTGTATAAATCCAAAAAAACCTTTATCCTCCTTTGCAAGCAATCAAAAGTATAACGAACATGGAACTTTTATAAAGAACAACAAAACAACATAGTCCCATATCCCTCCATAATCCAATCTCGTCACACACTTAATTCCAAAAAGCATTCATCTTCCTCTGTAAACAAACAAGAAAAGCGAACGGGCCTCTAACGTAGCGGTTAGAGCGCTCTAGTAGCACCCCTCAGGTCCTGGGTTCGACTCCCAGTGGGAGCGAATTTCAGGCTGAGGGAAAAAAATCCCCTCGCTTGCCCCATAAGCCAAAGCACAGGTCTAAGGCTCGCCCAGGTCGTTGGTCGCGCCAGGTCGTTGGTCTAGGGATCACCCTGGTTGTTCTCACATGGGCTGATGCCGCTGTGTCAGGGTGGGGCAATGGTTCGGGGATTTTCTCGATCTGCGTGAGAAGATCTTCTTCTTAATGAAATGCCCGGGGGCTATCTTACCCCCCGCAGGTCGAGTTTTTTTTTAAACAAACAAGAAAATAGATACATAACCTTTTATAAAGAACAACACAACAATGGAGTCACATTTTCCTCTACATAATCCAACCTCACACAAAAGAGTTTTGTACATGCATAATTCCAAAAAAAGATTCATGTGTAAGAAAACTAGAGAACGATAAAAAGAGACTTTTATAAAGAATAAAATGCCATGGAATCACATTTCTCCCCATAGTTTAGGCTTCATAAAACAACAAGTTCACATTTTTTTTGTTGCATACTGCCAAACTGCTTTTTTACCATGTAAACAAAAAACACAAACCTTTTATAAATACACAAGGTAACAATGGAGTCACATTGATCAGTAACCATGCTCATCGCACACAACAATCACTTTTTTTTATGCATGCTTCTAGAAAAGATTCATGCTCTTGTCTAACAAAACGAGAAGGAAGTTAAGTGAGAGACCTTTATAAAGAACAAAATGACATGGATCAAATTTTCTCTCCATAGTTTAGGCCCATCAAACAACAGGGTTACTTTTTTGTTGTATGCTGCCAAAAAAAATCATCCTCCCATGTAAGTAAAAATGCAGAACCTTTTATAAAGAACAAGATAGCAACCGAGTCACATTTTCCTCCATAGTTATCCTCATCACACAATAGAGTCACTCTTCTGCTACATGCTTCCAGAAAAGATGTATCCTCCCATGCAAAAAAAAAAACCAAAGACATGCAAGCAAGAAACTTTTGGAAAGAGCAAAATGCCATGGACTCATATTTATCTCCATGGTTTAGGCTCACCTTAAACATGAGCCAGCCCATGGTTTGCTACACACTACACTGCAAAACAAACATGAAACTTTTATAAAGAACAAAATGCCAAAGAATAGTCTTTCCGTGTAAGAAAAGGAGAAAACAAATAGGCACTATACTTTTGTAAAGAACAAAATGACATGCATTCACATTTCTCTATGAAGATGGAAGGATAAGGAACACGTCAGTCTCGCTCCACAACAAAACAACCCCCCCCCCCCCCCCGACCCCCCGACTTTGCTTCTATTTGATAAAATGCCATGGACCAGCCTTGCAGTGCCCCCATGCTTGTTGCCTTTATTTGCCAATATGCCATTGGTCCTCTCCAGCACCTAGGGATCTTCTACGACATGCACTTTTGAATATTTTCTTGTGTGATGTTGTTGTAGGTACAATATTGTTTGTTTCCAAGGGGAAAACAACCTATTGAAGTTTGAGCATACACATGTAAAAAAGAATTGCGGGGAGATCAACATGATTTAGGACTAATGACATGCAAAACTAAGATATGATTTATCATAGCATATACGTATATACTTAAGCAAAGTTATTGATAGTTGGTTTAGCATCTAAATTCTTGTTTCTACGGTCTAAATATTTGGAAATTATTTACCGTAAACATTTATTAGAATGACCACAATGTATCACAAAGTGAAGTTATATTTAATAACATATATTATTTTTGAAAGATCAAAGCTACTAAAAGGAATGCCCACATTTGGAAATTCAAGTAATTATAAACCGATGATGTTCCTAGTCTGGGCACAACTGGCCTTTTTTGGCATCGCTCGGCGTGATGTTTTAATAATATTTTAACACGCTTGTTTCCCTTCCTTCCTCATTCCCAACCTCGCCGACTAACTATGAAGTACCAGTGCCTCCTACATCATGCTTCTCCTTTCTTTTTTTTTCCTCATAATTTACTCTCTTTATGATCGCTCTTTCTTATGCGCTCATCACCATTATGCTTTGTTGCTAACCAATTTCTCTCTCTCTCTCGTAGGTGGTACAGATGATTTATGCAAACAACCAACAAATAAAGAACAGTGACATTCATCGCCAGACTTTCTGACCATTCCACACTCTTCCCATTTAAGGGCTTTGGTTTCTGAAATTACCTATGCCAAGTCATGGTTCGAGGAGTCAGTCGGTGGTGGTGGCGGGCATCGCTAGACAAGTACTCGTATCATCGCCTAATAGGAGGATATGTCCATGGAATCATGCTTGATCAAGAGGATATTGTTGAAGATCTTCATCACCCCACAGAATTTGGTTTTATTTCTTTGTCTTTGGATCCTCCATGGAAGGTCAACAAAAAAGTTCTGTAAGTATGGCAACATTCTTTCTTGAAAATTTAATTTACCCAAAATTTTTGCATTGCATATCCCTTTATATGATGCTAAACATTTGAATACTTATTAACATTATGAAAGATTGTTTTTGTTTTTACCATATAAACACCATTAACTATTATGTGCTAGAATGGGAGGAGACTATGCATTTCATAGGCACATGTCAGACTACACACAAAAGACTTAAATAGTGAAAATATTGTTAAGGTTGTTTGAAAACTTTAGCTGCTCGAATTATTAGACCTATTGTTTTCTTAAATTAGTTGGTTTAATGAAACATTATAGTTGCAATGGAATAAAATTTAAGAGCGGTTCCTAAGAAAATTGTTACAAGAAGGATTATTCTAACGAGTATTCTTATATAACTAGTGGAATATCACACTTTGTATTACAACAAATGCTAGTTTTATATTAAAAAAGTAATCTAATCACTAAACACACCATTTTTTGAACATGCATACTAATGAAGCTTGAGTGGCAAAGGTTCTAGCAACCATTAATAGTGTCACTCTTCTTCTTTTCCTTATAAAGAATCAAAGGCAAATTTATATAGTATCATAATGATTAAACTATATAGTAATAACACATGCAGGTCTATATATTGCAGAAACAAACAAAAAAATAAAGACCTATTGTAGAAACATTTTTTTTCTGGTAAAGGAGCTAAAGCCAAAGAAGGAAGAAGTGGTGCAACAAATCCCACTCCATGCAAGGGCAAACTTGTACTTGTCTAGAATATTTTGATACCCCAATGTTCAAGCTCACCCTTCAGTGTGAAGCTATATAAAGAGGGTGTCAGCCGATGGGCTGTTCTCATCGCGCTCCTGCTCCCAAAATCTCACTCCAATTTGACTAGTTCAGTTCTTACCATGTTCTATTTTTGAGAGGAAGGCTGGAATCTTCATCGGAATCTACAAATTACCGGCCCCTTTCGTGTATCACTTCGGTAAGGATCAATTATGTATTATATTATTTCTGCCTTGTTTCTTCGTTGATTTTTCTGGAAGTTTTGGTCTCCTGATATCCCTGAATTCGTGTGTTCGTGAGGATCTGTTAGGAGTTTTGATGTGCATTTTGGTGCTTATTGTGGGGGTAAATCTAGAGCTAAGACTTTTTAGCATATTTTGTGCTAGCTCTAATATGGAAAAATATCAGTCATTTTGAATGTGCTTTGGGTTTTATGGGAGCTATTCTTTTGGATGTGCCTTTCCTAGAAGCATTTCATTAGGATTTATAGCATCTTGTGTGGATTAAGGGTGGAACTTAAAAAAATCTGAATGAAATTTGTGGAATGATATGAGCATTGCTCCTCATTTGTGTATCAGTTCTGAAAATTTTTACCTCAAATTGATGCATTTGCTTTCTTTCTCATCATAATGTCATATTGGGAGAGGTATCTAGTGCACAACCACAATTTGGTGCACAAACTTTTGGTTTGAGCATCAAATTAGCATAAAAATTCCTAAAAGAAACACCAGACATAGCCTATACTGTGCTGTATCTCCCTTTAAAATTTGAACTTGAAACTGAAAGTATGTTAGACGAAACAAAAAAAGAAAAGTTTGTTGTGAATGGTAACATTTGTCTTTCTTTTTCCTTCTACTTTTTGATTTACCATTTGTCAGAATTTTCTCATCTTTTTTACTCTCAATGTGGAATGAATTTTGAACTTGGAATTTTATATGTAAGTAGAATAAATTCAGAAGGGCATCTACATTTTTTTTTCAAAAAAAATCATGTTGATTTGATATCAAAACTAAAAGTTTGTGCATTTGTACACCAAATTGTGCTTATGAACTAGATATCTCCCTGTCAAATTGTTGTTCAAAGTGGGCCTCTTTTCAGTTTCTAAAAGTTGTTTTTGGGTTTTTCTACAGTAACTAGCTTTCAAATGGAGTGTCTTTTCAAGGCGTGGTCTACAAATTAATTGTAATACACATTGTAACGACTTCATTTATATCGGTCAAAACCGCACGTAAGTTTCTGTTATTCCATACTCTCTCTCACGAACAGCCCAAAAGTCATAAACTGCAGCTAAAAGCTATAAGCCGAATCTAAAAAGAACGTGCCCATCCATATTTGTAATTCCGATTGCAAAGTTCATTGATAAGCTTGTATGACTAATTGCATTGTTTTACTGCGCAGGTAAACCAATTCCCACCATCTGGGAGTTGTTCTTTGGAGATGGCTCTCGAGAGATTGTAGCAAAAACCTCAACTTTACACCATTCGTAGGCGTCATTAGGCGTCTTCGGTGGAGATTAGAGCAACTACTTCAGGGAAAAGCATGGCATCGACTGGTGTTGCAGTAAGCCCAAGCAGTGATGGCCTGGACCTAGCTGCTGGCTGGTCGTCATATCGCGAACCAGAGGCCATTTTGATCTACCTCGCAGTGCCGGACTCACCCTTGGCCCTGATGCAAGTGCTTGAGTCTGACTCAATCGCATCAGTGAAGCTTCGGATACAGAACAGCAAAGGCTTTGTGGTCAGGAACCAGAAGCTGGTGTTTGAAGGCCGAGAGCTTTCCCGCAACGACGGCCTCATCCGGGACTACGGTGTGGGCCACGGGGATGTGCTTCATCTTGTGATCCGGTTATCTGGCATCCGTCTAATTACTGTGAGGACTGTTTATGGGAGGAAGCTCAAGTTCCAAGTGGAGCATGGACGAAATGTTGGGCATATCAAGCAGGAGACAGCCAAGAAGCGTGAGTATTTCAGTGATCTTGGGGATCAGAAGATTTTGCTTGATGAGGAAGAGCCCGAGAACCATAAGCTAATCACTGAAATTTGTGAGAACAATAGTGCTACTGTTCATTTGCTTATCAGCAAGTCAGCCAATTTTAGTACAAAGCCCATAGATAGAGATTTTGAGCTATCAGTTACTGCTCCTGATGTGGAAAAGAAGTTTCAAGCTGATGCTAGCAAGACAAAGGAGAGGAGTCCCTTGGTTGAACTAGTTGCTATCAGTCCAAATATTGGGCTTTCTCCAACTATCATGAGGATGATCCAGGGTACACTTGCTGGGCTAGAAAAGGGACATCCACCCGTGATGTCTTCAGAGGGCACCGGTGGAGCCTATTTCATGCAGGATGCACCAGGTCGGGAGTATGTTGCTGTTTTTAAGCCAGTTGATGAAGAGCCAATGGCAGAGAACAATCCTCGTGGGCTTCCTCTGTCGAGGGATGGAGAGGGGTTGAAGAAAGGAACAAGAGTAGGGGAAGGTGCATTTAGGGAGGTTGCAGCGTACATTCTTGACCATCCTACTGCTGGGCATCGCGTGGGCGATGAAGCTGGGTTTGCCGGCGTTCCTCCAACTGTTTTGGTCCGATGCTTGCATGGTTCTGCCGATCACGCCGGAAATGGCCGTGTGGAGAAGGAACTCAAGATTGGATCCTTGCAGATGTTCGTGAAGAATTCTGGAAGTTGTGAGGATATGGGTCCTCGAGCTTTCCCTGTGCAGGAGGTCCACAAGATAGCTGTTTTGGATATGAGACTGGCTAACGCAGATCGCCATGCTGGAAACATACTGATTCACAAGGATGGGAATGGGCAGACCGTGCTGATACCAATTGATCATGCATACTGCTTTCCTGAAACTGTGAGTATTTTGTATGTCTATTTTAATTGAAGTGCTATATTCTACTTTATCTTGTGCCCCTGTTCTTTTGCATGAATGGCAAGGTAAATATACCTGAAGATGTTCATAAAATGATGTTTAATGTAGGTGAATTAAGTGAATTAACTTCATACCAGAAACTGCCACCCTTTAGTCGCAATTTTTTCTTTTTTTTCGAGAACACAAAAAATTCTTGTGTATCTTTGCATTAAAGATAGAAGGAGAATAACCACCAACGAACAAATGTTTTACAACGCAGGTAGGAAAAATAAGGTACCCACCAAATGAAAAACAAGAAAAGAAAAAGCATGAGAAATATTACAAATAGGATTGGCTAATTAAGCCAGCTATGTAGGCTTGAGGCCAGGGTTCCAAATACCGGCGGTAACCGGCCGGTTACCGCCGGTAACCGGTTTTACCGGTGCCGACCGGGAAAAAAAAACCGCCGGTTTTTTATTTAATTCAAATTTAAACTTTTGAATGTAAAAATTAGTTTCTCTAATGATATTTACATTGTTTAACACTAATATAATGTATTAGGAAGATGCATGCACTTCTCGTGCTTGACTTCATACTTTTTACCATGAATGTATTAGGAATTTCCAATTTGAAATTTGAAAAATCGGGTTTTAGCGGATTTTCTGGTTTTTAGCGGTTTTTCTCCAGTTTTTTGGGCGGTTACCGGCCGGTTTTTCCGGTTACCGATTTCAAATTCAAATTTTGACGCGTGAAATTTGACCGGTTTTTTTCCGGTTACCGGCTGGTAACCGGTACCGACCCCCTGGCGGGATTTATCCCGGTAGCGGTATTTGGAACCTTGCTTGAGGCACCTGCCAAACACCACAAAACACCCTCCTGTCGAATGGTAACTAAAATATATTGTATGACGTTGCAATTGCCACAAAAGACGCGTGCATTCCTTTCCTTCCAGATTAACCAAAAGACTAGAATCACCAAGGTATCGAAGCCCCTCTTTAGGTCCTTTGGCACTGTACTTCTAGCTGAAGTCCACCATTCCACTACTTGAGAAGATACTGACGGCATGAGGGTTGCATGATCTATAGCAGCAAAACGTCATACCAAATTTGCCTTGCGACCACACAATTAACCAATAGGTGTTGTATTGTCTCCTGGTCTTGCTCGCACAAACACAACTTTCAAGGTAAAGTTGTTATAGACGTGGGCCCTGGCCAATCGGGTTATTATTAGGAATTAGGGATTGGTTTCTATTTAAGTTAGAGATTGATTTCTATTTGAGTTAGAGATTAGTTTCCCTTGTTAGAGATATAATTAGAGATATGATATGAGTTTCCATATTATTAGAGATAGGATTGGAATTAGATTCGATCTGTTAGGGGGAGCCCATCTATATAAGAGGGCTATCGCATGCTATTGAGATTAAGCAGAGCAACGTTTGGTTGCCGGATTCCCTACGGAATCCCCTGTTCTGGTCCGCCGTTTGCCCTAGCCATAACAACTTGGTATCAGAGCAGTCGATCCCTTCCCACGACTTCTGCTACCATGGTTCCTGCGATTCGTCCTATTGCTGAGTCATTGGCCATAATGAAAGCTAGTGCTGAGAAGATGGCCAGCAACAGCTTCAGCAAAGGGATGGGGGAAGCCTTCCTCAACTTGCATACTGTCTTAGAGAAGATCTTGAAGGAGCGGGAGGAGAAACAAGAGGTCGCTCGCAGAGCAGAGGAGGACGAGGCTGACATTAAGACGGTCGACATCATCTTGCTAGCTGTGAAAGATGAGGAGGATAAACAACCGTGCCATCTCGCCGGTGTGCCCGCCTCCTTTTCCACCCGTGCGCCGGCCGGTCAATCGGCCCTCCCGCAGCAGCCATCCAGCGCCGATCTGCTGCCGTCTTTTCCGCCATCGGGCCACCGCCGTCGACGCCCTGGATCCGCTCGAGCGTGGCCGGCCGTCATCCGTCGACCGCCGTTCCGTCGGCTGCTTCTCCGCCGGCCGCCGCTGTGCACCGTCGCCGTCCTCGGTCGCGAACCCGTCGCCGGGTCCGCCTCCGCCCGAGTCGCGGCCGCAGTCGCCCGCTCCGCCGGCCGCTCCGCCTCTGTTTCCGCCGCCTGGATCCGCGGCCGTCGCTGTCGCCCGTCCGTCCGCGGCCACTGGCCCTCTGCGCCGTCTTGCTCTTTGCATCGGCCGCCGCCGCCGAGGCGTCTGGATTTTCCGCATCGCATCCGCACGGTTGTTTATCCTCCTCATCTTTCACAGCTAGCAAGATGATGTCGACCGTCTTAATGTCAGCCTCGTCCTCCTCTGCTCTGTGAGCGACCTCTTGTTTCTCCTCCTCCCGCTCCTTCAAGATCTTCTCTAAGACAGTATGCAAGTTGAGGAAGGCTTCCCCCATCCCTTTGCTGAAGCTGTTGCTGGCCATCTTCTCAGCACTAGCTTTCATTATGGCCAATGACTCAGCAATAGGACGAATCGCAGGAACCATGGTAGCAGAAGTCGTGGGAAGGGATCGACTGCTCCGATACCAAGTTGTTATGGCTAGGGCAAACGGCGGACCAGAACAGGGGATTCCGTAGGGAAGCCGGCAACCAAACGTTGCTCTGCTTAATCTCAATAGCATGCGGTAGCCCTCTTATATAGATGGGCTCCCCCTAACAGATCGAATCTAATTCCAATCCTATCTCTAATAATATGGAAACTCATATCATATCTCTAACAAGGGAAACTAATCTCTAACTCAAATAGAAACCAATCTCTAACTTAAATAGAAACCAATCCCTAATTCCTAATAATAACCCGACAGGCCAGGGCCCACGTCTATAACACTACACCCCTCCCGGACATGCAGCTCGTCCTCGAGCTGCTAGACGGCGGCCAATGGAAGACCTTTGATGCTGATGTAGAAGACGAACGGTAGCGGGGTGCTGCAGCGGATGGAGACGCCTGGCCCATCCAAGTGAAACAAGGCTAGACGAAGTGTAGCGCCTTTGGAATAGAATGCCTGCAGAATAAGTTTTTTTTTAAAAAAATATTTTTTTATTTTATTATTATTATTATTTTAACCGGTCGGTTTAAGTCCAACCGAGACCGACCGAACGCATCCGGTCAAAAGGCGACTGAAGGAGCGGCGGATCCTGGGGCAACGGCGGCGACGAGCGGCGGCCGGTGCAGATCGGTGGCGACGACGGCCCCAGCAGGCGGCGGTCTGGCGTTCGACGGCGAACCGCGGCAGCCGACGGAGCGGCCGGCGGAGCGGCTGCGACACAGGCGGAGTCGGGTCAGGCGGCGGCGGCTGCGACCGGCGGAGGAAGCCCGGGCGGCGACGACTGCTCGCATGGATCCGACGGAGCGGCCGGAGGAGCGGCGGTCTGCAGAAGCGGCGGCCTGGGCGAAGGTGGCTCCGGCGTGGATCTGGCAGCGGACGGCGACGGATCCAGGTGGCTCGGCGGTGTAGGACGCCGGATCCGGTGGCGACGGATCCCCGGTCGGCATCGGCGGCGGCGGCGACGAACGCAGAACAGCGGCGCGGCTTCGGGCGCCAAGGGGCCTCGCAGCGGCGGTCGGCCGACTTCGAGCCTGAGGCGGCCCACGACGGCGGCGGCACGGCCAGAGGCAGCCCCGGCAACGGATGCGGCGATGACCGCGGATCCAGGCGGGGGATGGCGAACCGCGACCGGGAGCGACGACTCCGACGGCGGCGGATCAGCTGACGACGGCCGAGATGGCGGCGGAGCTGGCCACGGCTTGGGCGACCACGACCCGGACGACGGCGGATCTGGCTAGGTGGCCCCGGCGATGGCGGCGGCTGCACTGGCAGGGGTGGCCCGAGCGCCATCGACGGAGCAGCGGAACGGGTCGGGCGCCGACGGTCCGTGCGGCGGCGGCGGAGCAGCGGAGCGACTCGGGAGATCGAGGCGTCTCGGCGGCGGCGGCCGGTGCGCGGGCAGAGGTGGCCCGGCTGGCGGCGGCGGCACAGCCGGAGATGGTGCTGCGGCCGACGGCGGAGGCAGATGGGGAGGGCACAGCGACGATGGCGCAGAGCTCGTGCCGGTGCAGCCAGGCGGCGGCGGCCCAGTGGCAGCGCGAGGCGGCGGGGGCTGCGACCGACGGCAGGGGCCGGCGGCGACGTACGAAGCAGGGGCGCCGCAGGTGATGGACGGAAGATGGGGAGGGTGGATGGGGGTTTTGCGATGGAGGCGGCGGTGTCGGGCGTCGGTGTTCGGGACTCCAAGGCCTCCAGGCGCGCGAAGAGAGATGCCATCTGCTGGGAGATCTCGGACAGCGCTTTGGCGATGGGATCGGTCGGCGGTGGCGGCATCTCCTTCGGCTGCTTGCCGCCTTCCTCGCCTGGCAGCTCTGATACCAAATTGATAGAACACGGTGGGTAGGGCAAAAGGCGAAACAGAGGAAGGGGATTCCGTAGGGAAGCCGGCAACCAAACGTTCGCTGCACCGGCCGAAGATGACCCGGGCGGCGGCTCGGCGGTGGTTCGGGCGGAGACGGCGAGACGGCCCGGGCGACGGCGTCTGCGATTCGGGCAGAAGAACCCCGGGCGGCGGCTCGCGCGGATGCGGTGCGGAAAATCCAGACGCCTCGGGGGCGGCGGCCGATGCAAAGAGCAAGACGGCGCAGAGGGCCGGTGGCCGCGGACGGACGGGCGACAGCGACGGCCGCGGATCCAGGCGGCGGAAACAGAGGCAGAGCGGCCGGCGGAGCGGGCGACTGCGGCCGCGACTCGGGCAGAGGCGGACCCGGCGGCGGGTTCGCGACCGAGGACGGCGACGGTGCACAGCGGCGGCCGGCGGAGAAGCAGCCGACGGAACGGCGGTCGACGGATGACGGCCGGCCACGCTCGAGCGGATCCAGGGCGTCGACGGCGGTGGCCCGATGGCGGAAAAGACGGCAGCAGATCGGCGCTGGATGGCTGCTGCGGGAGGGCCGATTGACCGGCCGGCGCACGGGTGGAAAAGGAGGCGGGCACACCGGCGAGATGGCACGGTTGTTTATCCTCCTCATCTTTCACAGCTAGCAAGATGATGTCGACCGTCTTAATGTCAGCCTCGTCCTCCTCTGCTCTGCGAGCGACCTCTTGTTTCTCCTCCTCCCGCTCCTTCAAGATCTTCTCTAAGACAGTATGCAAGTTGAGGAAGGCTTCCCCCATCCCTTTGCTGAAGCTGTTGCTGGCCATCTTCTCAGCACTAGCTTTCATTATGGCCAATGACTCAGCAATAGGACGAATCGCAGGAACCATGGTAGCAGAAGTCGTGGGAAGGGATCGACTGCTCTGATACCAAGTTGTTATGGCTAGGGCAAACGGCGGACCAGAACAGAGGATTCCGTAGGGAAGCCGGCAACCAAACGTTGCTCTGCTTAATCTCAATAGCGTGCGGTAGCCCTCTTATATAGATGGGCTCCCCCTAACAGATCGAATCTAATTCCAATCCTATCTCTAATAATATGAAAACTCATATCATATCTCTAATTATATCTCTAACAAGGGAAACTAATCTCTGACTCAAATAGAAACCAATCTCTAACTTAAATAGAAACCAATCCCTAATTCCTAATAATAACCCGACTGGCCAGGGCCCACGTCTATAACAAAAGTAATCCTCTCTTCTGCAATCGATCAGCTGTCCAACAATGCCTCTGAACAACCAACCACAGAAAAAAAAACTTGCATCTCAGTGGTGCCTTTGATTTCCAAATATGCTTGCAGAAATCAAACCTGACTACTCCATGAAAGAAGACCATTTCCAAATTATGTTGTCTTGTATCCCTTCCTGCAGATGGACTTGTGTCAACCGATTCCAAATCATCAAGTACTCATTCAGAGCCGTTACTAACAAACGACCCTGAATATTGCTGATCCATGCTCCATCAGTTAAAGCCTCCTTCACCAGTCGTCGCTGCCTTGACTTCTTGCCCACCATTTGCTACAAGGTGGGCGCAATAGCCTTGATAGAATCACCTCCCATCTCTCAATTCAGTCTTTAAAGAAACATCAAACATTGCTTGGACTGCCTTCTCCTGATGTACCATGAACATGGACCACATCATGGTACTGTTAGTTCTCTTGAGCCATAACCATTTCATTTTTAGTGCATAACTCATAATTTGGAGATCTTGGATAGTTGGATGCACAGCCCCCCATACTCAACTGGACGACACACTTCATTCCACCCCACCAAGAACTTGCCTGCCTTAACTGATTCCTCACCCGACCACTGAAAACTTCTCCATTTATCTATTGCCTTCAACACCCATTTAGGCAAATCTAAAGCAAACATTTGATACTGGTATAGTTGATAACACAGACTTTACCACCACCGTTCTACCCCCTGAAGAAAGTAAAGATCTTTTCCATTTCGGCAACTTTAGCACCACCTTATCGACAAATGGTTTGAGGTGAGCTTTTCTTAAACGCTTAGTAGATAAAAGCAGCCCCAAATACGAACAAGGGAATTCCGTCAATTGACAATTGAAGTTTTCAGCCGCCACCTACAGATCTTCCTCTGTACAACAAATTGGTGTAGCGGAGCACTTTTCCAAGTTTAGTCGCTATTTACCAGATAGAGCTAACTTTGCTAGCTTATAATTGTGGATGAGTGTGGTGGTTTTAGATTTATTCAAGGATCACCTATTCTCACAAACTGTGTCCAGAAAGTGGAATAATATGTGCCACTTTCAGATATCCATTTTAAAATTATCTAAACATTAATTTGGCTATTAACATCTATTGTTGTCTTATGTTCCATACATGTAGTTTGAATTGATTCAGTTTTAGCAACTGATTTTCCTTTACTTATTGAACGACAGTTTGAGGACTGCACATTTGAGTGGCTTTACTGGCGCCAAGCCCGTGAACCTTTCAGTGTTGAAACTCTCAGGTACATAAAGTCGCTTGATGCCGAAGAGGATGTCAAGCTGCTCAAGTTCCATGGTTGGGAATTGCCATTGAAGTGTGCTCGTGTTATTTGCATAAGCACCATGCTTCTGAAGAAAGGTGCTGATAGAGGTCTAACTCCTTTTGACATCGGCAGGATGTTGTGTAGGGAAAACATCAAGAACAAATCCATGATCGAAGATATTGTTGAAGAGGCAGAGGATGTTGTTCTTCCTGGGACAAGTGAAGTGGCATTCATGGAAGCCATCTCAGAGATCATGGATCGCCATCTTGATGAACTCTTCAACTGAAAACCTCGTTAGGTGGGTTCTAGTATATGGTCTAGTGTGTGTTTGACAAGGCAGTTGTAAGTTGCGTAAGTCCTTGCTTTGTGAATATTCTGCTACCATGTATGAACCGGGAGAAATCCTCAGGCCCTAGACTTTCCCTTGATAATGTAAATTAAAGGGTGTGAACTGTGTAGAATCTTCAGGCCTTGTACTTTTCCTTGATGCTTAGAGTAAACTAAAGGGTGTGAACTGGAAAGAATAATAAGAAAATTACAATGTAGCTCTTTGAACTTATAGGATTGTACTACTTTACTCTCTAAACTTGTATTTTTACTTTCTTAGCCACTGAACTTGTAACTTTATGCCACTTTACTCTATAAACTTGTATTTTACTTTCTCAGCCCTTTAAACTTACAGGGTTGTGTTACTTTACCTCCTGAACTTGTATTTTACTTTCTCAGTCCCTTAAACTTATGTCTATTTGCATGTAGGTCTACAGGGCCGTCCCGGCCAAAACCGAGGCCCTGTGCAAAGTCTAAAACGGGGCCTCGTAGACTAGCGAAATAGGGCCATAAATAATATATAAACAATAATGTATTACATTAAAATGTAATATGTTATGAATTGTACCTATTCAACCCTTCGTCGCATAATGTTTACTTGAACATCATCATTCTTTTGGTGTTCTTCGAAATGAAATCTTCAAAGATGTAAGCAAACTAACCTGAGTACCCGCAATTATGTTATGACTGAGTGGATGGGCTGCACAGGAAAGCACCCTTTGAGATAAAGGAATAAACTTGTTTTATGCAGGTTGATTTTCCTCAGGGCCTCTTATTTCCTCACTGAAACATGGAAGACCAAGTGAGAAAAACAAAAATTTATTTCCAAGAAAAAAATGATGGATGAATCGCTAGAAGTCTGGAACTTCTCTGGATATATTCCCATCAAACAAAATAGAAGATTAGATCGCCAAAGTAGGTTGATTCTGTGCAAACCAAAACAAAAGGGAAAGCAGATATCAACTCACTTGTAGTCTACATGGCACGTTGACCTTGACTCGTCGGGAAGAATGAAGACACGCTCACACGCACGACTAGAAGGGAGAGGAGTCGGCAGTATCAGGAAGTCGAACAGATGCGAGTATTGTTTTGGGCTACCGGCTACGCATCAATAGGACTTGGGCCAAAAAATAGAGACCAGACTTATATACTATTGGGCTGTACACAAGGTATTGGGGGCCCCTGAAAATTGGGGGCCCTGTGCGATCGCACGGGCCGCACTTGCCCAGGGACGGGCCTGTAGGTCTATGAGTCGTTTGCTAACGGAAAACATTGAGTTGACATAGCATGTGGCTAATGTCGTAGGGTCGGACTCAATCGCATGGGCACAGTGTTGAGTTAGCACAATACTCTCTTCTCCCTTGCAACACGACAGAGCAAGGATGGAGGACACAGGGCGACAACAAGTATGGCGGCAGGGAGGAGCACGACAATGGCACTTTACGGTGGGAGGAGTGACTGAAGGAGATAGGTTTTGATTTCAGTGTGATGCAGTACACCTTGTGACATGGGCGACCTGGCGTGATGATGATAAGGACAGCAGTTCCCAGAAGCCGAGAGGGGAGGGCGGCGTAGCTCAATACCGATGGCCCATCCAACGAACGTCGGCAATGGGAGTAGCACTAATAGAACAACAATAAGGTAAGGAATGTAGTGGCATGATCATGTTTCGAAGATGAACTGGATTAATAGCGAATTTGAGAGGTTTACTATCGTAGTTTAGATCAGCATTGGCTGTTCATTGGATTGAGGACGAGGAAGGGGGGTATAGCGGTATTGTGGCGGGATAAAAAAAAAAGGTGGAAGGAGTGACAAACAGGTTAGGATAGTGTGCTTGGATATCAATTTATCGTCTTCCTGGTCACCGTCGACCTCACGGATATCATCCCGTCGTCCCCATGGAGCCTCCTCGAGCCACTCGTTCCATGCACAACTTTGTAGGCCTCAGGAATACGGCACACGCATGACATCACTGGAGCCCTACCGTGACAACCCGCTATTACCCCGCGCTCTCCATCCCCTGCTCTGCCACGGTGCAATGGAGAAGAGGGCACTATGTCTACTCAACACTATACCCACGTGATTGAATCCGACCCTACGGCATTAGCCATATGCTATGATAGCTTAGTGTTTTCTGTTAGCAAACGAGCCAATGGATATGTGGTGCAAATAGACGTAATTTTAGGAGTGCAGGGGTGAAATAGTATAAACCTACAAGTTCAGAGAGCTGAGAAAGTAAAATACAAGTTCATAAGATAAAATATCATAACACTACAAATTCAGTGAGCTACAGTGCAATTGTCTCAGAAATAATTCTGGTTTGTCCAACTCAAGTATGTATTATCCTCCATGCATATGCAGTATTTTACTATCATACATGTTCTTTGTTTGCTCTTTACAATGGCCTTCCCGCATCCCCCCCCCCCCCCCCCCCCAACCAAAAAACACACACACACGCACGTACACGTAAAAGCTTTGCTTTCGAACAACTGAATCAGTAATACGTGCGTATTTAAGTGAAGCTTCCTTTGTGGTACATTAGATGGTGCTTCTTTCTCTGCTGTGGTGCCGCATGTCTTTCTATATGTGACTTTTTGCAAGATATGTCCTATGCAGGGGCGGATCCAGGAAAAACGATCGCCGGGGTCACTATAAACATACATCACTAATTGATGGAGACTAATAGCTAGTAATAAACTAGTACTATAGTTCCATGCATGCATAATACACTGAATAAATTAACAGCAGTACATGATAAGTTGATAACAAGAAATATCATTGTAAGAAATTAACAATAGTTACCTCTCAAATCTTCTCTTTGCGAGTTCCCATCTTTTGAAAAAGAGCTATCACATCGTCATTTGGAATTGTAGCTAAAAGGCTTGGCTCCACGAAGCATATGATTGAATCATTCATAAATTCATCACTAATTCGATTCCGTAATACCGTTTTCACAATTTTCATTGCCGAAAAACATCTCTCCACTAACGCGGTGGCAACAGGTAGCACAAGTACTAATTTGAGGAGTTGATATACCAAAGGAAAAGCAAGATGCTTTTTTGTATCCACCATCAGTTTAGCAAGTTGAGAAATAGTGTCCAATTTGGCAAATCTTTCATCCGCTCGAACATTATCAATATAAATATGAAGCTCAAGATCAAGATCCTTCAGTTGGCTTGAATTAAAATCATTTGAAACTATCATGCTTGAAAGCATCAAAGGAATTCATTGGACTGAATGCAGCCATGTGAGTTAGCAAATTCGAATTTACCTCATTGAAACGATCATTGAACTCTGTAAGTTGCAGGTCAATAACAGGATTTAAGCAATCATGTCTGTACTGCTAATAATTAGTACGGTTAGTTTTTTTCCTTGGTTTGCGACGATCTATATACTCTTCTTCCATGTCCAACTTAGAAATACCTTGATCTGCACAAAAGGAATATGTTGCCTCCAATAGAGATTCCCAGCCATCATCTCTAATTTGTTGAAATCTCTGTTTGGTTAATTTCACCTCAAGCATGGCCTCCAATATATCTTTGTCTTTCCTTTGCAAAGATAGTGCCAAAGCATTTGCATGTCCCAAGATAAGCAACATCAAGTGCAAATGAAACACAAAATCAAAATCTCTAAGATAATCCAAGAGACCACGAGCCTGTCATTTCTTACCGTCATTTGGACCATCTTTCTCAACATACTGGAGCACTTCAATAATGTCAGGGAACAGATTGTTTACACTCTTTAAGGTCTTATAGTGAGAACACCAACGAGTGTCCCCGACTCTTTGAAGAGACTGTTCCTGATTTAATCCGGATCCACTAGCAACCTGTCCATTGCTTATGGCTTTCTTTACTCTTTCCTGTTGACTTTCTCGAATCATATCTTTTCTTTTGCAAGAAGCTCCGGCAACAGTAATCAACAGAGATATCATGTCAAAAAAATCACTAATATCATCATTTTTCTTAGCAACTGCTACAATGACTAACTGAAGTTGGTGAGCAAAGCAATGGACATAGTATGCCGAGCTATTTTCTCTCATGATCAAAGCTCTCAAACCATTAAACTCACCTCTCATGTTGCTAGCTCCGTCATAGCCTTGGCCTCTAACTTGTTTTATGCTCAATCCATATTTTGTGAACAGATAATCAATGTTAGATTTCAGACATGAAGCCGATGTTTCTTTCACATGAACAATACCAGTAAGTCTTTCTTTTATTGCTCCACACTTGTCAACATACCGTAGTACCACAGCCATCTGTTCTTTATCGGAGACATCAGCGGACTCATCAACCAATAAACAAAACACATCACCACCAATTTCTTCAATAATAGATTTCACTATGATCTGCACAAGACAATAAAAATTATTTTATAAAAAAGTACATTGAAAGTTGGCACCATCTGAATAAAAAATGAATAAAGGTACTTTTATAGATTTATTACCTCAGCAAAGCAATTAGCAATATCCTTTTGAATGGATGGAGCCACCATTTTGTTATTTCCAGGAGCATTTCCTAGAACCACCTTCTTTACAGTTTCATTTTGCTCTGCCAAAAGCTTTACCAACTCTAGAAAATTTCCCCTGTTGGTAGACTTTTCTGATTCATCGTGGCCACGAAAAGCTAAGCCTTGATGCAACAAGTACCGGACGACATTAATAGAAGTATTTAACCGTATTTTGTGCTTCTCTTTATCTGCATTACTTTGTTTTTTCAGAGCTGCACCAACTGATTGATCTTCCTTTAGCAAATTGTCACATCTTTTAACCGCCGTGTTATGAAAACTACTAGGACCGCCAACATGGTCTCTAAGCCTGTCCGATTTGTTCCAAGATGACCAACCATCTACTGTGAATGCATCATTCCCACCTTGGCCTTCAATACTATCTCGGAACAAGTAGCAATACAAACAAAAGCATTTGTCTACTTTCTCACTGTACTCTAGCCAATCATACATAGTAAACCATTCAGGATTAAATCGGCGTGACTTGCCTGATATAACCTTTTGTGGATATTTAAAGCCAGGTGGTGGTCTGTATGGCCCTCTAATCAAATACTTGCGTCTTATCTCATCTTGTAGCTTTGGGCCTATGTATTGTGATATTCTCTTCCTATCGGGCGGATCATACGGACTTTCATTCAAATTTACCTCTTTTCGCGACAACAACAATGGACGAGTGGTATGATTAACATTTGATGGGCCATCTTCATCTCCTGTCAAAGTCCTTCTAGGACCATCTGCATCATTGGTTGGTGGTAGTTTCCTTTTTAAAAATCGTTCTATTATGGTATTACTACCTGTCAGGTTAGGGAGATATTTAAAAATTAGAACATGAAGCTGAATAATAGATGTAACAACCCCCATTTCTGGGAGCGTAGGTTAACCTCGCAACTGCCCAGGACTGTTCAGCTGCGAGTACTGTAGCAGAATGTGCACCATTGCCAAAGCATGCTTTAAGCATAAAAGCCAAACTTTATTACAAAAGTAAAGCTTACAGCTAAATTTTACATAAAGGGGCGTACAGCCCAAAGATACATTACCAAAAGAAACTCCACAGGCAGGCCTGAGTGTAGAACAAACCCTAACACTCAGCGTTGTCTAATTCGTAGAATTCCGCGTCGTCTTCAGCAAACTCCTTCACCTTCTTATTAAGCATTATCTGGTAATGATTTTTGCAAGCATGAGTACAACCAACCGTACTCAACAAGTCACACGGAGGCTACCATTAACTACATGTAAGGTACATCAAGTGATGGGGAAATGTTCATTATTTTATGTGGATGCAGCTTTGGTTATAAACAGGTTTTGAACATAAAATCATAGCTTTCTATAACTTTAGGGGGTTTTCAAACTTGATTATTAACCTTCCACATTACCAAATCGTTCTCAAATCTACTTATGCTTTGTTATTGGATTCACCCATTAAACACAGCTTCATTTACCGGAAGCACGGCGTATTCGAATACCATTAGTCATGACTCTGCAAAGCTGCCCTGCTTTACCCACAAGATTCCTTAACTCCCGCTAAAGAGTTAAGAAAACAAGGTTATTCACTGCTCAATTCTTTATATAGTCTCTACCTAGTAGGCTTCCTCAACAAGCCCAGGCCGTAACCTCTGACTTACCTCAGCCTACTATTGTGTGGACACCCGATAATCAGAACAATAGTAAAAACGATACCTGTGCCAACTTCCATACGGCCCTCCCTTAACTCCCTTCCGTATGTACTCACACTTTGCCTCCACCCGGCGTTTGTAGAGGTTCAATTGAATTTGAGCAGTTACTAGACCAGGTTTGACGTATCAACGCTTGTGGTTGGGCGATCACTATGTTCTTTACTCAGCATAAGGGTCTAGTCCTTGTGTTTTCACCGGTGGCAGTTTCTTCCCCACAAATTCTTGTCCAGTGCCGCAACACTGTCACTGATTTGTGATACTTGCCTTCACCCTTGGTTAAGGTCACAGGATCCCACGATCCTCGCTTACCATTTCCCAACTAAATACCACTTCTTTTACTAACAGAAAATGTTGATTCTCTAAGCCACCATGATTACATATTATTGTTATAATCAATATTACTATGTCTTGTCAAGGTGAATATGGCCATCAAATTAGACTGGGCTTTTTCGGATGGTAGGACATAATTAGTATCATGTCATTCTAAGCATTTATTGTACATAAATAATATTGCGCAAATAGCATAATGAAAGTACAAGTAACTAAATAAATAGCGGAAATGTAGGTTCAACATGATCAAAGTATGTGTGACTTGCCTTGCGGGTTTACGATTTCGATTATTTCGTATTCTTCAATTTCTTGATCTTGAGCTTGATCCGAAGCTTCTTCTTCTTGAGTTGGTTGGCCCTCAATATCGTGTGCTAGCGCAACACAAGAAAATAATATTTAATTCCACACTCGAAAGAAATGAGCTAGGAATAAAGAAATAAAATAAAGAAATAAAGTTCGAGAAAAACCAAATAAAATAGGTTTAGGATTTTTGGGAGGTTCAAATGGTGAAATGGACCTAGAAATGAATTCGTGGGCTTGAAACGGTTTGAATGAGTATAAATATGCATTTTTGCATTTGGGTCAGGTACTGTTCATTGGGCTCGGGGTACTGTTCACTGGGCTCGGACCCGACTCGGTTAGGCGGTCTGGTGCGATCACATCGGCCTGGCTCGGTCGGACTCAGCCGAACGGACTCGACTCAACCAACTCGGAATGACCCGGTCGGATGAACAGTGCCCGATCACTGTTTATCTTCTCCAGCCGAACGCACGCGCGTACAGGGAGCAGGGCAAAATGGCGGCGGCAACCGGCGGAGCTCCAGGGACTTGCGACGGGAACCGAGGCCATGGTTGGATTCATGGGACTGCCAGGGACCCATTTTTGAGGTTGGCACGGCCGGAGGAGGCGGCGTTCGCCGGCGGCAAGCCGATGAACCCGGTGGGGTCTTTGGCGTCAATAGAGTGAATAAAGGTCTAACTGGGCCATTGAGCTGGTGATTAAGCATATATGGAGCTAAGGAGACCTAGAGGAGGCGGTGGTTTGAGCTGGGATGGACCGTGCGAGGCCGGCCACGGTGAGGTGCCATTATCGGGCGGGGGAGCTCGGAGGTGATGAAGCAGAGGGCTCGGGAACTAAAGGCGGTGTTTGGGACAAGTTCCTGGGAGCCTAGGGAGGCTAGAGACGAATGCAATTGGAAAACCATTGGGTAAAATGAGAGAATCGAATTAGGGCTCACCGAGGGGAATTCCGGTGATTGCCGGAGGTAGGGGAGATGGGAGGCCAATTGGGCGATCAGGGAGCTTCCATGGGATGTGAGGGGAGGTTCAAGGGGGTCCGGGGTCTTTATAGGGGTCCGGAGGCGGTTCGGCACCGAGAGGCCATGGCGGCGGTTTTTCGGGTCGACTCGGGAGGCTTCGGGAGGGTGTCTGGGGTGGCAGGGGAGGTCGGCAAGGGGTGTACGGCGTCTTGACTCTGCTCTAAGAGCTGGCAGGGGAGGGGAATGCAAGAGAGGACGGGAGAGTGCGAGGGGGTTCGGGAAGAACCGGTGGCGGCAAATATCGGGGAGGCGGCGAAAAAAAGTTGACTGTGAATAGTGACCACACAAATCCAAGTTGGCAAGGTGCTTTGGCAGTGAATTTGGATTCAATTGGGTTGGGATTTAAGCTAATTTGGGCAAGGAATCAAATGGAATCAAATTCCAAAGAAGATTTTCAATTTTTTGAAAATTCAGTTTGTTTCAACCTATCCCCCTTAAAAAGAATCTCGTCCTCGAGATTCGGGGAACGGGTTGGAAAATTTCGCTGCATGTGCAATTCTTTACTCCCAAGCTTTTTTATCCATGTATTATCTTGTCATCGAACTGGGGTGAAGTCAGGTATTCATGTTTCTTAACTGTCTCTGTTTATACGTTACTCCCTTCTCCAATAAAAGTTAATAGTGCACAACTTCAAAGTCAATTAAAGCTGGCGAGGGCTTCAAGTGAACATACCCATAATAAGGTTGGTATCTCCGGTAGTTGAAGTGTCTGAGATATGGCTTATTGTTCCTTGAAGTGCCCTTGGTTTCCTTTTTAAGTAGCCTTTTGATGCCTTAGTCTGTGGTGCGGGTGTGACTGATTGAGCTTGATTTCTGACTTGTATTTTTGCCACTTCAGAAGGCAATCCTTGCTTAGGACATTGTTCTCTAAAATGACCTAACTGTCCGCAGTGATGACACATGTCTGTCTTGTGTGGGCAATTTCGCTGATAATGCCTTCCTCCACACGTATAGCACTGTATTGCCGTGGACTGTGATCTTGGTATGGCAATGTACCGAGGTCTTGAGGTGGTGGTTACTTGTTGATGTTGTTGTCTGGTTCGAGGCGACAATACTATTCTCCTTCGGGGTGCTTTTGATGCTAATGCTTCTACGACTCCAGTGGGGATATAGGCTTGGCGGAATGACTCTTCAAATTCTTCCCATGATATTTCTTGGTTTCCACGCATGATTCGGTAGTTCATCCACCATGCAGCGGCTTGTCCTCGTAACTGATGGGAGGCATATAAAGTCTTTTCCCCATTCATACTTTATACGGTATTCAATCTTTTTTTTTCGATGTCCCTAATCCAATCATCGGCTGCTATTGGGTTTGGAGAGGATGAGAAGGTCGGAGGTCTTGTTTTCTGGAAGTCTGACACTTGGATGTGATTTGTGCTTCTCCATGATTGTTAGCAAACCTTGATGTGATTCTCGTCATTGCTTCTGTTGTTGTTGTTCCTTGCATTGCTATTTGTTCCAAAGTTCTGGCTTGTTGCTCCATCAACATCTTCTAAATCTGTTCAATCTGGAATCGGTTTTGTTCCACCATTGCTAGAATGTTGGCCAAACTGATCTGTGGGTCATGGGCCTGTCTTGCTTCTGCTGCGCTACTCTGATTGACTTCCTCCACTTGTGAGCTACCTTGGCCATGAGATCCATTTCCTGCCATCTTAACTACTTGGGTTTTAGAGTTGGTTCTGCAGCGATTTTTAATAAGATCAGATAGATGAGTAAGGATTTAGAATCAAAGGTAAGAGGGGATTGAGCAAGACGAGCTGAGACGAATTGAGAAAGATAGAATTTTGAGAAAGATAAGATATCAGATATTTATTGCAAACAAATTATGAGGCAACAAACAATATAGTTTTTATTTATCTTTACAAGTTGAACACATACCATACATACGAGGTACATATTACAACTCGTGTTACACGCAAAGAAACTTCTACTGAAGGGTCACTTCTATTTTAACGTGATCTACACGACTACACAACGTATACTTTGAGGTTAGATAAGGGTAGATGTAAATCCTTTTTCAAAAACAAAGCCAAACCAAATAAAAATTCTAGGACAGATAAGATAGTATTTAGAAAAGAGAAGACAGCAGTAATACTTATATTTTATGAAACTCTTTTAATATTTTTGAATTAAAATTTTGTAAATACTCCTAGTATCACTTAGGGCCTATCCTACAGTCAAGCAAACTAGCTCTGATACCATTCTGTAACAACCCCCATTTCTGGGAGCGTAGGTTAACCTCGCAACTGCCCAGGACTGTTCAGCTGCGAGTACTGTAGCAGAATGTGCACCATTGCCAAAGCATGCTTTAAGCATAAAAGCCAAACTTTATTACAAAAGTAAAGCTTACAGCTAAATTTTACATAAAGGGGCGTACAGCCCAAAGATACATCACCAAAAGAAACTCCACAGGCAGGCCTGAGTGTAGAACAAACCCTAACACTCAGCGTTGTCTAATTCGTAGAATTCCGCGTCGTCTTCAGCAAACTCCTTCACCTTCTTATTAAGCATTATCTGGTAATGATTTTTGCAAGCATGAGTACAACCAACCGTACTCAACAAGTCACACGGAGGCTACCATTAACTACATGTAAGGTACATCAAGTGATGGGGAAATGTTCATTATTTTATGTGGATGCAGCTTTGGTTATAAACAGGTTTTGAACATAAAATCATAGCTTTCTATAACTTTAGGGGGTTTTCAAACTTGATTATTAACCTTCCACATTACCAAATCGTTCTCAAATCTACTTATGCTTTGTTATTGGATTCACCCATTAAACACAGCTTCATTTACCGGAAGCACGGCGTATTCGAATACCATTAGTCATGACTCTGCAAAGCTGCCCTGCTTTACCCACAAGATTCCTTAACTCCCGCTAAAGAGTTAAGAAAACAAGGTTATTCACTGCTCAATTCTTTATATAGTCTCTACCTAGTAGGCTTCCTCAACAAGCCCAGGCCGTAACCTCTGACTTACCTCAGCCTACTATTGTGTGGACACCCGATAATCAGAACAATAGTAAAAACGATACCTGTGCCAACTTCCATACGGCCCTCCCTTAACTCCCTTCCGTATGTACTCACACTTTGCCTCCACCCGGCGTTTGTAGAGGTTCAATTGAATTTGAGCAGTTACTAGACCAGGTTTGACGTATCAACGCTTGTGGTTGGGCGATCACTATGTTCTTTACTCAGCATAAGGGTCTAGTCCTTGTGTTTTCACCGGTGGCAGTTTCTTCCCCACAAATTCTTGTCCAGTGCCGCAACACTGTCACTGATTTGTGATACTTGCCTTCACCCTTGGTTAAGGTCACAGGATCCCACGATCCTCGCTTACCATTTCCCAACTAAATACCACTTCTTTTACTAACAGAAAATGTTGATTCTCTAAGCCACCATGATTACATATTATTGTTATAATCAATATTACTATGTCTTGTCAAGGTGAATATGGCCATCAAATTAGACTGGGCTTTTTCGGATGGTAGGACATAATTAGTATCATGTCATTCTAAGCATTTATTGTACATAAATAATATTGCGCAAATAGCATAATGAAAGTACAAGTAACTAAATAAATAGCGGAAATGTAGGTTCAACATGATCAAAGTATGTGTGACTTGCCTTGCGGGTTTACGATTTCGATTATTTCGTATTCTTCAATTTCTTGATCTTGAGCTTGATCCGAAGCTTCTTCTTCTTGAGTTGGTTGGCCCTCAATATCGTGTGCTAGCGCAACACAAGAAAATAATATTTAATTCCACACTCGAAAGAAATGAGCTAGGAATAAAGAAATAAAATAAAGAAATAAAGTTCGAGAAAAACCAAATAAAATAGGTTTAGGATTTTTGGGAGGTTCAAATGGTGAAATGGACCTAGAAATGAATTCGTGGGCTTGAAACGGTTTGAATGAGTATAAATATGCATTTTTGCATTTGGGTCAGGTACTGTTCATTGGGCTCGGGGTACTGTTCACTGGGCTCGGACCCGACTCGGTTAGGCGGTCTGGTGCGATCACATCGGCCTGGCTCGGTCGGACTCAGCCGAACGGACTCGACTCAACCAACTCGGAATGACCCGGTCGGATGAACAGTGCCCGATCACTGTTTATCTTCTCCAGCCGAACGCACGCGCGTACAGGGAGCAGGGCAAAATGGCGGCGGCAACCGGCGGAGCTCCAGGGACTTGCGACGGGAACCGAGGCCATGGTTGGATTCATGGGACTGCCAGGGACCCATTTTTGAGGTTGGCACGGCCGGAGGAGGCGGCGTTCGCCGGCGGCAAGCCGATGAACCCGGTGGGGTCTTTGGCGTCAATAGAGTGAATAAAGGTCTAACTGGGCCATTGAGCTGGTGATTAAGCATATATGGAGCTAGGGAGACCTAGAGGAGGCGGTGGTTTGAGCTGGGATGGACCGTGCGAGGCCGGCCACGGTGAGGTGCCATTATCGGGCGGGGGAGCTCGGAGGTGATGAAGCAGAGGGCTCGGGAACTAAAGGCGGTGTTTGGGACAAGTTCCTGGGAGCCTAGGGAGGCTAGAGACGAATGCAATTGGAAAACCATTGGGTAAAATGAGAGAATCGAATTAGGGCTCACCGAGGGGAATTCCGGTGATTGCCGGAGGTAGGGGAGATGGGAGGCCAATTGGGCGATCAGGGAGCTTCCATGGGATGTGAGGGGAGGTTCAAGGGGGTCCGGGGTCTTTATAGGGGTCCGGAGGCGGTTCGGCACCGAGAGGCCATGGCGGCGGTTTTTCGGGTCGACTCGGGAGGCTTCGGGAGGGTGTCTGGGGTGGCAGGGGAGGTCGGCAAGGGGTGTACGGCGTCTTGACTCTGCTCTAAGAGCTGGCAGGGGAGGGGAATGCAAGAGAGGACGGGAGAGTGCGAGGGGGTTCGGGAAGAACCGGTGGCGGCAAATATCGGGGAGGCGGCGAAAAAAAGTTGACTGTGAATAGTGACCACACAAATCCAAGTTGGCAAGGTGCTTTGGCAGTGAATTTGGATTCAATTGGGTTGGGATTTAAGCTAATTTGGGCAAGGAATCAAATGGAATCAAATTCCAAAGAAGATTTTCAATTTTTTGAAAATTCAGTTTGTTTCAACCTATCCCCCTTAAAAAGAATCTCGTCCTCGAGATTCGGGGAACGGGTTGGAAAATTTCGCTGCATGTGCAATTCTTTACTCCCAAGCTTTTTTATCCATGTATTATCTTGTCATCGAACTGGGGTGAAGTCAGGTATTCATGTTTCTTAACTGTCTCTGTTTATACGTTACTCCCTTCTCCAATAAAAGTTAATAGTGCACAACTTCAAAGTCAATTAAAGCTGGCGAGGGCTTCAAGTGAACATACCCATAATAAGGTTGGTATCTCCGGTAGTTGAAGTGTCTGAGATATGGCTTATTGTTCCTTGAAGTGCCCTTGGTTTCCTTTTTAAGTAGCCTTTTGATGCCTTAGTCTGTGGTGCGGGTGTGACTGATTGAGCTTGATTTCTGACTTGTATTTTTGCCACTTCAGAAGGCAATCCTTGCTTAGGACATTGTTCTCTAAAATGACCTAACTGTCCGCAGTGATGACACATGTCTGTCTTGTGTGGGCAATTTCGCTGATAATGCCTTCCTCCACACGTATAGCACTGTATTGCCGTGGACTGTGATCTTGGTATGGCAATGTACCGAGGTCTTGAGGTGGTGGTTACTTGTTGATGTTGTTGTCTGGTTCGAGGCGACAATACTATTCTCCTTCGGGGTGCTTTTGATGCTAATGCTTCTACGACTCCAGTGGGGATATAGGCTTGGCGGAATGACTCTTCAAATTCTTCCCATGATATTTCTTGGTTTCCACGCATGATTCGGTAGTTCATCCACCATGCAGCGGCTTGTCCTCGTAACTGATGGGAGGCATATAAAGTCTTTTCCCCATTCATACTTTATACGGTATTCAATCTTTTTTTTTCGATGTCCCTAATCCAATCATCGGCTGCTATTGGGTTTGGAGAGGATGAGAAGGTCGGAGGTCTTGTTTTCTGGAAGTCTGACACTTGGATGTGATTTGTGCTTCTCCATGATTGTTAGCAAACCTTGATGTGATTCTCGTCATTGCTTCTGTTGTTGTTGTTCCTTGCATTGCTATTTGTTCCAAAGTTCTGGCTTGTTGCTCCATCAACATCTTCTAAATCTGTTCAATCTGGAATCGGTTTTGTTCCACCATTGCTAGAATGTTGGCCAAACTGATCTGTGGGTCATGGGCCTGTCTTGCTTCTGCTGCGCTACTCTGATTGACTTCCTCCACTTGTGAGCTACCTTGGCCATGAGATCCATTTCCTGCCATCTTAACTACTTGGGTTTTAGAGTTGGTTCTGCAGCGATTTTTAATAAGATCAGATAGATGAGTAAGGATTTAGAATCAAAGGTAAGAGGGGATTGAGCAAGACGAGCTGAGACGAATTGAGAAAGATAGAATTTTGAGAAAGATAAGATATCAGATATTTATTGCAAACAAATTATGAGGCAACAAACAATATAGTTTTTATTTATCTTTACAAGTTGAACACATACCATACATACGAGGTACATATTACAACTCGTGTTACACGCAAAGAAACTTCTACTGAAGGGTCACTTCTATTTTAACGTGATCTACACGACTACACAACGTATACTTTGAGGTTAGATAAGGGTAGATGTAAATCCTTTTTCAAAAACAAAGCCAAACCAAATAAAAATTCTAGGACAGATAAGATAGTATTTAGAAAAGAGAAGACAGCAGTAATACTTATATTTTATGAAACTCTTTTAATATTTTTGAATTAAAATTTTGTAAATACTCCTAGTATCACTTAGGGCCTATCCTACAGTCAAGCAAACTAGCTCTGATACCATTCTGTAACAACCCCCATTTCTGGGAGCGTAGGTTAACCTCGCAACTGCCCAGGACTGTTCAGCTGCGAGTACTGTAGCAGAATGTGCACCATTGCCAAAGCATGCTTTAAGCATAAAAGCCAAACTTTATTACAAAAGTAAAGCTTACAGCTAAATTTTACATAAAGGGGCGTACAGCCCAAAGATACATTACCAAAAGAAACTCCACAGGCAGGCCTGAGTGTAGAACAAACCCTAACACTCAGCGTTGTCTAATTCGTAGAATTCCGCGTCGTCTTCAGCAAACTCCTTCACCTTCTTATTAAGCATTATCTGGTAATGATTTTTGCAAGCATGAGTACAACCAACCGTACTCAACAAGTCACACGGAGGCTACCATTAACTACATGTAAGGTACATCAAGTGATGGGGAAATGTTCATTATTTTATGTGGATGCAGCTTTGGTTATAAACAGGTTTTGAACATAAAATCATAGCTTTCTATAACTTTAGGGGGTTTTCAAACTTGATTATTAACCTTCCACATTACCAAA
This sequence comes from Dendrocalamus latiflorus, assembly GCA_017311315.1. Classification (NCBI taxonomy): domain Eukaryota; kingdom Viridiplantae; phylum Streptophyta; class Magnoliopsida; order Poales; family Poaceae; genus Dendrocalamus; species Dendrocalamus latiflorus. The sequence goes on along the minus strand of CM029666.1, from coordinate 8,507,327 downwards.
TCGTTCTCAAATCTACTTATGCTTTGTTATTGGATTCACCCATTAAACACAGCTTCATTTACCAGAAGCACGGCGTATTCGAATACCATTAGTCATGACTCTGCAAAGCTGCCCTGCTTTACCCACAAGATTCCTTAACTCCCGCTAAAGAGTTAAGAAAACAAGGTTATTCACTGCTCAATTCTTTATATAGTCTCTACCTAGTAGGCTTCCTCAACAAGCCCAGGCCGTAACCTCTGACTTACCTCAGCCTACTATTGTGTGGACACCCGATAATCAGAACAATAGTAAAAACGATACCTGTGCCAACTTCCATACGGCCCTCCCTTAACTCCCTTCCGTATGTACTCACACTTTGCCTCCACCCGGCGTTTGTAGAGGTTCAATTGAATTTGAGCAGTTACTAGACCAGGTTTGACGTATCAACGCTTGTGGTTGGGCGATCACTATGTTCTTTACTCAGCATAAGGGTCTAGTCCTTGTGTTTTCACCGGTGGCAGTTTCTTCCCCACAAATTCTTGTCCAGTGCCGCAACACTGTCACTGATTTGTGATACTTGCCTTCACCCTTGGTTAAGGTCACAGGATCCCACGATCCTCGCTTACCATTTCCCAACTAAATACCACTTCTTTTACTAACAGAAAATGTTGATTCTCTAAGCCACCATGATTACATATTATTGTTATAATCAATATTACTATGTCTTGTCAAGGTGAATATGGCCATCAAATTAGACTGGGCTTTTTCGGATGGTAGGACATAATTAGTATCATGTCATTCTAAGCATTTATTGTACATAAATAATATTGCGCAAATAGCATAATGAAAGTACAAGTAACTAAATAAATAGCGGAAATGTAGGTTCAACATGATCAAAGTATGTGTGACTTGCCTTGCGGGTTTACGATTTCGATTATTTCGTATTCTTCAATTTCTTGATCTTGAGCTTGATCCGAAGCTTCTTCTTCTTGAGTTGGTTGGCCCTCAATATCGTGTGCTAGCGCAACACAAGAAAATAATATTTAATTCCACACTCGAAAGAAATGAGCTAGGAATAAAGAAATAAAATAAAGAAATAAAGTTCGAGAAAAACCAAATAAAATAGGTTTAGGATTTTTGGGAGGTTCAAATGGTGAAATGGACCTAGAAATGAATTCGTGGGCTTGAAACGGTTTGAATGAGTATAAATATGCATTTTTGCATTTGGGTCAGGTACTGTTCATTGGGCTCGGGGTACTGTTCACTGGGCTCGGACCCGACTCGGTTAGGCGGTCTGGTGCGATCACATCGGCCTGGCTCGGTCGGACTCAGCCGAACGGACTCGACTCAACCAACTCGGAATGACCCGGTCGGATGAACAGTGCCCGATCACTGTTTATCTTCTCCAGCCGAACGCACGCGCGTACAGGGAGCAGGGCAAAATGGCGGCGGCAACCGGCGGAGCTCCAGGGACTTGCGACGGGAACCGAGGCCATGGTTGGATTCATGGGACTGCCAGGGACCCATTTTTGAGGTTGGCACGGCCGGAGGAGGCGGCGTTCGCCGGCGGCAAGCCGATGAACCCGGTGGGGTCTTTGGCGTCAATAGAGTGAATAAAGGTCTAACTGGGCCATTGAGCTGGTGATTAAGCATATATGGAGCTAGGGAGACCTAGAGGAGGCGGTGGTTTGAGCTGGGATGGACCGTGCGAGGCCGGCCACGGTGAGGTGCCATTATCGGGCGGGGGAGCTCGGAGGTGATGAAGCAGAGGGCTCGGGAACTAAAGGCGGTGTTTGGGACAAGTTCCTGGGAGCCTAGGGAGGCTAGAGACGAATGCAATTGGAAAACCATTGGGTAAAATGAGAGAATCGAATTAGGGCTCACCGAGGGGAATTCCGGTGATTGCCGGAGGTAGGGGAGATGGGAGGCCAATTGGGCGATCAGGGAGCTTCCATGGGATGTGAGGGGAGGTTCAAGGGGGTCCGGGGTCTTTATAGGGGTCCGGAGGCGGTTCGGCACCGAGAGGCCATGGCGGCGGTTTTTCGGGTCGACTCGGGAGGCTTCGGGAGGGTGTCTGGGGTGGCAGGGGAGGTCGGCAAGGGGTGTACGGCGTCTTGACTCTGCTCTAAGAGCTGGCAGGGGAGGGGAATGCAAGAGAGGACGGGAGAGTGCGAGGGGGTTCGGGAAGAACCGGTGGCGGCAAATATCGGGGAGGCGGCGAAAAAAAGTTGACTGTGAATAGTGACCACACAAATCCAAGTTGGCAAGGTGCTTTGGCAGTGAATTTGGATTCAATTGGGTTGGGATTTAAGCTAATTTGGGCAAGGAATCAAATGGAATCAAATTCCAAAGAAGATTTTCAATTTTTTGAAAATTCAGTTTGTTTCAATAGATATAGCATACACATTACATAGGGCAAAACTCCTTACTTGACATTTTTCTTGAAGCTAAGCCTGGGACTGTGTCTACATACATTCACAAGGAGTAAAATCAAGAGAGCAAACTTTCTTTAAGCTCACAATCACGAATCACCCAGAGCAAACTACCTAAATGCATTGATACTATGACGGTGCAACCACATGCAAACGTGAGGGCAAACAGTATGTAAATGATCAGGTCATCAGGAAAGCCCAAACATTCCAATTTCCGCGAACTCCGCCTAACCCCAAAGTCATCAGTAGCTCCTACACGCTTACACCACCAAAATGCCGCACCCTACAACATCCCCAAATTTGATCCTTCGCAATTAGCATAATATAGACAAATCACCTGGAGGTGGATGAGGAGCTTGGTGGTGGAGCGGTCCTTGGAGTCCGCGGAGGCGGTGAGCGTCGACGTGGTTGGTCGGAACTTCTCCTGGAGGAGCACGTACGCGGCCGCTGGGAGCGATGGGACGCCGTCCAGGTCGCCGCACCTAGGTTTCTGCAAGACGTACCTGCACGCGCAGAGAGGGGAGAAAACGAAGCGTTGCTGAGTGTGGGCTGGATGGCTGGGCCGCTGGGGTGGGGTCACTGTGATTTTTCATGGGGGTCACTAGCTAAAATATATGGTGGGGTATGTGGGTTAGGCCAGAGGTCATCGGTGTCACTTGACCTCGACCCAACACTGTACATCCGCCCCTGACTGAAATCACAAAAGCCAACACCACCAGCAGATCTACCATGGCCCATGTGAAGAACCAACAAACGAACCTAACGAACGAACCGGAAGCAACAGAACACAAACAGAGCAGCGATGAGAAGGGAGAGCGCAAGGCATCACCGGAGATGGCCATGGTAAAGCCGCACCGGCCACCGCACACATCCCTCCACCCATCGCTAGCAGCGGTCGTTGGGGGCAGCCTGATGGGCACGGGCCTGAGTAGCAGGGAGTGTTGTGGCGAGACACTAGGGAGATACCCCCATATTAGCACCACCTGCTCCTTCCCCAACCCCAACACGTGGCAGGTGTCATCCATCTCCTCCTCCCCTCCCACTCCTAGAACCACCCCTCCTCCATCGCCACGCACCAGGCTACCGCGCTATAGGTTGCGCGTGGGGAGGGAAGGAGGAGTGGGGGAGGAGGCAATGTGGGATGGGGTGGGGAGGGAAGGGCTGAATCTGGATAAGCCCGACTAGATCTAGCCAATGAAGCGACGGCAGGGGAGAGGTGGTGATGCATGGGGAGGAAAGGAGGAGGAGGAGGCAGTGGCGTGTGGGGAGGAGGAGGAGGCGGTGCGGGGTAGGGAGGGAGGGAGGAGTGGTGCGAGGAATGGGAAGCAGCGGCGACGGGTTTGTTGGGATAGCCAGTGAGTGAGAAAGGAATGAATAGGAGAGTCGCTGCCGAGTTTGGGGGAGACAAGCGTGGGATTCAGAGGGATATGGCGTGCCTGGGAAGGCGAGTGGCCCTGTCGGGGGGGTGGGGGGCCACACACGAATCGTTTTCTTTTTGAAGTGGGAGAGGATAGGGAAAGAACATATCAACCACCAACTGGTTCTTTTAAGGGCCTGTTTGGCAGAGCTCCACCAACTCCAGATCCACCTAAAAGGTGGATCTGGAGCTGGATTCACCGTGGAGCAGCTCCATCGTGGATCTGGGATTCGTCAAAGTGTTTGGTACAGCTCCACCTCCCTCTCTATCTCACTTCCACCTGGGCCCCACGCCATCCCAACGTGCGGCTCCCCCCAAATCCCACCGCCACCACCACCGCCTCCCCAGATCGCACCAACCAATGGCCCCCTCGCCGCTCGCCACGGCGCTCCTGGGCGTCCTCCTCGTCCTCCCGGCGGCGACCATCATCCCGCCGCTCCGGTGACACCCCAGCAAAACCGACCGCGTCACGGCGTGCTCCTAGCAGCCTCCTCCCTCCTCCCTCGAAGAATCGGACTCCGGTGCCCCCAGCTCGCCGCGCGGCCGACCTTCCTCGCCGCCGGCCAAAACGGCCATTTTCGTCGCCGTCTGCAACTCGGCGCAAGGCGGCTCGATTCCTCGGATATGGAGCACAACCACGCGGCCCTGAAGCTACCCCAAGCTCCGCTCTGGCTTCCCCCTCACCTCGGCTCGCCGACGCCGTGCTCATGCTCGCGCCGCCGCCGGCTCCCGGTGCCAGCCCACCTCGGCCCCTCTCCGGCCCCGCTGCTGCTCCCGGTGGGTTCCCCGTGCCCTCCTCCAGCTCACACCCACCCGCATCTCCTTCCCTTTCCCCTCCGGCGCCATCTCCACCATCGGCCGAGGGCGGGCACGGCGCGCGGCAGAGGAGGAGGCGGAGAAGAGGAGGAGGAAGAGCAGCGGCCGGCGGGCGCAGGCGCAAGCGAGGCGGAGAAGAGGAGGAGGCGCGCGGCCGGGCGGGGGCGGTGAGGCGGCTGGCCGGAGGAGGACGGGAGGAGACGGCGCGGCGAACGGGAGGACGAGAGGACGAGAGGCGACGAGAAGACACGGGAAATAAAAACGAACCGTTTTTTTTTGTGTGTAATCAGTGGCATGGTGGGTAATTTTCTCCAACTCCACCAACTTGAGTTTGGTGGAGCACCCCTTGAGGTGCTCCATGGATTTGGTGGATCTGGAGCCAGATCCATGGTTTTGGTGGAGCAGATCCACGGTGGAGCTGCTGGAGCTGAAAGTGTTTGGCTTGGAAAAGTGGATCTGGATCTGTTTTTTGTGAATCTGGAGCTGGTGGAGCTCTCCCAAACAGGCCCTAAGTAGTAGAGATGTACTTTCTATCTCAATACATAGACACATAAGTGTTTTGCGTGTTCTTAAAAGAAATTGAACAAAGCGCCGCATGCAAAGGTGGTGTTTATACCAAGTTATTGCTGATGATTAGTACTCTTTGCATTAGGCTTACTTTGGCATTATAGTGATATACAGTCTGTAATTTTATTACACTGTTTTTTTATACATTAGCTAATTGATAGCCTCTTATTTAGCGATAGAAATATATTTTACTAGGATTGATCAAAATTGCCACAACTTAGCACCTGTCTGAACCAAGCTTCGGCTCTTGCTTTTAGGCTCCAGAAGTCAGTTTCAGAGAGAAGTTGGCTCTAAAAGAGCCCGAGCACAAAAAAAATTGGTGTTTGACCAGATTTTTGGCTTCGGCTCTTAAATATCTTCACTGGACTATTGTACCCCCTAATTTCCTCCCACTTTCCTTAATTTTCGTGCCTTCTCTCTCCAGCTCCTTGTACCATCTCACGTGTGGGAAATCAGGTCAAAAATAGCACTGTTGATCTCAAAAATGTTGAGAAACCGTCACTGGCGACCAGTCCAATCGATTCCTCTGCTTAGAACAAATCGAATCAATCATAGAAGACAGAATAATAGATTGAACACATAGAGAGATAGAGAGAACTCCTGGTCTTTCTTTATTAATTTCTGATTGCATGTGTACAAAATATGCCGGTACGACTCCCTATTTATAGTCTCCGGTGAGGTGCCCACCATGGTCTGCCGGCCCAGGCCCTGGTTTCCTAACAAAAAATACCAGATCTAGCCTTCAAACAACAACAATTTCATTTATTGTCCCTTCTCCCACCGCGGGATTTCTAGGCGCTGACATGTGTTAGTCGTGCGGTCGTGGACCGCACGACTACTGTTCATCGGGAGATCGTGCGGTCGGAGACTACACAATCACTGTTCACTCGAGTCGTGCGGTCCCCGACCGCACGACTTGCATGCACATAGTGTTTTGGCTCAACCGATGCGTGTGTTTGTCTACTTGTAATGAGAAATACTGTGTGCATGCAAGTCGTGCGATCGAGGACAGCACGACTTGAGTGAACAATGGTCATGCGGTCCCCGACCGCACGATCTCCCAAAGTAGTCGTGCGGTTGGGGACCACACGATTTCGCTGTCGTGCAGTCCCCGACCGCACGATTAACATGTGTCAGCGTCTGAAAATCCCACGGTGGGGAGGAGACTATAAATGAAATTGCTATTGTTTAAGGCTAGATCTGGTATTCTTGAGATCAATAGTGATATTTTTAATCAAACTTCCACGTGTGGAGGCGGCATCCAAACACTAGCGACGAGTCCTGATCGTCCTTCCTCTCAGCCTCAGATGGTTTTGATCCGACATCGGCAGCGGCGGTGATTCGGGCGACGACGCAACAACGTCGATACGCACAAACGCTGCGTCGATCCGGTCTCGGCGACGTGGATTGCGACGACAGAGTCGGGCTCAGCAGCGACCCGTTGAATCGATGACGCGGCACGGTGATTCGGGCGACGGCGCTGGCGAATCCATACGAGGGCACGACGATTCAAGCAGTGTCCCGGCGAGTCGATGGGGCAGCAGCGCAGCGATTCGGGCAGTGGTGCGGTGAAGAAAAACGAGGGCAAGGTTATCGTTTGCCATCCTCTGCGCGCCCGGAGACGTTGAAGCTGGGAAAACCATGCTTCGATGCCCCCCGTGTAAAATGGGTTCCAGAGAAGCTCAGTTCCCGCGAAGCCGGGCGCCAGAGCTCGTGGCTCGGGCTTCTCCTCAAAAGCTGGGCTCCGGAGTACGGCCCTGTTCCTTTTAATTTTTGGTTTCTACTTTTTCGCTTTTGGTCTCTTCGGAAGTCAAAAAACCAAACATTAAAAGAGAAAATTGATACTTTGCCATCCTATTCGGTGGGTTTCGATAAAATGTCACTCCCTAGAATGACAACTATAAAATGCCACTCTTAACATTGACACTTTGATTATTTGCCATTTTGAGGGGTTTTTAGGATTCTTAATTATTTGTTTTTCATTTTCATATTATTTGCCATGGGATTTTACATATTTGCCCTTGGGCCATTGCTTATTGCCTCCATTTGATTTTCTCCTGGACACCAGAGAGAGAGTTCACGAGCGAGACGAGACCGAGAGGGAGGAGGCTCCCCGGCGACGGCGCCGCCCCTCCCTGGCCTCCCTCGTGCGGCGCCGCCCCTCCCCGCCCGGCCACGGCGCCGCCCCTCCCCACCCTCCCTCGTGCGGCGCCGCCCCTCCCCGCCCGGCCACGGCGCCGCCCCTCCCCGCCCTCCCTGAATTTGTACAGTGAAAGTTTGTTGATGTTGTCTCTAGCTTTCACAAATTGCTTTGCAAGTTACAAAATTCTTTCTTGAATGCTTGTGATTGTGAGAAAATTTGTACAGTGAAAGTTTGTTGATGACATCTTTCTTGAATGCTTGTGATTGTGAGACATGACTGACATGTTGGTTTGCAAAGAAATGTAATGCTCATGTTATATAACAGTGCGATGCAAAGAAATGCAATGCTCATGTTGCGATATCCTGGAAGCAACAGATGACTAGAAGCTGCAATTCACAAAATTCACAGATGACTGGATGTTGCAATTCTCAGATGACTGGATGTTGCAATTCTCAGATGACTGGATGCTGCAATTCACAGATGACTGGATGTTGCAATTCTCAGAAAATTTGTTATATAACAGTGCCCAGATCCACATTGCAGAGATGTGTGGAGTTCCAAAATGCAGCAGAAAATTCACAAAATAATAGAACATCTGCAGCAGCCTCATGTAATCCTTGAGTACTAATACTTCTGTTTTCCTCGCTAGGTGATTTCAAAGATATGAGGCTGTGCAAAACAGTGTTATATTAATAATCTAGAAAGAGCTTTCAGATGGCTTTTCACTATTGATGAACAACCTGTTAAGCAATACTTGCTTCATCCATAATTGCAGCAGAAAATTCACAAAATAATAGAGCAACCATAATTGCAAGATAGACATCATTCAACACTTAGTACAGTTGATGCAACCAACCATCCAAAATCAATACAATTCGTGCAACCAACCATCTAAAATGAGGAACAAAGTTCACATCAGAGTACTGCTCGTTACATAATTTTTCAACAAAGAAAATTAGGTCTTCTTTTTCTTGGGAGTAATCTTTTTCTTGTTTTTAATTGGAGCTCTCTTCTGAGGTGTGGCTGCATGAGAAGGTTCCCCACCTCTAGAAGTGTCTGCTTCTCCCAGCAACACTGCAAGACGCCTGTATACATAGAAAAATTCAGGTGGGTACTTTCTATGTGAGAACAAGACCATGGTGATTTCATATGTGAGAACAAACTAAAGGTTTGATTACCTTCTTGTTACCATCCCTGGGCTTTCTTGAAGTATAGTATCCCTGTTGATTGGCCTTGTTGGTGTAGAAGATTCAGGTGGGTACTTTGTGTTGTTTTTTCTTGGCTTTCTTTTCCTGCAAATATGCACACAAATCTTTTGCATTAGAAGACACTTAACAAACCTAAAAAATGTAAAAAACAAGGGTTACCTTTCTTTTGTTCCATTAAGTGGGCATTTGTAGCTAGCTTGCCTGTGACCTTTTTCACCACATCTTTTGCATGTGATTGACCCTCTGATCATTTTCTTCTTCCTATCATCACTTTGTGCACTAGGTTTGCCACCGGTCTCAAGGCATCCTTTTATCCTCAATTTTCTTTGTCTCCCAACACCCCTTTTTCCTAGTGGTGCACCCAAGCTAAAAGACATATCTACCTTTGGCCACTGTGACTTGTCTGGCATTGGCTCTATCACTCTCTCATATGCAGACTTGAATTTCTGCAAAGAGTAATAGTCATGAACATATGCTTCTAAGTCCACATTCTTCTCTGTTGTTATAAAGGCCAATGCATGCTGACAAGGCTGACCCGTGTGCTGCCATTCAAGACATGTACACTCCTTCATCGTGGTATTAACAACATGTCTCCCATGATCAATGCTGTTGTCCCAGACCTCGGCACTATGCAAGCTAGCTTTGACAACTCTCAAGTGTGCTAACCCTCTAGTCCTTGCCCTCAACTGATGCATGACAGCTGGTAGAATCCTACCATGCAACCTTTCTCCAATCCTCCTTCTCTTGTCCCACAAAACCATTATCATCTCTCTCATCTTGTCAGCTAGATCAACAACAGGTAGGTCTTTGAAGTCTTTGATCCAATTGTTAAAACATTCTGCAAGATTGTTGGTGATGTAGTCACACTTGATTTCAGTGTTGAAGGCACATCTCATCCACTTCAATGAATGGAATTGTGTCAACCATTGCCAAACATCAGGAGCTGCGGTTATAATGGGGGTCATGTGCTTCTCAAATATTTCTCTCCTGTAAGCCCTGGCTGCAGGGTACATATGACCAAATGTCTCACCATGGTACCTTTTGGCAAAATTTTGCATAAGATGACGGAAACATTCCCTCTGTTCAGCTTGAGGGAACACTTTCTTTACTGCATTCTCCAACCCTTTGCAAGCATCTGTACACACAGCAAGAACAGGAAGCTCTCCTATTGCCTTATGTAGCTGACTCATGAACCAAATCCAGTTGTCCTCAGTCTCAGAGTCTATAAATCCAAATGCAACTGGATACATCCAATTATGCCCATCTATAGCTGTAGCTGCAGCTAAATGACCATTCCACCTTCCATTTAGTGCCGTCGAATCTACACTAAGGTATGGCCTACATCCAGCTACAAAACCCTCAATGCATGGATGAAGTGCACAAAAAAACCTATGAAAGTACACTCTTCCATTAACTTCTTTGGTGTCAATTTCTACAACACTACCAGGTAACCTCTTCAAGACCTCTTCCTTCCAACTACACAACATGGCAAAGCTTTCTTCCCAACATCCATATAATTCTTGCAAAGCTTTCTCCCTTCCCTTCCAAACTGTATCATAAGCAATTGTGAGCTTATAATCATCTTGCAATTTTTTTCTGCAACTCTTTCGCTCCCATGTTAGGAGAATCCCTCAAAATATCCAAAGACTTGTCAGCTACCCAGGCTTGTGATGCTGTAGTGGTTTTTATCCTCATGCTCGATGTACAATCATGCTCTTCATTATGAACAGTAACCTGCAATGAAAGGAAATCAATTAGTCATGCTTAGAGTTGCTTTTATTGCCTACCAAGTTAGTAACAAGTTAATACCATGATGGTTTTCTTATCACTCTGTCTATGCCCAACGATTCTCCATTGACAACCATTTAGTGCCAAGATCCATACATGGGTTATCCTTGTCATAACTTATTATAAGTTCACCTGGTATGGCATCATCAACAGGAACGGCTGCCCCCTCGGTGTCCTCAATGACCTTAGGACCACTTGTTTCAGCTACATTGCTCGGACCAGCAACATGTTTACTACTCTTTGCCCTCTCATTTTCATCCCTCAAACCTAGAAGCCCATATAACTGATCCTCGCTCATAATCTGAATTCTACCTTCCTCATCTTGTGTTTCCTGAATTTCCAAGTTATCCCAATCAATCACCCCAACCGATTGTTCACCAATACCTACATTTAAACTTGCTACTTCTGAACTTGTCCCATGCTCAAGGAGTAGAGGTTCATTTGTACAAGTACCAAGCATATCTGATTTAGACTGGTTCGAGAGACATTCGCTTGTATGGACTGTTTCGCGTATTCTACACGCACACTCTGGATCCAACCTAACCGATTTGTACACGGGAGAAAATAACAAATAAATCGAGTTAGCTCCATCTAACTCGATGCAAATAAAATAGTAAAAGAGAACAAATTAGTAACAGCTTTTACCCTGAGGGAGTGTCATACGGAATGGAGTTCATATTGTCAGGACGCCGTGAGCACTCAACCCTCAAACATCCAACACCTAGGGTTTTGATGCAGTTTCTGACCTTCACGGATGCCGGGCCTGACAAGTGATGCTGCAGATGGGAAGAAACCGGCGAGCCGGGCGGGGAGGGGCGGCGCCGCACGAGGGAGGCCGGGGAGGGGCGGCGCCGTGGCCGGGCAGGCGGGGAGGGGCGGCGCCGTCGCCGGGGAGGGCGGGGAGGGGCGGCGCCGTCGCCGGGGAGCCTCCTCCCTCTCGGTCTCGTCTCGCTCGTGAACTCTCTCTCTCTGGTGTCCAGGAGAAAATCAAATGGAGGCAATAAGCAATGGCCCAAGGGCAAATATGTAAAATCCCATGGCAAATAATCTGAAAATGAAAAACAAATAATTAAGAATCCTAAAACCCCTCAAAATGGCAAATAATCAAAGTGTCAATGTTAAAAGTGTCATTTTATAGTTGTCATCCTAGGGAGTGGCATTTTATCGAAGCCCACCGAATAGGATGGCAAAGTATCAATTTTTTCACATTAAAATTATGATAGTCTTTTAAAGTGGATTTTCTAAATGGTTTCTTGAATTCAAAACCACGTGCGCCGTCCGCTGCCGTATCGAGAAACGCAGACAAAAGCCATCAGTCGTAGCCCCAAAAAACGCCTGAATTTTATAAGAAACAATTTAAATTTTGCTCAAACCTTGAAAAATCCCTATGTTACAAATTGGGGCCAAAGCAGTCGCTTTTACCAGAGGTGCAATTGGAGCGGATATGCATGGATATTGCTTATCATATATCTTATTCTATATTTTTTGAGTCATACACGGATAATACTGGATACCTATTTCTCCATTCCGTATTCGCTCTACAAGCTTTTGGACGATCGGTTGGACGAAAATTATCCGCTTCTTTTACACCCCCTACACAAGACATTAAACAGTAGATGTGCAATCAAAGCGAACACAGAGAGCCTAATCGTTAAGATGTTAAAGAAAGAGCACCCAGTATTCCCCGCATGTTTAGACGCGATAATCCGTCTATCTGTTATCTTATTTCTAAGTAAAGTCACAATAGTCTTACTCATATCACTTGATATATGGATACATACAGATGCATATCACTCGTCATGTATCCTATTATATTTTTTTTTCTCGAAGTCAAAGTTAGACATAAATAGTATCAAATACCTATTTATTCCTTTTATATTCGCTCTATAAACCTTTGATCAATCAATTAAATAGAAATTATGCGCTTTCTTACACACCCTAGCTTTTACAGCGCAGAATGGCCAAGCTGGTCCTCGTTAGCCTATTCAAAATTGAAATCACACAGGCTGGTCGCCCACGAGCCCGGCTGGACCCAGCACGGTACGAGTCCGATCGGTGGAGCGTTCGAGCCAATTACGGACTGACTCGCTCTCGGCCTCTCCGTCCCAACAAAAAGCGCCGCGCTTCGCTGGTGCTCCTCCTGTTCCACTCCGCCGCCGCCTCTCTCACGCGAACCGACGCGAGGCCGCCGCAGCGACACGACGCGAGGCGAGCGCGAGCGCGAGATGGTAAGCCGCGATCCCCAACCCCCACGCCTCCAACCCTCGCCGATCCACCAGAGCCAGCAGCTGCTCGTACTAGATCTGCTCTTGGATGCAAGAGCCCCGCCGCGCCGTTGTTGTTGGTCGGATCGTGGGGGATTCGAGGTCGATCCGCGGAGCTGCTAGGGTTTCGCCGTGGGTACGGCGTTGGTTCGTTGTGGTTTAGCAGATCCGATTGGGGGTGGGGGTGGTTGCAGTAGGTACCTCGGCCCTTAGGAGGTATGTCTGTGGTTTTGTGCGCCATTTTCGGTGCTCCTTTGCGGTTGCATTGCCACATCGGTCATGGTATGCGAATGGCTGCGCGAATTTAGCTGGGTAGCCCACTGAACCAAATTATTCTGGTTTCTTCTTGTGATAAGAGTATATGTGCGCTGAACTCTTTCTCGGGATCGTGCTAGTAGGTTGGTGGGTGTAGGGTTGTTTCATCGCCGCGCATTGGTTGTTTGCCTGAATTTTGTTTGTGTATGTGGTTCACTCGTATCCATGCGGCGGTTAATCAATACCATTGGATACTGATTGCTGCAAAGTGCTCTAATAATTCATCTTGATGTGGATTTATCTGATGCAGAGGTTGTTATTATAGCATGACCGTAGTATCTGAAAGTTGTTATATTCACATGAGTTGTTTGGGCTACATGTATTTTATGACGAATTCGATCAATTTGGAGTGTTGGAGATGCAATTTCTGACACCATTCTGTAAACAAGTCTAGTAGGCCGCACACAAGGAATGGGTACCCTCCCTATTCCAGTATAATTGGCCAGTCAGGACATATAACCACTACTAGCCTTGGTGGTGTCACTGAACGAGTACCGGTTACCTTTTTGTTGGAACAATGATTTCTGGTGTAGAACAATTATTGACTGAACAATGATTTCCGGTGTGACTGATCTTGTTGCTGGTTGCATTGCATTAGTCTTATGCGGCCCTTGTCAATTGATAGTTGCTTGACGTTCTTCTAGCCAAGCATAAGAATACCATGGATGCATTTATAAGGCTACTGGTTTTAATTTGTCATAGAACTAACATGTGCAGGATAGATGGAGAATGTTGTTTGAAGAATAGAAATCTCCTTACGAGGTTCTCCTGGTCCTGGGGCTTGTTAGACCACCGTCCTGTTGTCTCATGTATTTGCCTCTGAAGTTGTGATGGTTGCTAAAAAAATACGCTGTTTACTAGTTTAAAAATGAGATAAATCGTTATAAGTTGCTGCTTTATTTTTGAGATAAGTTATAAGTTGCTATTTACACTTGATTTGCACAGTCTACTTGAAATTCAATTTCACGTAAATTAGATATGTCCATTGGACATTTAAATTTAGAAGTCATTGTGGTGGAGTGAACAGTGATTTCTGCAGCTAATGTTTGTTTGATGCTGAGACATGTCTGAAGTACCTTTCCATGCAGGTGGCACATTCAGATTACCTATGCTAGTTTGCTTCGTGTTATATTTGCAAAATGGTGAAGCTGACAATGATAGCACGTGTCACTGATGGCCTTCCATTGGCGGAGGGCTTAGATGATGGTCGGGATCAGAAGGATGCTGACTTCTACAAGCAGCAAGCAAAATTGTTGTTCAAGAACTTGTCAAAAGGGCAGCATGAAGCATCAAGGATGTCAATTGAGACTGGGCCATACTTTTTCCAGTATCCTTAATCCTTATGTTACTTGCAGTTCCTTTTCTCTTTTGGAAAAAGGTTTTTCCTTCATGATCTTTGATGAGAGTCTTGTCCGAATGGGAAAAAAATGATGGAAGTCTACATAGCGTAACTAGATAAGTAGCTTGAACTTCCTGAGTCTTCATGCATATATTGATGTGATAAATATAAGATTCTTTGTAGGTTGCTTCATTACTTGTTCAATTTTCTTGTGCAAATTCATGTGTTTATAGAAGACAAAGAAAAAGTCATCATGTGTAAAAGGGGTGTATGTACTGCATAAAAAACTACAAAGAATGTATATACAAGCGATAGCTTATGGCGACTATGGTTTCCTATAAATGTTAGAAATTTCGCAATAGCTTTATTGTCAACTGTACAAACATGAGTTCTTTTACGATTCCAGGCTGCAAATTTAAATGAGGCAGTGGTGAAGAGAACGATTAGTTATTTATCTCCAAGTAGAATAGTAGATATAGGCCCTAATACACACTCCTTTTGGTTTTTTCCCCTCTTTATATTTAGTTTAATTGACCTGCTCATTCAGGTCTGCTCTGCCTTTACATTCCAAAGACAGCATACTGCTGCTGCTTTTCTGGGGAGCAAATTGATGAGTTGATAATGATGGACTATATCATGCAAAACAGTTTACTTGCACTACCTTTTTGCATTAGTAACAACTTCCATATTCTATATGCCTATCCAGTATCGACTGTCTTAATGAGAAATTTATGCGCAAATGACACCAAAGAACCAGTATTTATAATGTTGTATATTGAGAAGTTAATTCTTTTCTGTAGTTTCTAGCCTGTTTGCCTAGTAAATTTCTTGTGGTACTATTGTCGCACCTTAATTCAACAAAACAGTTACATCATCGAGGGTCGTGTGTGCTATTTGACAATGTGTGACCGTTCCTATCCAAAGAAACTTGCATTCCAGTATCTAGAAGATCTCAAAAATGAGTTCGAGAGAGTCAATGGCAGCCAAATTGAAACTGCTGCAAGGCCATATGCTTTTATTAAATTTGGTATAGTTCTCAGATTTCTGTACTTTCTTTATACTCATTCTCTTAATATCAACTAGCTGATAGCTTATACGTCTCTGTTTAGACACATTCATACAGAAGACCAAGAAACTGTATTTGGATACCAGAACCCAAAGGAACCTTGCCAAGTTGAATGATGAGCTCTACGAGGTGCACCAGATCATGACTCGCAATGTTCAAGAAGTTCTTGGTGTTGGTGAAAAACTTGATCGTGAGTTTTGCCACTGCCATCTGCATTAAGTTGCGTTATTATATTTTCTGGCATCATGGACCTGCGGATGATTTCTGTGCATATATAGAGTTAACTAGAGTCTATCTGCTAAGTGTTTACCTAAAAAGACATCAGGGAGTAGGCTGGCTGTTGGGTTCACAAATCAATTTGAATTCAACAAACTCTGCTGTTACATGAATTTTCTCGGGTTATAGGATTTTTGTTCTATGCCTTCCTTCAACAGGCCCTTCTTGCTATTCCGGATTTTATTCATATTACAAACATGCTTTCTTTTACCTAGCCTCTCCTTATATTGAAGTATCCCTGAATGCCTTAATGTTATTTTTCCTTGACACTCGAGTAATGTCGCATTTTCAACTGGGTTGCCACAGTGCTTCCTTTTTAGCAAGACTTGTTGGCTGTGGCAGTTCCCCTCATAGGTTATTGCATGATTATAACCCTCAGGCATGTCAATCAAAATTCAAAAACAGTTGCTCATCAAAAGGTTTTTCTTTTGCAGAGGTGAGTGAAATGTCCAGTAGGTTGACCTCTGACACTAGAATTTATGCAGAGAAGGCGAAGGATCTCAATCGCCAGGTATGTTCCTCTTGATTGCATTTGCTATTTTTTCTGTTTTCATTTCTGAGACATACGTTCTTCTGACATTCAGGCCTTGATTCGGAAGTATGCCCCTGTTGCTATTGTGATTGGGATAGTACTGATGCTCTTTTGGGTCAAGAACAAGATATGGTGAGTGAAGCTCGGACCTCCTCTGTTACGATGCTGGAACTTCCTGAGTTCTCT
The DNA here is from genome assembly GCA_017311315.1 of Dendrocalamus latiflorus. Lineage (NCBI taxonomy): Eukaryota > Viridiplantae > Streptophyta > Magnoliopsida > Poales > Poaceae > Dendrocalamus > Dendrocalamus latiflorus. The sequence continues at coordinate 8,490,999 of CM029666.1, read as the reverse complement.
GGGCGCACCATTCGTTGATTCTGGCTCAACAGACGCTTCGATGGCTTATCCCGCATCTGCCTATTCAAGCGAGTACTTTAGCTGCCTATTACCCCCAAACAAGAGTACCAAAAGTAAACCCATTGTAGTATAGACCCTGGTTATGGACCTGATCCTGATGGATGGGCTCCATGAATTCTTGGAGCGGCATATTCCTACTAATAGCTGTGCAGAGTTTGCTTTTCGATCTCCGAAATAGTATATGTTTTTTGCTAGCTCACCATTTAAGAATTAAGATTTTCAGACTGTTGGACAAGTATTTGTCGCATACCATACCGCATGCATGCAAAACTGTATGGCATGTTTTGCGACGTTTTGGCCGCAATTAAATATGTTCAACGCCCCTTCGCGATGGAATTGCCCTCGCCTACTTGACTAAACGAAGGACCTCAACGGAAGCTAGTGTAGATTTTCTACTACTCCATTTTCCTTCTCGTATATCAATCACCAATCAAGACAAACCGGGCTGCTGCTGGAGACATCAGACAGGTCATTTCCAATTCCAGACCCAAATTTCTCAGTTGAATATTTTGACATGCGATTGAAAGAGTCCCTGGCATACGAAATAAGTTGAGATGGCTTTAATGTGGAGCAATGTAGTGTCAAGGGCCTGTTTGGGAGAGCTCTACCAGCTCCAGATCCACGAAAAACAGTTCCACTTCACAAAATTTTACCAAAACGTTCCAGCTCCGCGAAATCTGGATCTACCAAAATCCTGGATCTGAGGGCCAGATCCATGGATTTCATGGAGCTCCTCAAGGGGTGCTCCAGTTGGGTGGTAATTACCCACCAATGCCACTGGTTACACACCCTATCCCACCAAAAGTGACCATTCCCGCTAAAACCTCAATTTCGTGGATCTGGAGCTGCTGTACAAGCTAAGCACTTCATGGTGGAATCCTAGATCCACGATGGAGCTGCTCCATGGTGGAACTGCTGCTCCAGATCCACGTTTTCAGTGATGGAGCTCTCCCAAACAGACCCTTACTTGAGCCAAAATGCCAAATTCTCGGATATACATAAAGCAAGCCAAGAATATGCTTCTCAGCAACTGCCATTTCACCGACTAAAGCCCGTTTGGTTCACGTAGTCCTTGATCTATGTAGGAATTGCATTGTTTTTCTTGTAAGGCTCCGCCTGGTATCTTGCGTTTCCACCGTAAACCACACGAGAACCACTAACAATTCAGCACCGGAAACCGAGCACCTTGCCGTCCACCGGCGAGACGCCGACGCGGCACACCTTGGCCGCTTCCACACGGTGCGTTAGCACCCGCAGCACCGTCACCCTCCCCTTGACCACGAGCAACGAATCGACCTCCATCACCGCCGCGGCCGCCGGCTGCTGCTGCGCCGCCGAGGAGGCGATCTCTAGCCGCGGCGGGGTGACCGCGGAGAAGGACGGGACGGCGAAGCTAGCGGATAGGTCCTTGGTGTGGCCGCCGTCGATGAGGCCGGCGGGTATGTAGACGGATCCGAGCTCCCCGCCGGCGTAGGCGACGTGGAGGGAGCTATCGAAGTGCGCGAGCGGCGCGCGGTTGGGGTTGCGCACGGAGGCCGTCTGCTCGAAGGTGAAGGCGACGGTGCCGTTGGCCGCGGCGAAGGTCGGCAGCCGCACCGTCGCGACGGCGATGTCCGGCGGGCGCGGGCGAAAGAGGAGGAACAGCGCCGCGGCGGCCCCACCGACGGCCAGCAGGAGGAACACCGCCGCCACGAGGCAGGACGCCAGGGTGGACAAGTAGGACGAGGGGGGCCGCACGTACACCGGGCGCTCCTCCACCGCGTAGTACGGCCCCAGCCCAGGCCCCGGCCGCTCCCCCATGGGCCCGGCCATGGCGGCGCCGGCAGCCTCGCGTCCTCGCGAGTTCTTGGCGCTTGCATGTGCGGAAGCGGAAGTGGGAAGTGGCTCTGGTTTGCTCGTGCCGCTTTTATGATGGCATGTGCAGTGAAGTGGGCTTTTGAATTCTCGGAGGCTTCTCTTGATCAGTTGATCTGCTGCCGCCGCTGTACATGCATGTGACCAAAGTCGGCGAATCTTGACCGTTGGCGAATCCGTCCGAATCCGATACGCCTTCAAGTTTGATTTCATGTTAGTGCTACTATTTGACGTTTTATTTTCTTTTGCAATGGTAAAATAAAATCTTCCACATCAACTATTAAGTAGTAACATCAAGTTCTTGATAGTACATCCTCCTACTCCATTTACTGTACTGCATGCATTCCTTACAAACGGGTTAATCCCGGCCGATCCGGCACCGAATCCGATTGATACCGAATCCGGAGAAAAAATATGGGTTAGGATATGGTAACAACAATATCCGTCCGAATCCGACCCGTTTACACCCCTAGCTGCAATGATCTCTAATCAAGTGCGAGGATAAAGGGATGAGCATTATCCGCGGCTGATGGCTTATGAGACGGTAGTGAACGATGGAGACGACGATAGAAATGTAAACATGAATATTGCATACGGTTTTAGGTTTTAGAAACTGATTGAGGAATTTGTTTTAAAAAGCTGTTCTGTTAGTTTTAATTTTTAAAGAAATCAAAAATTAAAAACCATAGTACAGGTCCATGGACAGAGGGGCATCACCAGGCACTACTAGCCTACTTACATGTACAGGAAGCTGAAACGAAGGCGAGTTCTGCTGCTGCTGCTGCTGCACCGGTGACTCGGTGAGTGAGTGAGTGAGTGACCAACCGGCCAATAAGTCGAGTTTCTTTTTGTATCTGCTCCTCCCAACCTTGAAGTAGTAGATAAATAAACTCTGATGTCGCATTTCTTTTCGTTTTTTCTTTTGGGGGCGTAAAGCTAGTTCTTAGTCTTTAAGCAACGTCCCGCGTTGATGGCGTTTTTGTTTTGCTGGGCCAAAGGCAGCGACGGGGGACGGGGGGGCCTGGGGCCCAACCTTCTACTAATCCTCTATTATATAGTTAATTATATATGTTTAATTAGTGGTTTGACCCCTCTCAATTTAGCTCAAATGTAAAGTATGTTTAAAGCACAGTCATATGCAGCCCAATTAGGCCTAGTAGTTGAGGACTGACACTTCATATTTGAGCCTTTGGCTCTTTGCCGGCTTGTCGCACGTTTTGTTTGTTCGTCTTCTTGCCGCACGCTCTGTCTGTTCGTCTCCATGAAGGTCAGCCTGACCCTCTTCCGGCACACCGAGAAGGTCAGAAGGGCACGTGTGTGTCCTCACTTCGATCCCCTTCCGTTCCCACTTCCCAATACTGTGGGATTCGGTCACTACTTACTACTATCTGAATCAATTAGTACAGGAGTACAATTCGTGCGAAATTGGAATTCTCAAGATTCGAGTGTGTTTCTACTGTGAATGTGATTTGCAGTGTGCTTAGATGGGAGCGCGCCATCTACAGAGAGGGTCTGGGAGTGGATCTCAGAGCTGGTTCATAGTTTCCCTTTCCAATTACCACATTTTCAACTTGATGTATGCAACCATCCAGACCTAAGTGCATTACCATCACTTGCCGATCTAACAAATGGACTAGTTAAGACTGGTAAAGATTCATCTTATCCTATGGTGAACAGATTGTTAAGATTAGTCTTAACTCTTCCGGTTTCAACTGCAACCACCGAGAGATGTTTTTCAGCTATGAAACTTGCGAAGACGCGACTTCGAAGTACAATGGGAGATGGATTTCTACGAGATTGTTTGGTAATTTATATTGAAAAGGAATTGGCCGCAAAGATTAGTAATGATGATATTATTAAGGCATATGATCTTGCTGGTAGTCGTAGAGCTAAGTTTAAGTTAATAGAGGTGTAATTTTCTTTGCATTGTAATTTGCGAAACATATTACTCTGATATGTGACTATTGGATCGGTAAATCCGGTATGGTTCATTGGTTCTACTCTACTTGTTGTCCATGTTACCTCCCTATATCCAATTTCTGGCTCCGCCCCTGCCAAAGGCCGGCCTAACCGGCGCCTTTCATTGCTTTGGCTCAGCAGCGCGCAGGCAGGATTGCTCGCCGTAGATGATACACCTCCCTCCCTTTTGACGGCTCTTCCCATGGCAAAAGCTAATGTGAGCGCCGTGGTCTCCTACTCGCCTTCCGGAATGTCCTTGTGAACAGAGCAGAAATGAGCAAACGCTAATGCGAACGGAGGATGCCCGTGTGGTAGGTCTGGCCCCCCTTGTCAGCAGCGGTGCATTTGTGCCGTCAATGGAGCACCCGGCGTTAGCTTTTGTTACGAGCACACTATCATCCTTGGCTGTACACTTCACAAGGCAATGTGATTGATCATGGCACACGGTTTTAGTCTTAGAAAACCGTTTGAAAAATCCGTTGTAAGAAACTCTTTTATTTATTTCGATTTTTGGAGAAGCTAGAAGGCCAAAGTAACAGGGTCGTGGCTGCGCTGTTCCAGTTTGTTTGGTACAGCGCATTGCTGCTCGTTGCAAGCCGTGACACGGCAGTGGCTTCATTTAGTTGGGCCGACAATGGATAGATGACCTGTCCCATGTCATATCGAAAGCCCGCGCTCCGCTCCGCATGGTGGGCCGACAAGTAAAGCACTGAGCTTTGTGATGCATTCTTATTGTTTCAATCAGAAAATTCAAACACTCATATATTTTAAAACATCCATTAACGACGCTCCATGTATTAAATTTTAAGAGAGAATATGTCAATATTTTATGCGTTTGGTTTCAACGTTGCAACAATTGATTGGCATTGTTCCAATGGTTCACTAGCGATGTTCCAAAAATTCATTGATACTGTTCTGGTGGTATGGGGATTAAATCGAGTGGGTGTTGCATGTTTCAGTAGGTAAATAAAATGTTTCACGTTTTTAGTTTCAGTATTCCAATTGTACATCGACGATGTTACACGCATTACATTCTACTAGTCATCAACCCGTGCATCGCACAGACTAGACATATTTTTGAATTCGTCCAGAACTCGTCACCCTTTGGAGCCACACATCATCCATGAACCTTCAGGAAGGGGTACAATGTGGGCACTAATCTAATGTCTAAACATAAGTCATTAGCTTAATCCTAGATCAAGACATGAACACCTACAGTAAATCCTTATAGTGGAAGCGTAAGTTACATAGTCGAACTGGATGACGCCATGAGTTTGCTCGGTGGTGACGGTGATGTTGAGGTGGCCGACGGCAGCGGAGGAGGTCGCCGGAGTTGCGATAGTCGCTGGGGACGGAGGAGGTCGTTGGCCTTCGTTCACCGTAGCGCACGTCAGTAGATCGGGTTTGTGCGGGTTTTGGGAAGGCTAGAACAACGCATGTCAAAGCCCTGCCGAAACCCTCCTTTTTATTTGGCGCTAGGTGACCGGGACCGCAACCAAAAACTTGTTGGTAACTGCCTCCGATCAAGGCGCGAGTGGAGGCACCACCTCCCTGAAATCTAGAGGATAGTTAGCCAAGATCAACCCAACATACAAGACATAATATCTTGGAAACTCACACCGCATGGTAGCTACACCGCGGCCTCATCATACAAAGCGCAGTTCATGGGAACAATAAGCACAAAGCACAGATCATGGAAACAATAAGCACCTCCACAAACCCCCTAGTCTGGAAGACTTAGGCCCCCAAAAAATGTAAAATCTTCGCTTGGCTAGCGATACAAAATAGGTTGTGGACTGTAGATCGCCTCTCCTTGAGGGGATGGCCAAACCAATCCGTTCGTCCCCTCTGCAAGACTTTCTCAAAAACTTCCATTCACCTTTTCGCTGAATGCCACTACACGATAAGAATTTGGAACCTCATCGACATTGGATTACCTTGGACTCCATAGACCTATCTTTTTGGCACACTGCCACCTCCATCCGGCACTGGTGGGAATTCGCCGTTCTGAGGCCAGACGTGCCATGCAAACCCCTAGCATCTTTAATAATGCTCATCACTTGGGAGATTTGGAAAGAGCAAAATTCTCGCATTTTTCATTTCATAGAGTCATCTCCGCATCCCTTCTTGCCAAGGTTAAGGAAGAGTCTCAAGCCTGGGTCTTAGCTGGGGCGAAGAGGCTAGCGGAGCTCCTACCTTCCCCTATAACGTCTTAATTTTACCCTTGTGGGTGCGAGCCTCTTTGTTTCGCCACCCTCTTCCTTGTATATAGACTTTCCTTCCGGCTTTAATATATAAGGCAGCACTCCTGCCCATTCAAAACAAATAGCTGGCACGTGAGGCAGAGGAGAACAACAAACTCCTGGAATCGAATCCCTTTCCTGCGGTCGATGACGCAGTGGAGATGCACGTTGTCGATCTCCTTCTGTGGCATCTGAACTTGGAGCGTATTCAGACATTTCAACAGCTCCTCGCTGTCGATCGCCCCCTGTTCGAGTCCTCATCTACAGTTCAATCAGCGCAACGGCGTGACTACTTACTGGTTACTAATAACACTATTCTGGTATTTTTAGTTCCTATGTTTCTTTCCCTCTGAGCCCGGAATTTGCAAATGGAAATGGAGTAGGGTCACACCTCAGTCTCGAACAACAACGAGCCATCTTAACAGCTAAGCTATCACATACGTACACATGCACACTCCCTTCATGAAGTTCCACGCCACGACAGCAGTTTACCCTACTGGTCGAAGACATCCTTGATGGTCCTGAAAGAGAAAGAGGAAATAATAAAGAAAGATCAGAGGTTCTCATTTCTATTTCTGTATTTCAATCTACTATTTGTATCTTTTGTGTTTGATTACCTCTTTTATATAGAAAAGAAATCTATTGGACTGAACCCGTTACTGACGGCTCCTTAGCAATGTTGTTCACGAGAAACAAATTCTCTGGGAACAAGCCTTTGAACGCACCCTTTAGTGCCCCTCCCGACTAGCGATGCGTGCCCCGTGCTCTCCCACGAAAATCTCAAAGCGTAGCACTGCCGTATAATACTCCCGCAGCACAGCACAGCGCGGCCTCGTCTCCTCTTCCCGCTGCTCGGCCTCGTCTCCTCTTCTCGGCACGCGCCAATCCAATCGAGCGTCCGCCGTGTCGTCTTCCCTGCGCATGCCCATTGTCTTCCCCCCGCGCTCTTTCGTGTCGTCTTCCCGCCGCGCCCTCAAGCCGATTGAAGTGTCCGCCATCTCGTCCTCCCGCCGCGCTCGCAATCCGATCAGGGGGAAGGAGGTGGAAGGTCAGGGGTGTTTGGCTCCCTTTCCGGTGGTCGACGGCCTCCCTGACTGCTTCCTCTCCGGCCTGGCAGCAAGACTCATCGATGTCGGATTTTGAGCTGGCGCTGGCCCCTCCACCGAACCTCGTCGCCGCCCCAGCCGATGGCCCTGGCTTGGAGTGAGGCAAAGCGCAGCAGAGCACATGTTTGCAGACTTCAGAAATGTCGGACGGGGTGGTAGCACAGCCTTTGACAATGCCCACAATGCCGGCTTCAAGTACATCCGCACCCCCTACGGAGGTAATGCACAATGTCAAATTGATGGTCGTATGAAATTTCCTTAGTGTAGCTAGAACAATAAAATTTATGTTGTTTGTATTGCGCTGCAGGTGAAAGATAAAAACCATGAATGTACGCTTTCTCCTAAAGTTGGTATGACTTTCAAATCAAAGAAAGAAGCATACGATTTTTATAACTTCTATGCCGGAAAAACAGAGTTTAGTATTCGAAAGAGCCACTCAAAGTTGAGACGAGATGGGACTGTGTACCAAAAACATATAGTTTGCAATAATGAAGGAGAACGAGGTACTCATTCATCACATGACACCATAAAGGAAAATGCTAGAACAAGGTTGTCTTGCGATGCGTGTGTTCAGTTTAGTATTTGTCGACAGGGCATTTGGAGGGTGCAAATGGTTGTAACGGAACACAATCATTATCTTGCAAGTCCAGATAAAAAAAACACATGCTGAGGTCACAGCACCGTCTAGTGGAGGCTGATAAATCTATGATTAGCCATATGCGTGAAGCCAGAATAAAGCCTGCCGAAATGTACAACTATTTCAAGCAGTGGTATGGAAGAGCTGAGAATGTACCTTTCTTGCGAGTGGATTGCAATAATCATGTCGTTCATGAGCGCAAGAAGTATTTGGAAGTCAATGATGTGCAAACGCTGCTGGAATACTTGAAGAATAAGCAGAAAGAGGATCCTTCTTTTTTTTTTATGCCATACAATTAGATGAGGATGGCCAGATAGCTAACTTCTTCTGGGCAGATGGTCAAGCTATCATGGATTATGGTTGCTTTGGTGATGTTGTGTCATTTGACACCAACTTTCAGACAAATAAGTTTGAAATACCTTTTGCTCCACTGCCTGGAACCAACCATCATAAGCAAACAATTATTTTCGGAGCCACATTGTTATATGATGAAACCATTGAATCATTTTTTGGTTGTTTAACACATTTCTAACAACAATGTGTGGCAAGCAACCTGATACAATTTTTACATATCAATGTGCGGCCATGTCGAAAGCAATTAGCATCGCATTGCCAAGTACAAGACATCGTCTTTGCTTGTGGCACATTTATCAAAATGTTGCTAAATTTCTTAGTCATGTAATTTTTAACCATCCTTGATTTCTTTCTAACTTAAAGGGATGTGTGTACGAAGAACTGTCAGTAGTATACTTTGATAGAAAATGGGATGAATTGTTGAGTGCTTACCACCTTGAGGGGAACTCATGGCTAAAAAGCCTATATGATTTGCGTGAGAAGTGGGCTACTGTGTTCCGCCATGATTCATTTTCTGCGGACATGACCTCCACTCAAAGAAGTGAAGGTATGAACAATGCGTTCAAGAAAAGGTTTCGCAAGAAACTCTCTTTCGGAACTCCTAGAAGAATATGACAAGTGTGCGACAAGTCTCCGTGAAAATGAATTGGATGCAGACTACAAGTCACGACACTCGGATCCAATTACTTACATCCTAGCTTTAGCTATGTTGAATACTGCAGCTCAATCATACACAAGGAGGCTTTATTCTGATTTTGAGGAGCAGTTCAAAGCAGTGGCGGAGGTAGGCTTTCCCTGTGGGGTCAATTGACCCTACAGGTTTTTGCAAAACACCTCTATTACTGTTGATAATTTCATAGAAATCCGCATAATTTTAAAGATTTTAAAGGAATTGACCCCACAGGGTTTTGATCCTAGCTATGCCACTGGTTCAAAGAGCAATTTTCTTTCTCCTGCAAGCTGTTGCATAGTGAGGGGTCAGTCACAACTTACAAGGTGATGCCAAAGGATTTTGAAGATGAGGCAATAGTTGTCTTTAACCATGAGGATGTTACCGTATCATGTTCTTGCAGGAAGTATAAAGCTATAGGTACAAACTAACATTTTAACCTTACACTTGTTCATGCTTACTAATTCAAATTGGTTGTAGAACTCATTTTCCTATCTTATATGTTTGCTTTGCAAGCTTTGTAGCCGAGTCTTCAATATCAATGAAGTTTTCATCTTGCCATCTCGGTATATACACATATGGACAAAGTATGCAAAAAGAGGCTTTTTTTTTTCTAAGACACATGGAAGTGAAAAGGAAACTTTGCAAACACACGCTGCACGTATCTCTCGAAAGGCAACATTTGTTGCACTGAAGTGTTCAGTTCTGAAGGAACTTCTTGAAAATTTAGAGAAGCTATAGATAAATTGGATTTGGAAGCTGATAATTCACTAACCCAACAACCTGTCGTCAAACATCATGGGGTTTCTCAAAGTTCTAATCAATGTGGTGAGGACATAACAAAAGAACCTTTGCCAATTCTTTTGTTACAACTTCTGTTAGAACCTCTGCCAGTTCTATTCTGTTCAGTTCAGTTTGTAATAGCTAGTGCCAGGAATGACAATTGCTTTTTTGTGCACAGTACCAGACCGAAAATGACAATGACAAGTCAGTTTTATTCTCTGCCAATTCAATTCTCTGCTTAATAGCTGTTTAGTTCTATTCTCTGCCAGTTCTATTCTCTGCTTAATAGCTGTCTTTTCGCTTGTTTTATGGCAATGGCAATGACACTTCTATTCTGTTCAGTACTTCGGTTTGTAATAGTTCGGTTCAGTTTGCAATGACAAAGGAAGACCATAGAGGTTGCCATTAGCAAAGAAGAAAATGCTGTACTCAAATGCCTTGCTCATTCATCACTGCCATCACATATTTCATCTGCAATGCTTCCAGGAGCTCAGGTTCCAGGAGCTGAGGAGCTCAAATGCCTTGCTCATTCATCACAGCATTCACATAAATGACCACAATTTCTGATCATTCACATGGTGTCACAAAGGAAAGAATCACAGCGCCGAACAAAGTAAGCAGCATTCACAAAAATTTGACTGCAACCATTCACAAAATAAGCACCATAGCTGAAAGTGCCGCACAACACTTAATTCATTCAACATGCGCGCAGCCACAAAATTGTTCCCTGATTGCACAAACCAAAGAAAAGAATCACAGTACGACACTCCCACAAACTATTCCTACTCAATACATACTACATACAACAATCTCTTGCTGCCCACAATTCCACTCGGGAACACAAAAGGGGATTGTAAGGTTGGGGACGAATCGCCTACTTAAGGAGGCGGGCGAACACATTGACGAGGAGGGCAAAGAGATTTGAGGAGGCCGAGCAGCCGGAAGAGGAGATGAGGCTGCGCTGTGCTGCGGGAGTATTATACGGAAGTGCTACGCTTTGAGTTTTTCGTGGGAGAGCACGGGGCACGCTTCGCCACTTGGGAAGAAGCCTTAAATTTAAGACCTCTTAGCTCTAATATTATATTAAGTTACATATACTTATTAGTTCACCCAAAAAATTAAATTAATAAGAAAAAAAATATATAATTCAGTTATACTCGAATAAATTTTACAAGTGGGATAAGTGGAAGAATCGTTTGGCTCGAGCGATCTCTATCGAACTGCTCCGCACGCTGAGGTAGAATCTGAGGCTCGATACAACAGCCTGTAGCTGGTGCTATCCGCTATGCTACCTCCGGCTGCAGTTTAACTAGGATAATGCTCGTTTTTTATTTACCTTTCTGGCGCAGCCGGTACCTTTTAGACCTAACACGAATACTTATTCAAACAAACTAAATACTGATAAACCATTTTAGAAAAACTATCCAAAAAAGATAAACGAACATCTCATTTATTTATTTATTTATTTAGAGGAAGCAATAAGGCATAATCCATAAACTAAAAAGGAAGGCCATAAAGCTACATTACAAACACAGGTCGCGAATGACCAGAGTTGCCAAACTACTAACTCGCAAGAGATTCAGTCCATCCAGACTTCATACCATGATAAAGGAGCAAAGAATCAAACCACTGCCCAAAACCAGCGTGCTGAGTTAAATTTCAACAAGAATCCAGAACATCCCACATTAAAATATAAACATGCAGTAATTCCCAGATTACCAGAACGGCAGAAATTTTGAAATTTTGACAGACAGGGATTACAGGTGCAATCAGTGCAGTCAAAAAAGGTGAAACAAATAGAACACGAATGTCTCACCAAGGTCACTACTTAGCACAGATTAAAGATAAAAAGGCAAATAACCAAACAAAAACCATGACAGCTCATAAAGGATGTCTCAACAGGGAGGAAACGAAGTATTAAGTTGGTTTCCTCATGTTGCGGCCTGCCCTGATAACTTCATCCACAAGCAATAACTGCGAGGCAATAATGGGTCTGCAACGAAGGAAAATCGTTAAGTAGCACATTAACAATATTTTTTTGAAGAATAGGCCAATAAGTCCAAAACTGAAAGCTGCATCACGCACCCAGAATTGATGATTTGACGTTTCACAGAGTAATTGTCAAAGATGCCTTCCATCTGGGGATCAATTGGTTCCCCAGTGTGATGGTTCAATCCCACGACTAATCCCCGATCATGCTCATTCTTTAGATAACATAAAAAAATAGTTAAAAACCTCCAGGTCTCCAAACTTTAGGCAAAGAGAGACATAAAAATAGAAGTGTATATACCTGGAGAGAGACGATAACATCTTGGGTATCTAGACCTGAATTTTCTGCCAGGGTCTTGGGAATAACAAGAAGAGCATCAGCAAATGCCTCCACCCCAAGTTGTGCTCGCTGTTGCCAAGATTCTAAAGTTAGTACCACAGTGATATTGCTCCAGTAAAAGTAAAGTATATAAATGTTTTAGCACACTTACTCCTTTGACAGTTTTCTTCACGTTGTCAATAAGATGTTTCTTTGCAGCAACCTCAAAAGCTCCAGCACCCTACATTTTGACAAATGAGAAAGAAGATGAGAATAAAAAATGGATTCTCAAAAATAAAATAAGACTGTTTACCCTATGGACCTCATTGTCAATATTATTAGCTCACTATATGGTCTATCCCATTCATGATCTCAACACTGCATGGAACGACTTGGCATAAATCAAGTTCACTCTGCACTAGGAAAATTGTGGAGTTTACACAAGGTGCATATGTAATCAAACTTACTGTGACCTTTAGTTAGAACTAAGGAATACTTGTCAGGGTAAACCACCCTTGAAAAAACCCCAAACCCACATCTCTTTCACTTAATCCTGGCTACCCTGTACTGCTAAATGATACTCTAATGTGGAACTCAACCAAACATTTATTTTAATGCTGTCTTGGGGGAATTTACAAATCTTACCAGCACGACGGCTTCATCCTCGACTGTATTCTTAACAGATCTTAGGCCATCGCGAACAGCATCCTTAATTTGAGCAATGGTATGGTCATTAGGTCCTGCATATGTTAGATTTACAGCATGTTCATAAGCCAATGTGAATATCAGAAAAGATCCAATTATTTCTCAAGAATAAACTAACAAACCTTTGATCAGTATAGTACAAGAGCGAGGGTTTTTTACATTCTCCACAAACGTGTATTTTTCTTCTCCAAGAACATGCTCATAGACAAGCCCAGCCCAGCCAAGACAATCTTCAGTCATATCATCAACTGAATTGACAGCTTCACCCCCGCATGCTAGCACAAGCCTCTCCATGTTCCTCCTCTTTGCTCTTCGGAGAGCAATAATCTGTAGAATGAAAAATTATGTTAAAGAACATGCTCAAGCCAGTAAAATATATTTAACTACAAAAAATAAGTGGTTCTCAGGGGAAAAAATAGGCTGTCAAGGCTTCTATCCAAAAAAATATTTGTTATTGAAATGTAAAACTAAAAACCAATGCGCATATACTTTTAAAGTGCATTTTCCTCACTTGAATCTTAGTTGAAATCACTTTCAAGCAATCTCATTTACACCAAATATGCATGCCTTAAGTATTAGCCCTCAAAATTGGTTGCTGAAATTTCATTTGTACATGGGTTTGTCTTGACCTTAGCTAATCACTTTGTAGCTTATAAAGCAGCATATGCATAATGCCAATAAACTTCAAGTTCAATTAGTAACTTCATGAGACCCACAATCTTCTCTATACTAGGAACCTGGAACAGTTCGAGGTTGAAGGGTTAACATAGAACCATCGAGCAAAAGTTGATTACCCCTGCTCTAGCTAGGAGATCCAGGGATGGAGGGTCAATGCCCTTTTGATTGATAACCACAAAATTGTTGTCACTTCCCGAGCAAACCTGCATGCCAAGGAAACAATGTGAAGGATTATTTCCAACAAGTACAGGAAAAAGATGAACTCAGGGCACACTATGCAAATTACCTTATTTTTTAAATCAATAATCTTCTTGACACGTTCATCAACTTGACGTCTCTCCACAGCAACCATCTTTTCTCTTTGTTCTGCGTTTGAGTAGAAAAATCCTGCATTTATTTCACTGACAAACTTACATGTCAGTTAGATAGTTCCCCTCAATGGTGCATGAAAGATGGGAAAACAATATAATTAGCTTCTAAGCCAACCTTTGGACTACATGTTTGGTTCACAACATTCAAGAGGTTGACAATGAGTTAAATAATAGTGAAATTTTATAAGTTTCCCAACCACATATAAAGAAGAGCATCTTTTAAGTGCATTACTTTAGTAGTCCATTCTAACAAAATATGGCTAGCAACGATCATGACAATATATATCACGGGCAGATATACAAGTAACACAAAAAAATCTACTTAAAAGTGTGCACCTCTTCTCATATTTCATGCAGCTAAATTCAAATTTCAAAATAAATGGAACTACAATGAAACCAAAGTATCTAACAATGCATATCTCTGTAAAAGTATGCACCTTTTCTCATATTCCAGCGAGACATTGCAGGTCAAGATATAACAGTTCTCTGCCCTGCGTTTCATGTCAGGGTGCCGAGAACCATGGTCCAGGACAAGACCCTCAACCTATACAATAACAAAGCAGCAAGGTAAGAATTCTGGCATTACATCGTATCCAATATCCAGTTACATTATTATGTTAAACCCAGGTTCAAGTCTTTGTGTAACAATTAACAAAGCAAACAGAGATGCATATTACGGAAAAGTTGAATAAGCAGATAGCTGAGAACACAAGCTCATGTCTAAACAAGATGGGTGAACTTCTTCTTTTCAAAAGAAACATGAAATTTCGCAAGATGCTATATCGAGCAGAGAAAATAAATGAATACAGACCAGACGTGTGTCGACATCAAATTTGTGACGCATGTGCATTATTTCCACCATAAAAAGATCAATTGGTTCATCAGGTTTGCGGATGCATAGAACCTAGAGCAGAGATCGCACAGAAAATTCAAACATGTTTAGAAATGGAGTGTCGTAAAAGCTTCCAAAAAAACACCACAAGAGAAATCAAACATACCGCATTTACAACAATATCAGTCAACTGATCAGCCAATCCTTCATACAACTGCAAATTAGTGAATTTTGTGTAAAACTTGGAAGAGTATAGTACATACATAAATTTTCTTACAGAGAAAAGGATGAAACAGATTATAACTACCTTTGTCCTAAGTGTTGTTCTTGCTATCATTTTCAAGATCTCTCTGTCGGGTTCATCACCCATAACAACTGATGTCTTGAATTTCTCTAGAAATTCAAGGGTTGCTCTCTTGGCAACATCGAAGCCATCAACCAAAAACCGTGGATGAGTACCTACAAGAATAATAATTGGTTACTACAAACTTACAATAAGTATCCAATTGTAAAGATAAAGACTCGCCCATTAAGAACAGCTTTACAATTGCAAGATAATATTCTGATGTGAGCTTAGAGCAGAAGGTTTTTTATTTTTTAAGATTATCTTTTTGGTTAATTTGTGTAATGAAAATCCAAATAAGCCTCATAAATGCATGTTAGAAGCATATTAACATCATCAAAACAAAATGAGCCATGCTAGAACTTCTTGGCGTAATCTCTTCTCAAATTTAAAAGAAAAGAGAATATAATGCTTAATCAAGACGCTGCGTTACATTGTGTTGCTCTCTATCCTTCGGCTTGGATATCAACTCTAGCCACTAATTTCGCTACGACCAAACAATTATTAGGGGTGGCTAGTTTAGCCACTGAGTCCTGCTAGGATCAAACAATTATTGGTGAGCGCTCATGCAGCATCACATTCATATATCTCAATAACAGTGATATGCTAAACCATTAGCAGTTGGCTAATGGCACAGCTAGACAACTCTTTAGCTTCACCATAACATATAGGCGCTTCTATTTACAAGTGAAAAACTAAAAGATGCATAACTGTCACATGCTCATTCTTAGCCTTATGCCAACGAAGAGATGCATTAAGCCAGGAAGACCAGCCCACAGCCCGCAGCAATAACATATTGTTCAGAAAGATTAACACCAAACTCAAAAGTTGTACCAACAAATTGGAGTTACATATTTGACAAAAAGAGCACCCTGTAAACAAAGATAATCACCTTCCTTTGTATAAACAAGCTTATGCATTGCTCCTAGATACCTAACGGATATTTCAGATGCAATCAACAAATTTCATGCAATAGCAGTTGTATCGATACATCAAAACAGAGAAGAGGCGTTCCGTAACCAGACCTTCATCGATGCATCGCTCAGACTGCTTCATAAGCTCCCCAATGAAAAGCACGGTGGAGGTCGTGCCATCGCCGCTGGTGTCATCCTGTGCCACCGCTGTCCTCGCGATCATGATGGCTGTTGGGTTCTGGATTTGCTGCAAATAGCGACACGAGGCCTCAAAAACCACACCACCAGGGCACATCTAACATCAGAGGGCCATCACAAATATTGCTGTGAAGCGTAAAGGTATACCATTTCCTTCAAGAGGGTGTTCCCATCCTTGGTCAGCTTGATGTCACCAGCTCCACCCACAAGCCTGGGCAGCACAAAGTAAAGATATTCAGATAAAAGCAATATTACTGCGGCACTGCCATTAAAAGGGGTCGCTGCGCTATCGCAAATTTATCAAACAACTGTTCAAAATGTTAATCGCAACTAGCTAATTTAATTTACCGAGTCCTCCAAACACCATTTCAAATCCATGAACCAGATCAAACGGTACACAGTATACCACGCCTCACAAATCTAGAAATGAGCAAGCAACTACACCTCGGCTCGAGGCACGGAACCACACCCACAGCCACGCAAAAAATAATAATAATAAGAGAAAAAAAAACCCTAGAACTCACAAATCTATCAAATATCAACTAAGAGAGCGTGATCTAGCGACAGCACCGCACGTCCCTCGTCTAGCGACACCACCTAAACGGCGGAAGGGGAGAGCGGGTGCGGGCGGCGGTGAGGAACGAGATCATTACATCTTGATGGTGCCCTTGGGCCCGAGGTTGGTCTTGAGCACGTCCTGGAGGCCCTTGGCAGCGTTGATGTTCATGTGCAGCGCCGCCGACTTGTTGAGCACCTCCGCGTTCGGGTTCAGCACGCGGAGCGACATGGCTGGGCACGGATTGATCTCGCTCGCTGGCTCGCTCGCCCGCCGGAGCCCTCGCCTGGGTTGGTGGCGGAAGGAGAGCACGCGGGGGTACTAGAGGAAGCGAGAGAGAGAGAGATGGACGCGGGAGCAGGTAGGGTTTGTAGAGGGCAGGTTTTGGGAGGTGGCGGCGCGACGCGATCAGGATTTTTTGGTGGTGTGCGTGCCGTGCGTCTAGAGGGCTCCAGGCCTGGTAATGAGCTGTATTAGCTTGGGCTTTTGGGGCTGGGCTGGGCTGGCACCGGCCCCTTTCAAATGGGCCATAGGTTGGGTGTAGTTTGAAATGGGCTTGGTACGGGTTGGTAAGGGCTGGAAAAGGGCTTCAGAATGACAAGTCCCATGGGAAAAGAATTGGTGCAACCATCATTCGCCCCGTCTCACCTATTTGAGGCTCTGTTCGTACTAGTTTCTAAAATCTACTTTTCTACAATAAATAGCTTTTCTACAGTAACTAGCTTTTGAAACGAAGTGTCTTTTCAAAATTCTACTAGTCGATTGTAGTACATATTGTAATGACTTCATTTATATCGGCAAAACCGCACGCGAGTGTCTCTTTCTCCATACGACTTCTCTAAAGCAGTTATTATTCATAAGTCAAAAGCCATCAGCAAAAGCCAATATAAATGGCCTTGAATTGACCATTTTCTCTGGCTCCTCTTCGTATGCGGCCTTCTTCTTTCTCCTCGCTGCCACCGTCTTGTTTCCTGTCCCCCCCCCCCCTCCCGCCTTCTTTCCTCCAAGCAAACTCCACATGTCTCTACCGCCATCACCGCTCTAACCCTGTCCAACCTAATATTCTGTTGCTTTCTTGTGTGATGCCGCCTGTCGCCGCCCACCGTAGGGCCGTGCGCCTCCCTCCCTTCCTCTACAACCGGGGCCCAATGAACCCTAACCCTAGCACCTTGCCGCCAATCGTCGTCGCATCACCAGAGAAGAGCGCGTGAGAGAAAGAAGAAAGGGGAGGAGGTGAAGCTTTCGTCTTTGCCCACCACGTACTCCTATGGTGCGCGTGTGCTCTGTAAACATTTCCTCTCTTATCCCTCACCAACCCTGGAAGACATGTCGGAACCAAGGGTGGTGGGCAAGCTAGTAGCATAGAGGTGGGTGGTGGCAGCCCAAGCAGAGCCCTTGGTGGTGGATGGCCCGCTCAATGACGGAATCGAGGATGAGGTACCAGATTGAAGCATGTGGTCAGAAATAGAATTTCTTTTCTAACAATCTCACTGAGATTAAATACTAGTCTGACTGACTCTGAAATTGCACTCGTAGATCCCTACGGTGGTGATATTTGTGTGAAAAAAATGCTTGTTTCCATCAAGAGTGGGCAGCTGGTGTTCCCACCCACCGGCAAAAATGCAACTCTGAATGATTGCCTATTCGTTTTTTTAGTGGCGGAGCTTGAAGAGAAACGTCGAGCTGCCCAAACTAAGAGAAACATACTTAAATTGGCATTTTTGTTAGTATGGAAGTGGTGAAAATTAGTGTACGCATAAGAATTTTGTTGCAAAAAGGAGGGGCCTTGGCCACCTTTTGGCCTACACAAAGCTCCAACACTGCGTTTTTTTGGCCTCCTTGCTGCAATTTATCCAAGCATATTGTACTGAATTTTTCTATCTTTTTTATTGACCACGTGGATGTGACATGCTTCTTTTACTTAGTACTCCATCCGGTTCAAAAAACAAGTCATTTTTTTAATACATGCAGTCAAACTTTGAAAACTTTGGTTGTCGATATCTTTTTTAAATATTTAGATTAGATATAAGAAAATTATGTGTAGATTCTTCTCAATAAGTACTTTCCATAATATTATAATTTTATTGGGTTTTGTAAATATTTATCCTTAAACTGCGTTGTACGCTTGTCCACGTAAGTGTCAAGTAGGTGCTACATTAACTAAAACCATATTCAATCAGTCTCAGGACAAAATAAATGATATTAATATTTAAGGGGATAAAATGTTCGATTTTGTAGTTTAAAGTTAACACTTAAGACTCGTAAGATTTCAGGAGTTAAGTAGACTTATTCCATGACACAAATGTCGTTGTGATCCGTACTTGCTCATCTTGATTCGGTCCTTGAACCGGCATGGTTGGTTTTCACACCCGGGAGTACAAGACGAGCTTCCTTACCTACAAACCAAAAACGCCAAAAGCAGCTGAAGAGAGATACGTCACTTCTAACGAGCATAGTCACCACGATGCAGTGCAGTGGCTATCTTCTGCAAAGTTAGATCACAGTAGTAACTGACACCCAAAATGTTGCCAGTAGTAACTAGTACCACGAACTGCCGGCATATATCACCATCGTGCAGTCGCTAGCTGCTGAAACGCTTGGCCATTTTTCTTCACATTGGACTCCATCTCATCCATCTCCACGTCTATTCTTTTCAGAGCATCCTTCAGATTCGACAGCTTAGATTCAAGAGCCTTCATTTTCACCCCGGCACGAGCCCGCTCGAGTTTTATCTCTCTGAACTTCTCGCACTCTGGTGGATCTCTTGATTGAGCAGGGAGGTCAAGAAGACTGTTGACGCGTTTGAGCAAGAATGCAACATTCATGCCCAGCAGCTCAAAGGATTCCAAGGTCTTCTTCCAGAAAAGGAGGTCCCCGCGAGAGGAAGCATGCGCTTTGCAGGCCCTGATACCCTCAGCGATGTTGATCGTCTCCATAATCACTCCTACAACAAGTGTAGGATTTAATTGTTTGAGCAGATGCTTGTGAAGGAACGAATTCTGGGCACAGCAGAGCTCGTAGTACGTCCTGCGTAGGTGATCAGGAAATTTGCAGTTGATAACCAAACTGTCTACGACGATGTTGAAGTTACTGAAACTTGTCATATCGCCAAAATCGACATCTGAATCTGAAAATGTGATGCCGTCAATTGCTTCACTGACTAGATTTTTGCTATCATTGTGACCTACTTTGCTACTGACTCTGATAACCTTCGGATCCTCCTTAAACTTGTCACTGACTCTGATAACCTTCGGATCCTCCTTAAACTTGTCACTGACTCTGATAACCTTCGGATCCTCCTTAAACTTGTCACTGAATCTGATAACCTTTGGTTCCTCCTTAGACTTGGCATCATCGGAACTTTCTTCTTCTGGCATGTGGAACACGGCACATGATTGAGGAGACTCAATGGTTAGCCCATTTCCATGTATAATAGATTCACAAGTGCAAAATCAACAAGATAAACTTTGACTCACTCGGTATTTTCCCTTTCTTGCACACTTCCAAACTCAGACCGATTGCTCCATCAGTTGTAGTGAAGTTATTTGCTCTTATTATATAGACCTGGACGGAAGGCATACAAAAACGAGATGACATTGTATTGTTGGATAAGTCAGGACTGCACCCGCAAGGATTTGATAAATGGGCATCCTGTGAACAGTAATCAAAACATTGGGAAACACTTGCCTTAAATTTTGTTGATGTCACAAGTTGGAAAACCACAACATCGCCAACCTTAATACCATGCTTAATCGAGAAACCTCTCCACCCAGCACTGAGTCCCTGCTTGGTACCTAGATATTTTGTATCATAGCTGTGCCCGTCCTCATCTTCTAGCACAAATCCAGCGTCATGCTTCGGGAGATGCTTGTTGCAAAAGTCAGATGGTAGACCCTGGGAGAGGAACACAAAAGTCAAATGCAAAGTAAAAAAAGAAAAAAGGGATTGTTTTCAGGTGGCTTGTGCAAAACTTGTGGTGGCTCTTTCCTTAAGCACAAGCACTCTTTCAATGAAGAAGTAAAAGCTAAGACATTCAGGAAATATCCATAGCTTGCATATACTTTATTTATAAGACTTGCTCTATGCTCTCCCTAAAACTACATTTCACGAATCTCAAGATGCTTTTAAGTTTGTAGTTTCCACTTTTGGGGAGAGCATTTGTTTGGTAATATGTTCTTCTAATAAAAAAGGTAATTTGAATGTTTCTTCAGGAGGTGTTTCCTCCCATTCTCTATTTGGGTCCACATGCTGTTCATAAGAAATAATTACCAAATTCTTCAGCATTGGGCAAACATTAAAATGGCTAATCAATAGTAACTTACCAGCCAAAAACTCCGAACAACATGTGATCGTAGCATATACTTGACAAAGCTAGGATGTTCTGCTGGTAACTTCGCCTGTACCTCCTTAGCTCTCTCCATAGCAGATCCACAGTTGTCCTGAACACTATAATTTGTTTTAAGAATGTAAGTGCATAACTGGACAAGCTTGAGAACTTTTAGTGCAGTTTACTCATGAGAAACAAGTAAAGTTGAAGTACCTTGCACATATCTTTTGGCCATTAACAGCAGATACCTGTCAAGTCACAACTTGCACATAGTATTCAGTCTTGAACTAATGGGAAGTCAAGAACAATGTAGCTTAAAACACAACAATTTTATATAGACTATAGAGCAATGAAAAGGGACATAGCAAAATCCATTGAAAATACATGCTTAGAAGCGCATCCAATATTGCATTCTGCCATTCAATCCAATAAGAAAAATTGAGTCTGCCACCTAAATTCCGAAAAGTACATTTTTGTACAAGTCAAAATATTTGGGCATTATTAGTTCATCAATGAAATTCAGAAGTTCTATTTACTAATTCTAATTTTCCATGATAAGAGTTATTCATATTGCATGCCCAAATACAAGGATGGAACTAGGTAGTGTATCTTACTTTAGTAGTTTTAGCCAGGCCAGCGCCAGTATTATGGGCATTGTGTGTTTGAGGAATGCCAGGAAACTTTATTTGCTCACTCTCCACTCCGCTTGGCCTCACCATCTTCCATAATGAGGAAACCATACATCAGAACGGTAAGTTGTACACTTCGTGAAAATTATGAGATGAAAAGGAAGACAACAAGGAACTGTTGCGACAATGTGAAAATCTTGTTGCTATATATAGTGATCTGTTGGTCATGTAGTAATAGTAGTATCATTGGTAGTGATGCTCCGAATAGAGCCACTGATGCTTACGTATGATATACTATATGAAACTTACACCCTAATGTATACAAAAGTACTAAAGCAACAGCGAACTTAATTTCAAAGGAACAACGTCCACTGTATCATCACAATCAATCGCTATAGACTGCTGAGCAACAACAGTAGCGAGCTTTTCATCCTGCAAGCACCAAATATTTTTTTCTCATGAAAAGATCAAGTTTAACAGAAGAACAGATGGGAAAATAGTCTGACAACACGAGAATGCATAAGGTCATTGCGTATTGACTGTACTATAAAGTGCAGATGAGCATTAAAGGAAAAACATAAGAAAATAATCTCTAGACTACATGTTAGTTTATCAGAGACAATTTCACATAATAAGCATGATAAATCTCAACAAACAAAAGAGAAAAAACTAAAGAAATGGTTGACTTATCAAACTAAGTCATGAAGTATCGGTAGATAGTCCCTTCAGTACTAGATTTTGATATATGAACATGTGATAGTCTGAAGCTTCGAACAACAAACAATTTCTTAAATACAGTAATGTGAAATGATTCCATGCAGGTCCTCACCATCAGCACAAAATCATCATCGTCCTTGTCGCTCTTCCTTCTGGTGTTTGTGCTGCTGCTACTGCTGCCGCTGTCAAGCAAGGCGAGCCTTTGCTTCACCAATGCCATCTTCTGATCCATCTTGTTCTTGGCGGACTGGGAACCTGGTGGCCTCCCCCTCTTCCTCTGAAGAGCAACCAACAAAAGCAGAGCAACGAAATCAATATATAATTATTTATGCAGTGAAAGATCAATACTTTCGTTATTGGAAAAAATCTCATCTGGCAATAAGTAGTACCAAACTGATCAAGGAGGAAGCAAAATCTTCAGCGATCAAAAGATGAAGACAGATAAATCGAGCAAAGAAACACCGAGTTAGACTAGGCAAAGAACGGAACGATCAAGAAACATCAAATACTACACCTAATTGATCAAGACGATGCAGAAAACAAAGAAATCAAGAAACAATAGCCCGGAACACAGGCACGAAGCGACCGATTCACCAAAATAAAAGAAAATGTGAACGCATTGCAGAAGAAAACAGAGCTGAAAAGACGGGAAAATTAAATATTAAATAGACATCTGCGCCAACCGGGTCATCGGGGGAAAATCATTGGGGGGGGGGGGGGGGGGGATTTCAAGAATCAGGCTTCTTCTTATTTTCAAGAATCACCTCTTCTGAAACTAGCTCAAGAAGAATAGATAAAAAAAAGATACTCCCGAAAAAAAAGAATTAATCATTTGCCACTATAAAAACGTGATAATTCATTATTTATCACTTATGTCTTACTTAGTGTGGCCCATGATCTATATATCAGTGAGACATTTGAGTGGTAAATTTTGAAACATATATCTTTACAGCGACAAATGCTGCAATATTCCGGAAAATAGATAGAACAGATAAACTCAAGAAAGTGTAGTGTAAAACCGGCCATTAATCGACATTCAAGAGAGCTCCGGGAAAATAAAGAACCCTCCATAGCGAACAGGGCGAATAAATGAACGAAAGGATGAACTAATGAAAGGGGAGTTGAGGGAGAGGAACGTGCTCTGAGGGGCTGATCGATCGTCATTGCCTCCGCGCTCCTGGAACAATGGAGCTCGCTTCGTAATCTTGGCGGACCTCAGCTCAAAAGTACGATGTTCTTTTCCTCGGAAGCTGGCGGCTTTTAACTTTTGCTACAGTACCTAACTTTCAAATGGAGTATTTTCTTAAGACGGGGTCTACAAGGTAAACGATGTACACGTTAAAAGCCCAACATCTGTACCATTCAAAATCGCAAGTGAGTATCTATCTCTCCGTAATCTGTACCGTAAATAGCCAAAATTCAAAAATTTCGGTCATAAGCCGCGGTCATTGCCAAACAGGCCCGAAATGTGGCGTCGTTTGGACTTTGGAGGAGGATGAGAAGGGGAGTAGTACTAGTACAGCGCTACTCCAGTAGAAACGGTAAAGTGGAAGCTAGAAAGAGCTGATCGGTCAGCTACAGTGATTGATTGACAGGACGGCGCCTATACCGTGCTGATTTCCGTTCTTTATGCAAGACGCGGCATTTAGGAAATCTCTTCATTTTTAAAAGAAAAAATTATTTGAGGCGCGTCAGCTTCTAATTTTAATTTTTTTAATATTATTTATAAATACATAACAGTATTTTTATTTTTCTTATTTTTAATTAAAAAACTAAAAAATAACAGCTGTTACAATATAATTTTAGTTAAGAGCTGGAAGTCGTAGCCATAAGCTGTTTGAAACGCTTCTAAAAACAATCTATTAATCGGTTTGTCGTAGAAAAAGTTCTTTATTCAGTTCGAGAAAAGCTCCATTTGAAAAAGAAACTAATTAGACTTTATTTTGACTACATGAATATGATGGTATAAACTTTATAGGAACAACCATTTTTTAAAAGATAGTATAAGTCAGGCGCACATATTTAATACACATCATCTGCACATGCATGTGCGTTTCCTTCATGCGTTTGGATTTTATCAAATGCACCAAAGGACGCATAGAGTGTGAGCATGTGTTTTCCTACTAAACACACATATGTATGTGTTTAAGACTTAAAATCCGGTGAACTAGATGCAAACTTGCACGCTTAAATAGGCTTATTTTGAGTGGCTTATAGCTGAAAAATATTGTAACTGACGGTGGCTTATTTGGCGTAATTGAATTTAAAAAAATTTAAAAAAACAGGTTAGCCTGTCACGGACAGTACAAACAAATACGGAAAAAACAGACAAAAAAAGTTAAAAAAGACAAAAAAAACCAGAAAAAGATGAAATTGTTGAATAGTAAAAAAATAAGCTAGAAGCTCAAGTTGAAATGAGCGGGGCTGGCTAGAGGCTTCTAGAAATAGCTCATTTCTTCAAAAGTAAGAAAAAAATTCATATTTTAAATAGGGCATTACACTTTTCTACGATTTTTTTTTCATAAGTTAGACTAAAGTTCAATTTGAAACGGGGAATCACGTAGGAATTTTTATAGGATCTAGCATAGACATTAGTACAAACAGTCGAACACTCTAAAATTCTTTTGTAAATTCTGAGATCGAAATAGGCCACGGAAATTTCTCGTATTTCCACAAAGAATCGTACTGCTTTTTTTTACAACTTGTGGAATTCGTGTGGTTCCAAATATGTCATAAAGTAGAGCACATCTTACCCACTTCAATTAGCCCAGCCTACTTGTGGATGTTCCCTCGATATGCCTCCTATGTCTTTTAACTAACTAGCAATATAGACCACACACTTACATGAGTATCTATGTTTAAATGACTTCGCAGTATGAGTGTATGTGCGTGATTTTGCTTCTTGGAAATAGATCATTGCATAATTCTATTTGTAATATCTTAGTATTATATATTATAAGAGAAAATACTCACTATGTTTCTCAATACTTATCAGTTGTGACCAAAACTTTCTTCCCCTAATACTTGCATAGCAAAATAGTAAACATAGCATAACACAACATTTCCCATTTATATTACCATCTTTCTTTTTATTATTGCAATACTTATCTGTACTACATGCTCATAATGCACATCACATAGCTTATACCGATATGACGGCATAGCCGAATGAACACCTGTTGGCCATCGATGTATCACCCTCTCAATCATTCAACCCATGGAGGTCCATCAAATAAAAGATCAGAATATTTTTGTGAGAATTTTTAGCATATTCTCTTTTTTCTTAGCTATTTTAAACCACCTGTCATCAACATTTTATACAATAGATTTCGATTATATATATAAGCCTTTTCCATACTTCCGTGAATACATACTCCCGCTTCTAATATACCACTTAAATGAACATATTATACTTATTTATCACTTTTGGTATAATTAAATATTAATTCTAAGATACTTCGATATGATTTAGTTGAAAAAATCATCGAAATCTTTTGTTTTTGCTATATACCCTTTTCCATATATAAAAGGAGTATATACACAAATTATACTATAGTGGACTTTGATGAAATTTTTCATGGAACTTATTTTGGAGTATTTTATAATCATTATTAGAGTATACTCAAAAAGATAAAGAGGTATAACAACCCATTGAAGCGGTATATAACAAGTGAGAGTACGTACTCCTAAGAGTATAGAATTTTATACACACACATACATACATACTATATACATATATGCGCATACATATTTACATATACATACACACACATATACATATACATGTATACATACATATACATACATACATAGGTATGTATGTATATGAGAACATATATAGTGAACATGGCCTAATTGGTGGATGTGCACATAGCCAATTAGGACCATCCGATATGAGAAGAGTGGATCGAGTAGCGCACTAGCATGCTGGAATTTTGCGTTTCCACCCCCCCCCCCCCCCACACAAGTTCTCCCCATATTCGGCAGCTGCTCAGGAGTCAGACCCCGCACCTCCATCCATCCGCTGACCCTAGGGCTAGGCGACGTGGGGTGGAACCGGCGCCACCTCCTCTCCGCCGACCCACCACCACCCCAAGCCACGTCAGCGCCTAGCTTCTCGCCAAGCCTCTCTGCTTCGCCGGCCCATCGCACTGGCGCCCAGCCTCTCCGCTGCTGACCTGTCATGCCGGCACCAGCCTCTCTGCAGACCCGGCGACACCCACCTCCCAATCACCTCTTGCACTGGCAAAGAACCACCTCCGCTGCCATTGTTGCCCATCCCGTTGCTCCCCCTATTAGACTCAGAAAATGAAGCAGCGCCCCCTGCCCCCACCATCAACATCGCCATCCACTCCGCGTCGTCAACCTCGGCATCAGGATGTAAGCATGTGGCTGTGAAAGCATGTAGCATGTAGCTTTGAAGCCGAATGGATTGTAACCATTTATGTTGACTGATGTTTGATGTGCATTACAGTTGAATAGATTCAATAGAAGATGAGAGCAGTGGTTTGCGGCCACTAACCTTGGCACCTGGTGATATGGGTGATACACAATCACGCGTCATGAGGAATAGCTATGGAACTCCCCAGAAGGCTTTGAGCATTCCGTTCTGCGTAAGTTGTCAGCCTAAACCATATTTCTTAAATTCAGAGATTTGTGTTGTTGAGACTAAACCATTTTTACTGATGCAGGGTTCATCATCAACACCGGTAGTGAATGAAGAGTTAAAGCCGGCTGTGGGGATGATTTTTGAAGATGAGAATTCATCTCTTGAGTTTTGCAAAACATATGCCCATGTTGTTAGGTTTTCTATTCATGTTGGACAATGAGCTAATTGCAATGGCATTTTGGTATGGAGGCGGTACTACTGCTCTAGGCTAGGCTGGAAGGAAGATAAAGGTAAGGGCAATGATAAGGGCAAAAAAAAAAGAGGACATACGAATCGAAATTTACTAGATGTGGATGTGAAGCCATGGTTGGTATCAAACGGACTAAGGACAATATGTTCCGATTAGAAAAGTTTGTCGAAGGCCATACGCATGGTTTAGTCTCACCTAGTAAGCAATACTTGATCCAGTCTAATAGACAAGTAAATGAGAAAGCTAAGACTGCATTGTTCACATGCCACCAAGCTAGTATTGGGACATCTAGGGCATTTAGATATCTTCATGTTAGTGAGGGAGGATTTCAGAATGTGGGATGCACACGAAGGGACTTGCAAAATTATCACCGTACTACGAGGGAGAGTATAAAGTCATCAAATGCTCAAATATTTGTTGATAATCTAGCTAGAAAGAATAAGAACAATGCAGCATTTTATTTTGACTATGTGATTGATGAGAAGGGTAGGTTGGTACATGTGTTTTGGGCGAATGCAACTTGCAGAAAGAATTATGTTCATTTTGGAGACTTGGTCTCATTAGATAAAACATAAAATACAAATCAATACAACATGATCTTTGCACCATTCATGGGAGTGAATAACCATAGGGAAAGTGTGCTATTTAGGGCTGCATTATTACATAGTGAGAACATAGAATCATTTTTATGGTTGTTCCGTACTGTCTTGAGAGCAATGGGGGTGTTGCACCCAAGCTTATAATAATTGACGAAGATGCTAGCATGAAGAATGTAATTGCCAATGTATTTCCATGTACCAAGCATAGGTTGTGCATGTGGCATAATTTGAACAAACTTCTCACAAAGATAAGGCTAGATTTGAGAGAAAACAAAAGTTTTATCAACGTGTCAATTCATGTGTGTATTCCTTAGAAACTCGTACATAATTCAAGTTAGTATGGGCTGCTATTATTTCTAATTTTGGTTTGGTAGATAATGAGTGGTTGTCTACCTGGTACCATATTCAGGAATCTTGGATATCGACTTACTTCATGGACATACCCTTGTCAGGAGTTCTCAGAACAACTTCCAGGTCAGAAAGTGCCAACTCTTTTTTAATCACTTCATTGGTTTCAAGCATGCTTTGGTTGAATTATGGATTCGGTACGACACTACGGTGGAGGAACAAAGAGAAAAGGAGCTAAGAGAAGATAACATCAACCTCCACAGTAAGCCTCAGTTGAAGACACCATGGGGATTAGAGTGACATGGGAGTGAGTTGTTTACGCATGAGGTGTTTTTCCAATTCCAGAAGGAGGTTGTAGCTACCAGGGACAATTGTTTTGTTGAGAGCATGACGCAAGTTTGCCAGGTTAAAGTTACAATAGTGACGGAGGATGGAAAGAAGGAAAGAAAAGTCACATGTGGCACTAACACGATAACCTCCCAGTGCTCCTGCATGTTATTTGACACACATGGAATTTCATGCTAGCACATCGTCCTCATACTGCGAGGTGCACAACTACAGAAGTTTCCTAGTCATTATGTTATGACAAGGTGGATCATGAATTGTAAGAGGGAGGTAGTTTTTGATGATGACGGCAATGTTCTAGAGGAATTGCCAAAAGATCCCATGGAGGAAGAGGTTTAAAAGCTAGGCTCAAACATGCACAAGGCTTGGAAAATGTGATACATCGAGCTAGACCTTCACTAATCGGCATGCAAAAATGTGAATACAAAATTTGAAAAGTTTTTGGATGAAGTACAATCAGAACCTCCTATCCGACAACAAACTAGAGTCTAGGAGATCAAAGAATATCTTGGTCGTGGCATCCCTAAACATGTTGATATATTACTGTTAACTAATATCATCACTAAAGGGAGATGCAGGAGGAATCGACCTGGGGAGAACAAACATAAAAATATAGTGGGAAAGGTGCCTTAAATGTGCAGGGCATGCAATGAGATTGGCACACATGACAACTGAAACTACCCTCTAAAGAAACTTAAACACTGAAGCAGTCCTCAATTCAATGCTTGCTGCTTCTAAGGTTCCATATGGACAAATTTGTCTACTATTAAGTTCTAAAATTGTATTGATCTATTAGATGTATCTTGGTATTTGTTGTATATTCAACTCTCTTATGGAATGATCAATGGCTTTCAATCAACTCTCTTATCAACTGTGTATTGCTTGCTGCCTGAGTTTTATCTTTCCATAAGCTTCGATTATAGTTACTCTAGATGAAAGAATGTTCAGCGAAATACCATATTGTACAGCATCATCCATCAACTGATCTACCGTTTCTGGGAAGCCCAACTTACAGTATGTTGAAATCATACTGTCATATATCTTTTGACAACAACAATTTACAGTATGTTGAAATCATACTCCCATATATCTTTTGAACCCAATTTACTATTCATGGACAAAACCTGATACTATTCATGGACAAAATCTGGTACTATTCATGGAAAAAATCATGAAGCACATTCTGGTCTTGACAACAACAATTCACCTAATAGATTTCCATGAACAAAACCTGATTCATAACTCTCATTTTCCATACTCAGAAACATTCAAGCTTTGACATACACACAATTCAATGATTCAAGCTTGTACATTCCAAGTAGACTCTAGTAGGGACTAGACATCTTAAACAAACCAAAATGACACACACTGGATCAACAGAAACAACATCGCACAAGCATCAGCACACATCCAAACAGCCTTCTTTTCGTCAATTAGGCCGTAGTTCATGTTTGAGCTTGCATATTTGCCGCAGAGTCTTCTGATGATTTCTCTGTAGCTCCTTCCTCTCTGGTTCTTTTAGCAACATTCCCCATTTCTGCAGGAAAGAGGAAATATAGGACATAATGAGAAGAGGATCAGGGAAAACATTATGCTGGAAAATCATCCCATTACTTGTCCTCCATAGCCCCAACATACAGTAGATAAACATGCATTTTTAGGATATATACATTCATTTGCATACTCACAAATTCATTAGGATAAAGGGGATCGGGAGGTGGGGCTGTGGCGGTGCGCTAGGCGGTAGCGGGTCGACGGAGCGGAGGAGGTGTTGGGTGGGACGGTGATGGATCAGTGGAGAGGATGCTGGGCATCGGGGCGACAGAGATGACAAGGCGAGGCGCAGGTTGGGGCAGCGGTGGGTCAATGGAGAGGAGAGGCTGGGTGGGGCGGTGACTGGCTGGCGGAGAGGAGGCGGCGCCGGTTCCATCCCACATCGCCAAGCCCTAGGGTCAACGGATGGATGGAGGGTGCGGGCATGACTCTTGAGCGGCGGCCGAATATGGGGAGAGCTTGTGCAAGGGGTAGAAATGCAAAATTCCAGCGTGCTAGCATGCCGCTCGATCTCAACCACTCCTCTAATATCGGATGGTCCTGATTGGCTATGTGCACATGTCCACCAATTAGGCCATGTTCACCAGATATGTTCTATATATACAATTACTAACCAGCGCTCAGGTGTAAAATACGTGGAGAAGTTGTTGACGTTTCTGAATGAAGTTACTATTAGTTCTGAATAAAGTTATTGACAACCTTTCACAATGCCAGAAAGTTACTGACGTTTCTAAGTCATTTGGAATTCCTTACCACCATATCGTCCGTGTGTTACAAAGTCCATCACTTAAGGAACCACCAATGCCATTTGTGTTCAAGTGGTAGACCAAAATGGTAACTAAGGATGATGTCTTCGATGGAGAGGACAATTTGTTGCAAGAAAGATCAAGGAGTGAAATAGAAACAACTAAAGAAAAGTTGGCATGGGAAATTCACAACAAGATAAAAGAACTAATTCACTGTGCTGGAGGAACAGATGAAGGCTTGCAATATCTTTGGGATTGGTTTATCATATTTGGGCATGAAGTGACTCCTAATTCCTGAGAACGTGTTAAGCAGAGTTGAAGAGATTGAAGTATTTGCAACTTATCCCATCTCTAAGGAAGTCAACATAAAGCCACCAAATGATGTTAACTCCAAGGCTAGATATAAGAGAATAAAGCTGGGACAGATGGTAAAACATATGTGAAGAAAGACGAGAATGTGGAGAACAAAATAAGGATGGTAGGGATGTGTAGGTCATGCAAGGAGATCATGTACCATGACAGCCACAATTGCCCTTTGAGGAGGACATGACAGTGACCAAGGTAATGATAATAACATTTGTTCTTAGAATTTTTCTAAATTATTATTTTACTAACTCTTTTGATTGTTCCAATGTCAGGAAGCGTAGCAACAAGGAGGATATCAATGTGTGAGAATTTCAAGAAATTATGCCTAAGAACCTTATGAATTTCTATGTTCAGTGTAGAACCTTACGAATGTCTATGTTTTATGATGCTCCATGTTTGGAAGTTTGTAATGAGGTACAATCTATTCTCGTAATTGTATGACCTACTATGAATGAATGGAAATTGCTATGAATTGTTTTGGTTCTGAAAAATCCTGTTTGTGTGTTGGTGATTGTGTGGACAATAGTTTGTGGTTTTGAAAAATCATGTTTGCTGTCTGAAAAATTTTAGTTACATCTTATACAAAGTAGCCTGGGAATAGCCAAATAAGCATTTCAAATGGAGTTCTAGTTGCAACCGAACACTGCATAAAATATGCCAATTTTGTTGATTGTTGACTATAGGCTGTCCAAATCCAAGTGATTTTGTCCTGCTTTCCTGTTTGCAGCGCCGTGGACCTGAGTTTTCCCTTTATTTCAACATAGAACTGGATTGTGAGGTTGTGTCTGATGTTATTTATCCATCTATTGTCAGCCATGGCCACTTGCAATGATTTGTTTTTTCAACTGGAATGTTCATAGAGGTTTGACACAATTTCTGTTAATGCTTGGCCATTAAGCCATTGAGAGTTCCAATTGCAGTATTGTTAACTGTGCATTTTACTTACAGCTTAAAAATTTTACTTTGCATTTTCTAGAAACAAATTTCTATATAAATTTCTAGAAACAAATTTCTCTGTAAATTTTTAGAAACAAATTTCTATATAACAATTCCAATTGATGGTCTCTGTAAATTTCTGGAAACAAATTTCTACTTTAGGTTGCAAGGCCACAAGCAGGTATCTTCCTGGAAATAAAAACCTGGCAACAAGCATTTCAACCTACCTGTAGATATATCGGCACACATGTACAAAAAAACTAGCAGTAAGCATTTCAACCGATTAAGCTTGGTGACAACCAGAACATTGTTGCTTCCACACTGACATTGACAACTAGGACGATTTCAAGCTACGACAATCATTAATTCATTCAACACATATGTGCATCAAATTTTACATGAAACTGCCAAACTGGTAAATGTCATTGTCAAAAAGAAGTTACATCCACTCTAAACAAGAAAAAAAGGAAAAAATGCACTGAAGCATCCATTCTTAGTTATATATATCCATTCATTCTCAGTTAGATATAATTCTCAATTACTCCTCGACACATTCATAATGAGAATTTTGTGCACTTCCTTCGAATCTACAATTTGAATAATTTTTCCAAATTAGGCATAGAAAAATTTTCAATTTTTCCAAGTAAACCAGAATTCAACCTCATAATTCCTCAAACACTGCATTACCAAATTGAAGGTGATGGCCTTAGGGAGGCGCAAGTGTCGCGGCACCGATTGGCTCGATGACTAGAGGGGCTGACGGTTGGGTGACAAGAGAGGCGATGGCGTCAAGGACTCGGGTTGAAGGGAGGCGACATTGTGTATGGGAGCGAGGTCTAGAGGGCAGAGGCCAAGGCCAGGGAGGAGGGAGACAGCCAAACCTTAACCCTAGCCAGCCAAGGAGGGGGCATCGTTGCCCGGGGAGAAAGGGGTCAGTGTTAGGGTGGGGGAAGAAGGGAGGCGTTAGCGCTAAGGATGGAGAGAGGCTTGAGAAGGGGGGCTTTAGTGGGGGAGGGAGGCACCGATGCTAGGGATGGAGGGAGGCACTGGCCGAGGGCCGATCGACTAGGTGTGGCTCCAATAGTATCTGTGAGGGAGACTCAGGTGAGCGAGGTGAGGGCAATAGCGTCGAGTTTCTCCACAGGCGCAAGGTTTTGTGAAAAATGGCATAAGTAATTTGGGTTGTTCCACCTATGTGGATTCAAGCCGCCCGAGCCAGATCTGATGGTCCACAACACTATTAGCATGTTACCACCGAATAGTGCATTTGCAATGGGTATGTTGCCTATAAACAAATTCCTTACCTTATGCTATTTTTTCTTGAATTATCATATTTCTAGAATTTTAATTCTGAATAAAACCAAAATTTCTATTATTTACTTTGTTTTGAATTTAAAAATCATCAATAATTTCCTTTGATTTTTATTTTGAATTTGTATATTTTTGGATTGTACTTTTTATAGACTTTCTTTTTCAGTTTTAGGTTGAAATTTGTATATAAATCCAACCGCTATTTTTTATTTTGAATTTAATTTACTTTTTATCATACTTGACATGGACTTTTTATCTATATTTTATTTATATTGAATTCTATTTTTAGGTTAGAATTCACACACAAATCCAATTTCTAATTTTCATCTAATTTTTATTCTGAATTTCAGCTCTGTAGGGGTTATAATTTGGAGTTCATATGAAATTCAAATTGCTAATATCTTTTTATTATTCGTTCTAAATTTCTATTTTTTGTTATTTTTAATTAATTTTGAATTTTAGTTTTAGGTTAAAGTTCGTATACAAATCCAAGTATTAATTTTGTCTAATTTTTATTCCAAATTTCAACTATGTAGCGGTTTAAATTTAGAGTTTGTATGAAAGATCACATAGATAATTTCCTTTTATTTTTCATTCTGAATTTTTGTTGATTTTTATTGTTATTTTTATTGCATGCTGAATCTCAATTTTAGGTTGGAATTCATATACAAATCCAACTGCTAAATTTAATCTAATTTTTATTATGAAATTTCAGTTGTATACGAGTTTTAATTTGGAGTTTGTATGAAAATCAAATGGGCATTTCCCTTTTATTCTTTATTTCAAATTTTTGTTATTTTTATTATACTTGACATGGACTCTTCCTTTCAATCTAAGCTGTTATGACTTGGGTCCGCTAAATGAACTGTTAAGTATTTTTCTTTAAATAATAACAGTAAATGGTTGCTATAGTTCATCTTAGTTAGGGTTCGCTAGATTAAAGGCCAAATATTTTGCTTTTTGTGAGAATTTGTAGTCTATTTATCTTTTTTCTTAGCATCTCTAAAAAACATGTGATGACCTTTTAATATATAATAGATGGTCACGCTTCACCTTGCAAACTATTTCCTCCAATCACAAAAGAATATCATTTTGGATATCAACACGGTCCCCAAAATACAACTTTGATCACTAATATATGTTGTCATATATTTATGAAACCTAATAAAATTAATCTTTTATGAAACTTCTTTTCGAGACAAATTTATACATGCCATTTCATGTGTTAATCTAAATTTTAAAAATGATATCAATAGCGAAAGTCAAAAGTTTGAGTGTAAGTACCTCAAAATGACAGTTTTTTTGACCGAAGGGAATATATGTTAGATAGATTTATGTGTAGATTCTTTCCTAATTTAACGATGCAATCTCCTAACTAATGAGCCTTACACATAAGTATGATAAACCATATGCACGCTTCCAGGGTTCAAAAACATGCAACTAGTGATGATCTTTTACAAGTAATATTAGGGTATGTTTGAAACATAGGAATTTCATAAAGAAAAGGTTCACTTCCACGGAAAATCATAAAAATTAATATGTTCCAAAGAGAGTCTTAGGGTCTCTTTGATTCACTAGAAGCACAATAATAGGAAAAACACATGATTGGAATGTCATAACTTGTTAAATCCTACATAAAACAAAACCACATGAATTGTTCAAAAATGTGTTTGGTTGCCTCGCAGGAAAAATACAAGAATTTTGATATTAAATGTTAATTAATTAGAGAGAAGATGAACAGCGGAAGAGACATGGTGCATTGGAACTCTTAAAGGAAATGCTAACACAAGGTTAGGCCTTGTCCTAGAATTTCTTCAAAATTTCATATGAAATTCTTTTGAAGCAATCCTACTAATCAAACACCCCTCGTAGAAAATTTTCCTTTGATTAAATTCCTCCATTTGTCCATTAAAATTCCTTTGAACCAAAGAGCCTCTAAGTTAGTTTTGCGGTTAGATGATTTTACACTTTCTAAGGGCCGGTGTAACTTTGAAACGTACCGCGCAATAAGTCATCTTTCAATCATACTTGCAAACTTACCAATTATCATGCGGGTTTTCTATCTATGTAACCAATTAATTTCGCCTGTTGGATTATAAGGCTAACACACATGATTCCTCTCAACTCTGTGGCTCCATTTGAAGGTCTATTTGATTTGCAGGATTAAGAAAAACACAGAAATTGGAAAAAGGTAGAATTGCAATGCCATGTACTCTTGAATCCTATATAGGATTAAAAACGACAGGAATTTGCAACAAAGGTTATTTGATCACACCATAGGAAAAAATGTAAGAATTTTAAGATTAAATATTAATTAATTAGAGAGAGAATGGAGAGAGAGAGAGAGGAAGAAATAAGGTGTATTGGAACTCTCAAATGAATTGGTAATATGAGATTAGACCTTATGTTGGAATTTCTCCAACATTTGTAGAAAATTTTCCATTCCTGTGAAATTCCTTTGAAGTAACCCTACAATTCAAATACTTTTCATAGGAAATTTTACTTTGCATTGAATTCCTCAATTTTTCCTCCAAAATTCATTTGAATCGAAGAGGCCCGAAATCTGGGAGTCCATAGAGTTTCGGTAGGGATCGTACATTTTGCCACAAAATTTCTACGTCCGGAAGACGAGTCCTCACACAACAATTACTAAATTTCTCATGGTCGGTACAGGTACAACACGCACGGTAGCTCGCGGTGCAGTGCAAGCTCCACACACCAGCATCACGAAACAAACGCTGTGATCCCAGCAGATTGGCTAAAGTCATGGCACTCGTACTTTTTTTTAAATAGGAAGTCGCGAGCTTTCGGTGGTGATTGATTGGGCTGTGGCTCATGGTTTATTTTACTGTAGCTGATTGAAATTACACTGTAACTGAAGGTGGCTTATTTGGCATAATTAAATTTAAAAAATTTTAAAAATAGAAAAACAAGTTGGCCCATCACGTGTAATGCAAACGAATACGGGAAAAAAAGAGCATGGGGTACAGCTGCACCCCCAAAAGTTTTGTGTATATATATATATATACTATTTGTTATAAAGGCAATATTGCTTAGCTAGTTGGCACATAGCTAGCTGAAACAAAACAACATGTGTTCGAACCTTGTGTGAAGCATTTATTTTTTTTTCATCTCTTTAGTTCACCCTCATTTTTATATGGCTAATTGAAGTTCTCTTCAGTTTTTTTTTCATAGAGAAATTTTCTCTATTTCTTCATTTTATCATCTCTTTAGCTTTATCCTTATTTTTATAGCTAATTTAAGTTTCCTTGAGCTTCTTTCTGTAGAGTAAATATGTTTACATATAATAAGAATATAACAAGAGTATTTATCCCAAAGGATAATTTTTTAGAAAAATCTTCAACAATAGTTTGGCAAATGTTTAATATAAAACTTAGGCTGCGATCAGTAAGGCTGTTGAACAGTGACAGAGGCTTATTTGGCACTATTCATAAGTTTCGTCTTTTTCTGAATTTTTGGTTTTTTGTTGAGCTTTTTTACCGGTTCTTTTTTTTCCCGTATTTGTTTGTATTATACGTAATGGGCTAACATATTTTTTATATTTTTAAATTTTTTTAAATTTAATTATGCTAAATAAGCCTCTGTCAGCTACAGTGCTTTTTTCAGCCAGCTACAGTGTTTTCAGCCATAAGCCACGAGCTTTTCAGCCATGTTGATCACTACCTTAAAAGTTTACCTATAAAGAAAATCAATATGTAATTACAACATCCTTGTGTTAGAGTACATCTGAAATTCGTACCCTCATCAAAAAATTCCCAGGACTCCGCCACTGTGTAGCTGCTGCACGCATGCGAGATGCCTCTCTCGTGGAGGGTTCGTTCGATAGCACCTTGTTTAATTTCGAGTCCGAGTCCCCCACCCAACGTGTCAAATTGGCGTACGGAATGGCCTTCATCCGTACCAACCAACGCCTCCTACCCTGCCACCCAACATACGTCGTATCTCCGCACGTTCGCTGGCCAAAATTGCTCTGGGAATCGGGGAATGCTGAGACAATTCCTATAGATATCATTTACACGTACCATATCATATAAAAACTATCCTAAACACAACATAATAACCTTCTCAACACGTAGCATCTAGCAATCATCTTACTCAATTATTTTTTCTTCTTGCCTCACCTCCTCTCTCTCTCATTTCCACTAATCCTAGCTTTTTTGTCCTCTCAAATAGACTATATTTTGTACGAGATTCTATGTTATTCCTATTATCTAGACTTCTTTCAACAAATTTAGCCTAGGACGTGGTGCAATCCTAGATCTGCCATTGCATTAAATTGCCATCCTATGAAAACTACTTAAGTCATTCAATTTGTGAGTGCCCTACTGCCCTCACACGCGCACGTGCTGCAGCCGCCTTTGGCCTTGGGCACCGGCGGGGCCACGTGCATATTGGCACCGCGCTTGCACCGCGCCTGCGCATGTCTCAAAACCGGCCTAGCGAACTAGGCGTTGCATGAAGCGGTTTTCCCCCATCGCATCGGATAAACCCAAATAGTGAAAGCCTGATTATCATTTTTGAGCCTGGTAGCTTGTAGTAGCTAGGCCAAGGGAGTTGGGTGGGACCAGGGCCAATCCTAGCTAAGTTCATAATGTAGATCTAGTTCTTTTCGACTTACGGTGTATGAGTTCATTCAAACAAATAATTGTGACAGTTTTTTTTTGTTGTCGTTTCAAAGCGACATATCGAGAAAGCTTTTTCGAAGCGGCTTATCGACATTCGGTTCATTTACACAAGCGCTCACGCTAGGATTAAAAAAATATAAGCTCCAGTTATAAGGCTTAGGGCATCTCCAATGGTCTGAGTCAGCTAGCTATATGCATGTACACATCAGCATATATCCTATGTGGAGGAAAGAGAGTATGCAAAAAAATCGAGCCAGCTCTTCCTTAAGCACTAGTCTATAACGCAAAACGAGGCAGCCTCTATAAATGATAGTCCTTTTCTGTGTGTGCATGTAAGCATCAAATAACTATCCTTATAGATAGTTCTTTAGAATGCTATAGCTTTAGTGTGTAATATATAAATGATGTGGAAGTCTTATAGTTAGTTGCTAGCTATAACCATTGGAGATGCCCTAAGAGCACGTACAGTGGTACATGTCAGCTGTCTGTAAACGTATGCCACATAGAATTTTGGATGATGTGGAGGTGAGAGAAGGAGAGAGAAAGATGATGTCTACTATTTAACAGGTGATCTTATAGAAGGCTTTTTTCTATCTATACCATTATGTAGATAACACATTAATTGTATGAAGCTTTTATAGATGGATTTATTGATCATATACCCTCCATTTAGATGCAAATTCAGGATTTACCCTCCTGGCCCATGTGTCAGTGACTTATGATGACCCCACGTGTCATTGAGATGAGGAGGGTAAATCCTGAATTTCCCAACTAAAGGGACGGTATATGATCCAATCCCCCTTTATAGACAACTATATAGACAACATATTGTATATATATATTATCTTTAGACCTATCTATAGATGACATGAGGCAACGGTTGCCTAGCATCTAGCATCTCTAGTTCCCTGCCGACCGGGTCTCCGACGACAGACGTCAAGCGCCGCCACCACCATATACCACAATCCCTTGTGAAGAAGACTCATGCGCACTTTCCTATCTTCAAGCTGTGAATGATGAGTGGAGCGCCCGCGGAGGCCAGTCGTTGCCGGGATCGTGCGCGGCACGCACTGACGGTGTTCGGCAGAATGCCCTGCCGTCCGAGATTGCTCACAGACTCTGATAAACACTGCTGGCCATGGAACAAGAAAAAGGGCTGGAAAGGTCCACTTCCCCAACCCAGATTATCACCACCAAGATCTCTGGGTGATTTTCTTGCGCCTAAGATTACAGAGGCAGTAGTCCGACGATCTCAATCACAGGGATTTGTTCTTGGTCAAGATTCACTTTCCCAGCCAATTCAAATTTCAAACAACGAATTTGTTGGGCCGTTAGGTGGGCTGGTGTCCGAAGTGGGCCACAATTCAAGCTGGTCCAGACGTAACCCTGGATTATACTTCCTGTGCCGGCGGCTGGCTCCTCGTTCCTTTGCGAGGAGAAATCGATCTTACGCACAGGCAGTCATGACTGGAGGTTCGGCGACGGCGACGGGAGCAGGTGGTGTTGGTGATGGAGATCAAAACAGAGATAGGAATTATGGTGGCTAATTCCGTTCTCAACACGCCGGAGGACGACCACCCAGATTTTTTGGCCGTGGCCGTGGTCGTTCTCCACAGCGAGGCAGAGGCCGAGTGCCGAGAGGCGGGGGATCTTCAATCAATCATGTTGCTGCAACAAGAGATGGTGACCAGGCCTCGCATCCTAGAATTATCAAGGATCGCCACAGCAAGGGGAAGGAGATGGAAGAGGGCTCAAAATCAATGTCAGGGAAACACAAAGGTTCACAAGTGGGTGAACCTGCATCCAAGAAAAAGAGGAATTTTATTTTATGCTGTGAGATTTGTGAGGAAGAACATTTCACTCAGCACTGCCCGTTGTTACATGGACCTAAACCGACAGCGATGTTCAGCGGTCTTGCAGGTGATGGTTTAGGCTTTTTTCATATTCCTTATACTAAGGCGGCAAAGGCACCTCAGAAAGTTTCAGCCACTGCTCTCATCAAGATTATTGAGGGATTAGTACCAGCAGAGCTTGTCAAAAAAGAACTTGCTCGAGCAATTCCGATAAAATGGGATTGGGTGGTTCGTGAACATGGAAACAATACTTATATAGTGCCGTTTCCGTGTCAGGTTGAGCTTCAGAGGATGATAAGCATGAAGCGGCTACGAACAGACAACAATGAGGGGGTGATGCTCTTTGAGGAATGGAATGATGAGATCAAGCCTAAGCAGAAGCTTCAGAAAGTTTGGGTAAACGTCTATGGTGTCCCATATGAGATCAGGTCCTTTCTACCTCTCTGGGCTATAGGTTCTATTCTAGGTGCAACACAGAGAGTTGATATGAAATCTATGAAAAAAACTGGAGTGGTTCGGCTTATGGTTGCAGTCCTTGATGCTAATTGCATTCCGGATGATGCAGACATTGTTGTGGATGATAATCTGTATGAAATCTTTTTCAAGGTCGATCACTTTGTTCCTAGTAATGGTGGAGAGCCTGATGACTTCGATGAGGAAGATGATTTGGACCCAGAGAACCAAAATAAGGACACAGATCAGGAGATGGAAGATATTGATAAACAAAACAAGGAAGTATTTAGTTCCTCTGGTCCTTCCAATGCGATAGCTGATTCAAAATCATTTTCTAATTCTGACCAAACTCCAAATGATGAAGCACCAACTGCATATGAAGTGCAGTTAGTTGAAGGGGCAATTGACAAAGCCGTTCAGATTTTATTGGAGGAGATTAGTGCTTCTGTAGTAGCTGAAATTGACAAAAAGTCAGAAGTATACAGTGCGGTACCCTTGCAAGTTGATGGACCGGTTTCTGAAGAGATTCTGATACAGGAAATTAACAAGGATGACACCTTTTCTGACAAAATTTTGGATACGGTATCTACATTTCATTCCAGCCCACATTTAACTACAGATGGCGGCAATGGAGTGAATACTTCAGTGTTAGCAAGTACTAGTGGTCAGGAGATGAGAAGTCCAGAACAGAGGTCACTGTTTTTTCAGGAGCCAATCATGGCTAATATGGAGGGCCAGTTACGGGAGGATTGTTCAGGTGAGCAGGCCCAAGCAATTACTTTTGAAGATGTAGTATCCCCAGTCAGTGCTTACATCGAGGATGGCCCTCATGGCGGGGTTGCTGCTCCAAAGGTGATGGAGGAAAATTATCCTTTCACTACACTAAATTTTCATGAGCTCCCACGCTTTACTCTGCAAACTCTTTGCAAAAAGAATGGCATTCGGGCTAATATCACAAATGTGGCAATGGCAAGTACTCTTCAGTCCTTAGATGTGGTTGTCGGGATTGAGCACTTGAGAGAATCTAGGGGGGTTGTCGCTGCAGATGGTGTAACTACTGTGCCTGCGGTGGATGGCTTAGACGTGCTTGGGTTTAGCTTTGTTGATGCTAATGAACCATCCATGGAATCTGAAATATTTGATTCTGGCGCAGCAGTCCAAGATGTTCACTCTGCTGCTCTTCGCACTGCTAGCATGGTTTGCGCTGCAGACATGCTCCCAAACGCGGTGGATCCGGCACCTTCTGTTGTTGTTCCCTCAGCTCAAACTGTAGCAGTGGTAAAAGAGGACGGCAACAAAAATAATCAGGTCCTGCGGCCTGACAGCAAGCAGAAGGCACCTCTAAGGCGCAGCCAACGGAGTTCCGCGATGAGTGATGAACACACGCTCAAGAAGGTGGGTCGCAGGATGGCATCATACAACCTTGAATCAACAGGTACCTCAACTTCTTTCCTCTCTTTTTCAGATTCTCGCATTTCTTCGAATTTGAGCAACCTAGGTGTTTCTTTGGGTAGAGATGATAATTTAATTAACAATTCTATTATCTCGATTAAAAACATAGAAATAGATAGACTAGTGGTCTCCCGTAAGAAGAAATCAGAGATCAAACATAAAGTAATAAACCTTTCAGATGAGGATGAGGAGGAAAGACTTGATGCAATCCTCGGCCACGTTTGTGGTAATTCAAATGAGGATATGCAGGGCCGGGAATACGATCACATATTAAGTGATCTTAATCCTATACGTCGTAAGAAAAAGTCTAACTTTGCCATAAAGAATAAAATTGGCAAACCTCCAAAAAAACCAAAAACCCCGTCAAAACTATGTCTCCAATGAAAGGAGTTTTTTGGAATAGCAGAGGTCTTGCTGGCTTGGCTAAACATAGATATTTGGGGGAGATGGTTAGAGAGGAGCATATCAATTTCATTACACTCTCGGAAACGGGTCGTGATGATTTCCCCGATGTGACTCTTAAAAACTTTTGTGGTGGGCGGGACTTCATTTGGCATAGCATGGCCCCACATGGACGCTCAGGTGGAATGTTATTAGGTGTTGACTTGAGCGTCTACGATATTGGATCCATAGATGAGGGTGACTTTTATATCAAGTTTTGCCTTCGTAATAAATCTGATGGATTCAAATTTGCATTGTATACGGTATATGGGCCGGCACAACAGCAAAATAAAGAAGCCTTTCTTATAGAATTGGCTCATGTTTGCTCTCGGGAAACACTCCCATATATTGTAGGGGGTGATTTCAATATTATGAGACACCCAGATGATAAGAGCAAAGGGCATTTTGACACCAAGTGGCCGAATATTTTCAATATGGTCATTGAGTCTCTTGACCTTAAATAAATCGTTATGTCAGGACGGCAATATACTTGGGCCGGTCCTGGAGATAATCCTACATACGAGAAATTAGATAGAGTGCTTGTCAGCACTGAATGGGAAAATAAATTTCCTCTCTCTACAGTACAGTCGAGAGATAGAAATCAATCTGATCACACACCTCTTATCTTGAATACTGGATCTTCAACCCATAATAACAAGCAACCAAGCTTTAAATTTGAAAGGGGTTGGTTGATTCGGGATGGGTTCTTTGATATGGTGGTCAATGTATGGCAATCAGAAAATCGAGGAGATTCTGCTATGGAAAGATGGCAAAATAAAATAAGAAATTTACGACGGTATCTGAGAGGATGGGCCAAAAATACAGCAGGCTCATATAAAAAAGAGAAGACAAAACTCACCTCATTGTTGGACGCCATCGATAAAAAGGCGGAAAACACTACTCTTTCTGATAATGAGATAAATATGAAACACTATCTCAAGGAAAGATTGGTTCTCTTATTACGAGACGAAGAGATAAAATGGTATGAAAGGGCGAAGGTTAAAAACCTTCTTGAAGGTGATGATAATACCCGTTTCTTTCATTTGGTGGCCAATGGCAAACATCGAAAACAACACATATTCAAATTAGAACAAGAAGATGGTATAATTGTTGGTGACACCGAATTGAAAAATTATATCACTAATTATTACAAAGGCCTTTTCGGACAACCA
Organism: Dendrocalamus latiflorus; assembly: GCA_017311315.1. Lineage (NCBI taxonomy): Eukaryota > Viridiplantae > Streptophyta > Magnoliopsida > Poales > Poaceae > Dendrocalamus > Dendrocalamus latiflorus. The sequence continues at coordinate 8,447,674 of CM029666.1, read as the reverse complement.
CAGGACAATAACCTATCCCTTGTGGAAAGTCGGATAAATGATATACCACAAGTCACTGCTGTTGAAAATGATATGCTTACTTCAGCATTTACTGAAACAGAGGTCAAAGAGGCTTTGTTCCAAATGGAACACAATAAAGCTCCAGGTCCTGATGGCTTCCCTGCAGAATTCTATCAAGTATTCTGGGATGTGATAAAGGAGGATTTAATGGCGCTCTTCAATGATTTTTATGAAGAACGCCTACCGCTCTTTAGTCTCAATTTTGGGGTAATTACCCTTTTGCCTAAGACTAAAGATGCAAAACAGATCCAACAATATAGACCAATCTGTTTACTTAATGTCAGCTTTAAAATTTTCACAAAAGTTGGCACAAACAGAATCAGAACGGTAGCACAGACAGTGGTGAGTCCATCACAAACGGCCTTTATGCCAGGCAGAAACATAATGGAAGGTGTGGTCATATTACATGAGACCATTCATGAATTACACACTAAAAAGCTTAACGGGGTGATTTTCAAAATTGACTTTGAAAAGGCCTATGATAAAGTTAAGTGGTCCTTCCTACAACAAACTTTGAGAATGAAAGGCTTCTCACCAAAATGGTGCAATTGGATTGAGAGCTTTGTCACTGGGGGTAGTGTTGGTATCAAAGTCAATGATGACATTGGACGCTACTTTCAAACAAAAAAAGGTCTACGTCAAGGTGACCCAATGTCACCTATACTGTTCAACATCGTAGCAGATATGCTTGCACTCTTAATTAAAAGAGCAAAGGATGATGGACAAGTAAGGGGAGTCATCCCACACCTTGTAGATGATGGCTTGTCAATTCTGCAATATGCTGACGATACCATTATCTTTATGGACCATGACCTGGAACAAGCAAAAAACATGAAACTTTTGTTGTGTGTTTTTGAACAATTGTCCGGTCTCAAAATCAACTTTCATAAGAGCGAAATCTTTTGTTATGGCGAAGCAAAAGATTTTGAAAACCAATACATTGAGCTCTTCGGATGTGATGCAGGTGAACACCCCTTCAGATATTTAGGTATACCTATGCATCATAAAAAACTTCATAATGTCGACTGGAGGAGCATCGAAGAGAGGTTTGAAAAAAAATTGACTTGCTGGAAAGCGAAACATTTATCTTATGGTGGTAGATTAGTCCTTCTAAATTCTGTGCTTAGCAGTCTACCCATGTTCATGATGTCCTTTTTTGAAGTACCGAAAGGTGTTCTTAAAAAACTAGATTATTACAGATCTCGTTTTTTTTGGCAAGGCGACAAAGACAAAAAGAATTATCACCTTGCAAAATGGGACATCTTATGTCATCCTAAAGACCAAGGAGGACTTGGGATCATTGACCTACAAGTCCAGAATAAATGTCTATTAAGCAAGTGGATTATAAAATTGCTTAATGAAGACGGCACTTGGCAAACTTTGCTTAGAAATAAGTATCTAAGCTCAAAATCTCTCCCTCAAGTCCACGTCAAAACCAATGACTCTCATTTCTGGAAGGGTCTGATGAAAATAAAAGATCAGGTGTTGGCTTGCGGTTCCTTCAAAATTAATGATGGATCACAAACAAGATTTTGGGAAGATATATGGGTAGGCAACCGTCCATTAAAAAACCTTTATCCCACACTTTATAATATTACAAATCGTCCGCATGATACAGTGGCCAATATTATGAGATCAACTCCACTAAATATTTCATTTCGGAGAGCTCTGGTGGGGGATAAGCTCGATGAATGGGAAGACTTAGTAGCCAAGATCGCTTTTATCAATTTAACTGAAGAGAGAGATTTGTTTATTTGGAGATTACATAACAATGGTCAATTTACGGTCCATTCTATGTATCTTCATATGCTAAATCAAAATACGCCCTTCTCTCATAAATTGATTTGGAAGTTAAAAATTCCTCTAAAAATCAAGATTTTCCTTTGGTTTTTCCAGCGAGGGGTGATTTTAACAAGGGACAACCTCATTAAGAGGAACTGGAAAGGTAGTCAAAAGTGTTGTTTTTGTAATTGTAACGAAAACATTAAGCATCTTTTCTTTGATTGTCATCATGCCAGGATAATCTGGAGGACTGTCTATATGGCTACTGGGTTAACACCCCCCAGCTCTGTATCTCACATGTTAGGGAGGTGGCTATCACATTTTGATTTACAAAAAAAGAAATATATTCTGGTTGGGGTATCTGCTTTATGTTGGGCAATTTGGAGATGTCGTAATGATCTAATTTTTGGAAATTGCAAATATACATCTTTCATGCAGGCTATTTTCAGGGGAACGTATTGGCTGCGGTTTTGGGCACGGCTGCAGCGTGATGATCAAACAAAGGAGTCTTTCCACCTAGTGAGCAGAAAACTAGAGATCACTGCGTTGGAGTTGTTTGCTTCACATGGATGGAAATATAATAATAGACTCTGTCATGCATAATTTTTTGTAATTCCTTTTTCTGTGACTCATCAGCAATGTCGCTGAAACTTGTAATAATGTAAACGCTGTGTGCGGAAACGCAGAAGCGGGAAGCCTCTTCCATTTTCTAAAAAAATCTATAGATGACATGAAGGTGTATTACAGATTATACTTATTGTACATACTCTAAATTGTAGTCGAAAAAAACTCCTCTGTTAATTACGTCAAACCGTGCGGGGGTTTTCCATACCATACGAAGGAAGAGGAATAGCGGGTGGTTTTACGCTTCCCAAATCCCAGTCCGGTGATGCACGACGAAAGTTACAGGGACACGATTGCAGCAGTAGATGGTTGCCAATCAGGCACCCGATTTGCTGCAGATCTTTTTGTTCTGGAAAAAAAGAGAGCACCCAACCACTTCCAAAACGAAGAAAAGAAGAGAATCCTCGGGCGGCGGCAATACAACATATCACATCGCGTAGAGGTGACTTGGCGCTAGTTGCAGAGCCCACTAAACGCAACTCGCGACGTAAATTGGGAACACGCGGTATTTTATCCCTGTAGGCGAGCAAATCTTCCTTGGTTTAATTAGGCGTGGCCTCGTAATTAGGCTACACGCCAACTTCAATCAAACCGAAGGAAACGATACGATGCCATGCGGCGCCGGCGCGTAGTACGGTGCGATGCAGGTCTGATCTTTTTGGTTGCGACTTTTAATTTTTAGCTAAAGTATGTACTATAATTAACTAGTAGATCTTATTTTGAAAAAAATACTCCGTTTAAAAGCTAGGTACTGAACAGGGCCGCAACGCGCTTGACATGAGCGGCGGTTTTTTAAGGGTACAACGTACATGTAAACTCAACACACATCTAACACGCGGATATACGTACGTGCGACTATTATACATGTCTGCATGTAACTGTTGATCGAAAGTTATAGGACCCCTAGAGCATAGGCATATGCTATCTCACTTAACTTACACGTGTGTATATCTATTTATTTTGATAAACACAAGTGCTAAATCTAGAGTTCCGAACATAGGCGGACAGAATGCTCAACTGCAACGCTTAGCTCAACCCTCCATTAGCACAGTTTTAGAGCGGTTTAGGCGGCATGAGACGAGCCGAGCTAGACAAAATGTACTATATATATTTAATCCTATCCTTTTGAGCTATAGTTTATAATTTTTTTCTATAATTTATTAGTATAATAAATAACGATCGTCGAGCGAAGAAAACAAAAAGGATAAAAGCCGTTGAAAAAGAAAAAAAAAAGAGCCTTTAAGCTTTTCCTCCCTGCCACGCAAGGTGTCTCCAACTCTCCGTCCCAATCGCATCCGTGCGGCGTGACCCCCCGTGTTCCCCTCGTCGCATTCCCCGCAATTCACACACACGCGGTGACGGGACGGCGGCATCGGCCTCCACCCCACCTCCACCTACTGCTGCTACTAAACCCTGCCCCCCAAGTCAACACAACAATCTCAGGCACAACCGCGCAAGCGCGAGACCGAAGGTCCTGTGCTCTCCCAGCTCCCAAGACTCGCGGTTTTTCTCCTCCTCTGCATCTGTTCTGTTCTTCTTGATCGCGCGCTGGTTTCTTTCTTCTTTGCGAGGGGTTTCTTGGCGATGTGACGTGATGCTGCTGCCTCCAAGGTCATTGGACGGCGGTGATCCGAGTGTTTGGGTTTCTTGCGCTATCTCTCTCTACCTGTCTGTCGTCCTTTCGTTTTCTTTGTGGGGTTCTTGATGATGCGGTTGTGCTCCTGCTCCCGGATGGCGACGGCCTCAGATTAATCTCTTTGCTCTCCGGGACTTGTGCTAGTTAGCGTTTTTGCTTTCGTTCCTTTTTTTAAGTCTGTTCTTGGGGTTAGTCGACGAGAAGCGGGGCCGATCAACATGAGTTCTTGAAAAGAACCAAAGAAAAGAGGGTGAAAAGAATTCCTTGGCGCGTTGGGATTCTCCGAGAAGATCAATTCTCTTTTCTCAAATAATGATGTTTCTGAGAACTGAGCGTAGCTGGCTACAACTGCCGTCGAGCCTCTGCCCCGCCCGCGTTCAGGTTGCGCGCGCGCTCAGCTTCACACGCGTGCGCTCTCGGTGGGAGAAAGCGTGCCCGCGCTCCTCGCCGGAAAAATCCAAGATTTATGTAGCGATCTCCGCTCTAGACTTAGCGTGTGTTTGAGTAGGGCGCACACGCTTGTGTACGTGCGGTGTGGGTGCGTGGTGTGCATCCTTCTCTGTAATCTTAAAAAAAATGTTTCTATTCTTTTGTTCCTGTGATCTTTAATTTTATTATTTGCGTAAATGTGTAATGTTTCTAGCTGTTGGTTTCAATGATGTTTCGTGTTTGTCAGGCACGTATTGTGCGAAGTGGATTAAAGGATGGTTCTAAAGAAGGTGCTTCAGCTGTTTGGAGTAGTCAAGAAGGATACCAAGAAAGGTGCCGTACCTTCCCCTAGTTAACAGGATTTGTCGGCAGTAGTGCTTCACATCAGCTTTTGTTTAATCACTGGATACCTCCCTCTTCAAAAGAATAACCAGGCTTGTTCAATGGTGGTCTCATCTGATGGCCAGTTGGCAATTTGTGCTGTCACCCTATCTTCCATCAACTCTGTGTTGCGGGGATACTGCAAATCTAGTGGGGCAGTTGTAATGGATTGAAATCATTAGATAATTTGTCTGTTGTATATTGGTCTAGATCCATGTCAATAATCAAGTGTGGTATGCTTGAACGGTTACATCTTTGCACTAGTATGTCTTGCTTGTGTTAGAGCTACTGAACCTTATAGATTTACTTTTAGGAACCCATCAAGTGGAGATATACAGATATATAAACTTAAATACATTATCTTTTATGAATTAAAATAATGTTGAGCATAGATTAGTGCACTATATATCTTACGGGATGCTTAGAGGCACACAACATATTGGTGTGGAACATACAAATTCTCAGGGAAAGTAAATTATGATATCTTTGAGATTTTTTTAGGAACCATCTTCGGTAGAATTAGGGCGCTACTAGAGTTTGGTAGTGTGTGGTGAAGGCTATCTTTATGAATCCATATCTCTGTGTGATCAACCATGTTTTGAAGTTTTCTAAATTAAAGCCATTATTTATTAGATTTTTTCCTATTCTATAAAGCTTAGGCAGAGCTCTTGCCATTCATTTCAAAAAATATATAAAGCTTTTGTCCTTTTCCTGAATAATTATCTAATAAATGAATAATCTGTTTATGCAGGCAAGTCCATTGATCCTCTTTGGCAAGGTAGCTTGTGACTCCTGATTAGTCATTTTTATTATAAGCAGCATCTGATATTATCTGTAAATGCCTATCACACTCTATTTTTTTGCCAGTACTGAGGCAAGTAAGCCTCTGAAATTTATCTAGGAGTCTTGATTCTTGACTAATAAATACTTTCTTACTGCATGCAAAAAAATATGCATGATGGAGCCATATATTTCAAATGTGGTATTCACTGCTGTAGGAAATTGCAACCTTTTTTAGTTAATGCTATACTAGTTATATGCAGTGTTGCAGACTTTCAGTGCGTCTCAGCAAGATGAGTGGTTTAGGCTGCATTAAATGGGATCCCATCCCGTATCTCTGTCCTAAACTCGAGTGCATATTTGGTGATACCATAACTTTTTTACATCAGCTAACCGGTCTCCTGGATTTCAGTTGCTGCTCCACACACCACTGTAAATGTCAATGCAAATAGGAGTCTTTTGGATCCCTGTTCAAGTGGGATTGGTACTGTACTACCACTGCAAAAACATGAGACTGAATGTTCAAGTATTATCTCATCGATGACAAGGACAGAACATGGATCTGACACTGATGATTACATGTCATTTAACCAATTTGATGTTGTTCAGGATTTCTCGGATCACCACTATGCAAAGCATTCACCGGGGAAGGTATGCTATGTCATTTCTTGAACTCTATTTCTAGCATTAGATCCAACTGTAAGTTAACTTTCCACCTCCAAATATGTGACTAGACCACCAAAGATTGGGTGAAGACAATCCAAAATGAATGGAAGCTTCTACAGAAAGATCTACCTGGTCAGTGCATTTTGTATATGATAAATCAGTATGTTTATTTTCATGATTTCATCAAACTATCAGTACATTGATGGTGAATGGCGTTTAGTGGTCCTTTAGTATTGTCACCAAACTGTTTTATGCTGATTATATCTGATAAATTTGCCCTGGCAAAACAAAGTATATGAAATCTTTGTTAACTTCCAAGGTAGTGTCACAATACCCTATCTGGAATTGATTAGGATATACTCATTGATTCTTATAATTTGCTCATATGGTTGGGAGTTTTGACATGGCTGTTCGGTCCCAAACTAGCTCATAACATTATTCGTGCTTGGTGTACTAACGTGCCACAAAATGTAACTACAGAAACTTCAAAGGAGTCACTGTTGTGTCCATACTCCATACAACCATCGCTCAAAAAATAATCATTTTAGATTTGGAAAAGAGTGGGCAACTGTCAAATTATGTCGTTAAGACAAAGCTAATGTGTCACATGTGTCATTTCATATGGTTGACATTTGCACCTCTGATATTTCTGTTATCTTTATTTTAGAGGATTTGCACCTGAAATCGGTTGATTTCTTTTATTACTGATAACTTGGATCTCGGTTTGGTTTCAATTATGCAGGATCTATATACGTTAGAGTTTATGAGGATAGGATTGATCTGCTTCGGGCTGCTATAGTTGGGCCTGCTGGAACTCCATATCATGACGGCATGTTCTTCTTTGACATTCGTTTTCCTGCTGAATACCCACGATGTCCACCGGTGGGTAACTACACACACACACACACCCGCCTTCCTTATTTTTTTATTGGCATCACCATCACTGCAATCTCTTAACAAAATCCTATCCAATATGTGCAGAAAGTTCATTACCATTCGGGTGGGCTTCGGTTAAATCCAAACTTGTATGAGAGTGGAAAAGTTTGCCTTAGCCTTCTGAACACCTGGTGGGGTACTGGATGTGAGAAGTGGGGCAAGTCAAATTCCACCATACTGCAGGTGTTGGTCTCCATCCAGGGCCTTGTGTTGAATGATAAACCGTACTTTAATGAGCCAGGTAACAGACATTCGGCTAATACAGCTGTTGGCGAAAAGAATTCCTTGGCATATAATCAGACTGCCTTTCTACTATCCTGCAATACAATGTTGTATTCACTTCGGAAGCCTCCAAAGGTAATTACAGAATCCCTCATCTCTTGTCAAGGTTAAAGTGGTATCTTGGTTAGTCTTCTTGCTAGGAAAAAAGAAGAAACTCCACTAATCAGCATGCATTACCTATGTACGGCCCTCTCATCAAATTGGTAGTCATTAGGCAAAAGGCAATACTCTGGTGTCTAGTCTCTGGCCCAAGAAGGTGAAGTATCAAAGCCCAACTAACAAAGTCTAGCCCACGATAGAACCAAGAGTCGGAGGTAGATTATTAGATCACAGCTGAACAACCGCAAACAGCAACTGAGCAACTCCTCTCGTCTCCTTGAGGACCTCGATCGAGAGACGCCACGAACACGCCAACCAAAGCCTGCCGCCGACGGCCGATCAACCATCGTGCTGCGCCCCCGGCCGCCGTTGTCGTTAGTCGGCAGTCGGCAGCCGCTACTCTCTACTTAGCCCTAGCCCCTAGCACTACAAATGGCAAAGAACTGTACAAAGGTACGTCTGTTTACATGGAGATTAGAATTTAGAAGTGATGCTATGATCTGCGCGGTTGCAGTCGTAGAGCTAAATTTAAATTAAGAGAGGTGTAACTTCTGTGTTTCCAAACATAGTTGTCGTGTTTTATTATTCATGCTATGTTGGAGTCTTACCTGTATTGTTATTGTTATGCATGTATTGGTATTGTTATGATATTTCTTTGCTCACCCCCCGCCCCACCCAAATTCTGGCTCCACCCCAGGGTTCTTCTTGAAAGGATTTTTTTGTTGTAAAATTTTTGTTAGACCATGTGGAGGTTGTGAATTTAGCGATGATGAATAATTTGCATTTAGGTTGCATTGAAATTTGCATATGTGAAAGTTGTCGATGCGCTTTTGAGAAATTGGAATTGCTGGAATATTTAGATTATTTGACCGGCTGGCTTCAACCATGATCAATAGTCGGTAGTCTAACAGCCTCGTGTAGGGTGGTTTGATCGGCAGACTTCGACTACGGTTGGAAGTCTGAGAGTTTATGATCACGGCAAATCGACCACGGCAGGTCGACCACGGCAGATCGATTGCGACAGGTCAACCACGGAAGAATGACCATGGTAAAACGACTATGGAAGAACGACCACGGCAGGTCGAGCACAGCAAAACAACCATGGTCGGTAGCCGAAGGTGTGGACCACAGTTGGCAGTCGGTAGGCTTCGACCTCGATCAGTGAACTAGTTATAAGCAACAGTGAACCGGTCGATAGTCATAGCTTTGTGTTGGGCTGTTCGATTGGCATACTATGACCATGGTCAGTAGTCGGAGGTGTCGACCATGATTGGTGATCGATAGTGTGAGCTACAGTAACTCGGTCGGTGGTTGTAGTTATAGTACCTTATCGATGATCGTAACTACAGTGCTTTATCGATGGTCATAGCTACAGTAACCGGTTAATACTTGGAGCTACAGTACCTGGTCGGTGATCGGTAGCTGTAGACTTTGTGATCGGTGTCGTAGACTTCGCGATCTGTTGTCGTGGTCGTAGGCTTCATGATTTGTTGTCGTAGACTATGATCAGCAGTCGTAGATATCGTGATCTTTTGTTAGAGTCGTAGGCTTCGTGATATGTTGTCATAGACTTTGTGATCGTAGTCACAGGCTTTGCGATCGGTTGCCATAGGTTTCATAGTCAGTACTCATAGGCTTCGAGTGTTTCAATTCTTGTAACCTTCGAGTACTCGTGTCTGATCGGCCAACAGTCTGATCGGCTTGTGCATGGCGGTTAAACTGGCTTTTCTGAGTGGTTTGAAGTTGATTTTTGGAGAGTGAAAATTGAGATTGTGGATGATCTGTTTCGTAGTTATTGATGGTTAAGGGTGTGGTTTGTATGTGTGGGCTAATATCAATCAAGTTGGGAAGAACTTATGCTTAAAAAAATATTCTTTAGTCTTTGCATGTATAGGTTGGGCGTGGAGATGTTCATAGTTGGTGACAAGGAGGACCGGAACTAGGAGGGGAAAATATGAGGTCTAGGCGATCGAGAATATCGCGAGATGGTCTGGCTCACGCTGGAACATGTGGAGATCAAAGGTGATTGATGTCTGGAAAAGCTACGAAAGGTGCGGTCCTGGAGGTTTTAACATGTGATGAGTTGGAAGGTGTCCATAAAGGATTAGAGATAATGGAAAACCACTGTTTGGAAGAGTTTCAGATCCCTTGATTTTCAGAAGCAGTTAGGATTGTATGTATAGTTTGATGAGGACACGGTTTGGGGTTCTAACATATAAAAGGAGGGAGAGGTTAAGAGTTCATGTGTACTTACGATGGTTTTTCGGTAGAAAGCTTTTAGAGTTTTTGTGTTAGGGTTTGAGTGGTGCCGTGAGAGCACTTTGTAGCCACAGAACATGGTTCAGAAATAAAATATCATATCTATTTCTGAAAAGTTAGTTGGCGCTGACGGCATGTTTTCTGAGCATCGTCTTCGGCACATTCTCGTTCCGAGCACATCGATGTCGAATCATTCGAGTGGAGGAAGATTACGATTACGTGCAAAGAAGTCGAATGAGTAGTCGTACCCTAAGTGGTCGAACCCTCGTTGGGCACTAAGAGATTCTAAAAAGCAGAGGCAATCATTCATCCTCTCTGATTACGGTATTCGATTCTACAATTTTACATGTTTTCTGAACGCTTTTAAGGAATAAAGACACCCATTATATATTTTTTTATCATGTTTCTTACATGAACCTAGTAATAATGTGCCCAAAGATTGGTGGTCAAATACGGCAAATGAACATTGAATAAATAGAGCAAGAAGATGAGTCTCTGAAATATCGACTGAGTTCTTTTCATCTTCATGCTTATGGCTTTTGACTTTTACTACAGTAACTAGTTTTCAAACGGTGTGTCTTTGAAGGCGATGTCTGCAAGTCGATTGTAGTAGACACTGTATCTACTTCAATTATACCAGCTAAAATCGCATGCGACTGTCTCTCTTTTCGTACTCTCTCCCGCGAACAGTCAGAATTTAAAAGCCAGAAGCCACATCCTGAAATAACCTACCCAGGCCTAAGTCCTAGTGTTTAAGGGCAGCTGCAGCCCTTGTGAACCTGAATGCTAGTACATGGCAAAAATGCATCATTCAGTTTTGTAACGCTTGCACTGTTCTTTATACCATTGAACTCATTCTTACACGCCTTTCATTCGATGCAGCATTTTGAGACCCTTGTTGCGCGCCACTTCTGTGAGCGCGAGCGTGTCATTCTAGATGCATGCGGTGCATACATGTCTGGCACAGTTGTTGGATCATCTGTCGGGAATGGCACCAATTATCCCTGTGACAAGTGCTTTGCTGATTTCAAAAGGTCACTGGAGCAGTACACTGAACTTCTCACGAAGGAGTTAGCTGCAAACAGAACTCTCGTGCTGGAAGACGAATCAGCTGCAGATGAAATCGTGTCTACCATCTAGATTTCTTTTGTCAAGACACCTGCTATTGCAATTCACCTGCCTAACGGAAAAGTGAAAAAGTGTATAGATCATCGCAAACGTTATATATACTCTGTAGGATTTTGAAGGCAAGCACTGTAAGGATGGTTTAAGAGTCGGCTGCAGTTTAGTACTTGCCAGTCGTTAGCCATTTCTGTTGATGGCACGTCTATTTGATAATCAATATTTGGTTCCATTCGGTGTAAATCTACGACGTTTTTTTATACATGTGGCTTGTGCATCCTTGCTGCATGATATGGTGATAGAACCTGTTGCACTAGCTTCGATGCCTGTATGAAGACGGCAATATATCCTGTGGCACTTTGATAACCAACACAAGTTGGAGTCCCCCCCCCCCCCCCCCCAACCCCCAAAACTCAGGACAGGTTTTCTATGTTTGAACTTAATTAAATCAGTCCAAATTGCAAGACTGGTGCACAGGCAAATTGCCTAGGCTGGTGCACATGCTCAGTGGCATCCTTGCAAACACAAGAGACTATCGCAGGTTCAGTCGTGAGAGAAATATTCAGTCGAGAGGTTAAGTAGCCAAAAAAAAATTGTACGAAATTAAACATGAAGCCTCATTGCAGATCAAACTTGATCAGACTGCAGAGACTTGTTGATCTTGCTCACGGGGTAAGTTTTGTCAGCAAATCTACAATAAAGGAACATCTGCATCCGACAGCTCTACAAACAGGAGAGCTGCAAAACTTCCATAATTAGTTAGCAACTGCTAGCAAACGAGTAATCGCGTTCAGCGTCTGTACAGGACATCTCAAGTATACCAGGATTCCAAGAATCATGCATGGTACAACAGTAAAAGAGGATCAGGATTCAGGATCAACGACAAATGACAGCAATACAGAGATCTGTATCTATGGTGTTCAGTCCTAGAAATACTCAAAACTGACTGTGCAGTCCTAGAAATACTCGGAATCGGCGGAGGAATCGCTCGTGGCCGACTTGGCGCCGCTGCGGTACCTGCCGGTAAGCTAGCCGGAGGCCCGGAGTAGTCGCCGGTGCACTCTCCGGCGCCTTCTTCTCCTTGGCTCCAAACTGCCTGAAGTCTACGGGGTCAGGAACAGAAGGTGGATGAGCACTCCTGATGCTGTACCTCAAGGACTATTTCGGCCACAATGCCGGTGGAGTTGGTGCTCTTTGTGTCCAGGACAAGGCCGAGGTGGGGGGCGACGTTGCCACAAACTGCTGCCCGAGCAGAGCAAAATGACACAAGCCATTGCTGCTGGCTGTAACGCCCTGCATGCTGCAGCTGACCTGGTACTTCAAAGTTCCTCCTGCCTCTTCCAAACCGTACTATGGCCTGACCTACTTGTTCGATAGATCGAGTTGCTAATTACATTCTCTGCATGCACCGCTGCAAGACGCAATGGTGTCGAGCGTCTCAAGATGGAGGACAAGCATATAGCTCAGGACTTGTCCAGGAGATCCGATCACTGCTGACTATATCGTATGGTCCGCTCAAAGGGTGAATTTCCCGCTTCAGCCGTTGGTTTTTTTTGGGTGCTTGGAGCAAAGTTTACCGAAGGGTTTCAGATCCACTGGTAATAGAATCTCTGGGTTTTCGAGACGGCGTGGTTTTCGCCCGTCGTCGAGGTTTCTGTCCAAGTGATGGTTTCAACTTTCAAGCGCATCGCGGAGGAGGCTCAGTTGATGATGCGCGGGCTGTCGTTGGCAGGCGGGCTGAGCACTGACGCGATGATCTTTATCAGTAAAGCCCAGCGGTGTGACGGGAGAATTGTTTGCATGACACTGTAAATTTTCACAATCTTGGATATGCCATCTCTTGTGTCACTTATATGTGCCATTGAGACAAGGGATGATACATCTGGGATTGTGAAAATTTGCAGTGAAAAAATGCCCCCTCTACAAAGGGTCTGATGCCTATGAGCTCCTTGTCACCAATAGCAAAATGATGGTTCGAAGGGTATTGCGAAGGAGGCTAAGTTGGTGTGTGACTTGCTGAGTCGAGAGGACAATGACAGCTACCTAGAATGCATGATGTGTAGATTGATCCAGGTGAATACACTGAGAGATTTGATCAAGCTTCAGAATGAATTTGCTTGCGAAACTGCTGGTAACGGTGATGGGAATGGCACTCATGCTGCTGCCAAAACAGAGAAGCCTATAGGGTTTGATCTCTTTTTTTTGGGGGGGGGGGGGGGGGGGGGGGGGACACAAGCATTGATTTTATCATCAACAGGCATACATTACTGCTCACCGGTCAGAGTCCACATGAAACAGAATTGGTTGACACCACATGAAAGTAAAAGAAAAGATGAAAAGTATTGCATTGCATCAGACATCCCTATAGGGTATGATCTGAATAATAAATAATATTCTGTTTTTCTTCTTGAACATATATTGCTGGATCAGAATAGTTACATATACATTTCATTGTGCTCTACTATCACCAAGGACAACACTGTTGGGGAATTGATCTAGGAAGAATCTGACAAAGGAAAAATTCTAAGAAGGGTGTAAATGAATACTGTGAAAACAACAATCAGGAGAACATGGACTCAGGAAGAGGAAGAGGAGCAAGAAGTGTTGTTCTTTCTTTCTTTTTGAGAGAGTAAGAGTAGGAGCAAGAAGAAGGATAGAAATGAATTATGTGAAAAGTAGAAACTTGAAAGGAGAACGCATCAATGGCTCTTATGAGTTAATTTACATATGGCAAGTTGAAGCCAAAAGCACCAGAGCCACTATACCATTCCAACATTTTACATTTTGCCACAGCCAAATACTACCTAGTAGTGCTACTATACTGCTATTTGAAACTACTTCTCATCTTCTCACAGAATGCGTCTCGCAGGCACGCTCAAAACAAAATCGAACACCACGAAATCCCCGTCGCATGATCATCAATAGGTTCCTGTAACAGCTGCCTCTAATGTGGTTCATGCTTGACAACATCACACACGCAGACAAGTAAATCTGTCTTTAGCAGTAGGGTTTGGTTGGAGACCGCGTAAATTGGGTCAGAATGGATCGGTGGATGTTGGTAATGGGCTGCGAATGATGTTTCGGCCTATTGGGCTCTAGAATGGTCCGCTTACTTGCGTGGAAGTTATGGGTTGCCACTGCGCTCAGCGAATTTGGATTGAAAACTAGAGGGGGTGTAAATGTTGAGTTGTTTAGCCCATATATACGTATATATACATACATAACATAGCTATCATATAATTTTTTGGAGCAGTTAGGAAATGCTATACCATTGAAAGAGCCCCTGACGGTATAATCTCTCCCTCCCTCCCCCGCCACTCTCCCTCCCCTCTCTCTCTTCTTCGGCGCCGGCGTAGGTTCCCCTGTTGGCGAGTTTTCCCTTCCCTCCCTTGTTGCTTCGCCCCCTCTCTCTCTCTTCTCTGACACCAGTGCAGCTCCGCACCCCTCCTACGCCTTCCTTCTCCTTCACCACCGCCGGCAACCTCACCGCCTCGTTGTGCCGTCGTCCCCCCTCCCGTCCAATCTAATATTCAGTGTGCCACCTCCCCGTGTCTCTATCCGCCGCAGCCCAATGCCGTCCGCTCTCATCCACCGCCGGACGTACCACCGCCTCCCCGGCCTCTCTCTACACCCGGGAGGCGCGGTGAACCCATTGTCATCAGCGGCGTCCCCCCTATCAGCGCGAGAGCTAGGGAGAGAGAGCGCGACAGAACAATGGCCATGAGAGTGATAAGAGAGGATGCTATACGGTATAGCGTTTTTCTCTCTCTATTTTTTCAAAAGAATTGCGAGTGTAACTGCACCCATGCAACCTGCCAGATTGCCCCTGTATAAGGGAAGCCTTGGTAGACATCTGAACTAATGAAGGTTCGTGGAAAGGCAGATGAGAATGTCGTCATATTTAAAAAGATCGCATACTGAAGTGCATGCCTTACGTTTTGAAATGGACAAAGTACAAGTTAAGGAATGCTGTTTAATCCGTATTAAGCAAACTCGAGCATTGGCTTACTCCTACCATCAATCAATTAATCTTCCTGCAGAAGTCAGGTCCAAACAATTCCATATTGGATGCTAAGTACAGCTGTTTAGATGTGTCCATACCTACGTGTGATGCAGTTAAGCTCAACTTAAATTAATCGTAGGAAAACCATTTCAGCAAGAGATCGTGCCAAGTGCGTGATTAGCAAATTAGGGTTAGCATTGACAGAATCGTATCTTCTAGTTGATATCAAGCTTATCAATTGGTCCTGAAGGTTCCAGAAAATCGCAGTGCATGTCAACGGCGGAGCCAGTATTTGGTTATGTTGCGGGCTCAGTGGTAGAATGATCTAGACTATCTGGGCTGGATCATGAAAATATTATCCAGACTAGACTGAATTTATCCAAACTGTACACTAGATATTTTTTTACAACTCGGGCTGAAGCCTACCCTGTTTGGGGTGTGGCTTCGCCCCTGGTGCATGTTCACTGTAAACATGCCTTGGTAAGCTTTGAACATGCGTGATTGATTGGATTTGACTATGATGGGTGCTTCATTAGTTAATTTTATCCTCTCTTTTTTTTTGCATTTTTCCATGGCCTGTGAGGCACAATCATTGACTATTTTATGCAACATAACTGGGAGAGTATTGCGTGTATATCTGTATAGATGCCTTCAAATACAACAGCTAGCTAGCTCACCTTAGATTTGTGTTTGGGCAGATGTAGCGGCTAGACATATATGCTCAGAGGAAAAGACTCAGGCCACAGATTAAGCAACAGATACCACTCCTAATGTTTGCAAAGAAAGGTGAAAAAAATGATTTAGAGGACAAATTCAATCATTGTAAGATGGTGCGTACTAAATCAAGTGCACCAACGAATACTACTCTTAATATGTGTAAAGAAATGTGAAAAAATATGATTACAGAACATCTTCCATCATTGTAAGATGGCGGAAAATGATCAAGTGCATCAAACAATCTCAAGTGTTAAAAGAATCTGGCACAACAAACGGATAACCCGGCCCTTTTCAGAAGAAGGCGTTAATTTGTTCGTCATCTTATTCAAAGGAACTTAACTAGGTTGCCGGCGTAGCTACGCTGTCGTACAACTTTAAAACTTCAACTCGGATAACCAATATCATGGCTACCGGTCAATTCATATTGTCTTCTGCTTCTAGCTTCTACTTAAAAAAAACAGAAACCAATATAAACACTCAGTTTTTCAAAGCGGCTTTCCCACTTCTCTCACTCCCGTCGCACTCTGGGATAAGGCAAGAGTCACAGACACATCACACACTCCACTCCTCTCGCACACGATCTTTTTCTCATTTTCCTCACCGCTCGTTCCTCTTTCTAAAAGCCACTTCTTTTATACACTATTATTTATTTTTAATCAAAAGTTATCAATCATATTCAAAAGCTATCAGCCGCAGCTAATATGAACAAGCCCTAAAACTCTAGAACTATTCTCTCCGTTTCAAAATATGTCCTATAATTTTTGCTATCTTGTTGTAAAATATAAGCCATGTATGTAGTTTTAATAATCTTTTTTTCTCTTTTGCCCTCGTTAATCTCCCCTCTCTATTCAACATTACGAGTAAAGACTCACATAACTAGTCTCTCTCTCTTATTCCGAAGACATTAACACTATGGACACCGTAGTCATTTCCCCCTAACATTCCCTTGGTTTCATATGCTCCTTAATTTCCGTGCCCAAACAAAATACGCCTTAGGCCAGTCTCAGTGGGAGTTTCATCTGCATTTAATAGGCTGCCACATAGTCATTTTTGATGATATAGCAACATTTTTAAGAAGAGAGAGAAGAAGTGAGTTTCATCTAGATGAAACTCTCTTGGCACGATTACCAACTCTATATGAGTCATGAAATTAAATGTCTATGAAACAATAGAATGAAACTATGCATTGAGGATTGATGTTTTATCCATGTTTCATTTCATTTTACATGATGTGACAGTCTTGGAAATAACGTCATGAAACCCTCCACTGAGAATGACCATAAAAAAGCGAGAGTGAAAATCTCTATTTAATCGGTGCCCAAAAAAAAGTATTTGCACAGAAAGTTTGACTTTTTTTCGCGAGGAAAAGTTTGATTCCGTTGATATTAACAAACCGATCTTAGCTCATCAGTTTGTGTTCATTCATAACAACAACTTCTCGATGCGGAAATTTGATTCCAGATCAACTCCTGATTGATCGATTAGTTTGCCTGGGAGCAATTTCTGACCTCATTGCGCAGGAATTAGATACACATGATGGTAGCTTGTGTGCTGCACAAACTCAACCGTAATTGCTGATTAGAATAAAAATAAGTAAATGTTCAATTTAAGAAACAGTTTTTGTTGGTTGAGGTATGCATCACTTAGCTGGTCTTGTTACCTGGCTCATAAAGGGGTGACAGCAAATGGGGGTTGTCATGTGCCAAGTGGACACATCTTTTGTTATTCAGGACAAAGGGGAGGGCCTACAATTTTTTTAGCTGGTCTTATTACTTTTTAGAGTGTTACACTGAGCGAGTTGGCAATTTGCCATACAAAACTCAGCCCTACTTGTCTATGCTTCACTAAAATCAGAAGCCACTGAACCACATAGGGGTTGATGCTTGGTACTGCATGCGTGTGCTTTAGAAATCCGATTATTCGGTTTCAATTAGAAGCTGGGTTACCTTGTTGTCTAAAAAAAGGGTTCAGAAAACAAAACTCGTCGGGTAGGATAATTTTGGGGAGATTGGATCATATACCCTCCCTTTAGTTGGGAAATTGAGGATTTACCCTCCACATCTCAATGACACGTGGGGTCATCATAAGTCACTGACACGTGGGCCAGGAGGGTAAATCCTCAATTTCTATCTAAATGGAGGGTATATGATCAATTTTTTTCATAATTTTGAAATCTAAGACTAAAACAAAGCCCAATCTGAGAGTTGAGGGGCCTAAAACAGAATACTGGAGGAGTCAACCATTCTATTTGTTGCCCACTACTAATACATGGTTAATTACTTGGGAGATACGTGATAGATACACGAGCTAAGACAAAACGAGGCTTAGGTGATGCTCGGTTAGGTTGATTTTTTGTGGCTTATGGCTGAAATTACATTGTAACTGGTTGAAATTATATTGTAGTTGATAGTAGTTTATTTGGCATAATTACATTTAAAATTTTTAAAAATAGAAAAAAAAACAGATTAGCCTAGCACGTATAATGTAAACGAATATAGGAAAAAACCCGGCCAAAAAGCTCAAAAAATTCGAAAAATCAGAAGAAAAAAAGAAATGTAAGAATAATAAAAAATAACCCAAAAATCAGTATCCTTTAATTTCGAAAGGCATGGTACGTATATCCATGGCATGTAGCCGATGTGGCAAACCCTTTCATTGCTGTCTGTCGCCTAATGGTCGCTGGGGAGGGAGGGAGCTGTCATGCTGGTAGAGGTACCACTCATGCCAGCGCGTTGGAGTACGGTCCTTGCATTAGAGCAAGTACAACAATGGTCTTATAGCCAAGCTAGTCAGCATTTTTGCTGATGTGGAGGAGAGAAGAGAGGAGAGAGAGGAGAGCTTGGCTCTCATGCAAGCAACAAGCTGCACACGGGAGCCTATGCAGTGGTGGGTCCAGATAATAAATGTATGTGAGGAGGAGTAGGAAAGAGAATGTGAGACATGATACCACATAATAATAAAAAAATCTTTTGTAGACAAATAGAAGACAGATTATTGTATAACTTGGCTCTTATAACTTGACTTATAGCCAAACACTTGGCTCTATTATTGGACTTGCTCTTAGTACTTAGGTTGGTTTAACAAGGCACAAGAAGATAAAAATATTGTAAGTTGATAACAAATTAGCTGGATTTCTTCTGCTAATTCTCTAATTTGACCCTTTAGCGTGGGGACATTAAGTGGTAAAATAGCTAAGTTCTTTTATACTTTTAGTTTCTCAAAAGTCGAAATAAATGTAGTTGTCTCTTGAAGCAGATTTTAAATAGTTTTTTAAGTCTAAAATTTTATACGTTACTTATATCAACATCTTCATCGTCTCCTACCATTTTAAAAGATAAATAAAATATCATCTTACTTAGTTTCTTATCTTAGAATTATATTGTTTTTCCAGGACCAGGATCAGGGCTGTGATTGGCCGGGGCGTTGCCTTATTCGCGGAGCTCACGCCACTCTCCTTGAGGCGGGCCCACCAGCAAGTGTGGGCCACACGCAGGGATGCGAAGTGGTGTTTATCTGGCGGTGCCTGATCTTTTGCGGGGCAATGATGTGCAGCGTCTCACGGGTACGTCCTTTTAGACAACTAGACGAGGATGATCCCAGCTCCAACCGGTTTTTTTTTGTTTCTAGTCGTGGCTGTAGATTTTTAGTTGAAATTGCAGCGGTTAGTTTTTTCAAGTATTTTGATTTAAAAAGTAAGAAAAAATATTGTTATATCTTTATAGATAATATAAAAGAATAAAAGAAATCCAAAAAGCAAAAAGCAAAAAATGAAACCGACACGCTTCAAATGACTTCTGAAAGTAAGAAGTCGAAGCCACTTGAAACGACCGCTCAATGGATGTGGACACTGTCTCACCAATAACCAATTGAGAGATGGAAAATCATTGAGCCGAAAATGATATGACAATTTGTGGTGTTCAAGAGGCATTATGTCCTTTTTTATTGGATCTATGAACGAGTAAAGATAAAATAAAATGTAACAACTTGAATTTTGGACAGTATCAAATTATTTATTACCATTTTGGCCAAATCTATCAAAATTTTGTTGTGTCATGTTGGATGTGTACATATTGGATGGTCAATTTTTTATGAATATTTCATATTTTATTCGAAATAATATAAATATATCCGCGTGAATATTTTTTTACAGAAATAAGCTCCAATTGCCGAACCGTCGGATGACTAGAGCCTATCGCCTAACAGTCGCATGACAAGAAAGCTGTTTGTAAGCCGTTAGGCGACAGGCTCCAGTCGCCTGTCGCCTAGTGGCTGGGCGACTGCAATTCGCTTGACTGTGCAACGACTGCAAATAAGAGGCAGTGTGGGTTAATCCATTTGTGATTTTCATAGAATTGCAGTCGCTCGACTGTGCAGTGACTGCAAATAAGAGGCAGTGTGGGTTAATCCATTTGTGATTTTCATAGATTATAAATGGCAGATAATCTATTGGATTTGTAATAAGAGTTTATGATCGTTGTATATTGTTATAGTGCAAAAAATTCATGAAACTCTTTTTTTTAAGAATGATCGGTAAGTACGAGGCTAAGTGATATTGTGATGTTACCGGGAATTTGTACACGGAGGAGAACTAATTTGTTAATTTTGTTGGATGACTTGCTATGGGAATAATTGAATGTGAAAAGACGAGGAAATAAACTTGTCTGAATTAAAATAGACTTCGTAGTACAGTAGGGAGTAACATGCCACGTTGGATTTGATTACATGCATAACATAGAGCATCATGTGTGACTAACTAACCTAACTGCTCGTACGACCTACTGCGTGGACTGGAGTTATTTTCCCTTCCTTGCGAGCTCAGCGTTGAACTCGTCGGTGGCTTCTTTTGTCTTGGTCGTCATTTCCCTCTTTTTCTCGTGCTCCCTCTTGCGAGCCTTACGCTTCCTGCGCATGCACGCCTCAAGATGAGTTTTCGTTTCTCGATGTATACGCTCAGTTTGCTCGTCCTTGTGGCGCCCCTCCTCCCAAATCTTGTAGGACCTCGTGACGTTCCACTCCTCGAAATCGAGGGCCCATTGGTCCTCTGGGTGGATCTCAAGATCGATCCATTTACGGTAGCCACATAGGGGTTCCGGGGACTGTGGATATACGGGAGAAGTTGTTAGTGTGTACTTTAAAGGAGAAAAAGTAGGGGAAAAACATTGCACCTGGTCCTTACCGGCTGCCGATAGGTGGCAGTGTCTAGACGGTAGTCGGGATAGTCACTAGAGTAGTTTGCGCAACCTCAATAATACATACCTAGGCTAAGGCAGTGCTTAAACTTAAAGATTTTTGCACGGGTCTCGGCACCAACAAAGGAGGGCATCTCCCCCTTTGGTGGGTGTTACGGCGAACGCTTGGTAGGAACGCTCGGCGATACTGACCTCGTAGCACGCTAGGCTTGTTATGCCCGGACCGCAGCTGCCCTTGCTTTCTCATCGCGGGCGGCAGTTGACTTTGGTAAGTCGCGGGTCTCCTCCTATTGCTTCATCATCTTGTCCCGTTGCAGCTAACCTTTGGCAACTGGAAGCGCAGTCGCCTAACGATGGACGACTAGAAGCAGTTGCCTGGCGGTTCTGCGACTACAATCAATTCGCCCAACGGGCAGTGGATTGATTGCGTGTCGCGCGGCCTTTAAGCGATAGGTTCCAGTCGCCCGACGGCACGGTGATTAAAGCCTATTTTTGTAAAAAAAAATCAATCGGGTATATTTCTATCATTTTGAATAAAAAATAGATTATTCATAAAAAAATTCTTAAGATGGTCCTACAACGAACTTTACACTGTCATTTGAAATAAAAGAATAATTTAATAAAAAACCTGAAAAAATACATGACAAAAAACATCGTTCATCAATTCGTATTTTTCGTAGAAAAGTTAGCTAGTTTGGTACTAACTTGACATGGTTGTTATGTTAAAAAAAACTGAAAGTACTATAACTCTGTAAAAGGTAATGACGGTAAGTTTGTTGTCTTCGACCTATAAACTAATATATACTTGTACAAGTAAATTTATCCGAGGTACAAGTGTAAATGATAAATAGTTATAACTCTATTTCATTACATTGACATCAACAAACCGATAGAGTTCTTTTAAAATAATTTAACCATGTTAATAGAGTGTCTAAATTTTTTTGTCCCTCGCAAAAAAAATATTTCTCGAAAAGATATCTCAACGTACACTACAATTTTACCAATTATTTCTAACAGCTCTCCTATCTGATTAACAAAATTAGTGACAGCCTCAAAACATCCATGCAATCGACACGACACTGACCGGATTACGAAGTCATGACACAGAGGATCCTAGCGACATACTCCCTCTCTCTCTCTACACTCCATGCCTCCAGCACAGCCTGCAAGACTCCACGACCCATTCATCATTCAGCTGTGGCTTAGAGCAAGGCTAATAATACAGTCTTTAGCTGGCTATATAGATACTTATAGTTCACTTATCAGTCTATTTATATAGTAGTTTACAGCAAACTGAAGGCTGTATGACCCACCCCTTTCTCTCACAAAGTTTCTTGATTCTTGTGCTTCAGCTGGCTGTAAACTTACAGCCCACCTCTCTTTTCTCTCCTTCTCCTCAACATACAGTCTACTAACAGCCTCTTATTATACTTGCTCTTAATGACATCCCTTCCATAATCTTGCTCCTATTTGACATTTATACCACTGCATCCCTCCGACAACCATGCCATCTCATGTGGGGCATCCCTGTAATTTCTTGCAAGCTCAGGGGTGCCTTTCCTGCAGGCCTATCCATTATTTATCACTCTCGTGGCATCGTGGCTCCTGCACTGCTGCCCATTGGTAGGTTGGTGATCACTGCTACACATCACACCCCAGGAACCATTGACAGGAGCTAAGAACATCTCTCCTCAGCTAGCAGCTGCATGTATGCTTCCTTCCAGCTCCTTCGATCATTTCCTTGGCTTCCTCTTCAGTGCCATGAGAAAATTTTTGTGATGTATTTTTTCTTTTGTGCCTTTTGTGTTTGGTATGGGATTAGTACAGATTTCTGGAGGAGTAAGATGGCCAGTGTCTGGAAAACCAAGGTTCTCCCTGGGCTCAACAAGATCTTTGACAAGGATGGCAAGAAGGCTGCTGCTGCTGAGTTCTTGAAGTCCTTCAATAAGGTAGGGATAGGCACACTTGAAGTGATTTTCTTCAGTAATTTTTGTTCTGTTTATTAATTGGGTGTGGTTTTGGGGTGTGCTACCTGCTATGTATGCAGGAGGAGATTGGCAAGGAGATTGAAGACAAGAAGACAGAACTAGAACCCAAGGTTGTGGAGGTTGTTGAATCGTCTCCTCCTGAGATTAAGGTAAAAAGAATTTTTCAGTATTTTTTTTGGGGTTGCTTGAGACATAACAGTAGCCACCTGTAAGTGATAGTTGTAATCATTCTTACTAATTAAACATACTGTAGGCTTTGATAAAGGATAAAAAACCAGCCAAGATCAAGAAGAACTCGGCTGCAGCCACCAAGTTCCTTGAGGAATTGGCCAAGATTGGTAAGTACGACAAAACTAAATCATTCTTGATTTGTATTTCCATTGTACTTAAAACATGAATAAGTAAAAATAAAAATCATACCTATAAATTTGTAAGGATTGCATGTGAATCTCTCTCAAAAAAAAAGAAAAGAAAAGCATCTTGAAAAAAAGGGGAAAAAACTTGAAGGACTGGTGTATTTTTATTTTCCAAAGAGTAATAGCTAAGTGAAGTACATGTAGATAGTGGGTTTTACATAATGAATTAGTTGATAAATTTTGTTCTCGTTATACGCAAATGCATTGCTCCATGGTATTGAAAAGCTAGAACTATATATGCACATTTTTTTTTGAAAATCAATATATCAAGGGTAACATATTTTTAAGAAAATTAGTTGCCATTTACCAATCATCTTTTGCTAAACAAATAGTGTTGTGGCTACTGACCAAACAACATATAAGGGGATTAGTTAGAGAGAGTTAGAGACATGAGAGAGAGCTCATGTGTAAAATGAATGGATCCTTTTTTTATACTCCTGTTAGGGGTTTATATATATGAATGGGGTAGGATGGAAAATTTTCATCTTACCCCTTTAATAATTAAAAGAGGTGAGCGTACATGGTACATATCTCTATACTATTGGACCTATTAAATATTGAGCCAGTTGCAAGGCTCAGTTACGGGGTTAGACCACCCCGACAACAAATAGGTTGCCTTCTTTTCGAGTTTGTTTTAGCAATCTTGTTGAGTCATTTTCTTATAATTTTATTTCTTAAATAATCTTTATTCCTTGTCTTTTGAACAAATAACCTTTATTCTCCTGTCACATAATTAAACCTTTTTTTTGCACGGTTCACGTAATTAAACTGCATATGAATCTTCTCACCTATGTTTCTTTGAGCAGAAGTCACATGCAAACTCCGTTACTTTAGCTGATGCAGACAAAAGGCTATAACTAGTCGAAGAAAAAACAACAAAACGAGCACACAGAGCCTCAACCACTTCCTTTTTCGTGTAGAATCGCATGAAACCTCATATTTAAGATATGTATATAATATTATGTTAAATTAATTACCTTGAATGAATTTTTCTTGTTCCTAATACAAATGATACGCAGCTGGATCTCCTGTGTCCTCGGATAAAAATGATTTTTTTTCTTGTTCTTGAAAAAAAACATTGACAAGGTTTGTTCGTTTGCAGAATTCCCGGGAGCCAAGCAGGTGAGCGACGCGGTGGCCAAGTCCGGCACCACACCCCTCTCCGGCGCGATCGTCTTCATCTTTGACAAGGTTGCGCCTTTCGTCCCCAAGGAGGAGCCCAAGGCCGAGCCGGAGCCGGCCACCGCCGCCGCGGAGGAGACCACCTCCCGCGAAGTCGCCGTGGAGGAGAAGAAGGAGGAGGCCGAACCCGCCGCCGCGGAGGCGGCCGCGGCGCCGTCGGAGGTGGTAGAGGAGAAGAAAGAAGAGGAGAAGTCGGCCGAAGCCGAAGACACGCCGGTGGCTGAGCCGCAGAAGAAGTGATCGATCATTTGCCGGTGGTGGTGGACAAAGTAAGTAAAGACACACTTGCATGCCACGCATGACGCATGCATGCATATTAGCATGCAAACACGTTGCATGGATGATGGATCGATATGGATGCATGAACATTTGTTATTCTTTCACCTCGACCTCTCCTCATTACTCTCTCTCTCTCTCTCTCTCTCTCTCTCTCTCTCTCTCTCTCTCTCTTGATGATCGATGATCTCTCCTCCGTGTAAATTTTTCTTTTTTGGGTGATTAAGCATGTGTAATTATATTGATATGTTTGTTGGTCATGATAAGGCAACTTGTGTATATCTTTTTTGTTTTTTTTGTTTTAGTTCGATCAGCTTGAGGTGTGAATAAGACAAACATAAACTCCCTTCAATTGTAATACGAATTAATTGATGGGTGTGGATATATATCGTTCAGTTTGTTGCTGTTCTAGCTAGCTTACATGCTGTGATCGATGAACTTAATTTGTGTCTATACGTGAAGAGGTTTGGTAGGAAGGGTATATCCTCTGCAGTATTGTTCCGGTTCCGTAAAGCGATGGCATGCATCTTTCATGGTAGCACCTAGTTGATATCCTAATTAAGAATGTTCTTTTGCAAGGCTGTTGAACTTTCAGTCAAATTTCAATTCATTTTATGCTAAAAACTAGGTATCGATTAATTCTTGGAAATAATTACTGAAATTATATACCAAGAGAACATAGGAATTCTACAGGTATTCTGAAATTATAATTTCAATTCATCTTTCTTTTTTGACAAGTGAGAGTAGGGGAGCCCCTACTGTATATATAAATATACATAAATAAAGAACAAAAAGATTATGTACAAAGAAAATGGAAAAAGAAAAGAAGAAAAAAGTTACAACTCTCTAGGGGCAAAGATAATCGAGAAATAGTTTCTAGCCAATTAAGGATTTTGTGTCTATGTTCTTCTTTGACTCGGTGCACATGCAACACGAGTTCATTCTTGAAAAGACATTTCCATGTAGACATATTTGGCGTGATATTCTCAAACACCTTGCCATTTTGTTGCTTCCAAATGTGCCAAGCAAAAATAATAAAAATTTTCATATAGAATTCAGAATTAAAGGTTGATCTGATTGTCTCCACTTTAAAATTAACGTCCATGGAATTATCCCAATTGAAACCACTAGTAGTCCAATATGCTTGCCTGAATTGGCAGTAAAAAAAATAGGTGAATCAAAGTTTCCTCCTCTCTATGTTGACATAGCACACAATATTGTTCACCTTCGAAATGGTAATGCCTCCCGAGTAGCATATCTTTAGTGCTTAGTCTATCTATTGAAATGAGTCATGTACAAACTTTAAGCTTCATAGCACACTTGCTTTTCCATATCCATTTGAGAGGGCATGGATGGTTGAGAGAGTTAAATACAATACTTACAATATCTTTGAGAAGAGTATTGTGCAGAGCCCCATATGTATGTCCAAGTGTCATGGCAAGTTGTTTATTAGTAGGAATCGTTTGATATCCTAGGTATTCTTTTTTTCAGGGGAAACAAACATCATAAACTTATTGTCCATTAAACATCTCTTCTCAAGATGAGCACGAGAATTCGGTAAGAAATTATTAAGGTACTAGCTAGCTTACCTGATATGTACCAAATCATGGCACGAAACCTAGCTAGAGAGATAACTTACAGTGTGCTCAGTTGAAATGATTTTTGTGGTTTATGGCTAAATTTTTACTATAGCTGATTGAAATTATACCGTACCTGATAGTGACTTATTTAGTATAATTAAATTTAAAAAAATAAAAAATAGAAAAACGGGTTAACCCAGCACGTATAACGCAAACGAATACGGGAAACAAAAGAATCGGCAAAAAATTCAAAAAATCTCGAAAAATCAGAAAAAATGAAATTTAAAAATAATAAAAAAATAAACCGGAAACCGGAAGTCCAAACCCAAATAAGCGGGGCCTTACAATCGGACCTTGGGGCTGGTTAGCAAAATAAATCTCAATCAGTGGCCGCGATGAAAAGGACGCGAACTTAATCCAATCACGCGGTTCTCTCGTCGCTGGACGCATCTCTCAGGAAAAGAGCTAGAGGGCCAGCCTGATGTGAGCACTCAAAAAGAAATTAAGACTTATGATCGATCGATATGGCAATGAAAATAATAATTAATTAAAGAAAAGATTTCGAAAGAAAGAAGGAACGATAGGGAGGAGAAAAGGGGGGTTGATTGATAAGTTTTCGTTGATATTTTGCTTGGAGTTTCGGTCCGGGGCAAATTAGTAATTTCGCGCCTTTATTTGTCTCAGTCACGTACAAATCGCGAGGTCCACACGTGCACGCGTCTATTTGCGAGGAGTATCTTGCTTTCACGGCTCGAAAATATGACCAGAGTTCGAGTCTCACAGAACGATTGGTTAGCAGAAGATTGATGTTCCACGTTGTATTTTACTAGCTAACTTCTTGTGCGTTTTTACGAAATATTTTATATATCTATTTCTTTATTAATTGAAACATCATAGCATGTACACTTAGATTTGTATTAATAAAAAAGGTTTTGTTAAATATCATCCAAATGTTTCCTTTCTAACTATCATTCAGATTTAAGACTGTTGGATTAGAAATCCAATGGCCATAAATTCTCCCTCCTCCCCGTTGAATTCTACCTCCCCCTTGAAAAAAATCTCTCTCCTTCAAAAACAAGGGGCTCCTTGATCTCTAATCCAAGGGTCACAAATTTAGATGATAATTAGAAAGAAAACATCTGAGTGATGCATAAACACTCCCTAATAAAAAACCATTTCATGTCAAACAAAAATAAAAAGATTTTAAAATGTTGCAATTGTTGTACAGAAATATTGAATTCGGTGATAGAGAGACATGACAAGCATACTTAACATAGGTAACTCATATTAACTATAGATTATAAGATTTATGGAATTACAAAACCAAGCAGCGACATAAAGCAAAAACTAATCAAAATGGAGGTGTCTTTGGAGAGGAATACATGAAAATAACTTATTCATGCTAAATTTCCACTTATAGAGAAACTCTATTCAAATAACGGGGAAAGCAAAACAATGATTGGCCTAAAGATCTTCGTAAGTAAATTATTATTATCTGAAAAACCATTTCTCCTTTCACCCTCCTACTCGACAAGTCCTCATAGAAGAGGATTCGCTAGAGCCTGGTTCCTCACCTTTACAACAATATAGATATAAATATCGAATTGGCGCGGGTGCCGTGATAATTGATGCACGTAAATCTACATATCAAACAAATGAAAATAATTATTAGAGAGATACAAAACAATTAGTATATTAATGGCGTAGAGACTTATAACTTCTAACTCGTTGGCATATCTTGAAATCGGGAAGAATATGAATTTGCTCTCTATCGTCGTTGACGATCCGTCTAAATATGAATCATAGTAATTATAATGGATATGTGTAATAGTACACTGTAAAAACAATGGTACAAACTACTTACTAACAATTCTGTTGACCTTCAAACGGGTAACGGTTAAACAATGGAAGCCGGCCTCAGCCGAGCACCAACATGTGATGTGGCGTGCAACATAGTAGTCCTAGACGCGTATGAATATCAACTCTCGGTTGTGCGTTTATCAAGTAGTTGAGAATAAAAAAACTGCTAATCGTATTTGATCAATGGATGAAGCTCATCAACATTCATTAGGGCTATCTCCCTGGTCGGCGTCCGACGGACCATGAATCGTAGTATTCAATAGCGCTAACATGCATGCACGACCAACCCGATAACATCTGTAGAAAGTCGTAAGCATATAGTAATGGCTAGTTGAAAATGCTAAAAAAAAGAGAAAGAAAGACATAATTACAAAGAACACTGTTACTGTTAGTGTCTTATCTGGCCGTATACATATGTCTTGGAAATCCATAAATCGTATAGGACACAAAGCGAAATGGATACATCTCCCAGGAGACTTTAACAACGTTCGAGGATTTAAGCCAACGTAGAATTTAAATTGGACGGAAAAGAGCACTTGGAGAGGCCCACATGAGAACCATTTAGATCAATCATACTGCCTTTCTTAACTTATAAATTCATCTACAATTTTTTCTGCATCAAAGACTACAAATCTGTGACCGGTTGGTTGCATGGTCACAGATGATTTCAATGTTCCACCACCTTTCCTAACTTCGAAAAGAACTCCTTGAATTCATCTGTTAAATCATCGTGTTTGAGAACTTCAACCTACTTATTCCAAATACGAAAGTTAACTACCAGGTAAACAATAAACACACATAATACCTTCTTTTAGTGCAGAGGGCAATCCACCAACAAAGATCTTATCTTTGTCTTCAAATCTTTCAAGGGGGCAGCACCATTCAGAATAGTTCTCTTAATTTCAACCTTTCGTTTTCACACTGAAGTAGGCAAAAAAGTGCTAGCGATTTATGCTATGGCATGCTCTAAAATCTAAAACTTCATAAAGTACGTCTTTTGTAGTGTACAATACCAAGAAATGTGATGTGCGCTCATGTGAACTAATATAACAACAAGCAGGTCAAAAGAGTATAAATTTCAACCAAAAACAGGAACCAAACAATTTACCTGCTTTCCATTAATAACATGGTTGCCTTCGATTACACTGTCAACAACAGCAGGATCAGCGAAGGTGAAAAACCCCAAAATTTCAAACCAGAAAATTTCCTAAATTTTTTGTGGATTTTTGTTTGAATTTCTGGAAACTTTCCCTTTTTGGAAAGTTTCCCCGGAATGTGCTTTCCTCTTTTGGCGATTCCGCTTTTTCCTCCCCTCCGGCGCCCCGCCTCCTTCCGCCTTCCTTTCTCCCCGGCGCTCGCGCCACTCCCCGCTAGCGCCTTCCTTCCCCGCCTCCGCTCTCTCCCGCCTTCTCCCCGCGCACGCGCTTGCGCTGCGTGCTGCGCCGCGCCGGTCTCTGCGCCGCCCCTGGCTTCGCCCGCGCCTAGGGGTGGATATCGAGCCAACTGCTCGTCTTATCGAGCTTTTTTTAAAATTGGCATATTTTGATTTAATATCATTTTACGGATAATTTAAAAGTATTTTTAGAAACGAGCTAACGAGCCGAGCCGAGCCGAGCTTGAGCAAAATTCAAATTCATTTAAAATCAACTCATTTTAATGTTTAACCAATTAACAAGTATAATTGAAGCAATTTTGAACCGAGCCAACGAGCCCACTAACGAGCTTTTTTTCCACCCCTACCCGCGCCCCCGCCGTCCCGACAGCCTCAGTCCGAAGGGGGTGGTCGTCCTCGCACCACGTCGCCCCGCCTTTGCTCCGGCCCCACCTGCCAGTCTCCGCGCCTCCCTCTCCCGCGCGCGGACGCGTCTCCGCCCTCGCCCGACCTCACCTGCTCCCGTCGCTCGCATTAACATCCGGCAGTGCCCTGTCACACCCATCTCGCGGAGGCGACGCGCCACCAACTCCCCTGTCCTCCTGTCGACCCCGGAGCCATGCCCGTTCCTTGTCCCCTAAGGCTCCGCCTCCCCCGCTCGGGTATAAAATCTCCCCCGGCCTCCTCCCTTTCCCTTTTGCTTCCAGAGCTTCCCCACCACTCCCTATCACTCCAAGGACCCTCCCAGAGCAACTAATTGAGCCCACATTGCCTGGAGCACCGCCACCATCTTCCCCTGCGCCGGCGACCCCATGAAGTCGATCTCCTCCTCTCTCCCTCCATTTCTCAATTGCTTTCGTCCAGAGCATCCTTACCCACGCTGACTCACTTTGCCGTCCTCCTCTGGCCAGGTGAAGCACTGTGGAACGCTGCCATCGAGACTCCCTTCCGGCCGCCGCACCCTCTCCGTGGCCAGCACACTCCGCAGCTCCTCAGCTCCCATCTCCGCGACCAATGTGAGCCCCTTGGCCCCCTTCCCGTGTGACCGCGGCCGATCGAACTCTCTCGTCGCCGGTGACCTCCCTTGCCGTCGATTAGCAGAAGCACTCCCTTCTCCCTTCCGCTCTCTCCTTTGGTCCTCTCGAGCTCCAACTTCCCAAAATGGATTCCTCTCGCTCCCCTTTCTTTCCTGGTGCACTTGATCGCCGGCCACGTCCCTTCCCGCGCCCGGGCGCACTGTAGCGGCTAGAGGAGGAAGACAACGCCTCCCCGCGACGTGGCTCTTTCCCGCCCGTCCATCTCACCCGAGCCGTATAACCCCAGCCGCCCGATCTCACCGTACCGCTTCGCCCGTCTCCCCGCTTCTCAACCGTCCGATCTTCCTCGCCGCATCCGCGCCGCTCGCCCGCTCCGCATCCAGGCCGTCTCCCCAAGCCACGCGTCGGCCATCCGGGCCGCGCGGGCGCGAGTAAGCGTGGGCCGGCGCCCCGGCCTGCTTCGCCCGAGCGCGCGCGCCTGTGGGCCGCGCTGGCCGTTGGCCGCGCGGGCCGCACAGGCCGCTGGCCGCGCGGGCCGCACAGTGCCAGGCCGCACTATTGCTTCGGGCCGGCCATTCACTCTTCACACTGATTTTCCAGCCTTTTTCCAATATCCAAAATTCCAGAAAATCCAAATAAATCCTAGAAAATCACAGAAAATCCCAAAAATTCCCAAATTTCACCACTTTGCTCCAAATAATGTCCTGGATCCATTTTTGGCCTCCACTTCCCCAAATTCATCCCAGATAAATTTCTAAAATTCCATTTGAAGGATTTATGCATTTTACTCTTTTTTAATTAGTTTATTTTTCCCTCGCTTGATTAGGCTCAAGCAGGACTTATGTTATTTTATGTGTTTGCGCTAGTTCGAAGATCCCGGAAGTTCAAGTGCCGGCTCAGGATCCAGGTGTTTCTTCGTTCAAGCTAGCTGAGATCATCCGGATTGACGGTAAGTCCCAAATCCTTTGATCATGTTGTAACCCATGATATTTAATTATGCTATTATGCTATTTGCATTATGCTAGTTCTGAAATGCTAATTCGAAAATAAAATAAAATGTTTAGAACGACTTGTTATGTAGCTAAACCTACCACCGACAAATGCCATGCTAAATTTGTTGCCATGCCTTTGTAACCCTAGAAATAATTATCTGTTAATCTAGATAACTGTAGGTTATTATTATCATGCAAAGTCTCTACACTAATAAGGCTGTGGCTGTGGGCCAATAGAATTTGGAAAACCCGATTCTAAGGTAGGGTGGTATGGGACACCGTATCTTAGAGCGGAGAGTGCTGGCGTGCACAAGGTAGGGTAAGGGTTGGGGAGGAGCCGCGAGACGGTCTTCGCCCGTCTTTTACCCTAGGGTTGAAGTTAGGGTAAGGGTGTTGTGGGAAACCGCGAGGCGGTCTACGCCCACCGCTTACCCTAGGTTGGGTCGCGGGCCTAGCGAGGTTGCGGACCATGTGAAAATATAAGGACTGAAACCCTTACGCTGAGCAAATGTCATAGTGATTGCTCAACCACAGGAGTTGACTTGTCAACACTGGTCTAGTAGCTGCTCAACTCGATTGAAACTCTACAGGTGTGGAGGAGGAGGAGGTTTAGTAGTGAGGTTAGGCAGGCCGTGCTGTGGGTGCCTAACAACGGTAGAGTTCACTCGAAGCGGACGTTTGTTGTCTCTTTTTGTGTGTGTGTGGGTGAGCCAGACCCGAGTGAATTCTACCGGGTAGAGTCTATATAAAGAATTGAGCAGTGAAACGACATGGCTTTCTTAACTCTGTCGCGGGAGTTAAGGGATCGTGTGGGTAAAGCTGAGCAAACTCTGCAGAGTCAAATAAATGGTATTCGAATACGCCGTGCTCCCGGTTAATGGAGCTGTGTCACTTGGGTGATTCCAGCAGCGAAGCTTAAGTAGTTTTGTACATATTTTAACTTGATTAGTTGGTTAATTAAATTTTCATGAAAAACCTCTGAGATCTTAAGGAGTAGTTTTGGGTCCGTTTTACAAAATGTTTGCAAATAAAACTGCATCCACTCAAAGTTAATAAACCAAATATACTCCCTTCTTTTGTTAATCCGTGCATGTAGTAAGTTAGAGTCCCTTTGGGGCTTGCTGAGCCGGTTGTTTGGCTCACGGCTTGCTTAATCCACTCTTTAGAGGATCAAGACAAAGGTAAAGGTTTCCCCGTCAAGGACGCCCTGAGGATCGCTTCTTCGATGAAGACCCGTGGCTTTAGATCTTGGCCGCGCTCAAGCGGATCTTGGAGTTTTTGTAATGTAAGTATATTTTGGGCTTGCACGCCCCGCTGTCGAAAAATGGATGTTAATCCATATGTAAAATATATGCTGGACTTTGGTTGTAAGCATGCAATGGTATACTCTTGCGCGACACTTCATAACTGTTCATTCGTGAATAGTTGCGAAATGCCGTGTCCGTACACGCCCCTGGAAACGGGGGCGTTACAGAAGGTAATAAATGTAGAGCCTCTGGCTTTTGGATATAGTGGTCCTTCGTTATGACAGCATCGATTATCTCTCCATGTTTCCCAAAGTGTTCTTTGAACGTACATGCATGTCAAGAAGCAAAGCAATTAGCAGCAAGTTGAGTGCTCACGAATAAAATAAAGAAAAACATCTCTTTCACATCAGTGCTTCCTAAACCCATACACTTTAAGCTAGAGCTAAACATTCCACTAATTTATGGGGCCTCGCGAAGTTCAATATGGAATGATGACCTCTAGTAAGCTTAGCTCATCAATCACACTTGTTACGTGGCCAATTAACCAGCTCACAACATATGCAAAAGGTAAGCATATTGGCTCCTACAAAGACATGCAAAATCGGAAGAAAAATGCAAAGTATATGTGGAATGCTTTAACTGTTTTTTTGACAATGTAAGATCGAGTATGGCAAAAAAAAAAGTGGGTGAATAGTGACTTCTAATTTTCTCCGAAGTATTCAACACTCCTTCACTTCAATAGCTACAAAGCTATGAAGATTGGAATGAGAAATCAACACCAACCAAGCAAAACAAATACCTGAAAATTTGGAGCAAAATCGGGGAAATCGGAAGTACCTTTGTTATAACTATGTGGTAGTAGAAAAGCTTACGACTATGTGGTAGTAGAAAAGCTTACGACTAATAAATGGTCATAGAAGGACTTATGATTATGTGGTCATAGAAAATCTTACGACTAAGGAGTGGTAATAAAATAACTTACGACTACCCTGTGAAACATCTCCCTTATCGATTAGGGTATACTTAAAGAATATAATGACACAATAATTTGAGAATTATTATATCCTCATCACAACACCTCTCAACTATCAAAACCGGGTATTTTTTTACCCTCTAGACCATTCCATCCCAGTTTTTGTCTGAGTGGCACTAATGTGGAAGCGGTTTTTGACACATGAGCTTGTTTTAGGGGTGATATAGCAACCCAATCAACATAATAATGACTATACAATGGGGCCCACCCATAAGCCTCATGTCCTCTCATTCTCTTCCTCTCTTCTTTCTGTATCACAACTAGCCACACCACTAGCTGCCAGCAATGATGGGCATCACCATGTTTCTTCTTCCTTTCTTCTCTCCATCTCCCCTAGAGCTCATCACCACGGTAGATGATCTAATTGGCATTGGAGGCGGAGATCATGACGTGGATGAAGGCACACCATCACCAACCTCTGCGTCTTCACTAAAGCAGCCAGCAAGATGCCGCTACTGGCGATTGGAGTGGACAGCGGATGCGGCTCGACAACCAGGGCACATGGGATCTAGACCTTGTTGTGGGGGATTGAAGCAGCGCAGCTTAACTAAGTGCTACCGTTGCCCCCCAAGTGCCACCATCGTAGCCGAAGATTGGGGAGGAGGCCAAGTGTGACGATGGAATCTAGGGAGGAGGCCTACGCCGTCTCCCCCTTCCTGCCACCCTTCGCCATGTGCCCATCTCATCCGTGGCCCCTCCTGTTGCGCCCAACATCGCCCTAGCCTCTAGGACAATGAGGAAGATGGCGGCGACATTCTGCAGATGAAAGAAGAGGAGAGAGATTAGGAGGTGAGGTCGAGGTGGAAGGAAAAGGAGCTCACTGATGACAAATCTCCAGCCTCCTCCTCCACCATATTTTTTATTTGTTTTGATGATTTTGCTGACTGGCTGACATGTTATTCCAAAATCAGCCCACGTATAAAAAAAAATCACTGCCATGTTGATGCCATGTTAGCTAAAATTATCTTCAATCAGTCTCAAGGGGGTAAAATAATGGTATTGATAGTTGAATATTGTAAAACATCCGGTTTTACATTTTCAGATTGAAAGTTAGACTATCGCAAAAGTTCAGAGGATAAAGTAGACATATTCCTTTAAATCTATACTCTTTTTTATTTGGTCTCTATAAATAATTTGAGTGCTAATTTTATCATATTTAATTATTTAAGTACGACAACATTCTATAAAGGAGAGAAAAAATATTTTACTAAATAAATATCCTAAACAAATTTTGACTGGACATAAGTGCTCACTAGATTATTTGTGAGAGGAAATGTTTCTGTATTTGTGAAGCAGACTGGGACAAGAATGGAAAGGAGATATTTTCAGGTTTCTTGCTAATATTGGCCAGTGGAAACCTTAACTTGATCTCATATTCTCATTTTTCTTGGAGTTTAGTTGGACAAGCTACATAGGAAGCGAATGATTGGGGTGTATTGGTTGGCCAGTTGTCCTGGTGGCTCAGTCAGGCCAGGAGGCCCAGGGCCAGGACCACATCGATGGCTGAAAACTTGAGGTTGCCCCAACCTAACAAGCTCCTCAGGGTTAAACTAGATTTATAAGCATAGTACTACTAGTATTAAACTTCTAATCATAAGCTAGCTTCTGATCATTTGTTGTTTCTTTTTTGTCTTCACATCGCATATATGATATATCTCCCGGCAGGCTTGTTTTGTGGAGGGTGGGAACAATTAGTTAGTGACTTAGTGTGTTGTGATTTAAACAGGCCAGAGGTTATTGGATCAAATACAAGCAAATCTTCAAATAACACACCTAACATATCAATTCAAACTCCGGCCTTCAGCCAGAAAACCTAGGTGTCACACCACTTGGATAAGCCGGCGGTTCGGCAAAAAATTTAACTGAATGTCTTTAGAGTGTAGAAGAAACATGCATATGCTAGTAGTAGCAATAATTATTATCAGTGGTGGATCTAGGATCAAAATTTAGGAGGGGCTAATAGAACTTACTGTCTAGTTTACTGAATACCGAGTTGCCGGTCTACGATAGACTTATAAACACTAGAGGGAGAGAGACTCCACGCCAAGAGCCAAGATGTCGTTGTGGCTTGTAATCACCACTACAAATACAATTTTCTTCATCATGCAAAGGCTTTTTAAACCTGATAAAGTTATTCATATGGCTAGCATGGAGCTGTAGGGGATGAGAGAGGTACACACGGTCGGCTAGTGGTAGGGGGCTGGCGTCTCACCTGACCCACCGCTGGGTCCGCCCCTGATTACTATTGATGTAGCAATTGATGCGTATGCGGTATGTTCCATCAATCCAATTCACATAAAGGTGGTTTTGATTGCGAAAATATGTAAGATGAACCTGAAGCTATACTCGTATGGGAAATGTGAGGCTTGCCTTCTTTTGTTTGACAAGTACCCATATATATGTGTGGTCTAGTTGATCGAGAAGCCTCTTAATTTATCGATAATGCAGCAATGCTAACGTATAGTTAGTTATATTGAGGTGTACTAGCTGCACCTAGCTATTTACCAAGTCATGTGCAAGCAAGCTAGCTGCAACAAAATCTGCATTGAGTAGCACTAGCTAGTACAGTTAATTTGTGCAATTCCCTGGCTTGTGCATGGCAATTGGCAACAAAGTCAAGAACAGCCAAGCCAAGCAGCAGCTGCTGCTGCAGCAGCTCTGCATGCCATGAATTAATGTAGCTGGGTGCGCAGGTGGGTGAAAGTGTAGGGTTGGGGCTTGGAACATGTAACATGGGATGCTCTCAGAGTTGTGCAAGAAAGTGTGCTGCTGTTATGATCATGTATGGAGTCATATATTTTATCTTGGACAAGGTGGGGTCAGAGTTGTGCAAGCAAGTGTGCCTTGCCTGAACGAATCAGCAGCACATGAGATCGAGCTGCCACTTTGGCTTGGGATAACTGATGCAATGGAGAACGCAAGTGTCGCAGAGCCGCCACTTTCGAGTTTCTTTCAGCAATCTTGTCGAGTCATATTCTTAGAATTTTATTTCTTAAATAACCTTTATTCCTTGTCTTTTGAACAAATAACCTTTATTCTCCTGTCACATAATTAAACCTTTTTTTTTTGCAAGGTTCACGTAATTAAACTGCATATGAATCTTCTCACCTATGTTTCTTTGAGCAGAGGTCACATGCAATCTCCGTTACTTCAGCTGATGCAGACAAAAGGCTAACCAGTCGAAGAAAAAACAACGAAACAAGCCCACAGTTCGAATTTAAGCCTCAACCACTCCCTTTTACATGCCTGCAGAAAATGACTCGACAAGATTTCGCCCTCACTGGAACTTTTTACATGCCTGCAGCAAAGATATGAAGGTTAATTAGCATGTTTACTCAGTCCAAGTCCAACAACAAGCATACAGAGTCTGCTTCTTCACTGGTCAGATTACTCTTCTGAAGCTAAATCGCCATCCTGGTGGCAAAAGGTAGCAGCAGATCCCCAGCAATCTGAAGGCAGCTCAGCTACACAGCATTTTCTCAAGAAACCGTTGGTGGTGTATGTGTGCTCTAGAATTTGTAGCCAACAGTGCGTCAGTTCTTGGTTAATTTCTTTGTGCAAGTTCAGAAGAAAACATAAAGGCTACAGTTTGCAGATCGTGGAGTACGTGTATATACACGCTTTTGAGAAAAGAAAAAAAATCTGACCTTAGCTTACAAAGAGGGGGAAAAAAGAAACAGTAGATAAACAAGGAATTGCCTAGGCTGCCCTAGTGGCCCAGAAAGTCATACAAGTACAGCCCAAACTCATAGCCATCTCGGCCCGTCCGGCCCATAAAATCTAACCGGCCCAACACCTTGTACTGCACGGGCCTAATTAAAGCCCATCTTGGCCCAGCCCGCATAATGCTCAGCTCTGTCCTTCCCGCACGCTCGAGTACAAGACCACTGAGAGGCGGAGGCCCCCACGCCACGCCGGCTCCCTCCCTCTCCAGTCTCCACCGACCGGCCCCAATGGCGGGCTACCGCGGCGCCTCCTCCTCCGCCGCAGCCGGCGGAGGCAGCGGCGGCGCTGCGGCGTTCGCGACGCGCGTGCTCCTCCTCCTCACGCTGCTGCCGCTCGCGCTCGCCGCGTTCGCCTTCGCGCTCCAGTGGCGCGGCGGCCTGCTGGACCCGTCCGGCGCCGCGTGGCCCGCCGACAAGCAGCGGTTCCCCGGCATGGAGAACAGCCCGCTCGGGTCGTCGTCGTCCTCCTCCTCGGGGGGCGGCGGGTCGTACTTCGCCGTCTCCTCCTCGTCGGCCTCCTCCGCGGCCGCCGACTGCGCCGAGATCCTCGGCCGGAGCGCCTCCCCCCACGGAATCTCCCTCTACCGCGGCTGGAGCTTCGACTCCGACGCCGGCCTGACCCCCAAGGTGCGACCCCGCGCTTCCGCCCCGATCTGATCTGCGCGTGGAGATCCCGTTTTTAGAGTAATTCGATGTGATCTCGTGCTAGGGAATTGCGACTAGTTTAGATGCTATCCGAGTAGCTTGTAGCCTGTTGAACAACGATATTGCGTGATCTCGCCTGAAACGTTTTTAAATTTACAATAGCGATTTGGTGCGACCGCCTACTCCTGGGGTTGTGAGGATGAGATCAGATAGTGTTTCTATGTGAGTTGCTGTGATATCGTGCAGTATTCCGCAGTAGTACAATACCATCAAGTGTTTTTTCTTTGTTTTGAATCGATGCCTAATAGGTGGAATTGTAAACCTTGCTTTCATATCTCGGCCTGTTCCTACAATCCTACTTCTTCTAGAGCAATTTATTGCTTGTTCAAGTGTGATTTAGCTGCTGTATGGTCAAGGATGTGCTGTTTCACCAAATATTGTCATGTCTGATGTGATCTAGATGTTAGTAGTTGCTTAGATGTTTCCTTTTTCAAGTGAAAGCAGTTGTTTAGAGGTATAGAAGATGGATCTTGACCCAGAATTTCATTGAGTGGTGCAGCCTTCCATAAACTTGGGATGTTTTGCGGGTTGGTTGACTTGTAATCTTGCATTTGTGCACACAACCACAATATTTTGGTGTACTTTGCTTTGATTCAGTGAGATCTTGTTTTCACTAGGTATGGACCATGATCTTTGCAGAATTTAGTCATGACTTAGGAACTGGAATACTAGATGCTTATCCAGATTATTCATTTGATAACAGGCACATATGACATATTTAGTGCAAAAGGCGATTTTGGCCATCCGATCTGAGTCCAGCGGCCGTGATGATGGTGGGTGGGAACCCCCAATCCACTTATATGATTTTCACCTAACCCCCCGACACCCCTCTTCCTTTTGCGAAAACATCCCCACGATAGCTTCCTCTCCTCTCACTTCGAGCAAGCGACTTGCTCGTTCCTCTCCTCTCGCTCTAAGTGCCACCTGCGATATAGGGTTAGCGGCGAAGCATGGTGCTTATGTTTTTAGTAAATGGGGTCATACAGATGATAATTTATTAGCATATTCCCCCCTGTATGTACTGTAAAAATTGCAGTATATGTACATCCTGTACTTGTATTATTACATTGATATGGATGGGAGTTTAGGCATGAATTTGTATTCAAGTATCTTGCATTGCAAGTCCGAAGACAGGATATACGATGCTCACATGGTTTTAAATATTTGATGAAGTAGAGAACACACATCAAAATCATGCCACGGCCCTGGAATATCGTATCTATATAGTAATGGAGTTAACTAACAAAATATTTAATTAATTATTTTGAACATCAAATCATGTATTATTATGGGAATTTTGTACACATGTCTAGAGTCTTGTGCAGCACAGCATGATGCTTATGTTGAGCTTATTCTGCCCCTTGGATATCTCTTCGTGATACTGCAGATCTGTATCACGGGAAGCACATCCGCTGGCCTACACCAAATTCTTCCATGGTTGTATTATCACAAGGTCATTGGCGTTTCACACTTTTTTCTCTTTGTTGAAGGAGAGGCTGCAAAACCAGCTGTTACATCAGTTCTTGAATCTATTCGGGTAAGTAAGTCTCTCCATGTCCTTTGGCTGTGTGACTTTTGCATGATCTAGTTTTGACTTTCTGTGTCTCTATTTTAGGGTGTAAAAGTTATTTTCAGAACTAAAGAACTGAAAGAGAAACAGGACAGAAGGTATGGTGATATGCTGAACAGTTATGTGAGATTTTTTAACTGACAAACCTAGTTCATGTAAATATCTGAAAGTTTGGTTGGAAATTTCATTCACAACTAATGTAAAATTCAGTTCTTGTAAATGAAAAACTTCTTTAACAAGATATAGATAAGAAATCCACTGATAAATTCTGATACTATGCTTCAAATTATGTGGTTGAGGTATAGTAAAGATGTCAAGTTACTAGTTTCTATTACAATGCTGTTGATTGAACTCTTAACGAGATTGAACCATGTTCAGAAGTATTGTTGTTGGTTGGATCCTATATTCAGGTTTTGTTGTGCAAGTGAACTATGTATATATTGCTAACTAGTTTATTGCTGTATATTCTTCATGTTTTGGTAATCTGAATTTGTTTTGTTTCAATCATTTTCAGTCGCATTTGGAACGAGACTTGGCTGGCAGGTTTCTTTTACAAGCCATGCAATTATGAACTGTTTGTTAAGCAATCACTAAACATGGAAATGGCTATTGTTATGGCAAGGGTATGAGCTGTTTCCGTTTATCTGTTTGATTGTATTTGTTTAGCAATCTTGACATTCATGTTCTTTTGTAAAGAGTAACATAATAATTATAGAATGTTTTATTAAAAAACATTAGGACTCTTCATTTTATCTTTCAGCTACCTTTTTGCTATTAATTGAGAGCCATAATAATCATTATATCATGTTTCAGCCCAAGTGCTACTGCTATTAACTAAAAATTCAAGAAACTCCAATCACCTTAGTATGTTCTGCTATTGCATCAATGCCATATCAAGGATGCGAGTTTACATCAGTCAATTGTTGGCAAATATTGACAAGATTATAATGATCTGCTATACTTATGGAGGAATTTTGCATGCTTTGTTGTATTTTGGAAAGGCCTTGATTTGATGGCGAGTATGATGTAAGCTTCCCCTATTTGATTATCGCAGGATGCAGGAATGGATTGGATCATTCATCTTGATACTGATGAGTTAATTCATCCAGGGGGTGCCCAGGAGTACTCCCTGAGGCGATTGCTTTTAGATGTTCCTGATAATGTTGACATGGTTATCTTCCCCAACTATGTGAGTTGCAGAACTTATCTGTTGTTGAATATGGTAACCTGTTTCACATCTGATTGTTATATATTTTTTAACCAGGAGAGCAGCATTGAGCGGGATGACATCAAAGATCCTTTTACTGAGGTATGCAAGCTACTATTATCTATAACACATATTCAAATAAAAGGAAAGATTGGCTCTATACCATGATGTAAGGCACCGTTTAGTGAAAACCACACTGAAAAATACAACTCCAGAGAAAAATATTGATTACTTGACATTTTGCAAACATCTTACACAATGCTTTAGCATTGGTGATGTATTGAAAAGATGTTTGCCTGTAGTTTGAAATCATGGTATAGAACTTGGCGTCCATGAGGAAGCAGTATACGAAAATCAAAGAGAAGCTCACCAATTGTGGCAACTGGTGGCAAAAGTCCTTGTTATTTCCTTATTGTGGTTTTGGTCAATGCTTGAAATTACGGACTCAGAATTGCTCTGGTTTAATCACAACGCTAGCCTTCTTTTTGGATTACACTACTCAGAAGCTAGAAGTTGAAACCTGAACAGTGGAAGGATCTTTCTCCTTTTGTGCATCCTGTCAAAAGAAGAGCAGCTTCACAAGGATAAAGTTTTGCTGCTTGGTGAAGAGATGGAGACCAGTTAGCCAGTTTTCCTAGTTGATATGCAATATGCCCAAGGTTGTCACAGTGTTGCCAAGGGGTCCTATCGGCTGGGGCAGACGCCAAGGGCCTCTGCCCAAGATTCCAGACTTAGCGGGTGACTGGGAATCATGGTGACGATATGGCCGACCGAGTGTCGTCCAGGGAAGATGTGGCGGTCGACTGATGGAAAAAAACCCTTAAAGGGTAAGGCATCACGAGATAGAGGTGAGAGAAAACATACCTGGGAGGGGGTGACTAGGAGAGTTTGGAGTGAGGCAGTTGCCACCCCTCAACAGCTTGCTTCCGCCGCCCCTCTCCAGCTCGCTTCTGGCGCTATCGCCTACTACTTGGAGGGCATCTTCCAACTGCAGCTTGTCACCGTCGTCCCCCTCAACTAAGGCCAGTGTCCTCCTTTCTCCTTCATTCTTCCCCCTCTAATCTGATTTGCTTTGCTCTACTTCTTGCTCCGGTTTGGTCTTGTCGTCGAATGCGAGATTGGACAGTACATTTATAAGCACCCTCGGTCAGATTCAAAGATCGCCGAGGATGTGAAGGGACACAACGAGAATCACATACGAGTGAATGGACAAGTGTATTACATATGGGTGTCTAGGGTTACAAAAATGACCTCCTTCACTTACAGGGGTCCTATTTATAAAGTGGGGGCAGGAGGCTAGTGTAGTTACAAGTCTGCCCTCAGGGCCTAGCTCACTTGTAAGGGTAGTTTCATCCTTCGCACGGAGTGGTTCCCACCGCGTTCGAGAGACTCCAAAGCTAGTTTGCGGACCTCGCTCAGGGTTGCTTCTGAACCCCGTCTGAGGTTGGTCCACAGACACCGTCTAAGGTTGGCCTCCGGGGTTAGCCTCTGGACCCCTCTGAAGTAGGCCTTCGAACTTGTCCTTGGTTGGCTTGCGGATCTCGTCCGGGGTGGTCTTCGGACCTCATTCGGGGCGGACTTGCCCGCCGGGGTCGAGTCGCCTATCACTCACCCTCCGAGGTTAGGTCTGTGACAACTTGCCCTCCGGGGTCGAGTCACCAAGCACTCACCCTTCGAGATCGAGTCAGCGAAAACTCGCCCTCTGAGGCTGAGTTAACAAAATCTCACCCCCAGGCTCTGCATCGCCCATTCGTACACCAAGAGGCAAACGAAGGAACCTGGGTTGAGGTGAGAGATCTCGAGGTCAAATATGTCCAGCACATCCTTCAGCAACTCGACCGAAGGAATGAGGAGGTTGGCCTCGAATTGTGCAGTGGAGACGACGAGCATCCCCGGCCTCGAGTTGGGACGGTCCTCACTGGCCTTAGCTCAGACGACCAAGTCAGCACTCTCGATCTTGCCCTCCTCCAAGAGTTCCGAGGGACCCCTCGTCTCGCTAGAAGGGCCCAAGTAACGGGAAAACTGGACGACCTTCTCAGGAGTTTCCTCCCCTTTGGCCACCGCCTTGGCCTTTGCGGCGCTCCTCTTGGAGGCGAGCGTGCCGCTCCTCCGTGAAGTCATGGCGAGGGGATTATGTGCGCACGGATCTGCAACCTGGCTAGGAGCGCACTATCCACCGAAGTCCGAGAGGCAGACAAGTCCAAGCGCTCGCCGTGGGTCCAAAGGCAGTCCGGACATAAGGGCCGGTCCAGGCATAGAGTTAGTCCGGGAGCGGGGTAAGTCCAGACGTGAAGCCCGGGCTCCGGCACGGAAGCGGCCTGAAGACCGCGTGGCATGGAGATCCGGCGTGAAGGCGATCCGGAGATGGGGCCGGTCTGGAGATGACCTTGGCCAAGGTTCGGAGTCTGTCCCGGATGAGGTCTGGAGACCACCCTGGACGAGGTTCGGAGGCTAAACCCCGGACGGGGTTCGGAAACAACTCCGGGCAAGGTCCATGGACCGGCTCCAGAGTCCCTCAAACGCGGCGGGACCCACTTAGCACAAAAGATGAAACTACCCTTAGGAGTGAGCTAGGCCCTAAGGGTAGACTTGTAAGTTCAC
This sequence comes from Dendrocalamus latiflorus, assembly GCA_017311315.1. Classification (NCBI taxonomy): domain Eukaryota; kingdom Viridiplantae; phylum Streptophyta; class Magnoliopsida; order Poales; family Poaceae; genus Dendrocalamus; species Dendrocalamus latiflorus. Next base: position 8,403,918 of record CM029666.1, on the reverse strand, counting down.
TCGCCTCCTGCCCCAACTCTATTTAAACTATATAAATAGGACCCCTTGTAAGTGGAAGGGAAAGCTATTTTTGTAACTCTAGACACCCATATGCAATACACTTGTCCATTCACTTGTGTGTGATTCTAATTATGTTCCTTCACATCCTCAGTGGTCTTTGAATCCAACCGGACCTAGGTGCTTGTGTTTGTGTGCTTACAGATGGCTAGGCAAGCTATGGATGATGAGTGTATTAGAAAGCTAGTGTCATGGATCTAGTTCATGACAGGGGATAAATATCGTTTGAGGGAGGTCGAACAGCGACGACTTGAGATAGAATGGTGCTAGACGAAGGAGAGCACCGATTGGGAGAGAGGAACGGATCTAGAGTAGCTGGCTTAGGGAGAGACCAGAGCTAGGAATTGGCGACGTGACAACCTTGAATATGCCATTACCAAATCATGGGCATCTCTCTATGTGGCAACTTTCATAAATTTATTACACAATTTCTTGATTGATAGTTGTAGGCTGTGTTTGATCTATTATGTGCATCCATATGCTTGACGTTGTTGTTGTTTGGTTTCTTGCCATAATTTTCTCTTGTAGATTTGATAGCTGATGCATCATCCATCAAATACTTCGTAAGTTCTTACCAAGTTTGTGTACCTGCAGGTTTCCATGTTTAAGAAAAATTATGATCATCTTCCGAAGGATACATATTTTGGCCTATACAAAGAAGCGACACGTGGTAATCCAAACTACTTCCTCACTTATGGTAATGGGAAATCAGCCGCAAGGGTTGAGGAGCATCTGCGCCCGAATGGTGCTCATAGATGGCATAATTACATGAAAACACCTAAGTAAGATGGCAGATATTTGAATATGTGGAGATTTTCTATTAAAAAAGTATTCAGCTAACAAATTTTAGTCCGTTTCTATTGGATGGTTTATTCATCTGCTTTCTTTTCCTGTAGTGAAATCAAGTTGGAGGAGGCTGCCATTCTGCATTACACTTACACAAAGTTCTCGGACTTGACTTCAAGAAGGGATAGGTGTGGCTGCAAGCCAACAAAGGAAGATGTGAAGCGATGTTTTATCTTGGAATTTGACAGATTAGTGAGTTCTTTTCTTCTTCCCCTTTGTACCTGTGTTAACGTTTGCTGTTGACCTAGGCCTACCTGATCAAACATCATGCATTTTTCTGGCTGAAGTAGTGCATTAATATAATTTGAAAGGTTGCTAGCAGCAGTGCAGCATGCAGAAGTATTATACAAAACACGCTAGCTCTTAGCTGACACACTTATCAACCTTTTCTATATTATAGCTTTGCCAGAAACAATTGATGCAGCTTTAATACGATATTTTGTTTGCATAGTGTAGCTCATTGGATAAGTAACAAAATTGAGAAAACTAATAAATTTTTGCCCCTCTGACATCAGGCCTTTATAATTGCATCAACAGCTACCGAGGAAGAGATGAGGAACTGGTAACACCCTTACCCCTCTGCACCCCTCCCTTCCTATACCCCTCAGGAAAGTATGAGATTATATTTGTTTGGCTACTTTTGTTCAGGTTCCGGGAACATGTTGTATGGAACGACAAAGATACCAATTTGAAACTTTTGAGGAAGGGTGTTCTAACACGCATATATGCACCAATGGTAAGCCTTGATCTCAATCATTTCTTTTGGCGGTTTGTGTGGGTGGGTGGGTGGGTGTGGGGGGGGGGGGGGGGTCTTGAATGCTGCTAAGCTATGCCTCATCTTTGCAGGCTATTATTCGTGGTCTCAAGGAATCTGGCATCTTCACCACTGCAGTAACTTCTGCAAAAGCACACACTAAAGCAAAGCCATCAAACATCGGTTTTGAAAACAAGGAATCTATCCATACAAATATAACAGCTGCTCAATCCACAATTTTGAAAGAAGCCGGTAATGACAATCTGCAAGCAACTGCAAGAAAGATCCTGGAAATGATTGATGTTCAGGAAAAAGCCATGCCACCAATGTCGCCTCCCGCTTTCGTTGAGCTCATCGAAAGTGTATTGTCATGAAGTTATGTGTGATTCTGGTGGCGTGCCTGACTGTTGTGGTTGCCAACAGACAGCTCTTCTGAGCTTAGATTTCTAACCATGCAGCGTTGAGCATATCTCTCTGCTTTTCTTTGGTGCTGGCTGCAGATTGCCGCTACTCTGCCAGTTCACTTATGTGTATGTATAGATCTGGGGGCTGTTGGGCATCGTATTATCGTGTAACTCCCGATGTCCTGATGCAAATGTAAAATTCGATATGCTAGCCGTCATACTAGTATAATCCTGCGATACATAAAGCAAGTGAAGCTTGCTGCCTGTTTTGAACCCTAGATTGATGTAAACTTTGTCCCAATTAGAGGCATATATAATTTGACAATACTGTCTAGTGGTGGTGGATACAAAGGAAATACTGATGGTTGGGGAGTTATCGGGCTGCAATTTTCTGTGCACAAAGGAACTAAAAATATTGTAAATTGATGACGGTAGACTAAGCAAAAAAAAAAGTTGAATTACCCACTGAAAAAAATAACGGCAGAACAATTTCTCTTTTCAACAGTTTGAAGGGATGGCCGTACCTTGCAGAGTATGGGGCTATGGGCCGATGGGCGTACGGTATGGCATCCAGAATCAGGTTGAATCCTGACCGCAGAGATGCATATTTGGGCAGCGCTTGTACAAGGTTGGGAAGCATTTGCCAAAATTTAGTAGCTTAGACATCCAGTTACCGAAATTTTGGAAGATTACTTTTTTTTTGTTTGGCATCGTAGTACAATTTCCCACCAAATCTTAACCAATTCATGAATGATAAATTCCATGACCACATCTTGACAGACATTGATAGGGGGAAGAAAGTGATGGTTGTTCTCTCTCAAAATCAATCAAATCTGTAGCCATTGGATCTGGAATTCTTGTGAACTGAGAAGGCGCGGCTTCGCATCTGGCGGAGGTGACGCACCAGGTACGAGGTACGAATCTCGGAGAATATACGGCGGTAAAAAATCGACGAAAATCCTTAAAATTTTATCTCAAATGTTATATAGCAATTCCAAGTAACAAAACAGGGCACCAAGCAAACAAACCCTACCTTGCCAAGCAGTGGTGGAGCTAGAAAATTTGTGTTGGACATACACCATTGGTGATTAAAGATGGGATAAAAGATGGTTAAGTGATTATCAGTTGATCCAATAGTAGTGTCGGTTAACCAACGCATACTTAATGTTCCCATATAATTAGTTAGGTTTTCTTTCCAATTAATTAGCTATTTTACAGATTTAATTGTGAAATCAACTTATTTTACGGAGTGATAACAATAGCAAATAATAATATTGATAAATATGTTTTAAATATGTGTGAACATGTTATTACAAATGTATATCTATTTTACCATTTTTATTAGTACGCCAGGCCCCTCATGTCAGTTCGCGTACCCTGCCACCCAAGGAACACATATGGTTTTTAGTATATCTATGCTTAGTAGGCTAGTATTTGCACCTATTTATGTCACTCATGGCTTCAAAAAATATAAGTAAATTTTCTAATATAAGATTCCCAATGTTAGTTTCGAATCATTGCATTTATCGTGATGGTTGCAATGACACAAACAGATAGAAAATCAAGTCGACACTTTTTTTTACACTTAGAAACAAAAGAATTTTCTAAGACCTAAATAAAATAAGTACTTTCATATAATTCACACGTTGCCATATAGGTAGGGAGAAAAATATATGTGATTGTGTATAAAATCTAATCAGAGGGCATGGAATATAATTAGTATCATCCTCAAGTATTATCAAATTAGACCTATATCTAGCAAAGGTCTCTCTCTATATATATGACGCTGAAATGGGGCACTATAATGTCTGGTCACCAAGCCTCACTGCTTTTAAATTGCTTTTAGATATATGCAAGTGAAATGATATATAATATGTCACGTAAAACCCATTAACATTTATTAATTCAAAAAAGGCATCGATTTGGAAAGGAATTCATTGATTTAGCATGCTGAATCAATCATGGACGGAAAGTCTTAATTATGGATAGAAATTCTCAATCATGAAGCATAGACACCATAGTACCCCTGCCTTTGGATTGTTTTTAGATGCGTGCAAATGTAATGATATATATTATGTCAGGATGAAAAGTCTTAATCACAGATGAAAAGTCTTAATCATTGATGAAAAATCTCAATTATGGAGCCTAGGCACCATAGTACCTAGACACCATGGTGCCCCTGTTATTTATACTATATATATATATATATATATATATATATATATATATATATATATATATATATATATATATATATATATATATATATATATATATATATATATATATATATATATATATATATATATATATATATATATATATATGCGCGCGCGCGTGTGTGTATTATAAAAAAAGGGGGCGGCTATATCACAGGCGACTGAAAAATTCTTATTTTTCAGTCACTTTTTTTGACCTTTGGATCTTGATCCAAGGGGCACATGCCTCCTATCTGTTGTTTCCATTGTTCAGCTATACTTTTATTGTTGTTGTTACTAACGGGCCCGCAAATTTGAATGTCCGATCCATTAAGCTGGTTTAGGCTTTAGCAAGATTTCAGTTGGGCTGAAGTTTGAATGTTGAACTAATTAAATTGGTTTGGGCCTTAGCTATCTTCCAGCTCTGTATCTATTTTCTCTATTTAGTTGGGCCGTCCAAATAGATATAGATGGGATCCATACATCGGATGAAGAAAAAACACATGTCAGAATTATCATCCCCGATCCCAGTAATTTTACAACCCATCTGCTACAAGTTTTATAGCTGAGCAAAACCAAGAAACTACATAGGCGAGAAGACCATCCAAGGAGATCAAAAGTTTAAAATCAAATAAAACCTTTCGATTCTTCTGCCAAATGAGTCCTTCTCTGCCTCTGAAGTTTTCCTCCCTCCATTGCCTGGTTTCCGAGTTCTTTCCTCATCATTTGGCACACCAGAATCATTTTTATGAGTTTTCTGAATACAACAAAATTCAGAGAAAATATTTAATACTAAACCTAGAAAAAGTATAAAGACAAAAACCAGATCCTTGTGTATCTATTAATTACCCATACCAGGTTAATTACCGCTTTGCAGTGGCATAATTCAGAAATGATTCCAGTTGTCCGTCAGTCAGTGTAACTGTAAGAACTGGAAGCAAACCGAAATGCTAGAGCTTGTGACTAGCCAGCTAAACTCTACTTAGCAATTTGGAATTCTCTTCCAGAAACTGCTTACAAGAATGATATTTGGTTGATGGATCACCTTGTCAATTACCCTACAGGTGAAAATCACTGCAATAATGAAAAGTTCACAGTTCTTACAGGTTAAAATTAAAAAACAAGATACAAGACAAAATCAAGATTTCCAAACCGTTAACTGTGATTGAGCTATCAGCCCGTCAATAACAACAACAACCTCTAAAAAAAGACTGTCAACATGAAGTTTGAGCTGTGTACAAACACGTGAGCTCAGGTCACATTATACAGGTTAAATCTACACATTCCATAGCACAAAAAAGAAGACAAAATAAAAATATAACAGAAAATTACCCCAACCTTGGTGAACCCCTACATAAAACTAATTCTAACCTACACAAAATAATCCCAACCTTTGTGAACCCCTACAAAATAAACATAAAAATAATTCTAAACTAGAAAACATTATCCCAACCTTGATGAACCCCTACAAAATACAGAAACAAGGTAAGGTTTGAGATACAAACAAGGTTTTAACACATGCACAATATTTCAACTATTGAAAATTGCAACTAATATGAAAATGATTTCCAATGAAGAGACAACAAAAGATATCACTTTCAACATGAAAATGAGAGCATGTTACAAAAAGGCAGATCAGAAATGCACTTCTAACTGAAGATTCTAAGTGAAAAATAGGAGCATATTACAAAAGGCAGAAGACAACACAGTTGGCATTGCTGCCCAAAATTGCCTTCCGTTTGACCTTCTTTCTACTGCAATATATGATAAGTGTAAAGAACTTGCATTAAAACAAGTAGTACATTAAAGAAGAAAGAAACCACCAGAATAGGAACGTTCCAACTATGCATATCTAAACATTACTACATACTGAATTAACCCGTTGTTGCTACCTTGGACAAAACTTCTACTAGCATGCAACATAGTTCTCAATATGATAGGGCCTGCAAAGAAAAATAATGGAAAAAATATAATGTAGAGGTAAATATAGCTACAATAGAATTTGCATGCAATTTGTACTAAAATTGCACAACACTTACACTGCAAATTTTATTAAATTTGTATGGAAGTTTAATCTGCCAGGATTCTTTCATAGGTCATTTCCATCTAAATGTCCATAGTAAAGGCCATTTCTAATATGCACGACATAGAATGCTATTTTTTCCTGATATGCACCAAACTAAAAGTAAATGCAATAACATTGTGCAGAAAAATAAGGAAGCAGCCGTGGGCAAAACAATTATGAAGAAGAAGGGATAAGAAAGGTGAGAATGTAAACTTCAAAAGCAAATTATGGGGACAACAAATCACAATGAAGTGTTCAACAAAAGTTCTTAGTTTGAGTAATGGCCCTTGCAGCTTAAATGCTTAATGGTCTTTTCACTAGTACAAGTCAAAAGCAGAACAAACACCTGACACTAAGAGCTTAGGTCCTATATATGATCATGAGAACACACAAAAAAAAAATCAACACACATGGAGGCCATTTGCGAACTTGGAATACTGTGTGGCCACGTGATATAATTGAACTTATTCTGAATAACATGTCACCATATTGAAACTTGAATACCACACCACAAATAAATTCTGAAACTGAAGAAACAAAAAGTACTATATGAACAACAGAAAGTTTCTAACCTAGTGAACCCTAACAAAAAACAAAATCAAAAGCTGAAAGAAATTTATTCTAAGAAGGATAGAAAGTTTCTGACCTTGGTGAACCCTAAGATAAAACAAAAACACAAAATTTATGAAGTTTCTGACCTTGAAGTGCTAAGTTTATGAATGTTTTTCTAACCTAAGTAAAATTTTATCAGAACTAGCTGATCCCCCAACATAGAATTGAAACAACAAAATTTTCTTACCTAGACAAAATTGTACCAAATTTGGTGAACCCAACATAGGACTGAAGTAAATAAAGTTTCTTTCCTAGACAATTTACCATTGGTGAACCCAAGCATAGGACTGAAATAAAAGAAGATGTTATAACCAAGTCAAAATTTTGCCAAAATTGGTGAACGCTAACAAAAGCCTAACACGCATTGTTGATATCTGCTATACAAGTTTTCCAAATAGCAATAAATTCTACATAAAGGTAATGGGAGGAAAACAATCAAGAACATGAAGGTAAACAATACTACTCTCATTTGTTGGAGTGACATTACAACAAATATGCTCAGTAAAATAACAAAACTTCAAAATAATTTATATTATAACAAAAGTGACGCATATATAGGGACTACAGAATAATACAAAACTACAACAGTAACACCCAGGGCCTACAAGAAAATACAGAGATTAGTACATCACTAGATGGCACTATTGTCCACTTTAAAAGAAACATATTAAATGAGGCTAAAAGTAAAATTGCACTGACAAGATACTAAAATTGCACAGTATGTGGAAGTGAAAGTTTCATTAAAACAGTATGCAAGTTTTTATGTGACAGGTTTATTAAAAGTTTCATGGCTAATTCAAGCAAAACTCGTTCCCCCAAAACAACTTATAGCTGTAGAAAATTCAATACAGGTAATCACAAAAAATAAATCTCATCATGAAACTAAAAATTTCTCAACCATCGGAGCTAAGTACATAGATCCACAACACTACATACATGGATGTAAAAAAAGAAACTAAATGGATAGCACTTGGGACTAATCTAAAAAATAGCATAGTAGAAAGGGCAGAAATACAGTTGCACTAACAATGTACTAAAATTGTACATTACATTAAACTGAAATTTTAATTCAAATGTTATGCAAGTTATAAACTAACATGATTTATAGGAAGGTTAACTAAAAGTAATTGTTAAAATGACATTTCCAAAAGGTCAACTTACAACTAAAATGTTGCAACATTGATCTAAAAAAATAATGAATCCAAATTTGGCATACACAAGGGATAAAAATATTTGAAACATACTACATATGATTCATTTTGCATCATGCAAACACAATATTTAAGATAAGCTGAGTTGTTTTATATCATTACCTAATTTGCAAAATTCAAAATGAAGCAAAGCAGCATGGTGGTCAAATATGGTGAACCAGCATAATTTGAAAGAGTGGAAAGCATGAACGTCAGCATGAATGTTAGCAATAGTTTTCACAAGGACCATGGTCAAAAGAAAAAATTCATAGGAACATTTTGTGTTTCCACACATGCAGATACAAAACCAGAGTATAAGGTATACTCTCGTAGATGGAAAAATTTATAAAACTTGCAGTTTCATAATTATAAAATTGCATATCAATTACAGCTGCAACATTCATACATATGGTCTGCAAATTATTTCAAAATCTATAGATTCCTACCTATGCATGTCAAATGGATTATTCTGACCAAGTTTCACACAAATGGAGATAGAAGAATAGGTATATCATCACAGAAATACAAAACAAAGATCCTTTATAGAGATAAAATTTTAACATAATCTAATTTCTTTACAAAAATTGAGATCAAATAACTCAAATGCCTTAACCTACTTAGAGAAAGACCATTAACTTTGATCAAGAAAACATAAACACATCTTACAATAGATATAGTTACTAACTCAACATGGGTGGAAACAAAAGTAAAATAACAAGAGCTGTGCATGGCTACAACTTCCAAAAGTTAAATAACAAGAGTTGTACATGGTTAAGAACCATGGTACAGTGCTAAAATGCAACTTTTGAGTTACAGAGTATTTTCTGTAGTTGACATCATGGTTGCAATGTAGCACTTAATCAGTGGGGCATACCATACAAAACTGTGAACTGACCTTAGGAACTAACAATTATAATGGATAATAAACCTCCTTCATTAAGGACTGACAGATAAAGGTCAGAAAATTTCTAACACTTAAACTGAAATGACTTAAGCAGTTTGAATGTTTGGCTCCCCTCTGTAAGCTCCCCTATAGTTGAAGTCCTTTTCCCCAACTCCCCACACAATCTGATTGCAGCAATGCACTCCTCAAGCTGCATAGCCATTTGGCTCCATTCCTTCTTCAGGTCCTCAACAGCTTGTGTGGCCGCATCTATCCTAACATCTAAAACAAATTGTTTCATCAAACATATCTTTTTGAACGCGGTTAACAATAATGGAAACTAAACTTCATCAGTTAGATAACACAAACAGAACCAAAAGTAAAACCACGCCTACAAAAATATGTTGGTTTAATTTTGACATTAAACGCATCATCTGCATCCAATCTCATAGAACATAGTCCAAATCTCTTGGTAATATATTCTATTAAAAGAAGACTTCCTAAAAGTTTACACGGGTACCATCAGGGTTCCAGCTCAGGCATAAGTTCAAGTAGACCTATCCATCACGGCCAACAAATCAATCAATGATTTTCATCACAAAGGGTATCTACTAGTGTGAAATGCCAACCTGCTCTAAAGTACAACAACGCCAATCACCAGCCCCGCCACTACCTCCGACAAGCCCCAGCACCATCCCTTCATCTCGCCATGGAAGAGTAGAGGCAAGAAGGAGCAGGACACGAAAAACACTTCAAGACTCACATTCCCCTAAAAATTGAAATCCGCCGCACAAATAACTACACGATTTCACAAATCAACTAGATCTCATCCTAATAGAATCAAAATCACAGCAATCAATAGACGGGGAAACTCAAATATAGCCCAAAAACCATACCTCAAATCGCTATAAACTCTATCGATGCCGCTCGCCTCTAGTACAACCAAATCTGACCAGCAAACTCAAATAGAACATCACCGAGCACTCTCCGCTTGCCTACAAAATCTTCGCAGCTCGTCATCGCAATCGCCGACCGAATCGCCCGGCCGCTCTCTCTCCCTATTGACGTCTCCGCTCCACACCTCACTCTCCCCTCTACTGGGACACGAGGATGCAGCTGGTTCGAGCAATAACAAAAAGAATTCAGAGTACAGCCCAAATCGCTGAGGTGTCCAAAAGTATAACGGGTCGGGTTGAAATAACAGCCCGTAAGATTGGTGGGCCTGTTAAAATCGAGGCTGGTCCGTGTGAATCTCAAAGCACAATCCGATGGTCAAAAAAATCGACTGAAACTTCAAAAACATTCAGGCGACTGTGCATTAGCAAATCTGTAAAAAAAAATTTTAAGGGCATACCGGGCACCTCCGCCGATGTTGCCAAGGGCTCAAGGAAGGGCATAGCAGCCAATCATCTCATCCCGTCCGTGCAAGAAAGAGCAAGAGGATGATGGGGCCTCTCGAATCTCCCTCTTTGTCCCCCTCTGCCCCCAGACCAACTTCGCCTCCAAGCGAGAGGCCGGCGCCGCCGCCGCCTCTCGTCTCCTACCACCTACCCCTTCCCTCCTCTGCCCCGCCATTGCCGCCTCCATGCCACCCCCGCGGCGCTCTCCGGATGCCGCACCGCCATGGGACTCCGCCAGGGGCCACCTCTCCTTCGCCAAGAACTAGCCGGCCGGCGAGAGGGGGCAATTTCGTCGAGTATCTGGTGCCCGCGCGTGGGTTTCCGATGACGGCACCCATCAGGGGCGACGTGTCCGGTGAGGACCTCGCCGGCGTCCCGCCGGAGATGCTCCCGCTAAAGAAGAGACTCGTGCGGTACCACCCGTATGAGGCAGCCTCGACGATTCAGGAGATGACCTTCCACGGCCACGGCGGGTTCGGGAGACTGCCCGTTCTTGTCACCGCCGAAGGCGACGCGAGCGGCCGCGGAGACGGGCGCCAGGAACGGGACGACGGTCTGCGCGCCGAGCTGCTCCGCCTCCGCATCTCGCGGTCGGCGCTGGTGCTCACGAAGCGGCTCACCCCCTCGGACCGCAGCCGCCACAAGGCGCGCCTCCTCCTCCCCGAGAGCCTGGTCAAGACCTCGCCACTACTGAGCATGCTCACGGCGGGGGAGCGCCGCCTGGTGTTCAGCGGGGAGCGCGGCGGGCTGCCTGTGCCGGCGTTCGACCGCCTGGGCCGCCCGTACCGCATGGTGCTGAAGCGTGACCGGGTGACCCGCCGGACGTACCGCCTCATGGGCCATTGGTCGCTGTTCGTGTCGCGGCACGGCATGTGCGACGGGGACACGGTGGAGGTCCGCGCCTTCCGGCCGCCCTCCTGGCAGGCGCGCCTGGACAGGTGCGGCGAGGGCGGGCTCGGCATGGCGCTGCTGCATTGCCGGAGCGCGGCGACGGTGAACGGTAGGGCCTGGAGCAACCGGGAGCGCGACGCTGCGGACGGCCTCTTGCTTCTTGACGCAAATGCTCGCCAGGACGGTGGCCGCGACGGCGGCGGCCTGTAAATCACAATGCCACCGCTGGTCCTTAGACGTTGCAGCCTCAACACAGAATTGATCAAGACAGAGCATACCGTACCAAATGCTCGACGGCACGGCGTGTGCCGGCGGCGGTGGCTCGGCAGTGATGTTTTTGTGACGGCACCTGCACCTACATAGGGTTTCAATTGTTCAGCTCCATGCAAATTGACTAGACTTTATGTATAGAATGAGTGATTTCCAGTGAAGAAGGCTGGCAAGTATTACTGATGAGTGGTGTTCGATACTAGCAGCTTGCACACTTAGGTAAGGCATACACACACACACACACACACACAGAGAGAGAGAGAGAGAGAGAGAGAGAGAGAGAAAGAGTATATGGAGCAGCAGTATTCAACGGAGAATTAACGAGGTGTTTGTGCATGTTTCGTTCTCTGTCTTGTTGCAGCCTGTGGTGTTTCTGCCGCTTGGGTTGGGTGCCTGATCGCCGGCCTGGCGTTTGCCACTGTGATCGGCATCGATCGTCAGGTCGGCGCTTGCTGGACTGCCTAGCTTGTCAATGTGCTAAGGCAGCTGATGGTATGGTGCGTGGCTTGAGAGCATGGTTGACCATGTTAAATCGTGGTATTAGGCATGCATAAGTACAGAGGACGTACGTACGTCTCAATCAACCAGCATGGGCAGGGCAGGAGGCAGCCAAGGAAGTAGCGAACCCAACCATGAGCTCGCCGCCTCACCAGCGACGGCTAAACGGAGCCAGCCGGCCGTGTCGACCTCCGCGCGCGCGCGGCGCTTCGCCCTGCATGCGCACCTGAGCTGCGGATGACACGCACGAGCGAGCGGTGCCGGGCCGGCGTGAGCATCGGCAGCCAGCACACTAGGGGCGCCGCGCCGCGCCGAGCACGTGGCTTGTCCGGCGGCCAGCTCCCGGTCCGCGCGTTGCGTTGCGGCCGCCGAGCACGTGGCGCGTGCGCACGGGCCCAAGGCAGATAGCAGCATACCGCACCTGGATGGGATGGATGGCCGCCTCATACTAACATATCATTACGAGAAAAACTAACGAACGCATACCATTTCTCTCTACCGACGGGATAGCTTGACCTTATTGCGCACTGCCTCCCTCTCTCCTTTTCCGCCACCTCCCCTTCCTCCTCCGCTGCCTACTCAGGCTCTAGATCTGACGATAGAGAAATACCACCACATCCCCCGGATGTAGAGAGATGCCAAGGAGGCGGTAGCGAACAGAGGAAAGGGCAAAATGGCAGCGCTGCAAGTATTAGACTGGGCAGATAGCGGCGGAGGAGAGGACGGCAGCGCAGCGAGAGCGCCGTCGGTCGCCGGCACGGGGAGGTAAAGAAGGGGTGCAGAGCTATCCACACCGAAGAAAAGGGGAGGGGACGGGGAACGGCAGCGGCGGGGAGGGCGCCAAACTCGGGAGGGAAAGGAGAGCAGTTAGAAGGCTATTCCAACGATAGTTGTGCAGTAGCTCTCTATAGTTATTGACCACACGACCCTCCAGTATAATATCAATGGCACACTATCTGTATGCACACACAGTCGATCAATCTAGAGCAAAGGATATAATAACATAATTATATGAGATCCAAAATACGCTTACTTCATCCGGTGGTGACTAACAGACTAGCACCAGCATCCTTTTGTTGAACAAGCTCTAGAAATTAAAAACCCACTATCCACAAAAAATCTTCCCTGCAGTTAGGCGAGTAGAACTAACATCACCCCGTTGTTTCTACTTACTTAACGGAGCCTGCATCTTCTCCGCCAGAGTAGTAACTAAAACACTCTACCTGCAGGCTGCAGCTTTCCATGCTTCCTAGGCCGCAGGCTGGTTTTCCTTCACCTTCTCAGCAAGAAACCTCTCGGTGTCAGCTCCCTTCACGTTAAATTCCATCAGAAGCTCTTCAAACAGCGTCGTCAAGTTGATATTGAACTGAGTGCGCCTGCAGAGAGCATCCACCCTGCTCGGTCGTTGCTTTGGCGGCTTGCTACTGCTCGATGCTCCTGCGTCCTTGTCTTTCGATTCTTCCTCTTCAGGGACTACCGAACCAACCTTATTGCCCTCCATGTAGTATTTGCATGCTGCAAGAATGGTACGCCCGTGCACCCGAAAGTGGCCGGCAACAAGGTCTGCAAAGTGCTGCGAGGAGTCACAAGCACAAGATAGTTACTGGATTTGTTCAGCCACAGAGGAGCAGAAACTTATATCCTACTCTGCAAATTACTCAATTGTCTGGTACTTAAAAAAGAGCCTGTTATGTCAAAAGCCGGTGTACTATCAAACAGACTACTAAAATTACCTAAGCAAAGATCCAAAACCACGCACTCCATTCCTATATTCTGAGAACTTATCAAGTCTAAAACAACAGTAGTACATGCAGGAAACCATGGGAAGATTTACATACAGAAAGAAGGGAATATTATTCAGAGGGGAAAAAAAGCTAACCTACTAGCAAATCACAAGTTAATTTCTTACTGAGCTGGATTTCTGAGTTGAGCAATGCATTAAAATGGCATAATATAAAATGTTAATGCACTCTTTCCCAAACTGCGATGTTAACTTATTTGGTTTTGCTGCTTTAGAGTCATAGGTAAATTTAGCGAAACATTACCTCTGGAGGCCTCCGAAGTGAATACAACATCGTCCTGCATGAGTGCAGAAAGGTGGTGTCGTTATACTCCATAGCATTTTGTTCTCCACTCGCACTATTGGCATATGTCTCATATCCTGGCTCGTTGAAATATGGTTTCTCATTCAAAATGAGAGCCTGAATGGAGATAAGCACCTGTAGCATGGTTGACTGAGCTGGGTTCCACTTCTCACAACCAGTACCTCCCCAGGTACCAAGGAGGCTAAGGCAGACTTTTCCACTATTGTATAAGTTTGGATTAAGCCTAAGTCCTCCAGAGTGGTAATATACCAACTGCAACACCATCAGTGACAAACATTGCAATGAAAAAAAGTTGAAAATAATCATAAAAGAAAAATGTTGAAGCTTAGGTATACCGGAGGTCCAGAAGGATAAGAAGAGGTAAACTGAACATCAAAAAAGAAGAGCCCATCATGGTATGGTGTTCCCTTAGGCCCAATAATCACAGCCCTAAGAAGGTCCATTCTATCTTCAGCAACACGGACATAAATAAATGCTACACAAAAAGAACAATTATCAGGATTTTGATTTCTAAGTTGAGAAAATGTACTGAAACAAAGTACAACTAACATATAAAACATAGTTTGTCCAACTTCATCTACTGTATATAGAAATATCAAACATGTGATTTAAAGTTCACTTGTTGCTCAAGATGTTATAGGTGGAGTGCCACATGATCCTAAATCCAAATAGTAGTATCACACAAAAACTGATAGCAGGATGTTGAGTTTTTGTAGGCAAACACTTGATTAATAATAAAGGTAAAATATCATATCAACTCAATTTTTAAAACTCGCTGTCGCTGTAAGATCCCTAAGATTTTACAAGCAAATAACAGGTGAAGAGTGTAAGGTAGAACCTATGATGCACTGGTAAGTGACACCGGTACTAGGGGTGAAAACGGATCGGATAGTTTCCGACCGATCCAGATGAAATCGGATACGGATTGTGTCGTATCGAATTTTTCTCAGATAATTCTCGGATCGGATACGAACACGGATTTTTTTTGTCGGATACGGATACGAATACAGTAAGCCTAATATCCGGCGAATACAGATACGAATACGGATTATCCGGATAATACAAAAACGGATATCCAGGATTTCAACCCATCATTGCCCACCCAAGTCAGCCTCTCTCATCTCCCTTGCCACCAGCCCACTAGCCCAACCAAACCATAAGCCTCCATTACCATTAGGCATTAGGTTCCTTAGGCATATTAAATTACAAACATCACTAGCAAATATTTATGTTTATTAAAAAATAAATTTAATATTGTCGGTGGATTAAAATTTGTACCGATTAAATTGATGTACTCCTGTTTAAATCATTTTGATGCAAATTTAAATTTTTAATTAATTTATTAGTCACATGTAAATAGTAGAAATCCATTAAGAATTATTTAGAACTTTAGAAAAAAATTAACTGCTACTTGAAGATTTAAAATCTGTACAACGGTATGACTATTGTGTATAAAAATACTTATGCTTGTTTAGATTTCATGAATGTTTTGACAAGATAAACTCTTTATGTGTTTTGATTGATTTTAGATGTATAGTTTAAGGGGTTTTTCATGTTCTAATAAATATTCGTGACCATATTCGTTTCGATTCGTATTCGCTCCGTATATGTATTCGATATTATTCGTATTTGTATTCGTATCTGAGATATCCATATTCGCATCTGCATCCGAGAAAAAATATGAAAACAAATATGGTAAAGACATTATCCGTTCGTATTTGATCTGTTTGCATCCCTAACTGGTACAGTGATAAGGGGATACAGTGTTTTCCCAAAATCACCGATAAGGCGGCACGGCTGTCTATACATATACATACATATATATACACACACACACAAATATATGAAGCCTTTTTCGTACTCCCGAGAGTACATATTTTTCACTTCCAATATACCACTTAAACAAATATGTTATACTTATTTATCACTTTCAGTATATTTAAATACTAATTCTAAGATTCTCTAATGCAGTTTTGTTGAAAAATTTTCATCAAAATCTTTCATTTTTGCTATATATCCTTTTCCATATATAAAAACAGTATACACACAAATTATGCTATAAAAAGTAGATTTTGATGAAAATTTTCATGCAACCCACTTTAGAGTTCCTTATAATCATTATTAGAATATACTTAAAAAGATTAAAAAGTATAACAATATCATTTAAGCGGTATATAAAGAGTGAGAGTACATCCTCCTAGGAGTATAGAATCATTTTCGTATATACATGTGCACACATATACATACATACACACTCATGTATATGTACATCAAAAAGAATATAGACATACATAATATATGGTGTCTTTGGTAGAAATACAAAAGGTTGACCCTCACCCCAAGGGAAGCTGCCGCCAGCTTCATCTCCCTCAATCACCCCCCCCCCCCCTCCTGATCTCTTTCAATCTCTAGCTGCCACACAAATCACCACTAGCCTCAACCCAGACGTGTGGCTCTGCTGCTATTGTCCAAGGGGAAGCAAAAAACCAATCAAAAAGTGGCAGACGTGCAGAAGCCTAGGGAGGAGGGGACAAAAATCCAAACCAAACAGGAAGGGCACAAGAGGAAGCACGTGACGTGTACGAGAAGCAGATTAGGAGACTCGCTGGCCGCCGTAGTCTGCAGCTTTGCACCTTCAGTTTGCCAGCAAAGGGAGGCTATGAGAGAATGGGGGTTTGGGGGCCCTGGGAGAGGCTTCTGTGTTGTGTGCTAGAGTTGCATGCATTCCTATTGGGCTTGGCTTGAAGTCAAGGTATGTCTAACTAGGTCGTACCAGTATCTGGCAGTATCGAAATCATTCTGATATGCCCAGGTATGTACCAGAGCCATATCGACGCTGTACCGGTATCCGATTCGTACCTGGGTACTAGTATGCCAGTCAGCAGCAGGTGCATCAGAGGGTACAATACATCATTTTGGGAGCAAACTTGTGAATTAACAGTGCTACTAGGATACAACACATAATGAATGGGAATGTGTAAAGTCTATCAAAAGGACAAGAAAAAAATACTCCCTCTGGTCTGGTCCCTTTTATAAGCCGTATTGCAACCAGGCATGAAGATTAAGAAAACTCCAAGATTAAAGAAGCCACAGAAAAAATGACTATTACCCTATTTGTTGGTGGTAAAACTGAATTATCACTCATGGGTCACAGAACAAACTAACCCATTCTGCAAATAGCTAACCTGGTAGATCTTTCTCCAAAAGTTTCCAATCATGTTGAATTCTCTTTGCCCATGCTCTGCTTGTCTGAAATAATGTGCACATGAAAGATGAGATAAATATCCAAAAGGAGCATAAAACAAGAGCAATCAGTTCAACATGTTACCTCTCCCACTGATTTTGTACCATAATGATGATCAGAGAAATTTTTAACAGTGTCGAACTGTTTGAAAGACTTATATTTCTTTGTATTTTCATCTTCAATTTTTAATTTGGGTGTCACACCGCCTTGCTCTTCCTTGGCTGCAATTTTCTGCAGCCAAGGTACAGTAGCCTCCACACCTGGAGGCAGATCCAAATCATCAAATTTATCAGCAAGCTGTTGATTAAAGTCAGCCTCATCAAATTCATATTCAGATTCATCGCCAATGCCATCATCACAATCATCATCCTCCATATAGTAATCTTCTTCCTCATTTTCTTCATAGTAAAAATCTTGTAGCTCTGATTCAGACATTTGCAAAGAATCATTTGTACTGGATCCAACTTGGTCACTGGAAGAACCCTGTTAAATAGTATGTTAGTATAAAACAGTAGTGACCACTAATTATATCAGGCTAACAACAAAAGCATAGAACGGATATGTTTTGTTTTCTCGAATAAAGTTATAATTAGGGAATTACTTTCTGCAATTAGCTCTCCACTATTTAATTAGTGTCATGAATTGATTGCCAATCACTAACATCAAAAATCTGAATATGAATTATGCTTCCAGACTTGCATTGATTTGCACAAGTACATCATTAGCATAAAAAGCCCAACTACCATATTATTCAGTGAAAGCAACCTAGTTCGCAGTTGAACATTTAACATTTGTTGGAAGCAAAGACTGTTCTGCTAATGGTTTCAGTTGTGCCATAATTGAAACCTGAAACGAAACCTCAACTTCACTATCTTTACAGACAATACTTCACTATCTTTACAGACAATACGAATTTCCAGAATAGCCGATCGGGTCAATGAAAATCTACCGAAGACCAGAATTTTCCGTGTGCAAATAGCACCGACACCATAAAATCTTCAAACAAACCAAGATCGTAAACCTCAAGCCGATTATGACCAGCATTGCATCAATCAACCCAACAAATGCTAGAGGCTGCAAGAACACACCGCCAAACCCCGCAATTCAGACATAGTTAAGAAATAGCCCCTAAAGAAACCCAACCCACCTGAATTGCCGCCCCAAAACCCAAACCCTAGTAGCAAGATCAACCCTTTCGCCACAAAAAAACCCTAATCCCGACTCAAGCCAAACCCTAAACGCGGCACCTCGACCGTGACCAGATGTTCTCGCTCCAAGAACAAAACCATACGTAGATTCCCAAACCGCGCACCGCACTCGTCTCCAACAACAAAAGATCAACACGGCAAAGCGAAACGGCGAGACCAAACAAAACCGGGCCAGGACCTGGCATCGCTGCCGCTTCTGCTGCTGCAAGGCGCCCCACGCTGGCGCGTCCGCCGCCCGGCACGACGAGCTCCCCTGCTGCAGGCCACGGCACCTATACAGGAAACAAGACCCTAAGCCGATCACCAAACCAATAAAAAAATAAAAATAAAAGAGTGGCAAAAAGGACAGGCGCCGTCGGATCGCAGCGCCGGCGTAGAGGAGGGGGCGTACTCGGTGTCCATGGTCGCCGGCGGGGAGGAGGAGGGAGCTTGGAGTGCGACGGAGGCAAGAATGGGGCGGTGCGTGCGGCCGTATCGGTTTATGTAGCCGGGTCGCAGTCCCGGTCCGCCACGCCGGCGCCTAAACCGTACTCTATGACATGTGGGGCCAGGGGTGGGGATCTCCGCTGGCCCACGCGTTCTAAACCGTACTCTATGACATGTGGGGCCTGGGAGTGGGGATTCTCCGCCTGCCCACGCGTCCTAAACCGTACTCTATGACATGTGGGGCCAGAGAGTGGGGGATTCTCCGCCTGGCCCGCGCATCAGCGGCTTGATTAGAGTGCTCGCGTGACGCGGGTAGATTCCCTGACGGCGACACGGTCTCGTTCGGTGTGGGGAAAGCGACGCGCTGCGGGGGAGTCCGGGTTGGAGTCCACGGCGGGTTGGGGTCCTCCGGAATGTCAGCGAGGTGTTCGGATCGGATCGGATCGGGTCGGGGGCTGGATACCGGTTTGCCTTTTTACGGGGTTTTTAGGGAGGAAGGAAGGAACCTAGGATCTTCTATGCCGTGGTCCCGGCGCAAAGCACTCCAACCTATTCTTAAAGTCGGACGCGGATAATATTAGATATTATCGGATACTTATTTCTCTATTTCGTATTCAGTGCACAATCCTTTGAATGGTCGTCAGATAGAAATTATCTGCTTCTTTTACACCGCTATATAGGATATTGGATAGTAGGAATGAAATCATAGCGAACACGGAGAAATTAATCATCAAGATATTGAAGAAAGAGCACTCAATATTTTTGTCTTCAGATGCGGCGATCTATCTATCTGTTATCTTGTTCCTAAGTGAAATCATAACAGACTTCTTTATATCACTTGACATACGAATATATCTAGACGGATATCACTCATCTCATATCTTATTCCGTATTTTTTTCCTCAAAGTTGGAGTCAGACACAGATAGTGCCGGATGCCTATTTACCCCTTGCGTATTCGCTCCGCAAGTCTTCGGTTGGACGAAAATTATCCGCTCTATTTGCACAACTACCTTCAACACACAAAAAGGAAAGCTTTCACTTTCAAATAAAACACAAACTTTCAAGGGTTGAACTTGATTTCAAGAGGTTTCAACGCCTCCTTGCTTGGCTCGGTGATCGGCGATGACATTGAGACAATTCGCGACGACGTCTCTGACGAGCAAGCAACAATGGTGGTGCCGCCTAGTCATGGAAGACAAGCTCAAGGAGATGGAAGAAGGTGGAAGTAGAAGGGGGAATAGACTCGTGTAGCGGGTTTCGTGAGCTGTGAAAGGTTAGTGTCGCATCTGGGGTAGGTTGCTAGAAACGATTTTTAAATTAGTGGATAGTTCCAGAAAAGATAGGGTAAGGATCATATCGCTAGGAAACAACGACATGGTCCATTAGTCCTCATTGCCTCGTCCTCGTCCACTTTCGGCAGCCCTGCGACTACCACCCAGGCACATACTTGGCCACGCCGAAATAGGCAAAGGCGGTGGACTAGCACAGCAGCATAGGAGCAACGTCAGGCTTAGGGCTACGAGCTAGAGGCCGATGAGGGTTTCCGCCATGGCGAGCAGTGTGAAAGTGGGAGTCGAAAGCTAGCATGTCGCTATGAAGAGGAGGGTATGATATCCATGAAGACACGTGGTAGAGATCAAGGAGCCCTAGGAGGAGAGAATCAAGGCACAACCCATAGAATTTATTTTCCCATTGATCCTGCGTTTGCGAGGTTGCATTCGCTGATAAGGCAAATGGTGCCTCTCTGCTTGATAGCATTTATTTCTTTATAAGAAGTGCTTCTATACTTTCTTTAACAATAATTTGTATAATTTTAAAAGCAGGATAAATGATATATTAATGTTATTTATCTCTTCACATATTTTGATATTAATATTACTTTTATTGGAAAGGAAAATATAGAAGCACTACTATTTTCTATTAATACCTATATTTCGTTTTATTTTCTTACCAATTCCTAGCAAGATCCTAGACGACCCGTTTCATAATAAGATTTTTGTGACGTGGAATTCTGGCACAAATCTGATTGTTGACATATTTATTTAGGCTATAGCCATTGTCAGTTGATTCAGAGTTCTCCTAGTTCAAGCCTACGTCTCGCTTGATACTTCCTCTGTATCCTTAGGCATTCTTCTGTAGCTACCTTGCCCGACAATACATTGTCTGCAGGTAGCTTGCAGATACACTCGAGTCGACATACAACGGTACAAGCAGTATCATTAGGCATTATTCTCATCTTTCGCTTCTTATTGATTTAACAAACTTTACAATTCCCATCAAAAGAACCAAGACGTAGTGTACAGTAACAAAAAAAAAGAGAGTCCCGCCTGCATATAGCAATATACAATGCCTGACTCTTTAAAACGGACAAGACATCAAAAGAAAGTCCGAAGGTATAATTTATTTCAACATAAAAAAAAAACCTTTTGTCTAAGTACATGATACAACACAATGAACCATAAGAACCCTATCATTTGCTGAAGCAGGTTGCGCGAAACCAGCCATGTGATTCATGCATCTAATCAGTGGAGCTGTCACGAGATCCGCACCATTTCCGTGAAGCGTACCAATTCTGCTCTTACCACAATCTCGACATGCTCATTGCTGCTCGGGTTACTTCTTTGAACCACGTGCTGCTGCAAGGTGATCCTGAAAAAACAGAAAAGTTGCTAAAAACAGAGGGATGCTTTAAATGCCAGAACGTTGGTTATCTTATGCAAAACTATTATAGTATCTAATTCGCCCTCTGGCCAAATGAAAGTGACATCCTAGCATCCAGTCCACCATTTTAACTTTGACCAACAATATCTTTATTAATATTAATTATTTTGAATGACCAAATGAAAGTGATGAGTAGATTTGTCTCCAAAAATACTTGCACAATATAATTTAGGCTATATGAATATTTACAATAGAAATTGGTGGTCAATGTTATGTTTTGGAGACCATGCCCATGTCCAAAGTGTCACTTATTCAGTTATTTGTGACCGGGGGTAGTACTTATTGCGAGTTGCAACTGATGTTTGTGCGAAATGAAACATGAGAAATTAAGCAGTAAATGAAAATGCTTACCGAGACAAAATCAAAAGCTTTAGTTTCATCTTTCTTTGAATTGCCCACCACAGCAACATGATTTTGAGGTTGATTACTCGAATTAAAAATATCCGGAAGCACAGATGCATTTCCACTGCTCATAGAATTGAAAGACGAATGCCCCAGGCCAGCATTGAAATTTCCTAAATTTTGCAGCAACTGTTGCTGCTGAGCAAGAAGAACCCCCATAGCACCGTAATTCAATTGCTGCCCAGGAAATGATTGATTGAACAGCATTTGTGGTGGCAAGTTGTACTGCAAGGGACCCTGCTGATAAAAGGAGCTTTGACCAAGAATACCATTCAATGCTGCAGCACTTGCCACATGATTAGTCTGATTGTTCATGTCAAAGAACTGTGAACCATTGAGGTTACTGTTTGATTCTGCTTTAACTCCAGGCTGAGCTTGGGCAATACCATTAAGGTTCAAACCAGCCATCAAATCATTGACAGATCCTTTATCCTCAACTGTTTCTTGGAAGAATGGCTCAGGGCTGCTGCCAAATATATCTGGCAAATCATTTTTGTTTATCGAGGAGTTGCCATGCATGGCGGCTGATGATTTTTCCTCTACAGTCATCCCTGAGAATAGGTCATTAGTCTCCTTAATCTCTGTCTCATGGAATGATACATCTGCAAATGGATCACTTCCATTACCATTACTAGTGGTACTTATATCAGCAATAGATTCACCACCAAGCAAATCATCAACCGAAGAAACATATGTACTATTCCCCATTATCTGCTCGCTGCTTTCCTGAGCTGAACTTTGAGTCCCTGGATCATCTTGATCCCCCGTATCAATCAAATCAGGCATCTGAACAGCAGCAGGTACTGTAGTTTTTGTTTCTGAAAGAATTTTGGTTCCTGTAGGTTGTTCCCCAACCAGCAGATTTAAGACCTAAGAAAAGCGATGCAGCTTATTACATCTTGATGATTGCTGGTTGAAAGAGCTTTGGTCAAGAGTGAAAAGCCAGACCAAATGTACTATAAATAGTTATTTGCAGGAAATAAAAGGCAAGTTATTTCACATTTTTCTTTGATTAATGGAATATGCACAAGTTTCTACTTTAAGAGATTCGGCTTTGCAAATTGACTCACCTTTGAAGCCTTTTCTCTGAGAGAAACCTGTGGCAGCTCACAGCATCTAACAACAGAAGCACTGTTCTCACTGAAATATGATGCAATGATGGAATAAGGATCAGTATCCTGTTTCCTTACAATGGCTTCCAACACACAGATAGCCTTCATGCGAACCTGAGTAGTAAACAAATATATTAAATATTTATGAAAATCTAATATGCTGTGGATGAAAATGCTATGCTTGGTCCAGCTAACGGGATACACCCATATGGTCTGAACAGGTAAATTAATGATGGAAAAATACTATTGTATCAAAAATATTCAAACAAGGTCAACAAACATCACAAATAATGAACATACTCCATATCACTAACCCTAGCCAGAAATAAACCTGATTTGATTCAGCGAAAGTTGGCCTGAATTGGCAAACAAGGCAAAACATTATGAATCCACTGATCAATTAAAGATTTGCTGCTGGTTACCTAACAATAGTATCAGGACCAGTAAGCTAGGCTGCTGGGTAAATATGCTCAAACATGTCATGAACTGCAATAGCAGGGATGCTCATGTAAAGGTCCTTGAACTAAACATTTTTTCATCACATAGTTTACAGCATATGTGCATGTTTCATATATTATTGCTCAATATATTATGATAAATTGATAACTGCCTTGAAAATCGGACGTTGAGTTGAGCACAGTGCTGTTTAGACATTAACCTCTACAACATACAATTCTAAACTTCTAATTATATATGAGATGCACAGTCTAATGATTGTGATAATCACAGTGTACATGGTAAGAAAAGAAATTAGTCTGCATAATCCGCTAAAAAAGAGGATGGATAATACTAAATCTTTTTTTTATAAAGCTATATGTAATATTTTCCTTTTGACATTCTCATATTTTAATACATTTATTAACTTTTGAATAGATTTGCAGTTTTCGGAATTTCCACATTAGCATACTATCAAAAGTACCTACATGTAACCACGAATAAACAAGACAAAATAAATTGATTTGTCCATGCAATATACACTAGTCACATGTCAGGAGAGTTAGGACCATAATTTAGACTAAAATTTCAGCAGATTTTATTGCAGTAGTGAAGTGTTCCACTAGACCAAAAAAAAAAGATCATCCTAAACTCACCTGCCATAATGGAGAATTCAGTTTATTCTCAAGGGCACGGCTCATAGCGACTGCATCCAATTTGGAGGCTTCTGTTAGAAATATATGCAGAGCATCTCGAGTTGGTTGCAATCGCACACCGCTTGCAGTAACAATTGTCTCCAAAAGTCTCTCCTCACGAGTTTTAACCCCTGGTTGACTTGAGCCAGTATCATCAGTCGGTGCAGAACTCGATGGACTTGGACCCCAAGAGCCAGAAGCCACATTCTTTGAAGCACCAGATGAGGCACGGCTCTCACCTTGAATTTCACTTGGATCATACCTACCATATCTATCAGTTTCTGTGGTCAGAGACCTACGGAGGTTTGGGCTCTTGTACGTACCACAATTATCATTTGTTATCATTGAATGTGCGGCAGCAAAGTTGGTCAAGCCCTGTTTAATGGAAGCACTCCCGATGCCCACTACTTCACTTAGTTCACTAAGGAAAGACTTTTTGTCATCTCTTGATGGCCCAAAATTAGTATTTCCAAAGCCCTGTATGCGCTTGCCAAGACCTTCTGTTACAATAACAGGTTTAGGGTCCTCTGTGGAGAAAACAGCAGCAATAGCCTCGTTTGCAGTTTCGCGGACAGCCTTATTAAGGGCATCCCCTTTTAAGGGGTCAGGTTGTCCTTTGTAGTGAACAAGCTGGCGCATAGCTGCTGAGTGCCGTTGCATTTCCCGCTTGAAATCAGTACCAGATTTTCCAACAGCATATTTAATCAACCGCAAAGCCTGGAAAACAAGGATAGAAAATGTTATATACTACTGAATTAGAGGAACTGAAGCCTACAGCTACAAAAGATTAAATGAACCAATGTATTTGAAAGTTAGACAAAAGCTAGTGTGGTTGCAACATCACACTGCAAACATTAAGTGCTTTCTCTGAATATATACGAGGGGATGGGGCACCATATCATGATTGGAAGGAAGCGTTTTGTGCTCATGATTACAGAAAACATAATTTCATGAAATCCAGTAAATGCATGAACCCAAACTGGCATGGAGTATTCAGTTCAAACACATAGCAAAGTAGTATTATGTCCTTAAGAATCTAGTTCACCTGGAGAAGGGTTACTCATATGTCTGATATATTTCAGAAATCTCGAATAAAGATGTTCACTTTATCAGTGGGCCTGACATCAAGGTTATTAAGGCGTCGCTTAGGCGATGCTTAAGTGGTAAGGCGCTCCTGAGGTGGCAAGGCGTCGCCCTGCCTTGCGTGCGTGACTAAGGCGGCGGCTAAACCAAAGAGAAGGGGCGAAGACTCACCTGAAACCCTAGACGGCAGCGCCTCCATCTCGCCGCTCCAGTCTAGGCGGCGACGCCTTGAACCCTAGGGCCAAATCCACCAGGATAACCACTAGATCTGTAGCCTCGCCGACGAATCATCCTCTTGGGGAGCAGGGGAGACAATGGCAAAGGAGGCGACGGCGTCTCTTGGGGGAGCAGGGGTGGCAGCGGTGGCGTCTTTTGGGGAGCAGGGGAGGCGGCAGCGACGACGTCTCTTGGGAGAGCAGGGGTGGCGACAGCGGCGTCTTTGGGGAGCAGGGGAGGTGGAGGTGGCGGTGGCGGCGTCTCTTGGGAGGGAGAGTAGGGGAGGCGACGGCGACGGTTAGGGGAGCAAGGAGGGGAGAGAGGAGGCAGTTGTGAGATAGGAAGTGAGAGAGGTGGATGATGGGACGACTGCTAGGGTTTGACATGCATATGTTATGCCTTTCGGCTTGGGCCTTAGGCCGATAGTGTGATATTGATGCTTTGGGCTGTGTTTGGCTTGGGCCTTTGTCAGTGTAATAGTGTAACTCCATGCCTATTTACTCAATTAATTGAAATACAATTTGTATCTATTATATTTATAATAATTTATATGTTGAAACTTGCAAGGGGAATGGATGTTACATGGTAGAAGAGCAATTGAAAAGGGGGATGGGTGCTACATGGGCTCAAGAATTGGCAACAAGGTACATATGTACTGCACTACTGCTAAAATGCTCATTTTATTTGCTGCCTTAGCGCCTTAGGATGTGCATAAGGGGCCGCCTCGCCTCGCGCCTTACCGCTTAAAAGATGTCGCCTCGCTTTACCGCTTTAATAACCTTGCCTGACATATTTCAGAAATCTTGAATAAAGATGTTCAATTTATCATGGTGAGATCAGGAGTCCGCGAGTCGCACCAACACCATGACTAAAAAGTAATTCAATTTGTAAACGCCATTAGTGATCATAAGTTCTAGTGCGTAGTACCTAGTTCTCATTCAACTTTGCTAAACAACCTCAAATATACAGGATTAAAGAAACCTTTTGTTGGATCATAGCGATAATAATTGCTGTGGTTCATATTAGCCGTGCAAGGTTTCTGCTAACAGAGTCCACAAAAAACAATCATACAACCCACTAGTGTCTCAAGTGCTGTGACTAATCACAACAAAACTCTTCAGAGCAAACCAACCTAATCTGCATGTGTTACTCTAATACAACCCACGATTTGAAGCAGTTATGTGTAAGGGAGTTGGATGAGGAATATGCACTCAGATTTTTTTTTATATGAAAAAAGAAGCAGAAGGCCAGTTTGATTCCCATCAGTAGGAACTCCCTCTGTATAAATCCAATCTAGCTAATTTGCGTAGAAGGTAACATTTCATCTGGTTTAGGGGTGGGTTAGGTGAAGAAGTGTGTGGAGCAGTGGCACCTCCAGATAAGCAAGGAAAGCTCTACTGGAGAAGTTGTCGAACGCAAATATAGTCGATTACCCCCCCCCCCTCCTCTTACCATGTGTTTGGTTGCAATGACTAGGTGGGACGGGATGGGATGGACCCGTTTTTGTAGGTGTTTGGATGGGAGACAAGCAGAGTCAAGGACATCCCACTAAGAATATTCCTTGTAGATCCGGGACCAGGCAATTCTCTTTTTTTCATGGGACGGAGTCATCCCACATGGGATAGAGTCATCCCACCTCTTTGTTTTTTTAAGTACTGTTTTGTTTAAAAAAAAATTTTAAAAAACTCAGACTTATGTGTAGAAACATATCAACAATAGCCTTCAATTTTTTTTAAACAAAAAAACTCAAATGCCACACATGTCCCACCTTCATCCTTCCATCCAAACAAAGGATGGGACCATTCCATCCCACTTTATCCTTCCAACCAAACAAAAAACAGGGATGACTCTATCCCCCCAACCAAACAAAAAATAGGATCATCCTATCCCAAAACCAGGGACAGGACCATCCCATCCCACCTTGTCCCTAAACCAAACACAACCTTAGGATGTGTTTGGTTGGAGGGATGGGGATGGGATGAGATAGTTCCACAAAAAAAGTAGAACCACATGGTCCAGGCGTCCAGCATCTAAGAAGAATATTCTCTAAATTTGTACAGGCTCATCCCACTTTGGACCATTCCATCCCACCTCATCCCTCCAACCAAACACACAGATAGGCTTGGTCAAAGGAACCATCCCATCCCACCCATCCCTCCAACCAAACACATCCTTAGAGCAACTCCAGCAGGGCCCCTACTTGAGTCCTCATCCTACTTTTGAGGGCCGAGGGGCAAAAAACTCACTCCAGCAGGGCCCCTACTTGAGCCCTCAAAAGTAGGGGCCCCTCAAATCTCCCCCTCGAGTCCTCATTCCTGGGGTCTGGAGGGAGCCCCTACTTTTGAGGGCTCAAGTAGGGGCCCTGCTGGAATGAGTTTTTTGCCCCTCGGCCCTCAAAAGTAGGATGAGGATGAGGGTGGGTCCTATGTGTCATCCCCTCTAAGAATGAATTTGAGGGTCCTGTTTTGAGGGTTCCTACTACTAGAGTGTAGCCAAAAAACAGAGCCCTCAAAAGTAGGGAGAGCCCTCAAATAAAAAGTAGGGGCCCTGTTTTGAGGGCTACTGCTGGAATTGCTCTTACACCTTCACCTAGGCACTATTCTCTAATGTTTTAGGCCTACGGGTTGGGGGTACACTACCAATAACCATTCTTTCTAAACTCGAAATTTTCTATTTCCCCTTAACCCACCAAATTCCCCCCTCATCCACACCCCCGCGGTCGACTGTCAATCGAGCGTACACATGCTCACGCCGTTCGACTAGAATCGATCGCGCCTTCCCCAACACGTGAGCCATCATGCTCTTTCAACTAGTCCACCGATGAGATCAGAATGTTCTACGCATCATCGCCACGGCCGCGAAACCAATCAACGAGAACACTGCAACGCCGACCGCCACCAGTACTACGCTGCTAGCCACGAATACCTGGACGATCTACCTCGGCGCCGCCCACAGAATCCTCATCCCCCGTCAGGTCAACCCGATCCGAAGTCGCAGAAAGGGAGGGAGGGAGGCACGGAGGAGGGGCGGTCGAGAGCCCACCTTCTGCTTGACGACGGGGCTCCTGTTGTCGAGCCGCTTGAGGACGTAGTCGGCGACCTCCTTGACGACGCCGGCGTCGGAGGCGCGCAGCAGCTCGCAGATCTCCTCGAGCTTGTAGACGGGGGCGACCTTGTCGTCGTCCGCCGTGACGCCGTCCACCATCCGCGACCGCCAGTAGGATTCCACCGCCCGCCGGCTCTGATCCATGGCACCCTCTACCTCTCCCCGATCGGCGACGGCCGGAAACCCTAGGGCTAGGCTATCACCGCGGCACCGGGCGGGCGAGATCTGAGAGGGGTCGCGGCCGTGGGCCGGGTCTACCGAGGAGAGGAGGAGGTTGGGGCGGGCCGGAGGAGGATGAGGATGGAAGCTTCTAGTGCCGGGGTCAGGTCGGGGAGTTTTAGGGCCTGTTTGGTTGGTGCCTAACCTTGCCATGCCTAAGCTTAGGCAATATGTGGCTGCCACAGAAAGTGTGGCTAACAAAATCGAAGCCACACTTGTGGCAAAGTTTGGCAAGAAACTGAGGGGCTGTTTGGTTGCTAGCCACACTTTGCCACCATTTGCCAATAAAAATTGTCACACTTGCCTAAGTTGAGGTGCTCAAATTCTTTGCCACACCTTAGCAAGTCTAAGGGAATCTTGCCACACTTTTTTGAGTCACTGACGCGTGGGACCTAGTTTGCTGGAAGGGAATCTTGCCACAACTGTGGCTGCAACCAAACAGCTTCCAAGTTGGTCAAACTTGCCTAACCTTAGGCGTGGCAACCTATGGCAAAGTGTGGCTGGCAACCAAACACCCCCTGAGTCTATAACGTGTGGGGCCGGGTGCTAAGAAAGTGTGGCATGCTACAGTTACGTCAGTGAACCAAACAGCTACCTAAAAACTGTGGCACGCCTAACTTGTGGCTAGGCAACTTCTGGTCATGAACCAAACATGCCCTTAATCGTTTCGCATTCTTCCAGAAAGTTTTCCGTCGAGGACGGAGCCGTAGCCCAGCCCGTCCGGTTTCGAATAATTAGAATATTCACATGTATTTTTCTTTATCATCTTTGCTTCTTTACTATTATAAAAATATAAGTTGGTGGTTATCGGTTCGTTCTCCCTCTTTTTTTTCAGCCGTTTGATCAAAGATCAGTCGTTCAGATCCGTATATAGGTAATTCTTTCGCTCCTCGTAGAAAAGGTCGGATCGACACGTGCGCCACGCTCCTCTTCTCTTCCCTCACATCCTTCGCCTCCTGCAACCACTCCACCTCCCACTACCACCGCCTCCTCTGCCCTGAACCCTCGTGTCGTGCCTCCTCAGTGCTACCACCAATTTTTTCCCGTACTACAGCGTTTGGTCGTAATCCCTCAACTTCCCTAGCAGCATCGCATCCCCTCGCCGCCGCCCCCTCTCCCCATCTGCTCGCCGCCGCCTCCCCACCTCCACCTCCTGCAATTGCCGCCTTCTTCTCCTCCAAACCCTTGTGTCGCGCCTCCTCCTCTTCGGCGTCGCCACCAATTCCTTCCCTGCACAGCAGCATCTGGTCGTAGTCCTCCAACTTTCCTCAGGTGCCGTCACCAATTCCATCCCCTATCGCCCCTCTAACCAGCGGCACAACGCTCGGTGACAGTGGTCGGTGGATCGGAGAGAATGGTGCTTGGCGACAGCAACCGATGGATCAAAGAGAAGGGCACTCGGTGATGGCGGTGGCTTCCTCTTATTACACCTGCCCATGGGGCTCTCCCCTGTCGCTGCCGCCCAGCGGTCGCTCGCCCGGTGAGCCTCTCTACCTCCTCCTGCACTTCGCTTAGAGCCTGCTGCGCTGTCTAACAATTTTGGTTTTCCAAGCTGGCCGTAGAAGTCGGTGCCATGGTCAAATGGGACTGTGGTCGAGGGGCCGTGGTCGAAGTCAAAGGGCCATGATCAAAAGGGGTAGTGGTCGAAGTTGAAGGGCTGTGGACGAAGTCGGTCCGCGGTCGAAGTCAAAGGGTTGTGGTTGAAGTTAGGCCATGGTTGAAGTCGAAGGGTCATGATCAAAGTCCAAACCGTGGTCAAAGGGAACAGTGGTCGAAGGGGCAGTGGTCGAAGTCGAAGGGTCATGGATGAAGTCGTTCCGTGGTCGAAGTTGAAGGGTTGTAATCGAAGTCGAAGGTTGTGGTCAAAGTCCAAGCCATAGTTGAAGTTGGTGCCGAGCAGGCTGGCGCCGGCAGTTGGGCGACAGGGCATAAGCGCACCGAAGGCCTGCCAACATATGGCCGTTAGCGATGGTCGATCGCTCCCGACCTACGATCGCGCGCGATGGTCGACGGCTTCTAACTTGCGACCACGAGATGTGATCGACAGCTTCTAATTTACGACCACGAGCACTAGTCGATGTGTTTTAACTTACGACCATGAGGTGTGATCGATGTCTTTTGACTTACGACTACGAGCGCTGGTCGATGTGTTCCGACTTACAACCACGAGGTATCCTCGATGGCTTCTGACTTACGACAACGAACGATGGTCATCGGCTTCCGATGTACGACCATGAGCCATTGTTGAAGGCTTCCGATTTAGGACCATGATTGATCGTCAATCGTTGCCAACTTACGACCACCAGTAATGGTCGACCGCTCCCGACAGACGATCACATGCGATGGTCAACAGCTTCAGACTTACGACGACGAGGTGTGTTCGAGGGCTCCCGACCTAGACCACAAGGTGTGGTCGATGTCTTCTGATTTATGACCATGAGGTGTGATCGACTGCTTTCGACTTACTTGACGGATTTAAAAACTTTTAGAACATGTTTGTATGTATATTCTAAATTTTTTTTCCACTCATGAGTTTTAAAACATAGAGTATGGTAAATTTTAAAAATCCATAGCAACGTACGAGCATTCAGCTAGTTACTATAAAAGAACAAGTTGATGGTTGTGTATCCTTCTCCTTCAATCATCTTATTTTTCAACTTCTCATCACTTTCCACTTTTCAACTGGTCAAAGTAATTCTGTTCCATAGTATGATTCTCTATATTTCCAATAAATTTCGTTGCAACGCACAAGCAGGTGACTAGTGTCTTCCTAAAACTTAATTAAAATAAGCACCTTGCCCAAATCCAAATGGTTAGAATAAGATATACATGTGAATCCAAATAATTAAAATAAGATATACATGTGTAGACGTTCTTTTTGTGCTTTCGTAATGTAAAACTAGCAGCATAGGCGCGGCGACACGCCGCGCCAGCCACCGTGTGCACCGAAGTAAAAGAGGCGATAATTTGTGAGGAGTTTTTTAAAAAAAATCGAGGGCGCATGCGTATTTTCGAAAAAGGTAAAGGGTTTTTCCGTAAAAATTGAGGACCCGTATGTAATGAAATGAGGACCCGTACGCAATTTAGAAAACCGCGGGGCGCCATCCTGCAAACTGGAGGGGGTTTTTCAGAAAAAACCGCCGTAGAAAAAACCCGCCAGGGACCCCTTCGCGAGGAAAAAGGACCTCTCTGCGAGGAAAATGGACCTGTACGTAATTTCCGAAAAAGAGGAGGGATTTCCCACCCCCGGCCGTACCGGAATCCCCCGCCACGCGCCGGCCGGAGGGCGCGGGCGGGGCGACGTGGCCTCGCGCCTGGCGGGGCATCCCCCCTGCTATTAGGGGTTCTCGAAAAAGGTAAAGGGTTTTTCCGTAAAAATTGAGGACCCGTATGTAATGAAATGAGGACCCGTACGCAATTTAGAAAACCGCGGGGCGCCATCCTGCAAACTGGAGGGGGTTTTTCAGAAAAAACCGCCGTAGAAAAAACCCGCCAGGGACCCCTTCGTGAGGAAAAAGGACCTCTCTGCGAGGAAAATGGACCTGTACGTAATTTCCGAAAAAGAGGAGGGATTTCCCTCCCCCGGCCGTACCGGAATCCCCCGCCACGCGCCGGCCGGAGGGCGCGGGCGGGGCGACGTGGCCTCGCGCCTGGCGGGGCATCCCCCTGCTATTAGGGGTTCTCGATTCCTAAACATACGCTGCCAATCTGCCACGGGGTGTTTGGGTTGTTACTAGTTCTTCGACTTGAGGCATGGAGCATCCTTTTGTGTAAGGTTCTATCTGCGTCATTTCCTGTTTCGTGAGATTCTTCGTGTTCAAAAGATGCTTACGTTATGCGAAGGGTGTGTCGCATTGCAATCACTGGTTCTTCGATTTTGTGCCCACCCTTGTCCAACAAAGCATAAAAAACTGCTGCAAGAACTCCGCGTCTAAGCGTCCAAAACCGTTGATAGTCGATAAAAGAGACGGGAAACATTTGGTTACATAATTGCATGGGAAAGTATCCGATGCCAAGGGATAGTTGTGTTTTGAGTTTCTGATACAGTGATACGGAGTTTTATTACGATTAGAGCATCTTCAGTAGGAGCCCTCAAATAGCCCCTACTTTTGATTTGAGGGCTCCCCCTATTTTTGAGGGCCCTGTTTTTTTGAGTTAAACTCCAGCAGAAGCCCTCAAATCAGGGCCCTCAAATTCATTCCAACTGAGAATAACATGTAGGGCCCACTCGTCATTCTCAAATTTCTCTACCCCTCGCTCTCCGCAGCCCGGGGAAGAAGCAGACGAGGGAGGAGGCCGCGCCCGGGGAAGAAGGAGGCCCCGCAGGGGCCGGGGCCGAGGAGGCTGCGCGTCCGTCCCGAGAGGAGCCAGAGGAGGCTGGGGCCGGGGCAGAGAGGAGCCAGCGGAGGCCGGGGCCGAGGAGGCCGGGGCCGAGGAGGCCGCGCGCGTCCGCTCTCCGCCGCCGGATCCGGCGACCACGCACCAGATCCGGCCGCCTCCGCTCTCCGCCGCCGGATCCGGCAACCCCGCACCAGATCCGGCCGCTTCCCGCCCGGATCCGTTTGCCGCTGCGCCTTCGCAGCTCGGATCCGGACGCGCGACGAAGAGGCGGGTAGGGGAAGAGGCGGGCGGAGGAGAGCGGGGAGGCGGGCGTCGGCGAGCGCAGGCGGGGAAAGAGGCGGGCGGGGAGGGGAAAGAGGCAGGCGGGGAAAATGGCAGCGCGCACGGGAGGGGAAAGAGCCGGGTGGGGCGCGCAGAAAACTGCTCCAACTGTGATTTGGGGGCTTGGTCTAGAGCCCCCAGGAATGAGGGCTGAGGGGGGATTTGAGGGGCCCCTCAAATTTGAGGGCTCTAGTAGGGGCCCTGCTGGAGCTCTATTTTTATCTCAAACCCCTAAATTTGGTTTTGGGGGCTCAAGTAGGGGCCCTGCTGGAGATGCTCTTAGCAGGCGCATAAGTGGTGTAGCCTACGGTATACCATATGCACTATAGTGCGGCTCCTTTTTATTTTTTAAAATCTATTTTTCTGCTTTTCTACAGTAACTAACTTTCAAACGGAATGTTTTTTCAAGGCAGAATTGACAAGTCGATTGTAGTGAACACTATAGTGACTTCATTTATATCGGCTAAAACTGCACGCGAGTGTCTATTACTCCGTACTTTCTTTCACGAACAGCCTAAAAGTCATAAACCGAAGCAAAAGAAAAAACAAACCTAGTAACAGCTTGTAGAGAGCATTGCGTGCAATTTTGGCCGATATAAATAAAAGACTACAATTGACTAGTAGACTTCATGTTGAAACGACACTATATTTAAAAGGTAAGTACTATAGAAAAATTATTTATTATAAAAAATAGCTTTCAAAAAACAATATAAACATAGCCATATCAAGTTAACCCTTAGCCATTAATCTATCGAGGCTTTAGCATATATAGCACTGTTACAGCACGTATGTACAAAAATAGCTGTATGTGTCGAGTATTGGCAAAAATGGTGTTTTTGCCTTCTGATAGTCAAACAGCAATGTTGGAGGGGTGACATGTGTCGCTGTCGTCCCGCGAGTAGACGGCAGGCCGCCTGCCGTCCGGTGGCCGGACGGGTTAATTACCTGCTTATTTTTTCATAATATTTATTTGAATTTTTAAATATAGCAAATAAGATCAAAAAATTACAAAATTTCATGTGCAACCTTCTGACATATCATATTTTATTGTGTAATTTTTTTTGATAATTTTATTTGCTTTGAATGTTGCTGAAAAATTCATAATATTAAGATATTTGCAGGAGTTGTTATATATAGCAAACGAGCTCCAAAAATTACAAAATTTTATGTGAAACCTCCTGACATAATTATAGTAATTGTGTAATTTTTTGGGAATTTTATACATTCTAAATTCGTCACGTTAATTCATATTAATTTAATCATGAAATTAGCGATGCTCGGGCATCTTTTGCAGTGCCCGATCTCTGTCATTCGCACATATGTTAGCCATTGCTGCTATCTTTTATTTCTCACTGCGTCCTTCACATATTTGTCACTCTGTTCGTATCATCCCCCCTCGCACGCTCTCTCGTCTGCACTAATGTCGTTATGTTGGTGTCGTCCCCCTTACCCACACAAATGTTAGTCTGTCCATATCATCCCGCCTCGTCCGCTTCCTCATGTGCACATATGTCACTCTTACCATGTTGTCCCCCACCACTTGTGGTGCTGTGTGGTGACAACGCGTCCGTAATTTCTTGTGGCAACGCACTGGGTTTCCTTTTCGCTCGGCTTGAAATATGGAGCTCTCGCAATCGCTCATGTAAATTGTGTTTCATTTCTTATAGGAAGAAGAACCTTCTCCGTTATACTCTAACATAGCATGGCAGACGCCGAGGGGCCAGTCGGAGAAGGGTCGCCGAAAGAAGGCCTTCCCCTGCAAAGGAGGGAGGATTTCGACCCTAACTACCATTTGATGCCAAACAGGTGGGCTCAATAGGTATGGCCGAAATGCAGACATAGGGAGGATGCGGCCGTGCAGGTCGTCGAAGGCTATTTCGATGGAGGGTGACATTTCTTCTGATGCCCACACTCTTAATTACAATTAGCCATTAATTTATTTTCTCTTACTGCTAATAAAGCTTCCATATTAACCCTCCTTTCTAGTAGATGGCGAAATGCGACTTCGTCCGCTGGATCGATCCCCCCCATCAACGCTATGTTGTGAGGTACGTGGATACACTGTGGGAGCGAACCGTAGAGATGGAGACATGGATTGATAATCTCAATGAGGAGAACGATGACCTCTTCCAACAGATACATCGCTAGAGGGGTAACGAGGAGGTCGTCAACATAGAATGTTCCAATGATCCCACATGCTGCTGTGCGAACTCTAGCTGCATATGTGCATACCACTACAATGACGGCCAACCACGTCTGAGATGCCCCCACTGCAACACTCCATGTGGGTAGCGCGATGCACTTTCTACCAGTAGGCACGCATAGAGAAGCTTGTAGTATGGTACTCTCCCCTGTAGTTCGCGGTTATGTTCAATCTCGTAAAGCATGTAACTGAATGGTGTACGCATCATTGTAGTTGGTATTTATTGAGTAGACTGTTCAAACACTGTGTCGCATGCATTAAGCTAGAGGGGTCAATATGCATTGAATAAATATACATCATAAAATTACAAATAAGAACGCAACAATATGACATACATCACGTGCGATAATAGATTACAGAGGTAATCATTGAGGTAATCAATTGATTAATTGCTAATTACATCTCAAATTGGTACAAATATGAATTAATGTAATACAATAAAAGATACATGAAATTATGACACTAAATGGTGACCAGACGAGTTCGGTCTATTGGGGTTCATTGAGTACCTGGAGGTCTTGCATATTCTATATTCACTGTGCAGGTAATGCTGCTATGTTGGCTTACATTCGTGTCGTTCTGGAAGCGCCGCTTTTGCCGACGTCCCTTCGTAGTTATCTTCAACTCCTTATTGGGGGCCCATTGTAGCATGTTTGGCTAAAGATCCCTGTAGTTCTTGTCCAAGCCGTATGAGGCCCATTGCAACATGTCTGGCTAAATATCCCTATAGTTCATGTCCAAGCCGTACGAGTGAAACTGTGCATTCTATGCACTGAAAATGTGTTGCATGTTATAGTACTCTGAGATGTACGGCTTGGATATCTGTCTCATCTACGCATATGCCTTGTACACATGTGAGCATGGCTTGTACAGGAGCTTCGGTTTGTTGCAGGTGCATGTTGCGACATTACCGAGGGTGCATGCCTGTTTCATTTCACACCTGGTATGACTGTTCACACATTTTTGCCGAAGCCTGATCTTATACTTCCTCCAAAGGCTATCGATTATCTGGATGTCACGCATTCGGGCCTTCTCCATCTTCTGCTCCATTTTCCTCCGCATGTTCCTGGACCATTTCTTGCTTTTGCCTATTTGTTGCCTAGCCGCAGTAGCTCTATTGACGAAATAACCAACAATGCAAGTCCATGTCTCCTCCACGATCGCGGTGATGGGGAGGCACAGGCACCGCACGCCTTTTAGGACGTAATTGTATATCTCGGACATGTTGGTCGTTATAATCCCATACCTCACACCATCCGTGTCATAGAGGAACATAGCTAGTACAAAAATCAAGAGAAACTAGGCTAACAGTAGGTGAAACACTTGAGGCTATACAAGAATTATGAACAGACACTTGGCTCACTAATTTCCGTCCTATCAATCTCAAGCTCCTCTATGAATGTGTGGTAGAGTTAATTTTAATTTCTCATTTTCAGATTTTAAGCATGCAAGAGAAGTATTCAAAATTTTAGCATTCACATATAAGGACTCACAACCTACACATGATAAATGAGATTCCAACCTAGCAAAATCATCATCAAACAATCTAGCATTCTTACCATCTAGGCATCTTATATTATCCCTAAGAGCAAACATATTCATCTTAGACAAAACTAAGGTCACATGAGGTTTTTATCTTGCTCATGATGAGTCAAAGTTCATCCTCCTTGTCAATATCATCATCATCTATGGAGTCCAAAATCTTCTTCTCCCTGAAACTTGAATAACCAAAGGTAAAGAATGTACAACAAAGCTCACACTTGTTGTTTCTTGCAAATAAAATCACTCTCTAGTTGATTTCAAGCCTCTTGTCACAAAGTATATCATTGGCAAAAATACCCCGACAAGATGCAAAAAAGAGCTCACATGGCTCTGATACCAATTTTAGGACTGGATAGACAACAGAGGGGATGAATGGTGTCTTTAAACCCCCAAGTATTCACTTATCCTTTTCTCCAATAGCTACAAAGCTATGAAGATTAGAGTAGGAATCCCACTTGAAAGCCAAAGAAAAACAGAGCCATGTACGACTTGAAAAGACAGATAACAGAGCTGAACACAACCAGTCAGCAGGTAAAACAACGTAGTCAAAAGTTGACTACTAGTCAGAAGTTTAACGTGGTCAGAATCTGAAAATGTGGTTGAAAATCGACTACCAGTCGGAAGTTCAACGTGGTCGGAATTCGATAACCAATCAAAAAACAACATGGTCAAATTTTGAGATCTAGCTCTATAACAACGCGGCGAGATCTGGCTCTATAAGGACAGCGACGAACCGGAGGGGGGCGACGGCGTCTGGAGAAGAGCGGAGGCACCCAGCCGATGAGATTCGGTGGCGGTCCAGCATGGACTTCGACAGTCAATGGCCGGTGACGAGCCCGGAAGAGCAGCGGCGGGGAAACCCTAGCTCGATGGGAGCTCTGGAGAGAGTCGGGAGGGAAAGAAATGTGGATGGGGGCTGAGGATTTCTCCCCTTCTATACCATACTTATAAGTGGGAAAATACTTTGAACTTTAGCGATCATGTCCTATTTCCAACTCACAGAAGCCACTGCCAGGGTGGCTGCAGGCTTCTAGTTTTCTCTAGTTTACGGGGTTTTTGGCTTCTCAAACTTCTATTTGGTTGTAAATCCTCTTAAGGTCCGATTTATTCGTTGAAACTTTTACATGATGCTTGTATGGTAATACTAGTGAATGGGTTTATGTGCACTATGAGTAAGGAAGACATGTTACCGCAGGATACGACACATGAGGTGAGCACATGAGAATAAAACATGACACAAGGGCGAGAGGATAGAGGGACAAGAAAAAAGACGTGAGGGGCGATCGTCGGCATTGCAACAGCGCTTGAGGATTTTGGTGGTCTAGATAGATACGATCCCCTTAGCGGGAGACAATCAGGGGGTGATCGGTTGGGCTTCAGCTTTTAGCTTCCGGCTTATTTTTCACTATTCATAAATTTCGTCTTTTTCTGAACTTTTGGCTTTTTGTTGAGCTTTTTTGCCGGTTCTTTTTTTCCCGTATTTGTTTGTATTATATGTAATGGGCTAACATATTTTTTACATTTTTTTAATTTTTTAAAATTTAATTATGCTAAATAAGACTCTGTTAGCTACAGTGCTTTTTTCAGCCAACTACAGTACTTTTTAGCCATAAGCCATCAAAAATAAGCCCAAATGATCACCACCTCAGGTTAGCAAATTTTGATTCTAGGAGCTTCAACGAGTAAATTAACTATTGGGGATTTATAAACATGTAAAACTTGTGGGTAGATTTTTGACGTATCTTGAGATTCATGTGGTTTTTAACCATCTCCTCTACTTGTATATGGATTTTTTAAAAAAAATTCCTTAAAAAATGTATAATACCCCATCACTATTTCCCTTTGACTAGACAGTCAATTAATTCGTCACTCCATCTCGATAGCCAGTAGCCCAATGAATGATGATTCATGCATCAAGCTAAAGCCAGCTGCTAGCCATAGGCTGCCGCTGCATGCAGATGCGGTTGCAGGCCGCAGTAAATAACCGTACGCGCAGAAGGTACACTTGAGCACAGAGTTCGGCAGCAGGCAGCAGCTGATCTCGCAAGATCCTCCTGTCCTGGCCTCCACCCAAATCCATCCATCGCTAGACCGCCACAGCTTACATGGGGTCGTGCTCGCCTCCACAGCCATTGCATCGTGAGGAAGATCTCGGCAGCCGTCGGATTCGAACTCCCCGTTCGAGTTGGAGGCGCCAATGCCAAGCCACGGCCATGGCGCGAGGACGTGACCACGCAAGGGCGGACCAGCGATGGGTCAGATGGGGCGTCAGCCTCTCTACTGTTGGTCGGTCGTATACATCTCTCTCATCCTTTATAGTTTCACGCTACCCATATGAATGACCTTCAGGTTTAAAAATCTTTTGCATGACGAAGAAAATTATATTTGTAGTGATGATTACAAGCCACAACAACATTTTGGCTCTTAGCATGGAGCCTCTCTCTCATGTCTACAAATCTATCGTATGCCGGCAACTCGATATTCAACAAACTGGTCAGTAAATCCTATTAACTTCTCATAAATTTTGATCCTAGATCCGCTTCTGCAACCACTACATGTCCTCGCCCTCATATCTCAGTATACGTACGCAGCCGCCATTTACTCAACCCCTTAACTTCGGCGCGCCCCCGAGTTATGGTGCCGCGCTGTGGTACGACCGTACGAGCGCGCGCGCTCTATGCGCGCATCTCCATCACCATCCATCCATTGCATGGCTCAGGCTCGATCGTCAGACGCATCGGTTCATACGTCTGCTTCTAATAAAGTGGCGCGGTAGTAGCAGCAGGCCGGCATCCAGCTAGTGTGCGATCAATGCTAGGCTGGTAAAACTTCAATTCGATCGATCGTATCGTAGCTGGTAGAGCTAGTGAGGCTTGTGAGCGGGAGGGCCATGGAGTTTGGGCGGCGCAAGAGCTTTAGCTTCTTCGAGGAGGACAGGAAGGTGCGGCCAGCGCACACGCCCGTGCACCACCATGCGCGTGGTGGAGGAGGGCGGTCGCCGGCTCGCGAGGCCGCGGAGCCCGCGCGGCTGAGCCTCTCGTCGGTGTCCCGTGCGGACATGCCGACGATGTTGGGGGTAGGCGGAGGCGGGGGCGGGTGCTCGCCGTGGGTGCAGTCGCCGCTGCACGGCAGGATGCGGTTCCCGCCGTCGCCGGCGGCGATTTACCACCCTCTCGCGGTGCTGCACCGGCTCGACGGCGACGTGCACGCGCTCGCCGTGGCGCGGGGGGTGCTGTTCACGGCGTCGGACAGCGGCCGCGTCCGCGCGTGGGCGGCGCCTGGGTGCTTCAACCGCGGTTACTTCGACGTGGGCCGCGGCCGCGTGCCTGCTCTTGCCGCGTGCGGCGGGACGCTCATCACGTCCCACAGCCGCGACCACCACGTCAGGGTGTGGACGGTGTGCACGGCCGCCGTGTGCGACCACATCCGCGCCAAGAAGGCGGCCACGCTCCCAGCCAAGGGCGGCCTCTCGCTCCTCCCGTTCGCCAAGAAGCGCCCGCACCACCACCGCGACACCGTGTCCTGCCTCGTGCTCCACGCCGTCGCGGGCCTCCTGTACACGGCCTCCCACGATCAGACAGTCAAGGTCTGGAAGCTCTCCGATGGCAGCTGCGTCGACTCCTTCGTCGCCCACGACGGGCCCATCAATGCCATGCTCGTCAACGAGGCCGATGGTTGCATCTTCACGGGCTCCGCCGATGGCACCGTCAAGATGTGGCGCCGCGTGTACGGCGGCACCACGCACGCCCTGATAATCGTGCTCCGCTCCGAGCTGTCCCCGGTCAACGCGCTGACCCTCTGCCACGCCGCGAGCGGTACCACCCGCTGGTGCTTCCTCTACACCGGCTCCTCTGACGGCTACGTGAACGTGTGGGAGAAGGAGGCCACGGCGGGGCGGCCAGTGCACGTCGGGTTCCTGAAGGGCCATCGGCTGGCGGTGTTCTGCCTGGCCTCCGGTTGCAGCGGGCGGTTGGTGGTGAGCGGGTCGGAGGATGCGACCATGCGGGTGTGGAGGCGGGAGGGGAAGGGCGGCACGTCGCACACGTGCTTGGCCGTGATCGAGGGGCACCGCGGGCCGGTGCGATGCCTGGCGATGGGCGGCAGCGAGGCGGGGGACGTGGAGGGCAGCATGGTGGTGTACAGCGCCGGGCTGGACAAGAGCGTGAAGGTGTGGAGGATAAGGGTGGTGGGGAAGGAGGAGGAGACGGAGGACGACGACGACGACGGCGCCGAGGAGGTGGAGGAAATAGTAGCAGGGAAGGTCGACGGGGAGGCCGTGAGAGACAAGGTGGAGGCCGAGGAGGAGGTGGTCGGGCTGACACCGGTGTTGTCGCCGGTGTGGGTGGAGAAGCGGCGGCAGACGAGTCGTGGGTGAATTCTGTGATGACTAGGCGAGCGAGCGGTACCTCTGTGTATCTGCATGCATGTACTGTATACTCAACGCGCTATAATTTTGGTTTTTGCTATGACAATCTGGCCACCGTGGCACCATACACCGCTGTCGACCTCCGTTCCCGTATTCAAGGGCGCCCAATACCTCGCCGCCACTGGCCACCTCCCCCAAATCTCAATTCGGGTAGCTCGATGAACCCCAAAAGTCCAAACCCTATCTTGACACCTGGGTAGGGTTGAAGACGACTCTCGCCGGTGGCGTGACGATGGCCAGAGCTGAAGACGAAGACACAATGGCTGCGGGATGGTTGAACCCGACGGCTGCAAATTCAAGAATCAGTGAGACAGCACTCGGCTGTTTTTTCTTTAGCAAGCTCCCCGGGCTAAACGTGCGTGGCTAATGTACCTGGCGCTGCGGCAGACACACCATGCAATTAAATGGACGATGTATGCGTGCGTGCCACATCTTAGGAAAATCTTTTGGAGGAAAACAGTGGTGCTGATCGTTTGGATCAAACGAGATCGATTGAAACTAACTTGCTAGCAGCCTGCCGATCGCTATCGCCGTCTGTGCAAGTCCCCGGCCGGCACCGAGCGTAGAGCGAGTTCGTACTCTTCTTCTTCGCCGACGCCGCCGGTTGCCCGCTCGCCTAGTCGTTAATCATGCCCGTACGTTGTGCCTAAGGCCAACCACATACGGCGGGCGCCGTCCGGCTGTATTGGTTGAGCTAGCTGGGCAGCCGTCGCCAGAAAGCCCCAAGATCGCACCCTAGATCGGCGGATCCCGCATAGCACGCACGTTGCCGGCGCGCGAGTCTCGACACCCCCATTTTGCCCCCGTCGAACACTCGGAGGCGCGCGTGACCAGAGTTCGACCCTGTCTTGCACGGTTCGCCTGTACCTGCGAACAAATGGTCGGCCAAGAACCCGGCCTTGAGGGCAACTGCAATAGTTGAGACAACCACAGTCTCTAATTACTCCTATATCATTCTTAGAGGCAAATATCTTTAAGAGATCGTCTCTAGCATACTTTACAATAACAACATTTCTATATATTTATTTAAAATGAGGCCACATGTCAGTTTTTTTATTCACCAGCTACCATCTCGTCCATCACTCATCCCCCCGTCTCCCTCCCGTCGAAGATTCCCCACCCTCCAGCGCAGCTGACCGCCACCGCCTCCTCCCCCCAAGCGCCGTCGGCCACAGCCCTCTCCCCCTCCTTCCCAAGCATCGCCACCACATGCCACCCTTACCCAACCACCAACGGCCGTTGCCATCTCCCCCACTGTCGTCTATCTCTCCCTCCCCTCCAGTCGCCCTTTTCCCCAACACTATCGGCTGCGCCCCTCCGCGCCACAGACCACAGGCACCTCCTCCATCACCGCTGCATCCTTCTTTGAGATCGCCGGCATTGACCCGACCAGATCTGGTTCACTGACATCTAGATCCAATCGAATCCAGACGTCGATGAGCCAAATGGAGCGATTCTTTGGTGGCCCTCATGTTTGTCGCTGTTGAATCTTTAGTCACCGTTGCCATTGCTAAGCCAGTCATCACCATATCGAGCAGGTTCACACCACCGCGTATCCCCTACAAGCCACACGAGGAATGGACGGTTGCTCTCCAACATCACGTGCGGTCGTCGCTAGACACCTTGTTTCATATGTGCAACCGGTCGTGTGAGGAAATGACCTGTGTTCTCTCTCCTACTTTTTTTCTCTTCCACGAAAGATTTTACTGATATGGTATAGCTAAGAGATAGTTGAAGTAGCATTACCGAAGATGTCGTGAGCTAGGCTAGCTAGGCTTCTACTTTTCTGACAAACTGGGCTGGCTAGTGACTTGTCCCAGGCCCAAGCCATCCCGTCATTTTGAACTGTGGTTGGCTCCTTCCCTTGGCTCTCAGCCTCTCACGCACGTTTCCGGCGTACAATGCAAATTCACCCGGCCAACGGCGTTACTTCCGGCTGGCCGGCCGACGACAGCAATATCTCTACACTACACGCACAACAAATCGACCTTGAATGTGCAGCGTACTAGCAGCAGCACGTACGCACAACGCACGTCAGCTTAATTTGTGCAGCTTGGTCGAACAAGAACGTACGGCGCTGAATTCGATGGCGACCAATTAACGCCGTGAATGCTTGGTAGACTTGCAGCAGGTCTGGCGCCGGCCAGCGCCACCACCGGCGGACCACAGCCGGGCGGGGACCTCTCTCTCTCTCTCTGCTTCGCGAGTTTAAATTGTTCCCTGCCAGGTCTATCTATCCCTGCGAAAGTACTGTCTTTTGATTGGACCGGCAGGCCGAACGTTTCTTTCATCCATTCGATCGATCGGGTGATCATCGTCCCAACAGCACCGGTGCAGTGTTAGTGGCTCATGATGATCTACGGTGGTGCATGCCCGGAAGAAGCATCAGGCTGGACGCCATCATGGTTTTGTCATTGCGAATCGAGTGTACTGTTGTCGATCGATCTGCGAGCATTTACGCGTGTGTATACTGACTGTAGCATGTACGTGCTCTGTATTTATGGAGCACGACAAAGGAATCCCAATCTGTGACGTCAAACACGCACGCTCTGTCGCTGAACCTGCTCGTCGATCGATTCTGCAGCATGGCGCATGCAGCAGCTAC
The DNA here is from genome assembly GCA_017311315.1 of Dendrocalamus latiflorus. Lineage (NCBI taxonomy): Eukaryota > Viridiplantae > Streptophyta > Magnoliopsida > Poales > Poaceae > Dendrocalamus > Dendrocalamus latiflorus. The sequence goes on along the minus strand of CM029666.1, from coordinate 8,359,440 downwards.
GGCACCTGTTTGATATGACATGACTGTGGTTTATAATTTTTAGAAGAAAACTGTTAAAGAATAGCCATATATATGTATATATACATATACATATATATGTATATGTATATATGTATGTATGTATATATGTATAGATCTATATACATATATATATATATGTATATATATGTATGTATGTATATGTATATGTATATATTGTTGGATATCTAGTCAATTTTCGGCATATTTTAATCCAGAAATTTAGCATATAAAACATGACATAGAAAGGTATGAGCGATCTAACAATGATGTACTCATATTCGCTAATGAACAAGGTAACAGCAACATCTATTAACAAATTCATAGCGCACAGAAAATACATCAAAGAAGTTTGCAGTTTATACCCTCGGGCGGGGCCAGTGCCGGAGGCACCAGAGGCGCCGTTACCATCAGTCGACATGATGGCCTATTTGGTGTAGTCGATCGAGGCGTGATGCAGGACGAGGCTTGATGCAGGAAGATGTTCGCAGTGCAGTCCCGCGAACGATTCACCACCAGGAAGTAGATATCGCAGATTGAGTAGTCGCGCCGATGCGCTCCCCAAAAACTTGATCGCCCGCCTACCCGTGCAGGTACACAAACGGACGAAGTTCCGGAGGTCTACTCACCCAGAAACTTGTGCGCGCAAGGTTCTGGACCGGGGATTACAGAGAGCAGCAACAAAAACAGAGAGAGTACTGTTTGTTCGTATCCCTTTTTGTATGGAGAGGAGAGCCTTCTTATGCTCTATTCTCTTGTAACAGCAAAAATGAAGAGACCAGTAACTGCAGCCATTACTCGAAAGTAACCGCAGTTATAAACCACTAGTAACTGCACCGTTACTGCCAACGAATCAGTGCGTTTCAATTTTCGAATAGATAAAGAAAAACGCGCCCGCACCCGACACGCCTGCGCGCACACGCACACGCACGGCTCGACTCGGCGAGGCGAGGCGAGCAAGCGAGCGCGCGCGCGCGTATTGGCTCTCTTCAATTTCACAAGGGGGTTACCTCGTTCCACCTTTTAAAGTGGTATAACTCCCATTCAATTCTCCATATGGGACTAAACAGTTTTTGCACATAGCACTAATAATGGGCCTAGGAATTTCATTTGATTAATTGCTAAATTAAAATGGGCCTCCTATAAGGACCCCCGAAGCTCCCAATGCACTCCTCACACTCCCAATTCTCTCCCCCTCCAGGTAATTGTGCTGCAAACACCCCACCTCGCCGGCGCCGCCTCTTTCGTCCCCATCTCCGACGAAGCTCTCCCCGTCGGTACACGCTACCAGAGGTCAATCCCCGACGCCAACACCATCTCCGGCACCCCGTGAGCTCATCCCCGACCTCCCCGGCGCCTCCCGTGGTCCCTACCCCGCCGGCACCGGAAGTCACCCCCGAACCGCTGCCCCCGCTCGCCGCCGGCCACCACCGTGCGTCCTCGACCCCAGTTGACCTCACCGCCGACACCAGCACACCCGCGGGAACGTGTTTTGACACTCGTCCGAGCCTCCCCGACCACCGCTCGCCGCCGGCGCCGCCGCCTCAACCTCCTCTGCTCTACACCTCCGTCGCCCGGTTCATCACCAACTCCTCCTCCTTTCCGGGCAGGTAATACCCGTAGCCCGACTGGTTGCCATCTCATGCCCTCACCCCGCGCGCCCGCGTTCGAACACCCCAGCCGCAGTACTGTAGGGGATTTTTACCCATTTTTGGCCGGGAGTAGAGAGGGTTAGGGTTAATGATGATCAATTAAGGGCTAATGGTGAGTATGGGCTAGAGTAAGATGGCTAATTAATTTATTTCCTCACTGACATGTGGGACCCGCCATCCGTACATGGCCCACATGTCAGTGGCTGTGGCACAATGAAATAAAATAAGGAAAATAGATTAAAATATAGCAGTGGGACCCACCTGTCATACACACACAGTATAAGCATTAAAATAAAGAAATGAATTAAAATAACAGGGGCCCACGTGTCAAGATTTGCTATTTTATTTTGGATTTTCTGTAACTGAAAACTTGGAATACATGTAACTTATTCATTTTAACACCGATTGGGGTGAAACAAATTTTTAAATTTATCTAAATTCAAAATCTATCCAATGGGACTAAAATCATAATTTTTAGAGTTCGTTTGAATTTCTGGTGATATTTTGAGTGATTGTTGCTTTTCTTTTATTCGGCGCGCGATTAAATAGCGTACGAGGCTCAAGAAGAAGAAGAGGAAGCAGCTGCCCTAGAAGCTTCAGAAGACCAAGACCAAAACCCCCGTGACTCAGGCGAGTCAATACTTTGATCATGTTGAACCTACATTTTCTGCAAATTATTTTGTTTTAAATTATCAAATTGCATGCTGTTATTTCACATACAAATACATGTTTAATTTGAGATTCTAGTTATATGCCCATTGTTACCTTTGCTAATATTACACCTCCTTTGGAATATTTGATTACGTGAACCTTGTCACCCTAGTAAAATTATAGTAGTAACTTTTGAAAATAAGTCCATAATTATACGCCATGCTTAGTACTGCATAGATACTTGGGGGCGCTGAAATGCCCCAAACATTATTGTCATTTTAAATCATGAGAAACTGGTTTGGGCAGTCATGGTGGGAATGACTGGTATATTTTTACATGATTATTTTATGCTCTCAAAAATCCTAACTTGCTAAATATCTGAGCGGATGTCTTGGGGGCTGGTATGTGGTGCGGTGGGAGCACAAATTATGGAGTGTGGTAGAACCGCTCAGATAATACTAAGGACTGAATCTTGTGATGACCTCCTGATGTAAAATAGTACAACCACAAGTCTATAATGGGTACGACCTAGCTGAATAACTTGCAAGGGTTTAGTTCAGATATCACCGAGGAAAGTGGGTGCCAGGGTGTACTGGTTTACTCACAGTGAGGCACAGGGTGTACTGTACTCGCACGGCGCAAGAGGGGGCTTCTGACTGTGGTGGTGTAACCCTTCAGCGGTGAAACCTCAGCGTGGGTGGTGTCTAGCTAGATCGGAGTAAGGTAAAGACTTTGTGATAAATTATCTGGGTCTCATGCCTAAGGAAGCATGTTGGCAACAAAGATAATTCATCTCTTGTGGTGAAAGTGTACAAACTCTGCAGAGTCAAAACTATTCGAATAGCCGTGCCCACGGTCAAGGGCGGACATGGGAACTTACTCGAGATAGTTCTATTTCAAAATGTTTTGTGGGTGGGATGGAAAAGTGAAGGGCAGCGGAAAGCCCTGATTTGAGTTGTCCTGGGTGTCGTCCCAGTGGTAAGTTAAGCGGCTATAACGCTGAAAGATGTTATACGGTGTGATGCCGTATATATGGAAAAATTATGGTGATATTAGGCATATGGTGTGATGCCATATGTATGGAAATTCATGTTAATATTCCTTGAACATTATGATTTGTTCCAAAGCTGCTAGGTCTCAGGAAATTTTATGTATTGTATTTCAAGTAGTGGCATTTCTATTCTTACAAAATAAAATATGGGTGGAATAAACAGGGTCGTGAGTAAAGGAGATGGATGTTTGTAGCATGTACTTAAAGGTATTGGTGGATTCAGGTCGATCATGAATAAGAAATGATAGTGTGGGTTCTGGGAGAAATAAATTAGTGGGGTCCAGTTGAATAGATAGGTTAGATAAATGATCTAATTGAATTTTCAGGAATTTGGAAAAATAATACAAGTATTGGAGTATAATTCTTGATTAGTGATATTCTTGGTGGATATATATAATAGTGAATCATATATTTGGTCAATGATATTCTTGGTGGATGTATACTCAATGATTTTGGAGAATTAGGGAGTGCAAAGGTAATTTGCTGGGTTACTACACTAACGATTAATATAAATTCTTGGAAGATACTGGTGATAATGGTAATTAATAGGAGATGGTCAATTACTAGAGGGATGAATTGAATTTCCGAGAAGATTGGAGGATTCATAACAATTAGTGGATTATAATCTTGGTAAATTGAATTTTCGGTGGAGGTATATTTGTGGATTAGCTAGTGATAGATAATGGAAAATGAGGTTGATTATTGGGTTATGGTTTTGAATCAATGACGAAAAGGATTGAATACGAATGATATCGGTGGATTTGAAAGTAATTATGTTAGAGAATCATTAGAATTCAGAGGTGAGGAGCTGATGAGTAGTAATGACAGGATTGGATTATTAGTAATTCAAAATACAAAGTATGATCGGTGGATTAAATAAATGATGACACTTGCTGTTTGGAGTTTTAGACAACAGTCATTAAAGAAGGTGCATTTTTCCGTGGATTAGGTCAATTTTGGCCATTGTAGTGTGGAGTTAGGTAGCAACTATAACACTTTGATTGAGCAAGGGTAATAATGCTACTAAAGGCGATTTTGGCAAATAAAAATAACCCGAGCCTCTCCTTTGTTAAGCCATGCATACTATTTATTTGCATTCTGTGTATTGGCTCGCGGAGCACGGGGTCGGAGTGCTCACGCTCGCTTTTGCGACAAAAATTCAGATTCAGGAATCAAATTACCTCGCCTCAGCAACAAGATTGGACAAGCTGGCCGAGAAGATGAAGATGTCAAGGGCTAGGTCGCGAACCTCCAGTTGGCTGCCTGTGGGCATGTCCTGAAGGTCCCACCTGTGTGCTTCGTTCTTCCGCTGCTGCAATTTAATGATTTCGGCCTAATCGGCCCATGAGTAAGTCTACTATTATATTTACGCTTCCGCATGATATGTATTTTGATATTCATTACTGTAACTGTGAGCACTATCTACTGATCCAGGGAATTGTGCAGAAAATCACAGAGGAATCCGGATGGTATAATCTGGGTCCTTACAGTTACACTCATCCGCAACTGAATAATGGACTATGCCTTGAATTGACAGTTTTGTGCGAACAAGCTTTACCCAATTCCTTTTGTAGTACTAGGCTGCCTAAAGCATCCCCTCTGGTTGGAGCGTATAAGTCATACTCCATGCCTATTCATGAGTATCTAGAGATCACCCAAATCTCATAGACTGTGACCAGCAGTCGAACTCATATATGTGTGTTCCTTCTAAGATGTCCTGTAGGCCGACATCTCTGCTATAAATAAGCCACTCGGATCACATTGAGGTAAAAACCAACCTGCCATACAGAATAGGAGAGAAGTGCATCACTGAAGAAATGAGCCTTGTAAAGGTCTCTCATTCCAGTCAACCAACAGCTTGTTTCACCATCCTACTTCACGGGATCTCCGATCACGTAGAACAGGTTACCACTATGATACGACTCATGTGGGTCTCAGGCCCATCTCACTCGATGCACTATCTATCACATTACGTGATAAACCCTTTGTAAATTGGTCGGCCAGATTCTTAGCTGTCTGGACATAGTCCAGTGCTATCACTCCGGAGTTTTTCAGCTTTCTGACAGACTTCAACCGCCTCTTAACATGCCTAGATGACTTCATGTTGTCCTTAGAACTGTTCACCTTGATAATTACAGTCTGATTATCACAGTTCATCAGGATAGCCGGTATCGGTTTTTCAACCACCGGCAAATCCATAAGGAGTTCACGAAGCCACTCAGCCTCAACAGTGGCGGTATCTAATGCTGTGAGTTCTGCTTCCATTGTTGACCTTGTTAAGATGGTCTGCTTGCAAGACTTCCAGGAAACAGCACCACCTCCAAGTGTGAACACATATCCACTCGTGGCTTTTATCTCATCGGCATCAGAGATCCAGTTTGAATCACTGTAGCCCTCCAGTACCTTTGGGTACCCAGCATAGTGAATGCCATAGCTCACAGTTGCCTTTAGATAGCACATTACTCTCTCAAGAGCACGCCAATGATCATCTCCCGGATTTGAAACAAACCGGCTTAGCTTGCTCACAGCAAACGAGATGTCAGGCCTCGTAGCACTAGCTAAATACATCAATTAGCCAATGATCTGGGAGTATCTCAATTGATCCCTTGTTATTCTTCGGTTTTTCCTCAATAACACACTAGGATCATAAGGAGTAGAAGCAGGCTTGCAGTCACTATAACCAAAGCGACTCAAGACCTTATCCACATAGTGGGATTGCACGAGTGTAACCCCACCATCACCTTCTCTCAGTAGCTTAATGTTAAGAATCACATCAGCCACTCCCAAATCTTTCATCTCAAAATTCTTGGACAGAAAGTCCTTGACCTCCTCAATCACATTGAGGTTGGTCCCAAAAATCAGTATGTCATCAACATACAAGCACAAGATCACTCATTCTCCCCCACCATAGCGATAGTACACACATTTGTCAGCTTCATTCACAACAAAGCCAGCAGATGTCAAAGTTTTGTCGAACTTCTCATGCCATTGCTTAGGTGCTTGCTTTAGGCCATACAAAGACTTTAACAACTTGCACACCTTTTCTTCTTGACCTTCTACTACAAACCCATCTGGCTGATCCATATAAATCTCCTCCTCCAACTCTCCATTTAGGAAAGTTGTCTTAACGTCCATTTGATGAACGAGAAGACCATGAGAGGCAGCCAGGGCAAGTAGTACTCGAATTGTGGTCAATCGGGCAACAAGTGAATAAGTATCAAAGAAATCCTCGCCTTCTTTCTGGGTATATCCCTTGGCCACAAGTCTTGCCTTGTACTTTTCAATTGTACCATCAGGCCAAAGCTTTTTCTTGAAAACCCATTTACATCCTACAGGTTTACACCCATAAGGACGGTCAACGACCTCCCAAGTTCCATTAGACATAATAGAATCCATCTCACTCCGTACTACTTCCTTCCAATAGTCAGCGTCAGGAGAAGAATATGCCTCTTCAATGGTTCTTGGAGTGTCATCCACGAGGTATACAATGAAATCATCACCAAAAGACTTTGTAGTCCTCTGTCTCTTACTCTTTCGAGTAACTTCATTGTTATCCTCCTCAGGATTTTCCACAGGCGTTTGCTCAACATGTTCTATCGGCACAAAAGAATCAAGGGAAATTATAGGTTCTTGACTAGATAAGCTAGATACATCACTTTTCATAGGAAATTCATTCTCAAAAAATGTAGCATCTCTGGACTCTATGATTGTACCAATACGCACGTCAGGTACTCCAGATTTTATAATTAAGAACCTATAACCCACGTTGTGTATAGCATAACCAAGGAATACACAATCTACGGTTTTTGGTCCAAGTTTGCGTTTCTTGACAATTGGCACGTTAACTTTGGCCAAACATCCCCAGGTGCGCAAGTATGAGAGAGTCAACTTCTTCTTTTCCCATTCCTCGAATGGTGTTACTTCTTTGTTCTTTGTAGGAACTCTATTCAGGACATGACATGCGGTCAATATAGCCTCACCCCACCATTCCTTAGAAAGTCCCGCAGTGTCTAACATGGCGTTAACCAAATCAGTTAGAGTACGGTTCTTTCTTTCGGCAATCCCGTTTGATTCAGGAGAATAGGGAGGCGTCCTCTCATGAATAATTCCATGTTCCTCGTAGAATACAGTAAACTCATTTGAAAAATACTCTCCTCCACGATCAGACCTTACCCGCTTGATTTTCCTTTCAAGTTGGTTTTCTACCTCAGCTTTATAGATCTTAAAGTAATTCAATGCTTAATCTTTTGTTTTCAATAAGTACACGTAGCAAAATCTAGTGCAATCATCTATAAGCGTCATAAAATATTTCTTTCCCCTTTAGTCAACACGCCATTCATCTCGCATAAATCAGAATGAATGAGTTCTAACGGTGCCAAATTCCTCGCCTCTTTTGCTGCCTTGTGAGGCTTGCGAGGTTGTTTCGATTGAACACACGCATGGCACTTAGAACCTTTGACCAAAGTGAATTTCGGGATTAAACTCATATTAGCTAAGCGCGTCATACACCCAAAATTAACATGACAAAGTCGTGAATGCCAAACATTAGACTCATCATCATCATTACACACATGGTTCACAATTTTATTACAGGAATCCATCAAAGAAAAACGGAACAAACCTCCGCTCTCATAGCCTTTACCAACAAATGTTCCATACTTAGACACGACACATTTATTGGACTCAAAAGCAAGCCTAAAACCATCTCTACATAGTAGAGATCCGCTAACGAGATTCTTCTTTATGGAGGGGACATGCTGCACGTTCTTCAACTGCACGGTCTTTCCCGAAGTAAACTTCAGATCGACCGTACCAACACCATGAACAGCTGCATGCGATCCGTTCCCCATCAACAAGGAGCAACCTCGACCGACCTGATAAGATGAAAACAAGGAAATATCAGCACAAATATGAATATTAGCACCAATGTCAACCCACCACTCAGGTGATTGACAAACAGAAAGAACTGTAGGTAAATAATTACCGTACCCCGATGTTCCTCCAGCGTCACTAATAACCATGTTGGCAGACTTCTTCTGCTTATCCTTGCGATCTGGACAATCCTTAGCCCAATGGCCAGAATCGCCACACACAAAGCAGCTGCCCTTTCCTTTGCCTTTCTTCTTAAACTCAGTGGTAGCCTTGGGCTTGACAAAAGGCTTATTTTTCTTTTTGTTGTGGAAAGCCTGAGGATTCTTCTTCTGCACCAAATTGGCGCCAGAACCTCCCTCAGCAGCAACTTTCTTGCCACGAGTATCTTTTGCCCTCGCCTTCTCTTCAACACCAAGAGTGCCAATGAGATCAGTAACACTGAACTCCTGCCTCTTGTGCTTTAGAGAAGTAGCAAAATCCGACCAAGAGGGTGGTAACTTGGTGATAATACCGCCAGCCACAAACTTGTCCGGTAACTCGCACTTATTGTTCTCAAGCTCCTTTGCCAGCGCCTGAATCTCATGAGCTTGCTCTACTACAGAACGGTCATCGACTATCTTGTAGTCATAGAACTGCTCCATGACATACAGCTCACTGCCAGCATCAGAAACTCCGAACTTGGCCTCAAGTGCATTCCACATATCTTTGCCCGTAGGCAAATGCATGTACACATCCACAATGTTATCCGCCAGTATGTTGACAAGTGCACCTCGGAAAAAGTTATCCGCTACATTGAACTTGCGTTCATCCTCATCAGACAGAGGCTCAGCGGGCTTTCCTTGTGCAACATGAAAACATTCCATGGCAGTAAACCACAGGATCGCGCGTGCACACCATCTCTTAAAATTTGAACCATCAAACGGATGGTGTGGCTTAAGCGACGCAGCAAAGCCAACTAGCGAAAAAGACCTATCAAGTTTTTGGATTGTTGGAGATCTAGTCAATTTTCGGCATATTTTAATCCAGAAATTTAGCATATAAAACATGACATAGAAAGGTATGAGCGATCTAACAATGATGTACTCATATTCGCTAATGAACAAGGTAACAGCAATATCTATTAACAAATTCATAGCTCACAGAAAATACATTAAAGAAGTTTGCAGTTTATACCCTCGGGCGGGGCCAGTGCCGGAGGCACCGTTACCATCAGTCGACATGATGCCCTATTTGGTGTAGTCGATCGAGGCGTGATGCAGGAAGATGTTCGCAGTGCAGTCCCGCGAACGATTCACCACCAGGAAGTAGATGTCGCAGATTGAGTAGTCGCGCCGATGCGCTCCCCAAAAACTTGATCGCCCGCCTACCCGTGCAGGTACACAAACGGACGAAGCTGCACCGTTACTGCCAGCGAATCAGTGCGTTTCGATTTTCGAATAGATAAAAAAAACGCGCCCGCACCCGACACGCACGCGCACGGCGCGGCGCGGCGCGGCGAGCGAGCGAGCGCGCGCGCGTATTGGCTCTCTTCAATTTCACAAGGGGGTTACCTCGTTCCACCTTTTAAAGTGGTATAACTCCCATTCAATTCTCCATATGGGACTAAACAGTTTTTGCACATAGCAATAATAATGGGCCTAGGAATTTCATTTGATTAATTGCTAAATTAAAATGGGCCAATCCCAATTAATCCAACATATATATGTATGTATATACCTATACATGTATATACATATACACACATATATATATACATATATATATACATATATATATACATATACATATGACAATGCAGTGGCATTACCCGTCTGACAATTGAGTCACAAAAGGCAAAGAAAAAATCCGAGCGTATCACTACTCAGAACAATGAAGTCGCCCTGAATTTAAATCTAACAGCCCCATGGATTCGAATACGGGTACGGCGGTGCCTATCTGATGCGGATTTGCCCCGTTCCACGTAGAGCTCTCACGCAGATGAACGGCCCCAGCCAAAGCAGTAGCATTACTGTAACGTTCTTATTTTTGAAGGTGCTAGTAATTCAATTGAACAGTTACAGAGTACTGGAAGGCGTAGGCGATGGTGGCATGGGCGGGACGGGAGGGGAGGACAAGCAGCGTGGTTATCTGAGGGTATGTTCTTTTTAGCTGCAGCTTGTGGTTTTTGGCTGCGGCCTGTGATTTTTGGACTGTTTGTACAAGAGATTACAGAGTAATAGAAACTCTTGTGCGATTTTTGCTGATATAAATTAAGTCAGTAAAGTATGTACTACAATTAACTAGTAGACCGTATCTTAAAAAAATATTATGTTTAAAAATTAGTTATTGTAGAAAAGTCAAAAAACTGCTTTTAGACCCGATGGAGAGGAATGGGGACACGCGCCAGAGAAGTTCTTCCCACAGTTGTCAGCTTCGTGCGTGCAGCTGGACAGGGCGCACGGCCAACGAATCCCAAGGCTTCAGCAAGACTCACGACGCCGTGCGTGCTAATCAATACCCGCTGCGGCCTGGGGTTTGCGGGCTAAACATAAAACCGCACCGTGCTGCCGCGGGCGCCAGCGCCATCACCGGCGGACCACACAGCCAGCCGGCCGGGCAGGGACCTCTCTGGCCTCCGGCGCCAACTCTCAATTAACGCGAGGTTGTTCCGTGTAACGTCTCTGCAAAATCTCCTCCCGCGCTTCATCGAATTTTTTGTATGGATAATCCCTTTTTTATTCGAAAATACATAAATATACCCACGAGAATTTTTTTTACAAAAATAGTCTCCAGTCGCCGCCCCATTGGGCGACTTCTGCCTTTCGCCCAACCGGGAAGCGACATTTAGGAAATGTGTGAACTGTTGGGCGACTTATACAGTCGCTCTACGGTTGAGCGACTGTAATTTCAGTCGCTGTATGGTTGAGCGACTGAAATTGCAGTCGCTCAACCGTAGGGCGACAGGAGTGGATGCCACTTATTCCACCGCCTGCCGCCCACTAGCAACCACTTTTCCCTCATTTCCCCCATTCTGCGCAGAGAGCCAGAGAGAAGAAGAGAGGAAGAGGAAGGGGAGAAAAGAGGGATGAGGGAAGAAAAGGAGGAGTGGGGAGAAGAGAAGGAGAGGAGGACAGGGTTGAAGGAGGAGGTGAGGGCGGAAGAAGGAGTTCAAGCTATTCCATCGATTGGATCCAGGTATTTTTGTTAATTAGGTTGTATTTACACTATTGTTTAGATGAAATATTGGTGTTAGTAAAAATTGTAGATGTAGTATACATTTTGTAGTATAGAAATTTGACTACCCTTTTTAGTATGGAAAGTTTAGTTTAGTGTTGAACGATGTTATTTGACATGTCGTAAATTTCAATCGTACATGTAGGTCTACATCATTAATGGCCAGTACTACATTGAGAGTGTATTATGGTGCTAGAATGATTCGTGAAGGTCCGAATGGTGTGGATTTAAGCGATTTTCCGCAAGTCACTCTCGTACTTCCCGATGACGAGAATGCTGGAATGACAGATGTTTAGCATTGGCTGACCGAGAGTTTTTCATTGGACCCCGAGGTGTGCAGCGTCGTTGTGCAAGGGCTTTGGAGCCGGTCTCCCACTGACATCAGATGGGAGTTGAAGACATTGGTGCGCTCAGCTTCGTGGAAGGGATTTGTGCAAGGGTGCCGACGCCGTTGATACGAGTGTGTCCTGCTTGTGCAACCGTGCTCACTACAAGCAGCTGCGCAAGCTCGTGCGTCCGCCTATGCTTCGGGAGGTGCTAGCAGCTCGGGCGGCCGCACGTTGGTGGAGCTGATGAAGTTGCTCGTGATGAAGGCAATGCGGTACATGGAGGAGAGTTACAGCTGTCAAGCTATAGAGACGGAACTGGGCAAGCAGATGAAGGAGAGCATAATGAGTATATCGTGCAGCAGATGGAATCTGATGACCAGAGGGCATGTGATGAAGAGCAAGCTGTAGAGGACGACGAGGAGGATAGTTCGGATGATGAAGAAGTTCCTATTCCCCAGGAATGGAACCGGTTTAATGCGGAGGGTGTTTCCGCCCATGATGAACATGAATCACCATGGGAGTATCATGAGACAGAGGTTCGGGTGCATGCTACGTTTGCTGACAAGGAAGCGCTGCAGGATGCCATCAAGCTTTGGGCCCTCTCAATGCAACGGACATTTCGCGTCGTCAAATCAAGCCAGGAGCAGTACACTGTGAAGTGCGAGCAGGCTGGTTGTCCTTGGAGGGTGCACGCACGTAGACCGAAGTATGACACTCACTGGATTGTGTCCAAGGTGGAGCCGCACTCCTGCATTCTGAACACTGTCTTGGCGAGGCATCGTAACCTGACGTCCGGATTTATAGCCAATTTGATGTATGGGGAGATAGTGGAGAAGAGAGATATTGCGGCAACGCATATTGTGGTAGCTATCGAGAATAAATTCAAGTATAAGATTAGCTACGCGAAGGCGTGGCATGCCAAGCAAAAGGCGTTGGAAAAACGTTTTGGCACTTTCGAGGCGGCGTACGACAACCTTCCTCGTATGCTTAAGGTGTTGCAACAAAGGAACCCGGGCACGTACATCGCCGTGCACGAGAAGCCGTCCATAAGTCCACCGGGATTTGCAGTGTTGTAGAGAGCATTGTTTACATTTGGTGCTATCATTGAAGCATTCAAGCACATGCTGTCAGTGATCTCTATAGATGGGACCTTCTTGACAGGCAAATACAAAGGGCAGCTCTTGACGGTCATAGGCGTTGACGGTAACAATCAAATATTGCCGCTGGCTATTGCATTTGTGGAGAGCGAGAATTATGAGAGCTGGCTGTGGTTTCTCAGACATGTGAAGGCTGGAGTTGTAGGCAGCCGTCCTGGTGTGTGCGTAATCCATGATCGCCACGCCGGGATTATAAAGGCGATACGAAAACTTCAAGAAGACCCTGAGGAGAGCGTTCCTTGGCCGGACATGAGGAACTGGTGGTGCAGTCGTCACTTAGGGGCAAACTTTTTCAAGCAATTCCCGAAACAATCTTTGATGAAGCTATTCAAGAGGCTGGCTAGGTAGAACCAGCAAAGAAAATTTGATGCTTTATGGGGGTTGTTGGATGAGCACACCAGGAAGAACGTCGACGAGAGGAGCAAGGGGCCGGTCATTCCTGGGGCGGCACAACCGCAATGCTTGGCAGCAATCGATGAGTCTAACCCAAGTGGTCCAAGAAGGAGGAGCGCGCGAAACATCAAGTGCTTCTCGCAGTGGATCGAGGGCGAACCATTGGAGAAGTGGTCGTTGTTGCACGACACGGATGGCGCAAGGTACGGAATAATGACAAGTAACCTTGCCGAGGTGTACAATTGGGTTCTCAGGGGTCTCCGTTCTCAGCCCCTTGTCGCCATCGTGGAAGGTGTTCTTCACAGCACAATCCGCTACTTCAGGGAGAGGCACGCGAGTGCCGCACTTCATGCGGCCAATCCCGGAGTCCTGTATTCGTCAAAAATTACCACGTACATGGAGACGAAGGCACAAAAGGGTCAATTGCACACAGTGCATGTCATGGGCAACAGGGAGCATCGTTTCGAGGTGATACTCCGTGACAGAGCCGGATTTGGGACATCTCGTTCACTTATTACTCACGAGGTATGCCTTGGAGATCATGCAAACGAACCTAACTGCACATGCAACAAGCTTAAGTTGTTACACAGGCCATGCTCTCATGTCCTCGCTGCATGTGGAACCGTGGGCATGGATCCTTCCAACTTCGTGTCCGAGTACTTTTTTAAGGAGACAATACTGCAAGCTTGGTGTGGGGAGCTCCGGGGGTTCAGGGCGGTGGGAAACTTCACCACTTTGGACATTTCAGCGAGGACCTGGGTTCCGGATATTAACATGCTAAAGGGTGGGAAGGGTCGGCGACAGAGCCGACGTATTAGAAATGACATGGACGAATCACAAGCTGAAACATCTGGTGCACGTTGTGGGCGATGCGGTCAGGAGGGGCACACAGCTAGACGATGCAATGCATGTCCGGATCAGTAGTTGGTGTTGTAATGAATGCTAAATTTCATGTACCATTTGTAAACCTTGTATGTTACATCCCTTTTCTGTAATGCACTTATTTACATGGAGGGTCCATAAGCAATAAAAAAATGTACTATTAGTAATTTGTACCCCGGAGCGTGGGCATCGGAAGAAACGGCGCCCGCCATCGTTCGGCCCTTCCAGGACCTGCACGACCACGTACTCATTGTGTCTGCATTTCGGCCACGCTGGTTGCGCACGCCGGCTTGGTACCAAGCGGTACTGTGGTCCGAACATCTCCCTCCTTTCCAAGGGAAGGTCTTCCTTCGGTGACCCATATCCGACTGGCCCCTCATCTTCCGCCATGGTATGTTCTTTGTTCGATTTACAGGGTTTTCTGGCTACAACTTCATGGGACCTCTACCGTGCTATTTATATCGAATGGCGGGACAAAAGATGGCTGCTTTGCCCAGAGACATGACAAAAGCGCTCAGCTTTACTCGGTGAGATGACAACACATGCCAGCTTTACGCAGTGATATGACAAATCGGGGCAGCTTTGCTTAGTCAGATGACAACACATGCCAGGCCTATCGCTACTGAAACCAACAAAATAGGGGCGTAGGCTGTAGCCTTTACAGTGAGTGTTCACGTCATAGGCATGTATCCTTTCCAGTGAGTTTTCATGTCACCTTTGCTTGTTGTTTCAGAAATATAGGCTACACGCTCTGAAAAGCCTACATACGGACATTTATTGCTACACTGGAATCCTGAAAAAGCGAAAAGATTCGTACTACCTCCTCTCCATGGACTATGCCCACTGCACCAGATAACCTGCCTACATAAAGGCATCCTATGTCTTCCATACCACATCTCCTCCTCAAGCCTTCACAATACTACTACACAACAATGTCTTCCTGGAGGTCCGACCCATTTGGAGTGCCGGAATGTCATGAGCGCCCGAAGTGCCATTGCGGCTTTAGGACGATGTTGGGAGTCTGGACGGATCGAGTACAACGAGCCAAATACGGCCGTAGGTTCTTCAAGTGTCCAGACCTGGATGATGACTTCGTGGTAACGACAACAATTAAATCATTTGTTTCTCGTTATCGTTTTTCAACTTGATCCATGACATCTACCACGCCACACATAGGCTTGCAGGTTCATCGAATAGGTGGATCGGGTGCCGCCGGCATGGCCACAGAACCGGGCAGTGGAGGTGGAAAACAAAGGACAATACTTTGTCAAGATGACTCAGGCTCGCGAGGTGGAACGACAGATGCGGCGTGAGCAAGAGCGCCGCGTGAGGGTGGACCAAATCCGTCTGAAGGGCAAGGAGGATGAGCTGCAAAGGAGGCGGGAGCAGCTAAGTCTGCGTGAAGCAGCCATCAAGCGTCAGGAGGAAGAGCTTCAAGCTCGGGAGGCAGCTCTCAAGTCCAAGAATGACAGGAAAAAGGATGCAGCGGAGCCATCTTCAAGGCGCGATAAAAAGGGGAAACAACCACGCTACACCCAGTAGACAAAATGTTATGAGCAGTTGAGTGGGTTAGTCGCATATCATGCTATATGTTATGCATGTAATAAAATTGTACGCGGCATGTTATGAAGTTTATTTCTATTCACATAAGGTTATTATCTCGTGTGTTCGCATTCAATGATTCAGATAGCAAGTCATTTAACAATATTAACATACTCTTGGTACACTAATTTTTAGTAACATAAAAATATCACTTACCAATGTATATATCAAACGTTCTACAGTCAATTGTTCTTAAAAAAAATTTCGCAAAATTTTAAATGCACCTACAATATACAATAAACATAACCTTTTATTACAACTATACCATATTTTTTTCCAGTTTAAAACTACAAAATTGACAAAACTCTAAAATTTCACGGGGATTGCCTAAAGTCGCCCATCCATTGGGCGACTGCGCTTATAAGTCGCCCATCCATTGGGCGACTACTATGAAGTCGCTTAACAGGAAAGCGACTACTTGCAGTCGCTCAATCATCGAGCGACAGATATTTTGTCGCTTCCCGGTTGGGCGAAAGGCAGAAGTCGCCCAATGGGGCGGCGACTGGAGACTATTTTTGTAAAAAAAAATTCTCGCGGGTATATTTATGTATTTTCGAATAAAAAAGGGATTATCCGTACAAAAAATTCCGCTTCATAGCATTGACAGGCGCCATCAAGAAACGCCGGCGATGCATAAGCATGATGTCATGTGTTAGATCCTGTTGTTGCCAAATTTTGGCAGATAAAATAGTCGGCTGTATTAATATGGAATTGGGCAAGGTCAAGGAACCAAGACGGCACGAAAGATTTGGAAATACAGGAGGATTGTCCGTGGAGGAACCGAGGAATCGACGAGAGAAAGCCGACTAAGGAAAGAATAAAGAGGAAGCTTGAGCCATTTTGAGAAATTCTTTCTGAACAAGGGAAAGATTGAAGCGGAATGGAAACGCCGAGGAGAAATAGAAGGTTTGAAGATGGGCAGGGATTTTCTCGAAGGAAATGTTGGACCAACACAAAGAAGACAACTTGAAGCAGAATACATGGTTGAATTGTCCGTTTTAGGTTTTAGTATTGACTATTCATGTTTTATACCCAGTATCAATGAAAATACCTGCACACAGCAACCCTTACTTTTTTCTGCATTAGGAGTAGTTTTGTAGCCAGTGGATCCAATCCTTCATGTAATTCAACTTTGTTCATCAATTGATCGATTTTGAGTTACTTTTTTGTCCGTCGTCGACTTTGTTGATTTTCTAAAAAATCGGTTGGCACATTACATATATTGGATGCGGTGCTGCTATCAAGAATTTTTCGGCGGAAACTAAAGAACAATGCTGAGAATATCATTGATTCATATGTGTTGAACAATTAGCAATCATATCGAGCTGAGATTTATATTTACGAAAGGTTGCATTTTATCCCTCAAGCATCTTTGCCTAAGCGGTTAGACCGGCATGGAAGCTGCGGTCTAACCGGCCAGCGCGGTCGAATGGGCTGAGGGTTGGTGGTCTGACCAATAGCCAGCCGTCAGTGTGATCGACCATGGTAGCAGTCATATTGAGGTTGTGGTACGATCGAAAAATAGTTGACGGTAGCTATTTTTCAGAAGAAGTACTGTTTTGCAGGCCAAGTCAAAGCGGTATGACCGACCAAGGAGGCAGTCTAACTAGAGTGAGCTTGGCAGTCTGAT
Organism: Dendrocalamus latiflorus; assembly: GCA_017311315.1. Taxonomy (NCBI): domain Eukaryota; kingdom Viridiplantae; phylum Streptophyta; class Magnoliopsida; order Poales; family Poaceae; genus Dendrocalamus; species Dendrocalamus latiflorus. Next base: position 8,341,990 of record CM029666.1, on the reverse strand, counting down.
AGACCACTAGGGTGGTAGTATACACAAGTTTCTCTTTCTCTGTTCTCTCTCACGAACATGCTAAAAGTTATAAACCATAGGCATAGACCATAAGCCGTAACAAAAAAAAACAACTCAGCTTCTCCCTTAGCATTGCCATCGAAAATGCCATCGGTCATCACTCCTCACTAGCCCATCTAGAAGCTAGAACACTTGATAATGAACTAGATATCCTACGAAGAATTTCAGGGCCCAACAACATCTGCAATTCATCAACATATGCAAGCCAGAATAAAAATAGTACAGGAACAAACGAAATGCTGAAACAAGAAAAGAATCGGTGTATTCCGTATTTCCACGAAGAAAACCTTATGAAAAGCATAAACATGCACACAAATCCACAATTACCCCAAGGGAAAAAGAACTCGCATGGCCACGTGGCTCGTGACCTACAAATTAACCCAAAGCTCATACACGCGGTCCACTCCAAACACTTAATCATTCGCTGTATAACTGTATAACCGTAGAAACAGCTTGCCGGTGCGATTCAACGGCCCAAAACTTACCGAGAGCTCCCGTCCCGTGCGTGTCGTCGTTTCACTCCTGGGGCAGCGGCTGGTGGGTGCCGACGATCATGAACAGGCGCTCGTAGACCACCACGGCGAGGGGCCCGCCGGCCAGGGGGCCGACCCAGTAGACCCAGTGGTGCGTCCAGACGCCGGTGGCCAGCGCGGGCCCGAAGGACCGCGCCGGGTTCATGGACGCGCCGGTGAGCGCGCCGCCGGCGACGGTGTTGGCGCCGACGAGGAGGCCGGTGAGCAGCGGGCCGATCCCCGGCGCCGACTTCCTCGGGCTCGGGTCGAGGATGGTCGCGCAGATGACGAACAGCAGCGTGAAGGTGAACACGGCCTCCGCGAGCACGCCCTGGGCCGGGCCCACGCCCTCTGCCAGCGTGTGCACCGGAGTGGCCTGCAATGTGACACGTAGGACGTATATATGTGACAGCATGCCGTATTGCCATGCATCCGTGTGCATGGGAAACTGCGTACGTACCAGTCCGCCGGTGAGGCACCTGAGCAGGAGGCAGGCGAGGGAGGAGCCGAGCAGCTGGGCGAGGATGTAGAGGCCGGAGCGGAAGAGGGTGATCTGGCCGCCGACGGCGAGGCTGAGCGTGACGGCGGGGTTGAGGTGGCCGCCGGAGATGTGGAACCCGGCCGTGGCCAGCACCGCCACCACCAGCGCCTGCGCCACTGCCGCCGCCGTCAGCGCCGACGTCTGATCGGCTGCTCCGGCCGTCTTTCCTGGCAAACAATGAACGGGGAATTAACGCGCGCGACCGGTTTGTCGTTCCGATCGACTTCTGAGTTACTGGTTTGATTCAGTGTGTTGCATGCACGGGATCGGAAGCGGCCATCAGCACCAAAGAGGGAATAAATGGTATTGGTACGTATTGAAATCACGTACGTGCTAGCTAATGAAAATGTCCGTATGTTAGCACTGGGAGTGTCGATCCCTAGCACGTGACGCTCACCGTGGAAATGAATTTATGTACGTGGCAATTAATGGAACTTTCGTGTATGGTAACACACATGAGAATTGCACCCTGGTTATCATGTCAACACACACAAGTTCTATATATCATTATCATTACTATTATAAAATAATAAGTTGGTAATTGTACATCTGTGCTGTTCTATTCCTTTGACTTCTCATCACTCTTCACTTTTCAATCAATTAAAGCAACTATCTTTCATAGCATAATTCTTTATATATCTAATAAATTTTGTTATAACGTACTTGCTGCTGCGCATGAATTACTCCCGTTCACGAGTGATCTATGTTGACATGTTCCCCAGATGTTGACACGTTCCCTAGAGGTGGGTTTGATTGCTTATACAAAGTGGTAAGATATTTCTGGATCTTGTTCAACTCTTACATGATATACATGACGCTTGACTGTGATTACAGACTTCAGCGTCACCGTTTGCTTACCTTGTGGATCTTGTGCAGTCTGTCTACGAGAACCAGAAACGGTGGATCACCTCTTCAGATTTTTCACGTACACCATGATGCGTTTTTGCAAGACAAAATCTAGCTGGTATCGCATTCTCGCTTGGATTGGCTGTGTGGTGCTGACTCCTAGGTACAGGCGCACAAGGGTTGCAACTTGCAAGATTGGTGGCTTGATGCGAGAGAACGTGTTGCAGCATAAAGAAGAAAAGGATTCGATTCCAGTGTAATGCCTAGAACTTGGATGATACGCAAACTGGAAGGAACTCAACCCTTCAATGGATGCATCTTTTCTTACGTGTGGTTATATATAATTTCCACAAAAACGAATGAAAGTGTATCCAGCCATTAAGTTTTGACACGCTCTCTCCAACGTGGCAAGAAAAATTACTCCAGGCACCTGCCACTTTGGAGTATTGGAGATGGCCACTTTGTGGTTTATTACCCTTTGTCCCTTGAGGATGGTAACTTCCTTTCAGCCAGAAATGACGCGTAGCTTCCCTACGCCTTCTTTTTTTTTTAAAAAAAAAAAGAAATACTATAGAGTAAGCTTACACAGGTGTTTTTAGTGTCCCCGCCGTAAGCATACACATGTGTCGATCGCGTACTACGTACAATCCACGTGTGCACTAGCTAACTAGTAAATGGTCCTATTCTTTTAGGATTTTTTTCGGTACATTATACTAGTAGTAGAAATAAAATATGACCGTCAATTTGTGAGAATATTATATATTTTTGTTTTTCAACTTGATTTTTTAGAAGGGTATTTGGGACTATCTTATGCGAGCTAGTGGTCACCAGGTGACAGGCGACGAGAGCCAAGTCGTTCTCCCCGGCGACAGTGCCCTTAATGCGCTCGACGGTGCAAGCGATGAGGCTGTTGATGGTGGCACGGAGCCCAGTGAGAGCTTGGCGGTTGGCATCGAGTCGACGAGTATCTGGAACACCACGGTGAGGAGCGATCCGTCGACCTCTGCGGCAGCGGCGGCGTTGACCGGCCCATCGGGCAGGATGGAGAATCTTGACATCAGCAACACGACATAGTCCGGGTCCCCGCTATTGAGCATGATGTTCATGGCGACGATGTCGACGGGTGCATAGATGACGTAGGATCATGTGGCGTTCGTGCAGCACTCCTACAAGATCATCATGTTGCTCTGGTTCGAGTTGGCATTTTGCTGTTAGAGTGATCTCAGGGCTTTGGCCCAACGGCCAAAGCCCATCCCTTGACCGCGCCCTGATCGGGGGCGCCCAGCCCGTTTGGCTGGTGGGCCCCTGTCGCCAGCGCTATAAATACAGAGGTGGGGCCCGGGCGGCACGCATCACGAAGTTGACCGCGCCGCCGTCACCCCACCGACAAAACCCTAGACCGATCTGTTAGAGGGGGCGCTGAAGCGACGGGAAACGCCACTGGTCTCCTTCACCGGATCTCCGACGCCGCCGCCAGAAGCCGCCACCGCCCGGGACGCGCCGCCGCCAAGGAGCTCCACGTCCTTCCCCGACCGTCGCTGCCCGTGCGCAGATCTTCACCGCCGAACCCGAGATGGCCTCCTCCTCCTCCAACGCGTCGGAAGGTTGGTACCTCTCTCTCTCTCTCTCGGTAGAACATCAAGAACCCTAGAGAAAGAAGACCCCGCTAGATCTAACCTAGAAGATCCTAAAACCTAGACCTAACATTGGTATCAGAGCGACTAGGCGTAGATCTGAGATGGGGAAAAAGAAAAGAAAGAAAAGAGGGGAAGGAAGAACCCTAACCCTACCCCGAACCCTAACCCTAGAAAAGAAACGGCTGGGCTTACCTGGCCGTCGTCGCCGAGCCGTCGTCGTCGTTGGCGTGCGGGAGACCGGACGAGCCGTGGGCTCGCCGGCGCTCCACGTGCGGGCCGCCGACGACTGCGCGGGACCAGATCCGAGCACGCCGCGCGCGTGCAAAGGGGCGCCGACACGGAGCCGCTCGACGGCGGCGCGCTCCCTCTCAGAGGAGCGCGCACACCGGCGAGAGGGCCCGCGGCGGCGCCGTCTTCTCCCTCTGCGGTGGCTGGACGAGGTCGCCGCCGCCGCTCTCGGGTGCGAGGCAGAAGAGGGGAGAGGAGAATGGGGTTAGGGTTTCGGGGGTGTCCGCCGCGGCTGTTTTGTTCCGCCGAGAACGCCGCGCAGCCGTCGGATGCGATCCGACGGCTGAGATCAGCACCGAGCGCACGCGGGCGAGATTCGGCCCAGGCGGGCGAAAGAAATCCCGGCCCAGGCCCAGGTTGCGGCCGCCAGCGCGGTCGGCCACAAGGAACGGGAACCGTCGGATGTGAATCCGACGGCCTGGGCACGCGGGGAGCGCGAGGCGGCGCTGCGATGCGCAGGACGGGCCGCTGGATCGCGCGTGGACGGCTGAGATTAGCTGGGCCGCGGCGCTGTTTGGCGTCAGCGCGGGCGCGCGCGCGTGAGGCCGGGCGGCGCAGGCCGAGTGGGCCGCGGGCGCGTCGTGACCGCGCGCGGGAGAGCGCAGGCCGAGCGGGCCGCCGAGGCCGCGCGCGGGCAGGCCGCCGTGGGCTGAGCAGGCCGAACAGGCCGAAATGCCGATTTGAACAGTAAAATCCGAATTTTGATGTTTAATGATTTTCAGAAGCATTTTTGATGAATTTGATTGAAATTTGATCCAAATCTCTGTAAATTTTTGCACCAACGTGTATATTTTTTTTCAGAGATTAAATATTACGGTATAATGCTTCTGAATATTGAATTATTTTTTTAGAATAATTACAGTTTCCGCTGCAAAAGTCAATATTGATTGTTTTTCATTATTAAATTCGAACCAACGGGAGAATTTAATTTTGGAAAAATAGACAAAATTCCCAGAGATTTATGATACTGTTATTTTCTGACCAACGTTGTTAATATCAGTATTATAAATTTTTTAAAGTTGATTTCATGCATTATTTCTATTTCTGCCCAACGGTGATGTAGATTTAATGTATGATAGAATTGTTTTTTAAATTGTATGTCGTATTTTTGACCAACGTTGAAAATAAGGCATATGATTTTGATGTTACGTTCTCACTGTATTTGAAATATTTTTCAGGAGGATACAACTTAATGAGTTGTATTAGAGAAATCCCCACTCTCAAAGGTGATAATTATGGAGAGTGGAAGAAAAAGTTAGATTTAGCTTTTATCTTGGCTGAGGTGGACTGGGTCCTCACTACAGCACGTCCCACTGAGCCTTTGGCGCCAGTGAGGGAACAGAATGAGGATGACACTGCATGGCAGAAAAGACAGAGGGATCATGCTCCCTTACAGATGTCTTATGATCTTGATCATAAGAAATGGACCACAGCCAATAAGAAATGTATGGCTGTGATAAAGAACACAATTGAGCCTGCTATTCTGGGCTCAATTGCAGAGTGTGACACTGTCACTGAATACCTTGACAAAATAAAGAGTCAGTTCACTGGCTCTTCAAAGACTTATGCTACACAGCTGATTAAGCAGCTGGTAACAGAGAGGTATTCTGGCGGTGGCAATGGCATAAGAGAGCACATTCTTAGAATGAGCAACTTGGCATCTAAACTTAAACCGATGGATTTGGCTCTCAAGGATGAGTTCCTTATTCATTTGGTTTTTGCTTCTTTGCCAAAAGAGTTTGACACTTTTGTTGTCAACTATAATATGCAGCCCGAAAAATGGGACATGGAAAAGTGCATAGCCATGTGCGTGCAAGAGGAGGAAAGAATCAAATCCTCACATGGTGGTGCTATAAACTTTGTGAGGGAAAACAAGAAAAAGAATTATAACAGTAACCCCTTCTCAAAGAACAAGGGCAAAGCCTCTGTACATCAGCCTCAACAGAACAAATTTGCTGTAGACAAAGACCAGTGCCTTCACTGCAAGAAGACGGGACACTACAAGAAGGATTGTCCTGACTATTTAAAGATGATAATGGCTAAGAAAGGTGAGAACATTATTACCTTTATTAATGAATGCCTGTATGTGAAATATTCGAAATCCACTTGGTGGATTGACTCAGGAGCAACTGTTCATGTTGCTAATTCTTTACAGGGATTCCGTTCGACGAGGACTACGCAAAGAAAAGAAAGATGCGTTAAAGTCGCAAATGGAGTCGAAGCTGAAGTTGAAGCCGTTGGCGATCTTTCATTAGAATTAGCTAATGGCTCCACTCTTCTACTTAGAGATGTCCTTTTTGTACCCTCTTTACAGAGGAATTTGATTAGTGTATCAAATTTGGACAAAGATGGTTATGATTGCAATTTTGGAAATGGCAAGTGCGAAATAATGTTTAATAAAGAATGTGTTGGTATTGCCATATTACAGAATAAGCTTTATTTGTTATCATTGTGTAATGATGTGAATGTCGTATGCGATAATGAGAACGTTGCGTGCGAGAAAGTGATTGAATCCTCGTCTACGAATGCAAACAGAAAACGAAAGAGAACTCTAGATGAGTCGTCGAAATTATGGCACTGTCGTTTAGGCCATATTTCGAGGGGGAGAATAGAAAGACTAGTAAAGAATGATATTCTTCCTCCATTAGAGTTCTCAGACTTAGAACAATGCAGAGAATGCATTAAAGGAAAATATGTAAAGAAAATAAAGAAAGATGCTAAAAGAAGCACAGGAGTTCTACAAATTATTCACACAGATATTTGTGGTCCTTTTCCTGTGAAAAGTGTGGATGGATATGACTCGTTCATAACATTCACAGATGATTACTCCCGTTATGGACATATTTATCCAATTAAAGAAAGAAATGAAGCCTTGGATAAATTCAAGATATTTAAGGCTGAAATTGAAAACCAACACGATTTAAAGATTAAGATAGTCCGATCTGATCGTGGGGGGGAGTACTACGGTCGACATACCCCATATGGACAAGTTCCTGGACCTTTTGCGAGGTTTTTACAGGAAAATGGAATAGTGGCCCAGTATTCGATGCCGGGCGAACCTCAGCAAAATGGAGTAGCTGAAAGACGCAACCGTACCCTGATGGATATGGTGCGAAGCATGATGAGCTATTCCACACTCCCATTGAGTTTATGGATGGAGGCGTTGAAAACCGCCATTCATATTCTCAACAGAGTGCCTAGTAAGTCGGTGCCCAAAACACCGTACGAGTTGTGGACAGGAAGAGTTCCCTCACTAAAGCACTTACGTGTGTAGGGGAGTCCTGCTGAGGCTAAAGTATTTAACCCAAACCTTGGGAAACTTGATCCCAAAACAGTAAGTTGTCATTTCATTGGCTACCCTGAAAAGTCAAAAGGTTATCGTTTCTACTGTCCAGACAGATACACAAAGTTTGTAGAAACGAGACATGCTGTCTTCTTAGAGGATGAAATGATGAGGGGGAGCATGGTAGCTCGAGAGATTGACCTTGAAGAGAAGCGGGTGTTTGCGCCCACTCCGATGATTCAAGAGCCATTCTTCACACTACCTGCTGTCGCTGCACCGACGGTGCAAGACACTGTGGTGCCAGCACCTGTTATTGTTCCTTCCGTGGCACCAATGAATGAGAATGAAGAACCTGTTCTTCAGGATCATATAGAACCTATTGCCACAGATGAGGGGGAGCAACAGCAGCCTCAAACAGTAGATGTACCAAATGAGGAGGCCCCGAGGAGGTCTCAAAGAGTAAGAAGATCAGCTATTTCTGATGATTATCAGATTTATAATACAGAGGAATTTCAAATGGAGGATGATCCCACCTCATTTGAAGAAGCCATGAGAAGCGAAAATTCCTCAAAATGGCTTGAGGCCATGGAAGAGGAAATGAGGTCCATGAAGACTAATAAAGTCTGGGACTTAGAAATTATTCCTAAAGGAGCCAAAACAGTAGGCTGTAAATGGGTCTACAAGACTAAACATGACTCCCAAGGGAATGTAGAAAGACATAAAGCGCGACTTGTGGCAAAAGGCTTTACGCAAAGAGAAGGGATTGATTACAATGAGACATTTTCTCCAGTCTCATGTAAAGATTCCTTCAGAATCATAATGGCATTAGTAGCACATTATGATTTAGAGTTACATCAGATGGATGTAAAGACGGCATTTCTTAATGGGGATTTGGAGGAAAATGTTTACATGGCACAACCGAAAGGTTTTGTCGTGGAAGGAAATGAAAGAATGGGATGCCGCCTAAAGAAATCGATTTATGGGTTAAAGCAAGCTTCAAGACAGTGGTACTTGAAGTTTGACAGTACAATAAGAAAATTTGGGTTTAAAGAGAATGTAGAGGACAACTGTGTTTATGCAAAGTTTAAAGATGGGAAGTTTATCTTCCTAATCCTGTATGTGGATGATATCCTGCTAGCTAGTAGTGATGTTAGTCTGCTACTGGAGACAAAGAAGTTTTTGTCCTCAAACTTCGATATGAAAGATCTTGGTGAAGCTTCATTCGTTCTAGGGATCGAAATTCACCGAGATAGAAACAAAGGGGTATTGGGACTGTCACAAAAGGCATACATAGAGAAAGTCTTAAAGAAATTTGGTATGCATAAATGTAGTCCATCACCTGCACCTATAGTCAAGGGCGACAGATATGGGGATTTTCAATGCCCCAGGAACCAGTACGAGCTCGAACAAATGAAATCGGTTCCATATGCTTCAGCTGTCGGAAGCTTACAGTATGCTCAAGTGTGCACACGCCCTGACTTAGCATTTGTTACCGGGTTACTTGGCAGATTCCAGAGCAATCCTGGAATAGAACATTGGAAATTGATAAAGAAAGTCTTGCGTTATTTGCAAGGAACAAAAGGCCTCATGATGACATACAGAAGATCAGATTTACTCCATATAGTGGGGTATACAGATTCTGATTTTGCGGGAGATGATAGAAAGTCTACATCCGGATATGTATTCACTCTCGCTGGAGGAGCTATATCGTGGAAAAGCTCAAAGCAAACGGTCACTACATCGTCCACAATGTATGCCGAGTTTGTAGCATGTTATGAGGCTACGGGGCAGGTGAACTGGCTAAAGAAGTTCATACCCGGTTTAAAAGTGGTTGACGACATCAATAGACCACTTAAGTTGTACTGCGATAATGAACCCGCAGTAACGTATGCCCACAACAATAAGTCAAGTGGTGCTGCCAAACACATTGACATAAAGTACTATGTTGTGAAAGATAAAGTTCGGGATCAAATTATAAGTCTTGAGCACATAAGTACCGCAAAGATGCTAGCGGATCCGCTTACCAAAGGCTTACCACCCAACGTGTTCAGAGAACATGTAGCCGGCATGGGTTTAAGGGAAAGCCTATGATTCCTGGACTAAAAGATGGCCCAAAGATTAAAGTAACTGTTTCAGAACAGAGAGGTGTATTGTAACTGTTGAATCTATCGGCGATTGACCGTGACGATGAGACATGTTCTATGCACTAATTTGTGATGGAATGTGTAAAGTCAAAAGTAATTAAAGATAAAGTATAGATTGAGATCAAGGGGGAGAATGTTAGAGTGATCTCAGGGCTTTGGCCCATCCCTTGACCGCGCCCTGATCGGGGGCGCCCAGCCCGTTTGGCTGGTGGGCCCCTGTCGCCAGCGCTATAAATACAGAGGTGGGGGCCGGGCGGCACGCATCACGAAGTTGACCGCGCCGCCGTCACCCCACCGACAAAACCCTAGACCGATCTGTTAGAGGGGGCGCTGAAGCGACGGGAAACGCCACTGGTCTCCTTCACCGGATCTCCGACGCCGCCGCCAGAAGCCGCCACCGCCCGGGACGCGCCGCCGCCAAGGAGCTCCACGTCCTTCCCCGACCGTCGCTGCCCGTGCGCAGATCTTCACCGCCGAACCCGAGATGGCCTCCTCCTCCTCCAACGCGTCGGAAGGTTGGTACCTCTCTCTCTCTCTCTCGGTAGAACATCAAGAACCCTAGAGAAAGAAGACCCCGCTAGATCTAACCTAGAAGATCCTAAAACCTAGACCTAACATTTGCACCATGCAATGCAATGCATGTACGTGCGTGCATGTCATCCATGGCTGGCCATGAGAGATTGCTTGAAGAAGCAATTGATTAGTGGAGTGTATATATATATATATATATATATATATATATATATATATATATATATATATATATATATATATATATATATATATATATATATATATATATATATATATATATATATATATATATATATATATATATATATATATATATAATGACGTTGACGTGGAGGAGGGTGACGGCGTTGCCATGGTCCCTATCGTTGGCAATGTGAGCCATCTCCTAGGTGACGCCGCCGTTGGAAAGGATGTCCCACTCGCTGCGGGTGGAGTCGACATGGAGGAAGTGGAAGGCGCGGGCGGGCAGCACAGGGATGCCTGAGGTCATCGACGCTCTTGCGCGTCATCACACACATGTCCTCGGCACCGCTGCCGGAGAGCGTCATCCATGGGTGCGTCATCGACGCCTACACCCCCGTCGCAGAAGCTTGCCACTATCCGCTTTGCCAGCTTCATCTGTTCAACATGCTCCTCCGCCCCTCCGCCTTCGTGATCACCCCGATGTCGTCGGAGGCATGTTACTGGCCATGGCGCTCGCACTGCCATGCGCCGCCGTAGGTGATCCCGACGAGAGTGTCACTAGGTTCCGCATGATTTCCAGCGAGATTGGGCACACGAAGTCGCGAAAATTAATCTCATGCCACTTATTTCGTTTACAATTTTACCCTTTTGAAAATTCTACTACTAGTAGTGTGGATGGTAGTATAATTAAATTCTAACTAATCTGAACCATTGAATCGCATTGATTGGATAGCTCATATTCATTTTAAGGTACCATAAAAGAGCTCTTCTTTTAAGTTACAATGGATGGTTTTTAACTATGACTAATAGCTTAGCTTTTGTCTGTGTTTTTTGATACTGTGGCAGACGACGGAGATACCAACACAGACGACACACATAATTTTAGACATGGAAAGTAATTTGGAGAAGAGACCCCGATAAATCGCTTAAAAATCGTTTTATTTATTTTGGTTTTTGGAGGAGTTAAAGCCAAAAACCATAAAACCAAAACAAAAAGAACAGGTCCGACGCAAATAAATGGACCGAACACTGTTCTAAATACTTGTGCACTGCAAGGAGCAAACAAATCTAGCCAATAGCAGACGACGACCACATATGTTGTTCTTGTACCGGCAAGGACGATAATTCAACGAACGAACGAACGAACGTACCCTCTTTTCCCTTGAGAGAGTTGAGAAAGGCACAGTGATTAAGTACCATACCGGCAGCCATGACGGCGCCGACGCCGATGAAGACGAAGAGGAAGGTGAGGACGAGCTCGCCGAGCACGCCCCGGAGGCAGCCGGGCTCCGATGCCTCGCCGCGGTGGCCGAGCTCCAGGTTCGTCATCGGCAAAGGCATACACAGACGCGATCGATGTATTTCTAGAGGGGAAAGGCGATCGAATATCGATCGATCTGAAGTTGATGGCACAGGATGAGCGCCCTGAAGTCGTTTCTTCACTGGAAACCGCTATATATAGGGAGGATATTTTTTAGAAATTTTTAACTCATTATTTATGGTTTATATCTTTCTCTGAATAAACAAACGGGTAATTTCTTTGTTGTTTTTTAAAACAGATTTTCAAGATAGTTTTTTAAAATAATTTATCATATTTAATTTATTTATATAAATACTTGTATTAAAACTAAATAAATCATTAACTTTAGTTGAAAAAACCTATTGTTTGTAGGGGTCTTAGAAGTCAAAGAGCTTATAATGGTGCGCCTCAAATTCTCGATGGGCTGCAAGTAGCTATGCACGTGCGTCAGGAACATGTGCACGTAGGCGGTTTCTATGTTACAACAGTACGTAGTGGTTTATGGCTGAAATTATACTGTAGTTGATTGAAATTGTACTCTAGCTAAAGGTGATTTATTTGGCATAATGAATTTTAAAAAAATAAAAATAGAAAAATATGTTAGCTCATCACAGACAATGCAAACGAATACAGGTAAAAAGAACCGGCAAAAAGCTCAAAAAAGTCAAAAGTTCAGAAAAGGACGAAATTTATGAATAGTAAAAAAATAAGCCAGAAACTAGAAGCTTAAGCTGAAATTTATAAATAGTAAAAATAAGTCAGAAACCAGAAAAGGTCGTTAACTAGGTTTTACTTTTGGAACGTGTCTTTTTTCACGACCTCTTTTGCATTTGTTTTGGGGGTTTTGGATATGCATCAGAAGTGCAGCGTTTAAGCATATGCCTTTTTCCATGTAGGCCTCTGAACGGCTCATATAAGATGTATATGCTCGCTACTTTTGTTCATGCCAATTGGAACATCTTTAGGGATGTTGACGTGGACTTTGGCCAAATTTGAGCCATGGCATGTCGAGTCAACTGTTCAGTAAGACACTGTATCTAGATGCGTAATTAATACTATACATAAGCTAAAATTTTGTTTACTAGCATTGTTCCAATGGCGAAAGAAATGCAACCGACCTCAAATCGAATCAGCCAGCCAGCAGACATGACGCGGAGTGGACGGTTAAAGCAAAAGTAAATTGCTCATTTTTTCTTATTAGTTTAAAATTTTGAGTGAATTAGTTGATACATATAATTCAATATGGCATCAGAACTAAAAGGTTTTGAGTTCAAAACCCAACTAGCGTAATTAAAAATAATAATTACAGCTTTCTTCTATTCCACGTCCTAAAAAAATAATAATTGCAGTCTACTTCTATTTCACTTCTTAGACTGGTGCATACACATGAGAGGAAGATCTTAGTCCTGAGGGTGCCTACACATGAGTGGAAGTGCTAAAGTATAAGTAAATTGTTTGTCTTTCTTCATCTACTTAAGTTTTTTGGGTTAACTGATTGGAGTATGCAACTCAATATTCAACAAGTAAATTATCCATCTTTTCTCATCAATTTAAACTTTTGGATGAACTAATTAATACATATAACTCAATATAGACCTCACTCTAGTGCATGAACAAACAATCACTCGCTCTGGTCCATGAACAAACAATCACATCGAGTTGCTTAAAGCTCTCTGTTTTTATGTGCCTTTTGTTTTTAGCTTCTTCGAATGATAAAATAAATAGGACGATTTCTTAAAACGGATTTTCGAAATGGGCTTTTGAATCTTAAACCATGTCAACGTCTGCATCGATATCTTCGTTGTCTGCTGCCGTTTCAAAAAATATAGATAAAAATTATTAATCGTAACCATAAACCATTAGCCACATCTCAAAATAACAAGGCTTAAATGTCGAGCCAGGATTGCTGCTCGTCGAATAGAGTGACTCTTCCTTGGTCCTTACTAAAATTTTCTTTCAAGATCCATGAACACAAACAATCACGCCGATGTCCATATAATCTCCATACAATCCATTCAGATCTCTCCAAGCCTGCGCGCAGTCACTATCGCTGAAAATAAAACGCTACACCTTACTCTGAAAGTCTGAGGTTAGGTTCTTTTCGATTGCGATATGTAGCTGTGACTATGGCTTATGGTTGAATCCGTTGTATTCTTTTGGCTCATAGTTTATAACTTACGGCTAAAACTGTTATATTCTTTTGGATTTATAGCTTATGACTTATTGCTGATTTTGCTAAATATAGCAGGGAAACAAAATGTTATACTGGAAAGCGAATGCGCGAAAGCATTGATGTTTCCTAACAAAGAGACGATAAGGCAAAAGGCCACTACGTATGATGAAACGAGACTAAATGTTTACAAACATAATTTCACATACAAACCCCCGACAAACATTATTCCGTGCATACAAACATACATGACCCATGGTGAGCACATAAATAGAAACTACTCGTATGGATGTCGTGCGACGAGATTGTATGAAATGGTATCTCGTACATGATCTATGTACGCGTGTCCATTCCCCTCTACCTCTGTTGGCTCTGTCGTGCTATCTAGTTCGTTGGTCATGTAGCTAAGCCTTAGGGTAGAATCTTCGAAATCCCAATTCCCCAACATCGTGTCAATGATAAAATTGTGTGGTGCTATAGTGGCAAAAATTATCTGTGTCTACCGCTCTATTGGATATGGATTTATGTTGTGTAGTATGCGCTATTTCGTTTTCAACACGCCGAACGTCCGTTTGATAATGTCGCGGAGCGGTGAATGGTGAAAGTTGAACGTCTCTTTCCGCTTGCGTGGCCGTGGCCTACTCCCGAAGTCCATCACATGGTACAGGGTGTTTCTGTAAGGGGTAAGGTATGCTGTTCTGTTCGGATACCTAAAGTCGATAAAGTAATATTTATTTGCAATGATGTACAAAGAAAATGGGTTCGAAAAGTATTGCGCGCTAATAATGAAAACCATTTGCTGGTCAAGGTCATCCTAGAGAAAGGTGTCGGAACAAATAGAAAAAATCGGCCTAACATATCTCTCAGGATCCACGTACGGCTTTAGAGCAACTCCAGCAGTAGCCCTCAAAACAGGGCCCCTACTTTTCATTTGAGGGCTCCCCCTACTTTTGAGGGCCCTGTTTTTTTGCATCTACTCCAACAGCACCCCTCAAATTTAAGCCCTCAAATCCATTCCACTACAACTGACACATGGGACCCACTCCTCATTCTCTCCCTCCTCGTCCGCCTCCTCGCATCCTCCGACGACGGCGAGGCCGAGGAGCTCGTCCGCCTCCTCGCATCCTCACCGTGCGCGCCATGCGTCGGGAGTCGGGGAAGAGGAGCCGCCGAGGAGGACGGTGGCGGCGCGGGGCGCGGTGGCAGCGCGGGAGGAATCGCCGGGGAGCGGTGGTGGCGCGGGAGGAAAGAGGCGGGCGGGGAAAGAGGCGGGCGGAGGAGAGCGGGGAGGCGGGCGTCGGCGGCTGAGGGGACCTGGCGGGTGGGGAGGCGGGCGGCGCACTCGGGAGGGAGGCGCGCGGGGAGGGAGGCGGGCGGCACGCTCGGGAGGGGAAAGAGGCGGGCGGGGAAAACGACTCAACAGTATTTTGAGGGCTTGGCCTAGAGCCCCCAGGAATGAGGGCTGAAGGGGGGATTTGAGGGGCCTCTCAAATTTGAGGGCTCTAGTAGAGGCCCTGCTGGACCTCTATTTTTACCTCAATCCCTCAAATATGAGGTTTGATGGCTCAAGTAGGGGCCCTACTGGAGTTGCTCTTAGACTTCCTACGAAGTCCAACACGTACGGTTCTTTTTTTTTCCGTATTCGTTTTGCGTTGTCCGTGATGAGCTATCATATTTTTTATTTTTAATTTATTTCAAATTTAATTACGCCAAATAAGCCACCTAACTACAGTGAAATTTTGACCCACTACAGTATAATTTTATCTATAAATAAGTTACAGCTTTTCAGCCTAACCAACCGTGGTCTAAGCCATAGACGACGCGAAAAGTTGTTTCGAACCCGGTCTGAGCTCCGGTACGATCTCGACGTCAAAACGCACCGGACCACCAATGGCGTCGCGTGGCTTCAATCCGGACATGTCGTGGTGTCTGTCAGGTCGTGCTCCTTACCTTAAAAGCACATAATCTTGAGATCTTTGGAGCTTGGACTGACGGGAAAGAACAAACGGTCGTTGCATCCGGTGAGAGGCGACGAATGAAATGCTATTGCCTCCGGTTCGGAGTTGGGACACATATATCAATCTCCGTCCTTCGGCAAGTTGATCGTCGTGTCACTCTCCACTGGAAAGAGAAGCAACAGGAGGCCACTGGCTTGGCTTAAGGGGGTGTTTGAGACTGCTCCACAAACTCTGCTCCACGAATTCTGCCGAGTTTGTGGAGCACCTCTTTAGGTGCTCTCACAACTCCACCTTTTTTTCCTCGAACAGAGTGCGTGAAGCTGAACCTGTTTGGCTAAAAAACATAGAGCGGAGCTGAAAAACGTGGAGTGGAGCAGTCCCAAACACCCCCTAAGTAGCTAGCTTAGCTCAGTCGAGCTGTCCCGCTTGTTTGCATTTTAGTTTTTGACTTTTAGTTTCTAATTTTCTTTTTTCTTTTTTTAGATTTTTAGGTTTTTGTCTGTATTTATTTGTATTATCTGTGTTGAGCTAACTTTTTCTGTTTTAATTCTTTTTAAATTAATTATATCAAAAAACTATAAAGCAGATACATTATAAAATAAAACATCTATAATATTAAATAGTGAAAAATAAGCTAAAATAAACAACACGTTAGTCGTCTCCTTTTAGTTGGCGAAGTCCGTGCGAAATGGATTGGTTTAGGGAAAAGTTGCTGGATTTGAACTGCTTTGCGCCGAAATTCAACCAACCGGAACCTTTTTTTATTCACTGGCGCTTCCATCAATGGGCTATTAAGGTGGAATCCGATGGCTCAACTGCTCTGATCGCAATCTCGCTTGTGGGTTAACCCATTTTGCACGAACCGGCTTTTTGTAGAAGATGTTGAGAAAAAAAAAGTAGTGAAGAGGGTATCGCTGGGACTTTTGGCTTTTCTGATAAGCTCCACAAGTTACATTAATTTATATTCGGAGGGTTGAATTAAAGGTTGTTCGTATTGACTTTTGCTTGCAGCTTTTAGCTATAATTTATAATTTTTGATTAAAAATAAATAGTAGTGGCGGAAAGAAATAACTTTAATAAGAAGAGCGCGAGCAGTAAAGAAAGTGAGGGAGAGATACATGCGTGTGACGGGAGCGAGAGAAGTATGATGTATGATGCACACATGATCCTCTGTTTTATCCTTAAACAAAACGGTAGCAAAAAAGTAAAGAAGTTATTTTAAAAAAATAGATATTTATATTAGCTTTTTTTTAAAGGAGAAATCAGAACTAAAAATCACTAGGAACAAATAGCTAACGTACTCCACTGAGTGATGCCAACCTTCGGTGAGCCCCCAAAATGTGAACAGTGACCCATATGTCAAAAGGCTAAAACTAATGGGCCAACGGTAGCAGAAAACAGAAAAGAAAAGAAAGATAACAGATTGGGACTCACTAACCGTCCAAGTTGGACCTAGCCCATGAAGAGCACTCTTAGCCCAATACGACATTACTACCAACACGAGTGCACACAGACCACAGCTTGGCCCAAAACCAACCTAGGTAAATTACTACACCATTTAAATTACACCCCATTCACCTTCCCCAGAGGAACAATATTGTTTCTCCCAATGTTTCTCAAAGTTTTTGGGGCTGGCCTATTCATCAGGTAGTTAAGTTGAGTTTCTAAACCACTGGATCAGAATCAGACTCAGATATACGCATATCTTAAAGCTAAAACAATGACCAGAAAAATAGACTTCAAAAAAAAATCAGACAACTTACGAATAGCAAAACCGAAGTTCTTATTCGCTAACCCAAAGATCACAACTAGAGAGTACGAACTGCGAAGGCTCAAAGCAATGAACCTTTTCTACCGACCAGCATACAAATGCAATCAGTTCCCTTAACACTTATTTTGCACGGCATTAATTAAGGTCTAAAACCCTGCATCGTCCCTGGGAAGCGGCTCGTGGCCGGCCCGGACCATGAACAAGTTTTCGTAGACCAGCCCGGCGAGCGGCCCACCGATCAGAGGTCCGACCCAGTAGACCCAGTGGTAGGCCCAGTCCCCGGCGGCGAGCGCGGGGCCGAAGGATCGGGCCGGGTTCATGGACGCGCCGGAGAAGGGCCCGCCGGCGAGGATGTTGGCGCCGACGACCAGGCCCACCAGCAGCGGGCCGAGGCAGCCGATGCTCCGCCGCTGGTCCACGACGGTCGCGTACACCGAGAAGAGCAGTGAGAAGGTGAGCACCGCCTCCATGAGGACGCCCTGCACGGCGCCCACACCCGCCGCGAGCGCGTGCACCGGCGTCGCCGCGCCGCCGGTGAGGAAGGTGAGGAGGAGGCAGGCGAGGGAGGAGCCGAGCAGCTGGGCGAGGGCGTAGAGCGCGGAGCGGAAGAGCGTGATGTGGCCGCCGACGGCGAGCCCGAGCGTGACGGCCGGGTTGATGTGGCCGCCGGAGACGTGCAGCCCCGCCGACACCATGACGGCCACCACCAGCGCGTGGGCTAGCGCCACCGCCGTCAGGCCCATGATCGTGTCGGCGCCGCCGGCCAGCCTGCCTGCATACACGCATGTAGTTTCAGACTTTCAGTACATCTGTACATGCGTGATGCATGGATATTCTTCAGAGAAAGAAAAAAAGGAAAGAAACGCGCGGGGTATGCACGTACCGGCGGCCATGGCGGAGCCGACGCCGGAGAAGACGAAGAGGAAGGTGAGCACAAGCTCGGCGAGCACGGCGCGTACGCAGCCGGCCTCGGTGGCCTCGCGGTGGTGGCCGAGCGCGAGCTTCGCCATGTCAAGCTAGCTCTATCTACTTTTGATGTCTCTACGTACGTGACAGCGCGCGCGCGCGTCAGTGTGGGTGATCTGTCGTCACAGCTGATCGCACACTGAGCGAGATCCGAGTTGGATGCTCAAGTGTAGGAGCTGACGCTGGTCATATATAGGATGGTTGGTGGCAGACGACGCATGCGTAATAACAGAGGTTAGGTTGATGTCCTCGCGTTACTTACATCTTCCAACCATGGTTATCATACCCCGGACTGCCCCAGCGGTTGGACCGAAAAAACCTATACCCAGAAGATATGTCGGGTCAGATACGCTCATAGGACCGCTGATGAAGTTGATCTAGAAAAACCCGATCGACCTGGCTGGGTTTTACGTGAACCGGCTGACCCGGCCAGTTTTGACCGACCTAGCCGGGTTTTGTTCATGAGGCCAAAAGACATGAATAATCTCAAATTAAATAAATTCTTAAGAGAAAACAGATGGGCAAAATTGTCTTTTGGGATATGAGCTACTAGCTAGGGGTTTTTTTCTTCACTTTTTGACTTGGGAGATTGGATCATATCCCTCCCTTTAGTTGGGAAATTGAGGATTTACCCTTCACATCTCAATGACACGTGGGGTCATCATAAGTCACTGACACGTGGGCCAGGAGGGTAAATCCTCAATTTCCATCTAAATAGAGGGTATATGATCAATTTTTTCTTTTGACTTACCCATTTGGCCACATTACCCAGCCATGCACCCATTGTGCCGCCGCCACTGAGCCAATCGCCTCTACACTCCACAATCCACACCGGCGCTCCACCACGGTCTTCCACACCGGCGCTCCACCTCCAGCTAGCAGGGCTCCTCCAACAGTAGGCCATCCTCTTCCCGCCGCGCCCTCCCCGCCTGTGGTGCTCTATGGAGAGGGAAGACAAATCCTGCTTGGAGCTATTGTACACAAATTTTTGATGGTAAATCGAAGGTCATTTGTTCATTTTGTCAGAAGAATTTTAGGGAAGGAGGAATAAATCGATTTAAACAACACCTAGCTGGATTAAAAGGAGATGTAGAAGGATGCAAGAAGGTCAAACCAGATGTACAGGGTCCGGCTCCACACTAAACTTCTGGAGATCTTCAATTCACACACTATATTAGAAGCTAATTAATCTGGACTAGGATTTTTTCCGAGAACACGCGAAAACTTTGGGCAGCTTTGTGTTAAAGGAGCGAATTAGAGTGGGGCGAATAGTCTGAGCCATCTCCATCTTAGATTGTCTCAAATTATATTCCTGTGGTTGTGGTGACCGATGCAGACAACAATGAGAGTCTGAGGCTCTGAGCCATCTCCATCTTAGATCGTCTCAAATTATATTCCTGTGGTTGTGGTGACCGATGCAGACAACAATGAGATGGATCATCTTGGTAGCGGAATTGTGGTACAGGACAGAATGCATTTAGTATCTGTTTGGCTTTGGCAGCCCCCTGCGAGAGTGTAAGGGAAATGGTACTCTAGGTGACCCAATAAATTTTGATTGGATCTGGATATCTGCTCTCAGCTGGTTCAGAAAATTACAACAAGTACGTAGTACACATGGCACAAGTGAGTGAAACCCTCCTTAGCTACGCACTGGAAATCAAAAGTCAGAACATGCCGCGCCTAAACAAGGGGCATGGATTAGTTGTCCGAGTATGGATCTCAGATAGTTGAAATCTTATGATCATGTGGTATCCTGCCACTCTTAGCACCCATAGAAATCGGGAAAAAGTTTCTACGTTCCAAACAAGGCTTTAGCGTACGAAATAGATAGTATAGGCACAGTTGGGTACGCAGTGACAGAGATGCAGCACCCCTGCCGTCAGATCAAACACCTAGAGTTCGTGCCGTCACAAGTTTACAGCTCCTGAACAGCAAAACGTAGACGAAAAGGCGGCCCGGCCCTATCAAGAAAGCAGTAGAAAGCAACGCCGCATTGGTGAAGCACTTTCTTCTTCTTCTTCTTCTTCAGCGGCGGCATGATTGGCCTGCGGCGCAGTGCCGAAGTGGACTTCAACACCATCACATGACATGCCGCTCCCAGACCGACGGCAACCACTCTCCAATCGATCGTTGCGTTTGCGTCTCTCTCTCTCTCTCGCTCTTTTCATCAGTGGCCTAAGCTTTTCCATCCGCCTGTGATTTTCGAACAAATAATAGAGGAGCAGGCAGTGCCATTTCGTAGTCGGACAGCAGGCACCGTCACTAGGCGTAGCTAGGCCGGCCTACATGGCAACCTCAGAAAACAGAACGGCGTGAAGAACTTGCAATCCCGACCGTCTGTCTGACGGCACCGGGAGTGCCTGCTCCTGATAGCGTGCACTTTCCCCGGTCGACCTGCACGACAGCACGAGTCCATGCCCATGGCTGTGTAGTGTAGCAGACCGGCTGCTATGGAAGGTACTTTTTTTTCCGTGGCTTATGACTTATGAATTTTGTTTGAACACGAGTGTTTGTACGAACGATCGAATACTAATGAACCGATAAATTGTTTTAAAATTTCTATTCTAATAAACTGTTTTAAAATAATAATAAAAAAACTGTTCTACCTATCTGTTTAAGAGAACTAAGACCTGGCTATACTTGGCTAGTGAGGCAGACTGCACGAGATGGCTGATGGCATCGTCCACGTTGTGTGGTGCAACCCGCTTGTCCTCCCATCTCTCCATTAGGGCAAACAGGAAAAGCGGCCTACATATGTGCCCCCACGCGAGAAAGCAATCCGCGTGGGCGACGGACGGCTCCGCTCCAATAACACGCGCCGTTGGTTTGTCTGAAGCAATCATCCTCTGAGGACGCGATGACTTCTCTTATCTCTCCTCTTCTCTCTCTTTCAGCTCAGTTTTTAGATGATCTCTACTCCTTAAAAGGAGGAGTTCAAGGTGATGATGCATCCTACACCCCTTCTGACAAAAAAAATACTCTGTCTAACATATGGGCCCACCCATCCCTCCTCACGCGGTCACGCCCGTGCGCCCCCACCCCACCCCCACCGAATCCGTGCGCTCCTCCCCCTGATTTCTCCCTCGCCTCCTCCCTCCACTCCGCCGTCGCCTCCTCCCCCGCCCTCCGCTCTGCCGCCGCATCCTCCTCCCCCCACCCCGCGCCGCCGCCACCTCCTCCTCCTGCCCACACCGCGCCGCCGCCTCCTCCCCTGCCCTCGCCGCCCCCGCGCCCCGGTGGGCTCCCGCGGTCCTGCCCCTCGCCGGCTCGTCGCCCCCGCGCCACGGCCGGCTCCCCCGCCCCCGGGCCCCGTTAGATCTGGCTCTCCTGACTCCCGGTGGCCTGGCCCTCGCCGTCGCCGCCCCCACGCCTCGGTCCGGCTCTCGCGCCCCCGGATCTTCCTCGGTCGCGGTCAGATCTACCTCCCTTGGCCGCGACGGAGTTAGATGCGGCGGCGGCCCGGTGAGGACGTGCAGAGCGGTTGGTCGCTGCGGCGGTTCGGGCGAGGAAGGCGTTGGGTTGGCGGTGAGGTCCGGTTTCTTGAGGTTGGGACGAGTTCTTGGGTTGCCGCGCGCGTAGCTGTCTGTCGCGAAGGTGGCGGCGTCCTGGGTGGCGGTGGAGCGAGGCCGGGAGAGGCGGAGTTCCGTGCTGCATTGGGTGAGAGCAAGGCGGCGGGTTCTTGAAGTTGGTGGTGGATTTGAGGCGTGGGGGATTTGGATGGTTGCCGCGTAGGTTCTTGGCTCCTGGGCTCCGTTGGTCCATGGTCGATGGGGTAGAAGCTGTGGATGGTGCGCGCCACCACGACGGTCCTGCTGTGGACGTGCATCGTGCAGCTCACCGCCGTCGGAGACACGTGGGGCCCCCGCGTGCTCAAGGGCTGGCCGTCGTGTCTCACGGCGCCCGAGGAGGCAGCCGTGCTTGCCCGTTGGCTCAGATTGTTGGGAGTGCCGGTTCCTGGACAACGCCCCGGCCGCTGCTCCCGAGGTGCTTTCTTGGCCGGGCTCGCCGTTGGCAACCCACCATCGCCGGTGCGTCGCCCAGCCGCTGTTCGGCTCGCCTCCTCGTGCTCCACATCTTCGCACCGCCGCCGCCCCATCCCACCTCGCCCCCACCCCATCCCATCCCTGCCTTCTTCCACGAGGGATGTGTTTACAGCGCGCGGCGGCAGTTGGAGGAGACCGTGCAGCATTGTCCAGATCCGCCCGGATCTAGACTTCAGCGGTGCGGATCCGTCACCACCTCCTCCTCCAGCGGCACAAGGCCCCGCTAGCACTGCAAATCCGGCAGCCGGACCGCCGCAGCCGCTGAGCTCCGAATCCCTACCTCTTCCACCGCTTGCCAGATTTGACGCCACCATATTTGGTTGCCTGGAACCGTACGCCATCCGTTATCACCCGGGGCTCTCCTCCGATGTCGTCCCCATCCTCTGACCGCTGCCTGCAGATCCTCCCCGACGGCCCACGGCCTCCTCGTGCGCCGTCACCGTCTCCCTGCACCGCCGGCCTCCTATCCCCAGCACCACCATCCCCGGTGTGTCACCCAGCCGCTGTTTGGCTCGCCTCCTCATGCTCCACATTTCCCGCTTCGTTCGTGCACATGGAGCCCTACGCCTTCTCCTCTCCTGTGCGCGCATTCATTCGCATCTCTGAGCAAGGAAAGATGCAGGTAGGGAAATGATTGCCTGTCTAACGTTTGATTGCATATTTTGCAGCTAACAAGTGTAGTTTAGAGATAGACTACAAGCAATTTATTTATATATCCAAACATTGCCATTTAGTTGGCTGATGCACCTCAATCGGTGCTAGAAGTTATGAAGTTGCCAAAAAAATGTTGTTTTTGATTTTCACAACAATTATAGGAACATCCATAAAAAAATCTATGTTCGAATTAGCCTGGATCTTTAAGGTGCTAACCTGTTGTTTGCATTTTTGCATGGTTCGTCGAACGGTGGGTTGTGCCATTCTCTAATTGGGTTGCCCTCGCCGCTGCCGTTTGGGCGACAATTCAGATAATTGTTTCTGCCATGGTGTTTAGATGAATTAATTTATAGGTGTGATTAATTTGGATCAGTTTCTTTGATGTCATATTGAATTGTTTGGAGCATGGTCTCTTGGCTGGGCCTTCAGATGATACTTTGTAACCTGGTGTAAACTACTGTTTGTTTCTTGATTAGGAAGCGCTGATATATTTTTTGGTTTGTGAATTGCTCATAATTTTGAAGGGAAGACTAACAGCTAGCAACATTTTATCCCTGTCACTATAGTTTGTTTTGTCTACTTAGTTCTTACCAAGTCGTATTATTTTTGTAGTATGCAAGGTTTAAAAGGAGGATAGCTGTAGAAGATTTGAACAAAAGGTGGAAGCATCTTATACTGAACAAACTTCTGATAGAAGTTTGGCCCAATTACATGGAACCGAAACTAGCAAAGAGGTTTCAATCTACTTTTGAGGTCAGCTTCTGCATCCTTTCTGGATATTTGTTCTCTATAGCTCTTGAGCACCAGAGTTCTAGGAAACTAATGTACTGTGATTTATGGAAGAATTCTATTATACTTAATAATTTTGTGCTTATATGTAATCTAGCAGTCGACAGTTCTAAAAGTTTTAGCACTTCACATCCAGAGAAACTAATGAGTTGTTACCATTAGAGGGTAAAAAAGCATCCGAATAGGTTATGTTGTAGATTTGTGGAAGTTGATGGTCTCAGAATCAAATTCATTAGCGAATTCCTTTGCTTCCATTAATTTGAAGTAGTCAATATGTATCGCAAGTTATGTCGCTTGCTAACTTCTATACTAAAATTGTTTATAAGTAGCTGACCAGTTCTATGTGATTTTGCAGAGACGTTTAAAGAATCAACAACCAAAACTGATAGTAAGTTCTCTCTAATTTGTTTTTCTTCATGTTGCTATTCTGATTTCAGTACTACTAATACTTTGCTTTTATATCACCAGGATAAAATAGAACTACAGGAATTCATGCTTGGTTCGTGTGATCGTGGCCACCTACCTTGGGAAATCAGGGCATCCGCTGGATGACTTTAGGTGACCAGTTCAGTTGTTCATGTTCTGTATTGTGTGTCCATCTGAAAGTTACACTTCCAAAATGTACTTCAGATGGAGGAAATACTAATTCAGGCGCTGGTCATCTGTCCGTCCCATCCTCTCTCTCTCTGCACATCATTGAAAGGATTGCTTAGGCAGTTTTGTAGTCTACAGAACTATATGACAGTGATTTAGCTTATTTGCTCATTCTTCATCGACTCCAAAATCCAATGATTTGCTTTTTGGATATTCAATTACTCAAACTTATCCCCACATGATTGAAAAAGAAATTAGTGAAAAAGCTGAATATTTAGATGCATGCAGTATCACTAACGATGACTCCAGTGATTCTGATTATAACCATTCAATATTTGTATATACAAACAAGTAGCGCAGATCTCCCCCTTAGCTCGATTTGCATCAAAGGATAATACATCTATATTTTTCTTTGTGCCTTTCTTCACAATGGTCAAAAAATCCTTCATTTATTTTTTAATCATTTATTAGTTAGTCAATATTCCAGTAGAAACAGTCATTTTTAAGGTCATTGAGATGTAGTGGCCAAATTTGTAACTTGCCTGATTATATAGTATTTTCTGATGTCATGTTACTTTTCAACTACTACGTTGTTGTTTCTTATCAGTTAGACGTTGTATAATTTGATCATTAGCACTGCGAATTTGCAGTCATGTATATTGATGTGAACCTTTAGCCCATATGAAAAAGTGATATGCTTCTTTATTGATATGTTTTGAGTCTCATATGAATTGAAATTGATGTGTATTGGTTTTTCCATGTATCTACTTTTGCTGGGCCTTTGTTATTCCGTAGCAACGCACGGGCGCTTACCTAGTATGGTAAACTAACCGACTGTTGATGTAGGATTATTGGAGATGCCCTAATACGAAGCTTGCCATTTTGTTTGGACACATTCGGATCACGACCACAGCTGTGAGAGCTGTAACTTTTTTGGCACGCATGTCTATGTTTTTCAGTGTCAACCCTTAGCACGTACTTCTCCGATTATAAATACATGTCGTTTTGGATATATGTTAGTCAAACTTTTAAAATTTTGACTATCGATATCTTTTCAAATATTTAAAATAGATATATGAAAATTATATGTAGAGAGTTGTCTAGAAAAATACTTTCATAATGTTAGCCTATTGTAATTATAGTTTGTGTCATTATAGTAGGTAGCCCATAAGCCACCTCGGTAGTCCATAAGTCACCTCGGTAGTCCATAAGCCACCCCGGCCTCTATATGTACCGATGCTCATTCATTGAATAGAATAATCATTCCCACAACTCTAATATGGTATCAGACGTGGTTACGATCCGCTACTCTTCCGCAACCTTAGCCCGTCACTGATCCGATCGACGCCCGGCCGCTGACGCCGTCGCCCGGCCGCTGACGCCGTCGCCCGGAGTGCTGTCGATCCCATCGCCCGGCCCCGCTGCTGATCCGATCGCCCGCCTGCTGCAGACTCCGTCGCAGGGCGTCGTCGCTGGTCCGATCAAGCCCCCGCGGTCGCGCCCAACGCTCCACTCGCGCGACTCGTGGTCGCGCCCGCCCGCCCGGCTCCAGTCGCGCGGCTCCTGATGGCGGCCGACGACGATGCTGCTGCAGCAGCCGCCGCCAAGACCGCAGAGGACTGCGCCGCCAAGGAAGCCGAAGACCGACGCCTTGCCGCTGAAGCCGCAGCCCGCGCTGACGCAGCACGCCGTGCTGAGGAGGCACGTCTCCGCGCCGCTGCTCTTGACGAGTACGAACGTGCCCACGAGGCACTCTGGGCACAGGCCACCGCCGTCGTCAACGTCAAGGCCCTCATCCCCATCGTCCTCGATCAGGCCACGAACACCTACACCAAATGGCGCGGCATGTTCCTCACCGTCCTCGGCAAGTACGCGCTGACTCGCCACGTTCTTGAGGACGAGGTGTTCCCCACGTGCCCGGCATGGGTGCAGGCGGACTGTGTCGTCTTGACGTGGATATACGGCACCGTCTCCAGCGACTTGCAGCAGTCGCTCATGCTGCGGCAGCGT
The DNA here is from genome assembly GCA_017311315.1 of Dendrocalamus latiflorus. NCBI lineage: Eukaryota > Viridiplantae > Streptophyta > Magnoliopsida > Poales > Poaceae > Dendrocalamus > Dendrocalamus latiflorus. Next base: position 8,315,707 of record CM029666.1, on the reverse strand, counting down.
CCCGCACGCGAGGCCTGGTGCTACCTCGAGGACGAATTCCTCGGTCAGAAGGAATCCCGCGCACTCCTCCTCGAGACGCAGTTCCGCAACTTCCGCCAAGACTCCCTGACGATCACCAATTACTGCCGTCGTCTCGAGTCCATGGCCGCGTCGCTCGCCGAGTTCGGCGATCCCATCGGTGATCGGCAGATGATGCTCACTCTTCTCCGTGGCTTGAGCGGCAAGTTCCGCCACATGGTGTCCATCCTCAAGATGCATCGCCCGTTCCCGACCTTCGCGGAGGCCCGGACACACCTCCTTCTGGAGGAGATGGAGATCGACGCGCGGCCGCCCGCAGCACTCGTCGCCACACCGCGTCCAGTGGCACCCGGCCCGCCTCCTGCCGCGCCGCGCCCCGGGGCGCCGACTCCTCCTGCGCGTCCCCAGGGGGCGCCCACTGGTGGCCAGCGCTTCAACCGCCGTCGCGGCCGCGGTGGCCGTGGCGGCCCTCAGCCACCTGCCAGCGGCACGCCCAGCAGTGTACCACCGGGTGTGCACCCATCTTTTGCACATCCGTGGGCAGGCACCCTCCAGATGTGGCCCTATGGGCGCCCTCCACCGGCGCCACCGGCGTTCACTGCCCTTCCGCAGTACGGCTACGGCGGCTCCTTCGGCGGCGCCCCGGGCGGTGGAGTCTACAGCACCGGCTACACCACTCCGCCTCCGCCGTACGTCTACGGGGGAGCAGCGCCTTCACCGCCAGCGTTCCAGGGGCCCTCGCCGGCCTATCAGGTGTCCCCGGCGGCACCCTGGAACCCCACCCATGGAGGCTCTTGGCACCAGGACTCCCTGGCGCAGTCGTTCAACACCATGACGCTCACCCCGCCGGCACCATCCGAGTGGTACGCCGACTCCGGCGCTGGTTCTCACATGACCGCGGACGCTGGTAACCTCTCCAATATTTCCCCACCATCATCTTATACTCCTTCATCTATCATTGTGGGAAATGGAGCACATCTTCCTGTCACTACCACCGGATCACACACGTTTTCCTTTCCGCATCGCAATCTTGTTCTTAACGATGTTTTGGTGTCTCCCAACATCATTAAGAATTTGATTTCCATTCGCCGTTTTACCACCGATAATAACTGTTCTATTGAATTTGATCCGTTTGGCCTTTCTGTGAAGGATTTGCAAACCAGGAACGTGATCGCCAGGTGCAATAGCTCTGGCGACCTCTACCCGTTCTATCCACCCGCCGCCAGCACCTCCGCGTTCATCGCCACACCCACCTCGCTTTGGCATCGTCGTCTCGGACATCTTGGGCGTGAAGCTCTGTCCAAGCTTATCAGCTCCAGTGTTATCTCTTGTAATAAAGATGATCTCCATCATATATGCCATGCGTGCCAACTTGGTCGTCACACACGGCTTCCATTTGGATCATCTAGCTCTAGGGCTCTTCATAATTTTGATTTGATACACTGTGATCTTTGGACATCTCCCATTGTTAGTGTGTCAGGGTACAAATATTATCTTGTCATTCTTGATGATTGCTCACACTATATTTGGACTTTTCCGCTTCGCCTAAAATCTGAGACGATCTCCACCCTCTCAAATTTTTTTGCCTTTATTCACACACAATTTGGCACCACCATCAAGAGCGTCCAGTGCGACAATGGCCGTGAATTTGACAATTCCACCGCCCGCACGTTCTTCCTCTCCCACGGTGTTGCACTCCGCATGTCGTGTCCTTATACTTCTCAGCAAAATGGCAAAGCCGAGCGCTCCCTTCGCACCATTAATAATATTCTGCGTTCCCTTTTGTTTCAGGCGAGTCTTCCTCCGGTTTACTGGGTTGAGGCCCTACACACTGCCACATATCTTGTGAATCGACTCCCCACTAAAACCCTCGCCTTCTCGACACCTTACACCCACCTTTATTCCACCCAGCCCTCCTATGACCATCTCAAAGTCTTTGGGTGTGCTTGTTACCCCAACATGTCCTCCACAGCACCCCACAAACTTGCCCCTCGTTCTTCCTTATGCGTCTTCCTCGGCTACTCCTCGGAACACAAAGGCTATAGGTGTCTCGAGCTTCAGTCGAATCGCATTCTTATTTCTCGACATGTCGTTTTTGACGAATCCTTCTTTCCTTTCGCCGACATGTCCACCACGCCCATGGCTTCCTCCGCCTTGGACTTCCTCGTCGATGAGCATGATCTCACCGCTCCAATTCCTGGAGCTCGCTTTGCGCATGCAGGTACACCGACGACTCCGGCGCCGTACGCCGTGCATGGCACTGTGCCCGTGCATGCGCCTGTAGCAGCGCCCCAGTCCACTCCTGCGCCGCCGAGCCCTGGACCGGGGTCACCCAGCTCGCCGTCGACCGGCGCTACTGCCCCTGTGCATCCCGCACAGGCTGCTGCCAGTAGCGCCACGTCTGCACCGTCGACCGCACCCTCCGGTGCTGCTGCCCCTGTGCCATCCGCACGGGTTGCTGCCAGCAGCACCACGACGTCCGGCCGCACCGTCAACACTTGCCCGGTCTCCATCGCCCCAGTCGCCAATGCGCATTCCATGCGCACGCGCGGCAAGTCTGGCATCGCACAGCCTGTGGATCGTCTCAACCTCCACGCTGTGCCCATGTCGCCTTTGCCGCGCTCTGTTCGGGATGCTCTATCAGTCCCCAATTGGCGATCCGCTATGCAGGCTGAGTATGATGCTCTTCTCGCCAATGACACCTGGAGTCTCGTTCCCCGACCGCCCGGTGTCAATCTTGTGACCGGGAAATGGATTTATCGTCACAAATTGCTGGCAGATGGTTCACTTGATCGCTACAAGGCTCGCTGGGTATTGCGGGGTTTCACACAGCGCCCCGGTGTCGATTATGATGAGACCTTCAGCTCAGTGGTCAAGCCTGCGACTGTCCGGGTGGTTCTTTCTCTGGCATTGTCTCAGCAGTGGCCTATTCATCAGCTGGATGTTAAGAATGCGTTCTTACATGGCACTCTCAGTGAGACAGTATATTGTGTTCAGCCCACTGGTTTTGTCGACTCGTCACACCCCGATCATGTCTGCCGCCTCAACAAGTCTCTCTATGGTCTGAAGCAGGCCCCCCGTGCTTGGCACCACAGGTTCGCATCTCATCTTGTGTCCCTCGGTTTTGTTGAGACTAAGTCCGATACTTCATTATTCTCATATCACCGGGGATCCGACACTGCCTATCTGCTATTGTATGTGGATGATATTGTCCTCACCGCCTCCTCAGCCAGATTTCTCCAGCAGATTATTGCAGCTCTCCAGCGCGAGTTTGCTATGACAGATATGGGTCGGCTGCATCATTTTTTGGGCATCTCTGTGACACATTGTGCAGATGGTCTATTCCTCTCTCAACGACAATACACTCTGGATATTTTGGAGCGCGCCGGGATGAGTGCTTGCAAGCCTTGCAGCACCCCCGTCGACCTGCACTCCCAATTATCTGCAGATGGGGTTCCGGTTGCCGACTCTACGCAGTATCGCAGCCTGGCCGGTGCTTTACAGTATCTGACCTTCACCCGTCCGGACATCGCCTATGCAGTCCAGCAGATTTGTCTTTATATGCATGATCCTCGTAAGCCGCACTTCACTGCCCTCAACAGGATTTTGCGTTACTTACAAGGTACTCTCTCTCTCGGCTTGACTATGCGCCGTTCCCCACCTGCTGAACTGGTCGTCTACACTGATGCCGACTGGGCCGGTTGCCCCGACACTCGCCGTTCCACCTCCGGTTACGCAGTGTTCCTCGGGGACAACTTGGTGTCCTGGTCCTCCAAGCGTCAGCACACAGTCTCCCGGTCGAGTGCAGAGGCCGAGTATCGAGCTGTGGCGAACGGTGTTGCTGAAGCCACTTGGCTGCGCCAACTACTCACAGAGCTTCGCCACCCGCCTCGCCGTGCCACTCTGGTCTATTGTGATAACATCAGTGCTGTTTACCTCTCCAGCAATCCAGTGCAGCATCAGCGGACGAAACATGTTGAGATTGACCTCCACTTTGTTCGAGAGAAGGTCACCCTTGGACACGTTCGGGTACTTCATGTTCCGACGACATCGCAGTACGCCGACGTCTTCACCAAGGGCCTTCCTACGTCTTTGTTTCAGGAGTTTCGATCCAGCCTGAACGTTCGCCCTGCTCCCGATCAGACTGCGGGGGAGTGTTAGCCTATTGTAATTATAGTTTGTGTCATTATAGTAGGTAGCCCATAAGCCACCTCGGTAGTCCATAAGTCACCTCGGTAGTCCATAAGCCACCCCGGCCTCTATATGTACCGATGCTCATTCATTGAATAGAATAATCATTCCCACAACTCTAATACATAACATTATAATTTTATTAAATTTTATAAATATATTATAATATAAATTAACGACCAAAGTAGCGTTTTACTGGAGATCATATGTTTGAGAAACCTGGATGGCTAACCCAATGGAATTTTACTGGGGATTCAGATGGAGCAATACAATACGAGCCTGTTTGGTTGCCTGCATGAGTTGATTTTTTGCATCCGCTCGTGCAGGCTTTCACCCCGATGCAGGCAATCAAACACCATCTCCCTGCATGCGCCGGTGCGAAGCACCCCGATCCAGGCAACCAAACAGCTGCCGTCGGATCTCAAATGGCACATGCAACATCGCGCCAATAATTGCCAAGTAGGAATGACAGATAGACGGCTCAAATCAACAGGGCGAATCTGCTTTTAGATTTGCACTGTTCACTCACTCCAGGCACTGGTGCAGCCACACATGCCTGTCCTTACGTTTCGGACTGCGAATTTGGGCAGCAACAAAGCTGCTTTTCGTGCGCATTCCGTCGTCTGGCCATTCGCAAAACACCGTTCCAAACAGCTTGCCTCAGAAGCCAAAAGTGTATAGAATATATTAGCTTTTTAATATGACTTTTATTTTTATCATTTTTTCTTTCTATTATCTATAGAGATATAACGGTATTTTTATTTTTATTTATTTTTCTTTAATTAAATATCTCATAAAAACTAACAACTATAATATTATTTTAACCAAAAACCACACTGCTTTCGAACAGGATCAAAAAGCATGAGTCTGACAAACAGAAATGAAATGGAACTACGAAAAAGAAGCTCTATGGGTAGTAGGCCGGTGATTTCATATCTTGAGACACAGGAAGGACAGTGCAACTACAAAGCACTACTAACTTTAAATGAAGACAGAGCAAAAGGGAATTATGATGGGTTGACGCCATCGACGAAGAAATTGTTGGGTTGATTGTAAATGATGGGCAGATAAAAAAAACAACGCGAACCAACAGATCCATCTCCAGGGGGGCCCACTGCCATTGCGACCCCATGGACATCAAGAATCCAAAAGGCCTACAAACTGTACAGACTAGGCTTAGAAACTGTACTGTCTAGGGATGTCTCATTGACATGCAAAATGCTCAGAACAGTAAGCAAACCACATGGCAAAAAAGTATCGATCCATAGCAGTTCCTTAGGGCATAAGATCTATGAACTTTAAGAGCTGAAAAGTTAGTAATGCGGTATTTTGAAACATACAGACCTCAGTCAGTTTGTGGACATGTTCTTTGTGGCTTCTAAAAACGGCTTTTGTCTTTTGCTACATTACATAACTTTCAAACGGAGTATTTTCTCAATACGGGGTCTACAAGTTAATTATAGTACAACATCTGTACCAGCCGAAATCACAAGCGAGTATCTCTCTCCGTAATCTCTATCGCGAACAGTCCAAAATTTAAAAATTTCAACCAAAATCTATAAACCACAGCTATAAACAAAAAAAAAAAGAACATGCACTGCATCTCCTCAGGCAAGGGAATCGAGGAACAGCAATGGTAGTACCCACTTCCGTCGAACTTGAATCTCTGAGAAAGGTGAATCTCAGAAATTGGATATTCACCCCATTCCTGTTCCCTGTATTTTCTGAATATACTCCGACCATCAAATGAATCATTTCTTCGGTTCCATTTCTTGCTGCAGTGAAACAAGGCAGTCAAGGTAAGCGAACAGTACACGGACAGCACATTACCAAGATGCAGAAAAAAGGCTTGTTGCTTTCACCTCTTCCTGTGCCTCACATTCATTACGGTGGACTGGCGGCGTCAGCGTCTTGGGCGTTGTTACCTTTATGAAGGCGTTGCTAGGCAATTTCAGTTCCGTTGATTGTGTTAGAAGGTCCGAGGAAGGTTAGAGGTGTTGGCCGAAGAGATGACTATTTGGTTGAGAAAGATGAAGTGCTTGCCAAAGATCCTCCCTGTTGAGCATCGATATGATGCATCGTGTGATGCTGTCTTCACTAGAGGAATACAGTCGCTTGATGAAGACAACAGAGAATTTGGTTCTGTTTAGCAAGTTGTGTAATGAGGTAGGAATAGGATTGGGACTTGAGTTCTGTTTCTCTGTTCCGTGTTTTGTACCCCGTGTGGTGGTTTGTAGTCTAAGTACTATGGGTGTGTTGGAATTAGCTACACTCATTCACTTGTGAATGATAGAGGCCGGAATGTTATATTCCTTAATCTAAAAACATTCATTATGGTTGCGTGCAACTGCAGTTGCAAAAGGAAAAGACAATTTTAGCACCAGATGTTAACAAATAAACCCAGAATCACATTACGGAGTGTTGAATTTAAATCGTGGAAAAATTACCAACAATTCTTTATGCAAATAGAAATGCAATAAAGAGTTTATTTTAACAGCAGATGCTATCCGAAATTTCAGTATGTTTTGGCAGACAATAATGCTGCCTAAAATGGGCAAAATAGTTATATATCGCTGTCAAGTAAATAGCCAAAAATGGAAACGCTAAAGAGAGCAAAAGAAACTACTTTCACATATGTTTACTCACCTTCAATTCTTGTCTTGCGTCCCTTGCGAGAACTAGGCCTGACTTGACGAAGGTGTCAATTATGATTTCTGATAAAGGGGAAGTGAAGAAGTAACATTTGCATAAAGATGGATACTCGATGGTTTTGGTCGGTAACGATGTGTGGTATCCCTGAGCGTTTGGAGCAGAGCGATAGTGTTTGGCTCTCTCTTGTACCTCACCGCGTCAAAGCCAGACATACTTTGCTGTGTGTTTATGTGCTCGCTTTCAGGCTTCTCCACGTGTATCACCTCGTAAAGCGGTAAAGTGTATTTTTAGGAATTTCAATCAACCTTAGAATTTGGCTTATTATACTCTTCTTCTTGTCTTACCCTTAGAGCTTATTCGGATACGAATTTTGAGGGTTGTAGAATTGATAGGAAGAGTATTTCTAGCACCTATCACTTTTTAGGCACATCTCTTGTTTTATGGGCCTCTAGGAAACATATTTATGTTGATCTTTCCACTGCTGAGGCTAAATATATATTTACTGCTTCTTATTGCTCTCAATTGCTTTGGATGACATCAACTCTTAAGAATTTTGGTTAAAATTTGGATAGTGTTCTACTTTACTGTGATAACACTAGCGCGTTAGCATTGCTAAAAATCTTGTACAACATTCAAGAACCAATCACATTGATATTCGCTATCATTTTCTTAGAGACCATGTAAAAAAGGGAGATGTTGTCTTACACTTTATTGATTCTGATTCTCAGGTTGCTGATATTTTCATCAAACCACTTGATTCTTCTCATTTTTCTTGTTTGCGGAGTGGGTGTAACGCATCCTATGGAATTATTCTGAGGGGAGCTTATTGTTTGTAGTGGTGTTAGAAGTTTTGTTTATTATACTTGTCAAATAATTCATCAAGGCCAAGTCTTTGAAGTCAACTAAGTAAAAGAGCTTTCTTTATCATATTTACTCATATGTTGTGTAGCTTTTATTATGATTAGTTATAATTATTTGCTATAATTGAACTAAAGCATGACATGGCAGGACACTTTTGACTAGATTGATTATAGATAGTATTTTGCGATATTCATCTAAATGGATTTGTATGATTTTGAGTCTTATTTTAAATCTTAGCTATGGGGTTCGTATGTTTCATGTTGCAATATTTTCATGATAACTCAAGTTGGCATGTTATACAAAAGAAAAGGTACAAAAAGGTGTACAAATGAAAAGATGTATGCTTCAAGTATGCCATGGTCAAACAAAATAAAAAGCACAAAAATTGTGCAACTGAAAAGAAGTATGCTTTAAGCATGCGACCATTAAAAAATGCTTCAAGCATGTTATCATGAAAAGAAGTATGCTACATGCATGCCACATTCCTAAGATTCGAGTGTAGAGCAATAGGTTGCTAAATGAGACTGTTAGCTCGCCTATATTTAAAATCTAGTTCATTTTTAGGCTTTGACTTTTCGGTGTGATATTTTATTGTGGTTTTTATAATTGGTTTGGTAATTGTTGAAATGCTTGTCATTAATATAAATTGGTTAATCATGCTAAAAGACTTGTTTTGACAATGCTAAATGATATATGTCTTTATATGATCTAGGATGCTTTGCTCAAACAGATGGCTTGGTCAAACTATTAAATCAATGCAAAATGACTTAGATAATCCTTAAATCTTCTGGATATTCTCTTTTGCTCCTTTTTAGAATTATTCTCTTTTTGGAGCTCTTGATGATTTCATTGCCAAAGGAGGAGAAATTAGAGAAAGAGGGAGAGAAATAGGAGAAATTTGATAAAAGGAGAAACAAGAGAAATTGGGTAAAATTTAAATTGGATAAAATTTGATAAAATTACTTCTCTTGTGTTGAAGGGGAGTTTCATGAGTTTTGTTGAGTGTCTGTTGAGTTTCTTCTTTTGTTTTTTTTTCAAAATGCAATTCATTCGAGAGTTTTTGAGTTGTCGTCATTGTATTCGTCAAGTGGAAGATTGTTAGACCATGTGGATGGTTGTAAATAAAGTGATGATGAATAATTGATATTTGGATTGCTTTGGATTTTGCGTTTGTGAAAGTTTTGGTTGATCGCGGTCGAAAGTTTCAAGTTCAAGTGGTTTTTGTTTGCTCCAAGTGGTTTTTTATCTTCTCCGAGTGTTTTTGGTTGCTCTGAGTAGTTTCAGACCAGTCCGATCGGGTTTGAGTGGCATCGGACGGTGTTCGGGTAGCAATGGAGTATTGGACGGTATTCGAGTAGCTCTGGTCAATACGAGTGCTTTAATTCCTATGATCTTCGAGTACCTCAAGTACTCGTGTTGGGTCAGTGGTTGACTGATCTGGTCGGAGTGGTTGTCGGTGATACTCGGTGTTTGGTGATCGATGGTGCGGTGATTGGTTGATGATCAGTAGTTGTAGACTTGTCGCTCGGTACTCGATGATTTTGGTCGGTAGCGATGTGTGGTATCCCTGAGTGTTTGGAGCGGAGCGATAGTATTTCCCGATGACTTGTGGTTTTCTAGTATTCATTGAGCTAGCGGTCATAAGAAGTTATCTGGAGCAGATTTGCGGTAAACAATGAAATGTGTGGTCATAGACAACCTGATTGATGGTTGTGGATGGTTTTGTTCTTGTGTATGGATGGACAAGGGTGGTGTGAGTGTGTGTTGATGACGGTCAAGTTGCGGAGAAGTATCGGGAAACGTTTCTTTGGTCTTTTGCATGTGCAGAATGGCGTTGAGATGATAATGGTCGGTGATGAGGAGAACCGGGACTAGGATGCGGGAAATCTGAAATCCAAACGGTTGAGGATGTCACACGAGATGGTCGGGCTAACGCTGAAGTACATGGAGATCAAAGGTGGTGACGCGTGGAGGAGTTACGAGCGGTGTGGTCCTAGAGGCTTTGACACGGAAGTTGTTTGAGGTGTGATGAAGATACGGGAGGTGTGATCCTGAAGACTTCATCACGTATTGAGTTAGGAGTTGTGGATGGAGTCCATAACTTGGAAGAGATAGAGTTTGGTTAAAACCCATGTTAGGAAGGGTTTCGGGTCCCTTGATTTGAGTTAGAGATAAGATTCTGTATTCGTGGTTGAGTCGAATATGGTTTAGGGCTCTACCATATAAAAGCAAAGCGATGCCAAGTGTTTTGGTGGTGGCTTTGCGAGGCTTTTTGTGCAAGAGTTTTTAGGGGTACCGTGAGAGCGCTTTGTATCCACAAATATGATACAGAAATAAGAGATCGGATCTATTCCAAGAAAAGCTCATTGATGGCGTGTTTTTTTGAGCTTTGCTTTTCTGTGTTTTCGGCGGCGTGCTAACGCATCATGATCCAGCGTGCTACGAGCACGGAATTGTCTTCGGCTTGTACTCATTCGAGCGGTCGAAACATTCGAGCGTCGAAGCGTTTGAGCGGTCGAAGCTTTTCAAGCGGTAGGGGATTTCGACTACGTGCAAAAGCGATCGTAGCGAGCAATCGAGTGAGCAGTCGAACAGCTTGCGGTTGAAATCTACATTCGGTAATTTCGATTGTTTTTTTTGATTTGAAATTTGTTTTCAGATATCAAAAAGCAGAGACAATCATTCACCCCTTTTGATTACGCCATACGATCCTACACAGTGAGCTACTAGTTTTCCCATGTCAGCATGACTCTTGGGAGCTATCATGACTAAAATAAACTGTGTGGCATGCCAGCATAGACAAAAACAACTTCAGATGCCAAGAGCTTACTTGAGACTAAAATTAAGCTAAAACAATATCACATGCTTTTATCATAAACACAATGGCCCTCTATATTGATTGCTTTGTAAGTTACAATGGAAGAGAGAAAAACATGACTATCTTCATGTTTTTCTTCTTTTTTTTGCTTTTTTCCACAACTTCATAATCCAAACTTGGAGCACATTCATAGAATTTCATAATACACATGGGCCTTTTTTTTATGTCATTCTTCTTCACCCTGCAATGATGCTATGTGTATTTCATGGAACATTTGTACTGATCCAGAGCATATGTTCCAAACATGCATCGTTTATTTAGAGATTCATGCAACTTTTTTTAAACATACACATAGATCTAGAATCAAAGTTCCATAAGCAAAGTTGATAGTATTGACTGTAGGAAAAACTCAAAGAAGGAACATGAGGCACTTGAAATAAAATCAGCAAAGCTTTTAGACCTGGTTGGGAGCCCTTATTATCCATTTTCACTCTGGCAGACTCTTCTTCTTGGGCTCGCAGCTTCATTGAAACACTCAGGCCCTCTGCTTGATCAATTTCATCCATAGAACCTTCACTTGTGTTCCCATCCTTATCACTATCTACATTAGAAGCTGAAGCCCCGAGGATCGAGGCATCGAGCTATGGAAGTGGTTCAGCTTCTCGACAAGATTCGGGTGGATTGCTAGTGGAAGCGATATGAAATGAGAGTGATCTAGCACTGGGCTTCGAACAGCCTGAAACATAGGACAAGTTCAGCAGTACGGATTGATTATTATTAAATGTAATAAATAGGAGCAGGAACATGACAAAACAGGTGGTAGGCCTGGTGGCAGATAGCGGGCTTTGAAGTTGAGTTGCACATTGGTAATGGATGCTTCAAATTCCTCCAATGACAGTACTACTTTCAACAACTTTACGCAAAGAAAAGAGCAGGATATAAAACAATAGCTAGTAGATAGTAGCACCCTCACTTCTACATGATGTGTTTGATAATTGGCTCTAATGCTTCTGCGACAGATATAGGAGTTATGTTGGTTCTGCACTTGCACTTTGATATATTACAGAGTTAACTAGTTAACACTTAACTTGTTGAACTTATGCATTTGATAAGTAAGCCAGCTTGTGATTTACATAAAATAATAATGGAGGGTATCGATAAGAACTTTAGTGTTATGAACCTCATGAAAATGGTATGTAAAATCAAACATAACGAATTATGATACTTCAACAGTATGGCAACAAAGAAAAAATGAACATGTTCAATGATTCAGTGAGTGACATAACATACAGTAATAATCTATCGCAGCAGCACGTGAGTGTCTACCTCATCAAGGACCTTTGCAATTCTATCTGATGCTTTTCTAATACTTTCAGCACTTTTGCCTACAAGGACTGAATATTCCATGCAGTATCATAAAGTAAGTAACTTTCATTAGCTCTGAAAACAACTAACATCTTCTTTCCGCATGGAACAGAATTTCAGAAAAGAAAGACGGGCATATTTTTACCAACAAATGATCCCTCCTTTGAAGATGGAAAGATAATTTTGATGCCAGTCCCCTGTTCAATCTGCTTCTGCATAGATCCCCTACAAACCAAAGAATACAAATTATGCTCACAGATAAAGGCCAAGCATTATCCCCAACTAAGAATGGTACACATATGAAACAGGTTCAAGAGATCAATACCCCTTTCATTTCAGAAAACGCATCCGAGGAGCATCTACCTGAAAAAGAACAGCTGAATCTATGAACAGTATTTGGAGACTGTACTGTAAAGATCGCTTATATATCAACCTTATAGAAGGAAAAAGAGCTTAGTTGAAAAATCAAAATAATTAGATTCATCTGCATGGCATATACCTCAACAGAAGAGGAATATTTTTTTGGAGATATTGGACCCATCTGGATCCTTATTGAAGCCAGTTACCTCCATACTGTCTTCTATAACTACTTTAGTTGTAGTGGAACCAAAAATAAAATTGTTTTCTGATGACGAAGCATTGCTGGCAGTTACTTCAATAACAACATTAGTTGTTCCATCTGAGGCCAAATTCTCACCACCAGTAATGAAATTTTCAACCACTTGCTTGCTTCCAGAATTTGATATCTCTCCAAGGTCACCTGCATCATGTGAATATATAAGATCACTCCAAAATGTCACCAATGCCATACACACAAACAAGTAAATGAGAAAAGAAGGGAAGACAGGAAGGTAAGGATAAGTCTTGAGGGGGAAGGTAACTAGAGCAGTCAGCTTCTGAAATTATTTTCAAAGCTTTGTGCATCAATTCACAATTATTGATGGCTTGCAGTTATCAAAGAAGTAATTGCAAAATGACAGGAACATTAGAAAATCCAAGAGAACTTTCAAGCCAGCTTGCCGGGTTGAGCTCCTAAACTGATGTCCACAATGTCATTCATCTGGCTAGCAAGTACGCAATGTTCTTCAAGAATGCCATTGATATGCTAGTACCACATATATATTGCTTTTATCATATTTGCTTAATTTAACCTACAACTCTATGCTCAACAGCCTTCGGAAAAAGTATAAATCGTCAAAAAAGGCCCATAACCTAGGACTGTTACTTAAATTGAAAAGCATTGGGCATTAATTCAACATGAAAAGGTACCTTTTCAGGCATCACTATGCTATGTATTCCTACCAAAGTCATAGAGTTACTCTCGACCGCAATTATCAACGCCAATATGGCAGTATGGAAGAATTTTCAGTTGGTTCCAGCACTCCAGGGCCTTCTCATTTCACCTAGTATGCAACATTTAATTTAGTTCTTGAGGCGAACCCTCTGCAACTTCTGGAACAAATTCATGCTCCTTGCCCAGTATAGGTAATCGAGAGAACCCGGTTTTACACTAGAATATTGTGAAAAGGACCAGTTTATGAAATGAAGACTTGAACAGTTCATAGAAGGTTGGTGTGAGTGAACTGGCATAGGAATAATATCTTCACAGCATACTAGCAATCAATCAGAATTAGGACACACAACCAGGTTGAAACGCGTTATGACTCATGATGACCTTGACTCAAGGTGCAAAATAGGACGACGGGTAGCAAATGGGCCATACCTTTTCGGGGAACTGCTGCTGTTGAGATTGGCCTCCATGTCTGCACAGGAGACTTTCTTTTCTTGTGTTTCGCCGCATTATTTGAAGCTCCTCGCGCCCCTTCCATTACAAATGAAGGCAAATTATTTTGACCAACTAATCCCTGCCAGGGCCAAAGCACCATCCTGTGAAACATCGCATCGTAGGGATGCAATGCAGAAGCACGGATGGGAGCAAAAGCAGGAGGAAAATAGGTAGAAGCAGATAAATCGGCGAATGTCAAGGTGAGGTGCTAAAGTTCATCTGGTACAAAGCTCTACCAGTAGCCTGATAAAATTCTACAACTTATGGCCTGTGGAAGGAACCACGAACCCGCAAGTACCGAAGCGGGGAGCCAGCGCCAGCGGCGCACGGAGGCCGGCACCTAGCCAGAAGTGGGGGGCGGAAATCAGGAGACGCGCGCGAGCAATTTCGGGTGATTTCTCAGCGTCGAGCGAGCTGCCGCGACCAAGCGATTTTCGATTTGGAGAGAAAAGCTTGGATTTTTACTAACTGAGTTGCGTGGGGAGGAGGAGGAGGAGGAGGAGGAGGAGGAGGAGGAGGAGGAGAGGATTTGCGCTGCCGCTGGAGGAAGGGGAGGGGGCCGCTTACCTCGCGAGAGACCTGTAAGCGAAGAATTGAGATCCTCTGCCTTCAACGTCAGTGACGTTGAAGGCAGAGGATACGCATCCGCGAAGCGAACATGACAGTGATGACACGGGGGCGAGCAAGGGGGGATTGATATTGATACGAGCTTTTCGTGAGGCCGCCTGGTATGCACGGCGCGGCACACGCGGCGGCAGCGGCTACTGCTCCCGTCGTCGGGAGCGGAAACGGTTCCACGGACTGCACCGCGCACCTCGGTCGGTGCCGTTCCATCGTCGGTTCAGGTTCAAGAGGCGTTGGACGCCTTCCTCCGACTGAAACACCCCGGATCTCACGTCCGTCCCGCCCCATCCCACCACCAGCGCGCTCGGGCTCGGCATTCCACCCCAATCCTGCGCCGCGCGCGCAGGACCTACTGTCGGCCCAGCGACGGAACACCCCACATACATACGATAATTAAAACTCACACAAACTAAAGACACATAAAAATTTACACTGTGCCAATCCGCTATAGATTTTCTGTTATCTCTTCTATTTATAGATTCAGATTACAATTTACATAGCCAAACAAACTGCCCGAAACATTTGGCCATGATCTCACTGATTCTGCACTAACAGAATACCCGAGATCCTTGATGACTCTGCAATCTGCGCAATCCCTGAGCGACTCGGTCCTCTAACTAACTAACAATTAGTGGATCGCCTGCTACATCACATATATTGCTATCTGACCAGATCTACGACCGCACACAGACCTGATCATCTTCGAGTCCTTCAACCACGCCTTGTCGACCACGGTGCCTCGACCATACCTCACGACCACGGTGCCTTCAATCGCTTCACTGCCATAGCTTGTCGATCGGTATCTCTGGTAGTACCGCTCACACAAATAGTACTAACGGTCTTCGAGCACGACAAGATGCTACAGTTTACGAGTACCGACCATCGACCACAATGTAGCTCAACAAACGACTACGACTTCTAAGGTAACACTGTAGCTACGGCCACTGTAGCACAATTACTATGCTACGACCACTGTACCACGACTACTGTACTACGACCACTGTCGACCTATGACTACAGCTACAGTACTCCTCCAAGTACCGACTGCATCGACTCACAACTACGATCACTGCGTAGTTCGACTTACGACTACGACCGGTCTTCGACTTGCACTCGGCACACGACTACGGAGTACTCAAACACGCTAGTATTCAACACCAACCACACAACAAGATTAGTTCCAACATTCACCCCCTAATCTTATTGTCATTATTCTTGAATACCTCTTCGCCGATCTTCAGAGCAGCGCCGGATGGTCATTAACATCAGCCATGACGAGATGTGTCTCTTCTTTCTTCGGCTTGCGGCACCCGCTAGTAAAGTGTTCACGTATGCCATAATTGTAGCACTTCACCTTCTTCTTGTTGGACCTTCGATCACTGGTCTGCGAGTCGTTGTCGTCCTCGTCATCATCGTCATGGTCATGTCTACGACCACCACCTTCTTTGACGCAGTCACCGCCACAATCATGATTCTTCCTCGCGCCTCTACCTGACCCTTCGTTCTTCTTCTTATTGAGGGTTTCCCACTGCATACGCGTGAGCAACAGATGCTCGCTCTGCTTCGTGTCGTTGAGACTGACTTCGACGTGCTCGTCGTAGGCCTTATACCGCCAGACGAGATCTTCGATGGTGAGGATCTTCAAGCCTACGCACTACTCGATGGAGGTCACGAGCTGCATGTAGCATGCCAGGACGGCCCAAAGAAACCTACAAACAACGGCAATCTCATCTACCGTGGTGTCGCCCAATGATCGGATGCCGAAGACGACCGATGTCACCTGACCGGTGAAGTCTTTGACGGACTGCCTTTCCTCCATCTTCAAGCCATCGAAGTCTCTCTTGAGAGTCTGAAGTTTGGCTTCACGCATGCGCTTGTGCCCCATGTGTGCCGTCTTGATCACCTCCCATATTGACTTGGCCATATCCTTCCTGGCAAAGGAAGACATGGCCTCTTCCGGCACGGACTGATAGATGGCGTACAACGCCATCCGATCCTTCTGGTACTTAGCGGCACAAGGTTCGATTGCTTCCCACACGCTCTGCGCCTAAAGTGCCACCCGCATCATCATCGCCCAGACCGTATAGTTCGTGCGGGTGAGCTGCGGGTATGACAACATCACCGTACTCTCCATCTTCACGGCCACCTACGAACTGAAGGTGGACGAATCACCTCGGAGCAAGCCGCAGACTGCTAACGGAGACATACTCCTTCCTTCTCTTGGCATCTTCTCGACTCATGGGAATCACCTATTCTTCTTCTTTGATACACGGTAATCTCCAGGGCTCTTCTCCAATGCACGAAATTCTTTCCTCAGCTTCTTCTCCGACACATGAAGAACACCAAGGCTCTGATACCAATTGTCGGCCCAGGGACAGAACACCATGTGTACACACGATGGTTGAAACTCACACGAACACCTTGAATCTACTCAAGGCACACAAGAGTTTGCGCTGTGCCAATTCGCTACAGCTTTTCTGTTCTCTTCTATTTATAGACTCAGATTACATTTTACATTGGCAAACGAATTGCCCAAAACATCCGGCCATGATCCCACTGATTCCGCACTAACATAATGCCCGAGATCCTTGATGACTCTGCAATTTGCATAATACCTGAACGACTCGGTCCTCTAACCAACTAATAGTTAGTGGTACGCCTGGTACGTCAGACATACTGCTACCTGACCAGATCTACGACCGCACACAGACCTGACCATCTTCGAGTCCTTCTTCGACCACGCCTTCTCGACCACGGTGCCTCGACTATGCCCCACGGCCATAGCTTGTCGACCACAATGCCTTCGACCATGGTGCCTTCGACCGCTTTACCAACCGTGGCTTGCTGACTAGCATCTCTGGTAGTATCGCTCACACAAATGATACTACTGGTCTTTGAGCACGATCGGGAAACTTTGGCTTATGAGTACTGACCATCAACCACAATGCAGCTCGACAAATGACTATGACTTCTACGACAACACTGTAGCATGACTACTATGCTACGACCACTGTCGACCTACGACTACTGCTACAGTACTCCTCTAAGTACCGACTGCATCGACTCACGATTATGACCACTGCACAGTTTGACTTACGACTACGACCAATGCTATGACCAGTCTCCGACTCCAGAGTCTCCGACTGCTCTCGAACTCCAGGTCTTCGACTTGCACTCTCCACATGACTATGGATTACTCGAACACACCGAGCACTCGACACGACTACACAGTACTCGAACACATGAGTACTTGACACCGACCACACAAACAACAACACAACAAGATTAGTTCTAACACCTACTTCCAGGGGAGCTTGGCAGGCACGTGCCGAGAGCTCAGCTTCGCAGGACATCTGTCAAGCTAGGACAGCTTGGTAGCCATCCACAAGCACACGTTTAACTTAAGCGCATGCTGCAGCCAGCTAACTAAAGATGTGCCCCTATCCCTGTCGAGCTTCTCTAACTCGACAGGGACTACCACGGTCGTGGAGAGAACCAAAATTGAAATTTTGTGCCTTAGAGAGCCAAACTAGACCCAAAAAAAAAGTGCTAGTGTTAGATATGCAAACAGTACCTTCCTTCCCTCACTTCGTGGCACGAATCTCAGAGCATATCGAACGGTGGAGATAGCACGTGTAGCTGCCAGTGCTTGTAGAGTTGTAGTACTGCATTTCCCGTTTCGCTCTATTGATGTGTAGTAACTACGCTTCGGTAGCAGCTTTTGGTCGTTCCGCGAAGTTAAAATCGTACATGCGGTTCTCACACAGATCAAGAACATTCGTTATTGATTGCTTAGTTTCTCGACATTCATTTACAAGGGAATGTTCATGTTATCACGGCGGTTCAGCATCTCCGTTATGCCCTGAACCCACTTGTGCTGGTCATGCTTGCTCCTGCACTCGAATTCGATCACCCTTTCGACCGTCTTGACCCCAAAGTAGCCTCTCCTATGGCTTCCATCGTCCAGCTCCCTGCCCGCCCATGCCGGTATCTCAGAGCAGACATCAAGGACAACACCTGAAACGAAACAGCACACAAGCTATGATGAAAATGCATGTCAGAAGAACATATCAAGTCACGTAACAGAACATGTCAGAGCCTTACTCTTTTTGGTCTTAATGAATGCGCCAGCCATATGCAAGCTCCTCATTTTGATTACCACCTGTAAAGAGATTGTGTTTGGATAGATAACTTGGTATCGACAATGATTGATGGGCTGATTGAGAGCTGCAAAGTGTACTGTTTTGTTTGTCAGATGGTTCTGTTCATACCTGGAAGTTGGAGTTTATGTACACTGTGACTAGCTTCCAGTGGAGTATACCTGCAGTGTATGCATGTCACACAGCTTGCAGTTTATCAAACCAAGCACTTCATATATCGATCATACCTTGTCTCGTGCGCTTGAGGAGCTCGTCGCCTCTGGAGGCGAAGATCAATGGCGATATGTCCCTCTCCGACTCTCTGCTGTCTCCTGGCAAAGCCGTGGCCTGAATCTCCTTGTGAAGCCTCGCCCTCAGCATCGCCGCCCCGCGCAAAGCTGCAGCCATGAATATCCATGCATGGTTCGTAATGTTTCTTTCTTGCTGTGTGATTTTCAAGATCAATTTATTGGGTTTATTTTGGTTGGTTGTCATTTAGCATTGCACGTGTGTGGGTACCTGTTGCTGCACCTGCGGTGAGCGCCATGACGTCGCCACTCGTCTGCGCGTTCACGGCCGAGTGGATGGCGGCCAGGATCTGGTCGTGGCTCGCGCCGATCGCCTGCGCCATCTCCACGCAGTGCGACGCCACCAGCGCGGCGGCCGACGCGATGGCCGCCGCCGTCTTCGTGCCCGTGAAGCCGTCGCCCCCGCCGCCCCCGTTCTTGGGGCGCTCCGGGGGAGGCGAGGAGGAAAACACCGCGCCGGCGACCAGTGCGGCCACCGCCGCCGCGACCCCGGCCACCGACGTCGCCGCGTAAGCCTGCGCGTTGCGGGACCTGGCCTCGGCGCGCTTCTTCTCCTTCTGCTCCTTGATCCACATGCCCATCGTCTTCCCACCTCTTGCCGCAGCAGCTCGGAGAAGCTTCACGTCCAGGTTGGCCCGGGGGGAGATGGGCCGGCTGTTTGCTCCTCCTCCTGCTTCACCTGCCTGTGTCCTCGCCATTGACGCGTCAAGTGGCGGCGGAGATCTCTGCTCCTTCCTCGCGCCCGCGACGGCGACGTCGGGGACGTCGGAGACGCCCTTGATGCTCAGGACCTTGAGGGCTTTCGAGATCTCCGCAGCCGACAGGCTCCAGGACCTTGCAAGGAACTCCATCGTCTCCGTCGGGGTCTCCGGTGGCTGGACCGTCGTCGGTGGCCACTTCTCTGCCGGGCCGCCTTCTTCCTCGATGCCCTCGAGCATCTGGAGCTGCCCACTGCTGTGCTGCCGCCGCCGCCGAAGGCATTGCTCCATTGCCTGAGAGGAACCACAGGTTAGTTGTGGCTGAAAGAACAAAAACTCAGCTACATGTTTCAGCCTTGTTAGAACTTGAACAATGAGAAACAGACATAGAACAATGTCAGTAGTTAGTAGCCTTTTTGTGTCTGATGATTATAGCTTAATTACAGTAGAAACAAGTAAACAAGAAGTTAATACTGAACAAAGAAGGAGAATCAGACGAATTTTAGCACGTACAAGCACTTAAAAGTTTGTCAGAGAGTGATACAGTAGGGTTGAGAATTTGAGACTGAGTTTGATGCTAGGATGGAGCTTAGCATCAACATACCATCTTGTATGCTCCTCTGTCAGAAGCAACTCAGAGTTCAAACAAGTACGTACACAGGGAGGACATTGTCAGGTTTATCCTATATATGGAAGCTAGGAATGGACAGGGTAGGCAGCGTTGTTAATTGTGCTTAGGGGTTCATGTTGTTAGTGGGTGCTAATTTTAAGTCCCATCAAGTGTCATTTCTTTCATTCCCATGGCCTCTCCATAAAGGAGCTCAAAGTTTGCTTTTGCAAGTGTTGGAGTAGTGAATAGTACTGAGAGTGATCTTTTGGTATTGTGCTCTTCTGTGGAGCCCTAAGGCCTTCGTGCCTGATGCCGTTGGTTTGAGAACTTGTGAGTCTTGTTCTTTATTTTCCTCACAGGAATAATCAAGCAATTTAAGGAGATGTGGTGTGACTTATGGTCAGAAGAACCATGCCAGTGTGATCACGCACCAATGGATACAAATGTCATGCATCTCTGAAAGAACCGAGCATTTTGCTAAGCCATTTGGCAGTCTTGCAATACTTCTATTTGCATTGATTACCCTGGCTTAAACTGTTGGTGTATGAAGAAACTAAAACCCAATTTGCCGAATCCATGCAGATCGCCAAACTTTTAACATGAGATACTACACTGCTACTATAATTGGGTGATGATGTTCTTGCGCGTGACCTGAATCTTAAGGACCGAAGATGGCAACAGAGGAGATAGATGGTGCTTTAAAAATTTCTCCACTAGTATTCACTTATCCTTTATTCCGATAACTATAAAGTAATAAAGATTATGATAGGAATCCAACTTGAAGATCATAGGCTCATAGAGTTGAGAGCAAACGAAAGGAAAAACGTGGTCGAAATTCGATACCGTGGACAGAAGTCGACTACCAGTCGAAAATCAATGTAGTCGGGATTCGACTACCAAACAGAAATCAACATGGTCGGAATTCGATGTGGTAGTAACCAATGTGGTCGAAAGCCAATGAGTGGCCGAACAACCAACGTGGTCAAACACCAATGAAAGGTCGAAAACCCTACGTGGTCGAAATTCAACAACCACCAGAAATCAGCATGGTAGAAATTCGACTCTATTGGTCAACGATTAGAGTGAGAGGTCAAAAACCAATGTAGTCAAAAAATAACGTGGTGGAAAGCCAACGTGGTCGAAATTCGACTTGAGTGGTTAATGACCAGAGAGTGGTAGAAAACCAACGTGGTCAAAACCAGAGTGGTCAAAATTCGACTTGAGTGGTCAGTGATTAGAGAGTAGTCGAAAACTAACATGGTCGAAAATTGAATTGAGTGGACATCTGTGTTTTTGAAGCTGGTTGAAATCCGACCGGTGTGAACCACTACCAGAGAGTGGTCATCTATAAGTGGTCGAAACCAGAGAGATTAAACCAAGTCGAAACACGACTAGGGAGGTCAACAAACAGTGAATAGTGGAAAACCAAGGTGGTTGTATCTGTTCGGAATATGACCAAAAGGGTCAACGATCAACTAGTGATCCTAACCAGCGTGGTCGAACCAATCCAAACTTCGACCAGTGAAATCGACTATCAATAAATGATCACAAATCAAAGAGTAGTCGAAAGACCAACGTGATCGAGAACCAACGAGTGGTCGTAACTAGACATAGTCAAAAACGACTTGGAAGAACAGAGCAATAGCACATCCGCAAGATCTAAAATCCACATATATTTTGATTAAAAGATCAAATGGCCATGAAACTTTGTACGCAAATTCCTTAAGGTCTCAAGATACTATTCCATTCTTAAATCAAAATAATCTATGACAAATTTGAGACCTTTTTTGCAATTTAAGAATGCACACACCAACCAAGAACTAAAAACCAAATCGATGATCAGATCTTGCTCGTGGGTAGAAGATAGCTAAGATGTCTTTGCATACGCTCCCACATGCCATGCATGACAAGCTGGATCACCGAAGAAAACAGATCAAAAGTTCTTGGATCAAGAAATCGCCCGATTAGATCAAAAACATGCAAAAACAGAGTTTGTTGAAAATCTTGCTATTGAAGTGTCTTGATGATTGGAGATTGATCTCAAGTGATTATCTACATCTCGTCTATGTCCTTGGCACAACAAGATCAAGAGAAGGGCAGAAGAGAGATCAAATCAACTGAAACAAGAGCAACAGGAAGAGATCAAGAAAGGGATGAGAGAAGAGAGGAAAAACCAATTTAAAACAGAGCAAACTCAATCAGACAAAAATATACACAAGGTAGATCAAAGATTGATGTATTGCTCACTTGAGATGATTGATTCTACAGCCACTTCACTCAGAAGGACAAAGCTCTACAGCTAGAGCGCGCGCGCGCGCACACACACACACACACACACACACACACACACACTCTAACCTATCTCCCATGGGAGGGAGGAAGAGCTAATCACCAAAAGGCTTAGCCAACCTTCTCAAACCCTAACTCTTGCTTCTCCCCCATTATATAGGCTCACAGCCTAAACCCAAAATCTAATGGATCCCTCTATTAGGCTAAACTGAGAATAACCCATCAATCCCACCTAACACCGGGTTTTACTCACACACATTTATCTGGTATTGGGCAATTTTACTAAAATGCCTCTTTACCACCTTCCTCGAAGTTTCCCGCTTCCTTTGCTACGAAGCATCGCTCATGCTTTGCCATCTTTCACGTGGCTCTAATGACTTACCGCCAAGCCTCTCACGTGTCCGAATTCCAACGAGTCGTCCTTGCTTGCAAACGAGTCAAGTCACTTGGCGCGCCACATGTCACTTCTCACATATGGCGGCACCTAGCTTCCTCGACCGTCTGGACCTCAAATCCTCCCTAAGATTAGTCCCGATCCACCTTGCCGTTGTGCATCATGATCACTACCAGTAGCTCCCACTCCGGTTCCTCGTCGTCCCAGCTTGCAACCACTCCGTAAGCCTCGGTCATCTTCAACATCTCTTTGACTGTTCTGGACCTTAGTACCACCCTGTGCCTAGTCCTAGTCCTCCTATGCCTCACTATGACCTAGCTCCGAAGTCCTGCAACCAACACAAACAAGCAAACCGTCACGACTCACGTAGCACCACATGATACACAAAGTCATCAATTGGCACAATTAATCCAAACAATGTTTAATGCAAAATACATGCACCCAAATACAGATCCTAAATCTAGGACTAAACAATAAATACATGTGCACACTAGCAACAACACCTAGGTCAACTCATGACCGAACTCCAAGAATTCCTGAGGACAATTTCATACCACTGAGAGAAGCTAGTCTGAACGCCAAGCATAGGCTGGTTAGACCACTGGCTGTTCTAACACGAGTACTCAGATGCTCAAAGATCATAAAACTTGAAATACTCGAATTCTACAAATAACAACTGAGAGGCCAATGACTAGCACAACAAATCGTTACGACCATCAATCACAAAGGATACGACTGCCACAACAGATCGCCACGGCAACCGGTCACAAGGGCTACGACTACCAATCGCCAAGGTTTACGACTACTGAACAGATCGCTACGGCAACCAATCACAAAAGTTACAACTATCGATCGCCCGGACTTACAACTACCGAACAATGACCACGTATTGAAGCACGATCATTCCATGGTCGTTCTGCTATGTTTGTCAAACTGTGATCATTCTGCCGATCTCGTACAATTGCTAATCAGACCTCCCGATCGGACCGTCCGACTACGAAGTCGTAAACTTCGAATACTCCAGTACTCGCAGTCACACGAACTCGTAAACTACAAAGTCGTCAGACAAAAAATGATCTTTTGCAAAATTATCAAAAACAAAACTCAACCTTCATAGATACTCTAATCCAAAAGTCAATTACTCATCATAACTCTAGGGTGACCTCCATATGGTCTTACTGAATCATTAGTAGCAACAAAGAGAATAAAGTGCAGCAGCGTCCATGACACCGACGTAAGTAGCATCTAGAACTTCAGAGAGAGAAATGTTTGGCACAGCCCATTTTTCTTTCAGTTGAATGGGCTCATCCCAAGGAACTACACAAGCAGCCAAACTGTTTAATTAGTAAGCATTAGTATAATGATTAACTCCAACACAAACTTATAATTGAAGACAATTTCCCGTTTCATCAAACACGGAGGAGTTGGAGCTTACCTCTTGTCTGCTTTCCCTGGGAGATGATGGAAAGATGATTCATGATTGGGTACTTAAGAAAACAAAATGAATCAGTTCTCGTTTTTGCTGGTCAGAGAAAGATTCCATTTGCAATCCGGGTTTCCCGCAGTTCGTGCGAAGCATTTTGCTCCTCGAATGGAGAGAACCAATTATGTTTTTTTAAGAGTTAGAACGAATTATGGATTGAAGATGTGGTATTTTCTTTTTTACAAGATGGCTGTAATTTATGCAAAGGAATTTTCTGGGAGCCCAAAGCTGCTCGGTTGAACCCGTCCACCCGGGCTTGAACCCGTGCGCCCGCTCCTTGCGGTGACTGCTAGAGCTTCTAGTAAAATTTCGCAAAAAAAAAAAAAGTTGATTCTACCATTTCTGAAGAGGCTTGTGCTACATTCTGCTCTCTTTGGTCTGCCTCTTCCATTCATTTATGAGTAGGTACCTGGATCCGAGCCGAAGAAGACTCGAATCTGGTTAGAATCTTAACTGGCGAGGTTTTTCTTTCTCATTTATGGACCGATGTATGGTCTAAATGGTTAGAATTCTCTGTATGTTTTAATCAATATGGTCAAGAACAGACCGAACTTTAATCATGGAAACTAGGTTTCAGATTAATCCAGTGAATTCCCTCCAAAAAAAATCACCTTTGTTAGATAGCAAGTACCTCTAGGCTCCTCTTCCAAAAATAAAGCTGCACCAAGTTTTCAAGACACTTAGCCGGAAAATTCTGGCTAATCGCGGGGATAAAAGAATTGGTCAGCTATGATGCGATGCACTAGGGAATGCCCTGCTTTTCTTTCCATCATTCCTTGGTTTGGCCGTACAGGGCAGACGAATGGTTTTCGCCGAAGCTAAAGCACTCTTCTAACAGCAACAGCAACATGGAAATCCAGTACTACCTGCTGTTGGCCACCACCCCTGTTTAATTATGTCGTCATGTTTGCTGGTGATCATATCCAGTTTGCCACACTTCCTTTCTCTTAGTTCGTACTTCGTCGTGATCAACAAATTATGATGTCGAGTGCTTGGGTCTATTTAGTGCTTTCTGACATCAAGTGGCATAAGACAAAACCTGTTTTGCAATTGGATTTTTTTTATTGAATTTGTAAATACGATTTCCCATTGAAATACTCCTGGCAATAGATTACATGACAAAACAATAAACATAGATGTCATAAAGCAAACATCGTATTATTGCCGTTCGTGTAACAAAGGATAAAAAAGTGTTACATAGTGATAAGACGCTTTCTCAGTAGTGGAAGGAGCTGTTCGCTCGACAAAACCCTATAATTTTGGGGCTCCAGCACCAAGTGGAAGTGGCGGAGCAGAGCTTTGCCTCTGCCTTTTCTGAATTCAGGAAGGGACAAGCATTATCATTAACATTATACTTAGAAATGTTCCGAGTGTCGAGTGACACACAACACAATCAGCATTGAGGAATAAACAACACTGTCAGTACAGTGCATCAAAAACTAAAATTGCAGATGCATCTTACAAACTTATGTCAGGCACTCTATTCCTGCCATTCATGTTCACCAGTATAGTTAGGTTTACCACCGGGTAGGGTATAAGTAACTTAAATCTATACATAATTTTATTCATATATATTTGAAGTGATATTATCTATACCCAAATGAAAAAGGGTATACTTAAAGAGTTTGGATAACCCAGTGTGTAAAGGAGAAGGGAAAAGAAGCTTAAGTAAAAAAAAAAACTTATGAAGGAAGTTTTCATAAAACTTCGGTATTTAAAATTTCAATCTCGTGTTCACACCATAAAAGTTTTAAGAAATCAATTGAAATTTATTGGATATGATTTTACATGTAGGGGAGCTACTTTATGCAAATTGGCAGGGTTAGGCGCGCACATGAGCCCCACATGCTTTTATAGGGAGCTTTCGTAAAACTTCAGTATTTGAAATTTCAACCTCATGTTTACACCACAAAAGTTTTACAAAATCAACTGAAATTTGTTAGAAATGATTGTATATGTACGGAGCTACTCTGTGCAAATTAGTGGGCACAGGTGGCTCTTACATGCTTTTATAGGAAGCTATAACTGAGTATGGGTAGTTCGAGCTCATGGATAGTCCAAGTGTACTATTAACCTTAGATTTGATTGGGTATGGATAAAGATGGGTACGTCAGTGTTACCCTCTCCATACCCAAATCTAAATAGGTATTTTATTTTTTTTACCTATATGGCATGGGTTTGAATAAGGGTAATGGGTACCCAATGGCATTTGGTGGATAAAACCACTGGAGCTGTGCACATGATACATGATATGTAAAAAAACTAACAGGGTCTTTTCCTTTTCCGTTTTCGATTGAATAACGAGATATATTTGAATATACAAGTGTGCGAAAGACGATTAATAGTGCAGAAATCATTTACAATTGTCCAACCAATGGTCGGGTTCTTTTTTGTTTTAGTTTATCACTTCTTGCTATAGTAACTATCTTTTAAGCGGTGCATCTTTTTAAGGCGAGGTCTACAGATAGATTGTAGTAGTCACTGTACTGAGTTTAGCTATACCGGCTAAAATTGTATGTGACTGTTTCCCTCCGCTGCTTTGTGTATTGTCTCTTACGAATAGCTAGAATTCAAAAACTATAAATCAAAAGCAAAATTCACAGCCTAAAAGAACCCACACAATGATGCGGCTGATACACCCTGACAGTACTGGTATGGAAGCACAATTTACCGGGCATGCAATATATTACATAGCACTACAACTCTATAGGTTGGTTTATCACCATATTAGGACTTGTGAATGAGAATTATCTCTCTTAAAGTGGATGGAATCTGGGAGCCTGCACGTCCCTGACTTTGCAAAAAAAAAAAAACCCTATGAATTTTGAAATCGCGGCAAGACCTTGGTGGAACCAACTGGTGAGGGTTTATAGAGGTTGCCAAATGGGTTGTGCCTAGTGGGCCGGCCCACAACCCACTACTGTAGGCACAACATAGCCCACGATAGAATCGTGCTACGCCAGCATGGCAGGAGGTGTTGGGCCGCGCCTAGGCCGTCACCCTATCCTAGTGTGCCAACATGGCATGGCACAAATAGTGCCGGGCCAAGCACGACCCACACGAGCACGGTAGGCACAGCACGGCCCAATAGGCACGGTAGCCTGTTAGGCAAATTAAGCCCAATAGCATAGTTAGCCCGTTAGGCATCAAAATATGACTGTTAGGCACGCTTAGCCCAGCATGGCATGATTGGCATGGCCCATTTGGTAGGAATGTGGCCCGTTTAGCCCGATAAACTGTCAGATTTTTGAAATTTCCAGCTGTTTTATAGCCTTTTTGGACATTAAAAATACTAAAATAAAAAATCTCGAATTTTTTTTCTATAAATAGGCAGCATAACCCCCTTCATTTAACCACACTCAAACCTATAATATCTTCTCTGAATTCTCTTGTAAAAATTTTGATACACTTTGTGATAATTTGGCAAAATTCAAATATTTTTGCCAAAATCTGAAGATTCAAAATCCAGCTACATTCAAGAAAAAATTTAACAATACTAATTGTCATATATTTAGGTTGTTCTTAGTTTTCTTTGTTGTAATGTAAAATAGGTAATAATATAATTTTCTATTTGCATTTTATAGTTTTCCACATTTCTTCATAGAAAATTTTAACAATTTTCCCGTGAGTGAATATGGAATAGATCTGGAAGATCGTTCATCCTTCAAGAATAAAATGTCTCCACCTCCGCCTCCACCTCAAACGGGAGGGTAGACCCTGGTTGTACCATCGTCAGGCTCTACGGGTGTTGCTGCGTCCGCAAGCGCCAGAGCAAAGGGGTTTAGACCCAGCACATGTAGGTGTGGCAAGATTTCGACAAGATAAGTGAGATGTTTGTAAAATTTTTCATAATGAATTGTCTGCAAAGTCTACATGTGAAATTGGGCACTTGCACATGCATGTAATGTAAAGAAAATAAGGTATAGTCATGAGGCAGACGCAGCTGCAGTTCAACTTCGACGGTATGGTACATAACTGGGATTATAATTCAGAGGTAGATCAAGAATCTCTAGTTCATTTAATTGCCACATATGATCTGCCTTTAAACTTTGATGAGTCACAAGCATTCAAAAACTATATTATAATTGCTCATAATCCTATATTTTCTTTAGTTTTTAGACAAATAACAATTAGAGATTTAGTTAAATACTAAAATAATGGTCATTATAAAATAAAAGAACTCTTTGAGACCTATACATTTTCGGTGGCCTTGACCTCAGACATATAGTGTTCGATCCAGGGAGGATTGTCTTAGTATGGTTGCTCATTATGTGAACAATGACTAGGTAATGGAAAATAGAATAATAGGTTTTAAACTAATTGACGTAGCACATACATGTGAGAATATAGCAGAATATATTATCAAAGTCGTGAAAGATTTTGGTCGTACAAATAAATTTTTTGCAATTACCCTAGACAATGCTGCAACAAACTATAGGGCAATGGATATTTTCACTCCGTTATTTAGTACATATGCTGAATCCTTCTTGTTACATCAGTGATGCGTCTGCCATATTATTAATCTTACAGTTAAATGTGGTTTAAAGAGGTTGGATCCATATCTTTAAGCTTTTCGCAGTGCAATTTCTTTTATAAATCATTCTAACCAACAAATTATAGTATATAAGAACTTTTATATTGCGGTGGGTATATGTCCATGAAAGTTCGGTGTGGACATGCCGGTAAGGTGGAACTCAACTTATCTCATGCTACAAAACATTTTACTTTATAAGAGCACATTTTCTATTTTTATCCACGTGCACTATCACAGCCATGACAGCAATACATTATTGACTGAGCATCACTCGTATGTTGCAAAGAAGTTACTAGTATTTCTAGAACTCCTTTACAAAACCACTGTTGCTTTATTCAGAGTGTGTGCTATCCAATATCTCCTACAATTGTGCATCATGTTCTTGCAATTGCGGATCACTTGAAAGCTAATGAAAATAACATAGTGAGAGGATGTGTGACTGTGTGCTATAAAAACTAAATATTTGAAATACTACAAAGATATTCTGTATTTATATGCATTTGCATTTGTTTTAGATCCAAGAGCTAAAATTGCAGTATTCACTAATGATCTTTCATTTTTAGCTGATGCTATAGGGATAGATTATTCTAATTATTTTTCATTATTCGTACTAAATTGTTTGAAGTTTATCAGAAGTGCAAACAAAAGTTTTAGGGAGTTCGCTTGCAACAACCTCCACCAGCAACCACCATAGGTAAGAAGACAAATATGTGGGGTAAAATCTTGGGTGCACCAGAATCTTCCAAAAAATCAAGCTCTACAACATCAAGTGCTGAGCATTCTGTACCAATGGCCATGGGGGACTATCAGTCTTTCTAGATAGCGATTCCGTAGATCACCATTCAGAGGACTTCAATATTTGGGATGGTGGCACAAGCACAAGCTAACATATCCGGTGCTATCTAGATTAGCACGAGATGTGTTAGCCATTCCTGTCTCGATGGTTTCTTCGGGTCAGCTTGCAGTCTTTTTAAAAGAATATTGGAGGGGATAAGAACAAGTTTCATGAGTGGGATGGTAGAAGTACTTCTCATAGTGAAAGACTGGAAATAAGCTGATGAGCGAGCTCAACACTGCATGGAGAATCTAGAGTTGGAACACGTGTTCAACAATTTATATCTAGATGATGCCGATGACATCGACGCTTTTTTATAGCATTGACGTAAACACTGTACCTTTTCTATTTTTTACATGTACTAGTGAGCTGTAGGCTGTACTCTTTTTCTTTGCCAAGGTTTTCTCAGATTGAGTTTTTACTTGATAAATTTTTTAGCGAGTCAACCATTTAAATATTAATAAAAGCTCATTATTAAATTTCTATAATTTACTTTATCTTTTTTGAATTCTACATATTTTTTTGGAATTATGACCATTTTCAAATTTTTTGGGCTGAAACAAGCTAGTTGTGCCTCCTTGGCCTGTTGGCATGAATGAGGGCATGCCAGCCTGGTACGGCATGAATGTTCACTGGGTTGTGCCTGGGTCGCCGCCTTGGCCCACGGGCCAGCACGACATGGCCTGTTTTAACAAAACAAAAAGGCACAATTAAAGTACAATAAGTAGAATGCCTGAGACCTAGCATTTTAACTAAACTATGTTTTCAAATAATATAAGAATATGCAATAATAATAGTAGTGCAGTTTTCATCCACTTGTTACAGAGCATGGTTCTCTCCTCCATATGCCAGTTTTGTTACTAGGGTTATATCCACCCATAATTATCACTGGATGACATTCGCCCAGGAGAAATCAATTCAAAGTTACATCCACCCGTCGTGTTTTCATCTCACCCATAAGGTTTTAAAAATAGAGACTAACTCGAGTAAGTTCCCATACCTGACCATGACCGTGGGCACAGTTGCTCAAACAGTTTTTACTTTGCAGAGGTCACACAATTTTCCCATAAAAGATAATCAATTTATTATATATTTCACACGGTTTCTTATAGATGTAGATCAACAAGATCACCACAAGACCTTTACAATGCATCTTCCCAATGAGGTCACATCCGCTAAGGTTTCCACCACTATGGGGTTTCATCCACCGGCTCTAGAGGCCCCCTCTTGTGCTGCACAACAGCTTACATCTAACGACATGACCTGTGTTCATCGAAATGGTGTAACCCATACTGAGTCGATGCAAATTAATTAGACAGATCATATCCATTATAGACTTATGGTTGCACTATTTTACATTGAGAAGGGGTTACAAGATTAAGTTCTTAGGGTTATTTGGGCGGTTTTGCCACAAACCACACTCGTGCTACATCCGCAATACCACTCTTACCATTTTCCTAGATATTTACTATGATCTTGATTTTACTCAATGCCTTCTCAGTCAATAGTCTTGAACTCTTGGTCTTTATCTCGATCTTAATCTTGCCCGATCTGTTGTTACTTCGAGACTCCAAATTCTAGTTATGTGATAAATAATTGAATCCGAATAAATCCAAATGAACTCAATTAAATTTTATTATGAGTCAATTGGTGATATAAGATAAGGTTTAGAAAGTGCAGGATGTAGATAGAGTCTACAAAGTTCGAGCAAAAGGGAACTAGCAGGGAGGAAATCTGTCGAGAAGGATATCAAAGACGGATTAGTGAGGATGAAGGAATATTCATGGAAATATTTCACTCCAGATTTGAAGATGGTTAGGTATAGCTGAATGGAGAATACCAATGCTCGAATCTAACTTAATAATTTCTTTTATTATTTTATATTTATTAAGAAGTACCGTGAGTTAGTTGAGACATACGAACAGATATGAAGGTCTACATGTGATAGGTATAATTTTATTTAACCATATTAATCTTATATTTCATATTTCTGGTAAGTTCATGTCGTATTATTTTTGAGGTTTGATAGCCAATTAATCGAATGATTAATTCAATAATTAACTAAAGTGTGGGACTATTTATTTAATCAATTACTATTTAATGGTTAACTTTAGTTAGGCCACTATTTACTAACAAACTATGGCTGATAATTATTCCTAGGTTTTACATGCATTCGAGCAAAATACAATTCTTATCTTAGCCTAGATACTGCTAGACAAGCTACGACCTACTGACATGTTGGTGGTTTTTCAATAAAAGTCTAATCAATTAGCCCTTTTACTTTGCAGTTCATCAAATTGTAGCTTAGCAAAATTATATTCAAAGACCAACGAGCCATGTATCATTGGGACAATTATATTTTTGGGGGTTGTATATTGTAACATCCCAAAAAATTGAGTATTATTTAATTAAGTTTAAATGGATTATCTAATATTTTCCTTGTCTTTTTCTTTAAGCCTAGAAGTAAAAAATACACCTTGAGTTTATTTGCAGCCCATTAGCCTTTATTTTATTTTTGTAGAGTTACCCTTGCTTTATAGTATTTTTGAGAATTTTGTGGGAATTTTTTACTCTCTTTTGCTATTTTCTAAGTGTTAATTGAATTCTCAACTTTCTAAAAATCAAAAACAAAAAATTAATTCGCTATTCCTTTTGGGCCAAATTCTTGGCCGGCTAGATCTCCCTCCGTGCGACACATTGTCGAAGGCCCGTGAGGCCAGCCTATCCTCTCTCTCTCCAGTGCCTCTCTCCCCTCACCGCTAAGCATGCACCTGCTATTAGCTCCTCCCCTTTCCCTCTCACCAACCCGAGAGCCCCACTTGTCATCGCTTTCCCCACCCCCTTCTTTTTTGCTTTCCTCCTCCCCTCTCTTTCCTATTCGGCACCGACAACCGAGCTCACCCCGAATCCTTGCATTTCCTTCCTCGTCCTCCCTAGTTTTGGAAGGCTTGCATCGCATGGGAATCAAATTCCCCAATCCCCACACCTTCCTTTTACGCCCCTTCCCCCTTTTCCTTTTCTTCCCTCCCAAATCCGCAATGCCGTGGTCTCCAGCGAGGAATTGCGAAGCCATGTGCCCATGCCCCCTCCACAACCCTATAAAGTCCCCTCCTGAGCACCCCCTACCACACCATCCTCCCCCTCGACTCCTCTGCTCCTCCCGAGGCTTCCCCGCGCCTTGCCCCTCCTTTAGGTGCCGACACAACTCTGTCGCACTTCTCCAGCCACATCAAGCCTCACCAGCATCACCTGGAGCACCAGCTTGTCATTGCTAACCTCGATCAACACTCTGTCGGGCTCAAGCTTTGCTAGAGCCACGTCCCCACTGGAGCACCTCACCGCCGCTGCCTCCCGCGCATCGCCGACCATCTTCCAGACCTCTTCGGTAAACCCTGTGCCCACCAAAGTGATTCCCACGCTTCCCTCTCCCTTGTGCACATCTCACCGCTCGCCACCGGTCACTAGAGCACCGGCAACTGCCGCATCCGAGCCGCCCCTATTGCAAGCCAAGCCATGTTAGCGCTCGAAGTTGATGTGGGAGCAAGTGGTGTCGCATCCCAGGCCACCTTGGTGTCGGTAGCCTCGTCATTTCGCAAGACACCATAAATCTATGTTTTTCCTTTAAAATTCAATTCAGCCAAAAATTTAAATCCATTGTTGACGCCATAATTTCTTTTCCCGTAGAAAAATAATTCCAGAAATTCCATTTTTTCTTTTTCTTTAGCTTTAATCTTCTGGAGTTCGGTCTCTTTCATCCCAGCTCCGATTGAACTTATTCAAATATCAAAATTCATCTAAAATTATGATCTTCCAAATCTATCATGTTTTCAAACTTTTAGAGTCTATTTGAAATTATTTGAATTTTATTTGAGTTTGCTTGGTTATTTTCACGTGTAGACTGCGACGATTCAGAAGAATTTTTTACTGCATCAACTCCCACCAGTTAGTGGAGCAAGGCAAGTTGCACACCTTGACCATATTGATCGTAGTTTGCAAATAAAATTATATTGTTTTAAAATTATATTGCATGCTTAATTTTTATTCACAATATTTCAATTCCTGTTTTACTTTAGCTAATGACCAATTGTTATGACTCCTCTGATATTGTAAACCCTTGTACCTTATCATTCTAGAATAAAACTCTAGTTAGTACACTAGTATTATCTAAAACCTTTTGTAGTAATTGTTTAGACCTGCTTAGACATAATTTTAGGTTATGATAACTTTTTCACATAAAATGATGAGCTTTTAAAATATTTTCTTGGCTTCGATGAGTCAAGAAAGTTTATGGAATATTTCAAAATAAACTATAAAGCTTGGTTTAGATCTAGGCAAATGGTTAGGTGTTGAGTGCTCGCTAGCATACGTTGTTGCTCGGTGGATCAGCGTGGATGTTAGGTACAAGGGGTATGTGAAAATTGCCTAAGTCAATTAAGGACTAGTCTATGAGCTACTACTACTACAAAGCCCTATCGTACTACCACAAGACCGGTATGGGATAGTCCTGACTGACTAATTAGTAGGTCTCAACCTGAGTCTCGTTACAGACTAAATGTGAGCATGGTGTACGCCATGGGAAGTCTCACATGGCACAAGAGGGGCCCCCGATCTGGTGGATTCCTTATTGGAGTGAAATCTTAGTGGAGGCGTGGCTAGGTTGATGGATTTTCTTTATAAATGCCTTGTTATGATTACTCAATCGCGCATCTATAGAAGCGTATAGTGGCCAACAACATAAGTTAGTCATATATTATGGATAAAGTTGTACCACCTCTTCAAAGTGTATAAACTATCGTAGAATGTCGTGCCCATGGTCATGGATATGCTAAAGTTTTTCACATATTAGTCTTTATTTTCATAAAATGATTTTAGATGGAACCGTGGTATCTTTTAGAGAAAGATAGTCAGTGCCTACGCTAACGATAATTATTTGCTTAAATTATTGTCTTTACTTATTGGAATATATTCAATAATTTCATATTTGTTTGTTGTATTTCTTAAATGTTGTTTTATGCTCGAATAACCATATACGCTTTCCTTTGTTAGCCTTGTATTAGTATTGCATTTTTCTGTGTAACTTACGGAGTACATTTCATATTCTCACCCTTGCTAAATCTGTTGCTCAGAGGAGGATAACTTCGCCTACAGTGAGGATTAGG
Organism: Dendrocalamus latiflorus; assembly: GCA_017311315.1. Classification (NCBI taxonomy): domain Eukaryota; kingdom Viridiplantae; phylum Streptophyta; class Magnoliopsida; order Poales; family Poaceae; genus Dendrocalamus; species Dendrocalamus latiflorus. Next base: position 8,280,943 of record CM029666.1, on the reverse strand, counting down.
ACGAGTAGATTGCGTCTTGTAGTTGTTTGCCTATGGGTAGACTTTGGCTTCACCTTTTTATTTACGTGTTTCCACTGTTATTTTTCGTTATTAATTTGCCAATGAGAATTGATGATGTAAACATGGCCATAAGGCCATACTCTTTTATTTAATAAAGTTTGTCATTGTGCTTGATATATATCTTTGTAACCGCTGTGTGCACTAGCTGACCCTGAACTAGTGCGATTTATATAGAGGATCCAAAGTCATTGCTTTGGGGTCCGACATTGTAGGGACCCAGATATTACAATCCGGATTCCTCTGTGATTCCACCGCACTATTCCCTGGATCAGTAGATAGTGCTCACAGATTACAGTTCTGATTATCAAAGTACATATCATGCGGAAGCGTAAATATAATATTAAACTTACACATGGGCCGATTAGGCCGAAATCCATACACTGCAGCAGCGGAAGAACGAAGCACACAGGTGGGACCTTCAGGACATGCCCACAGGCAGCCAACTGGAGATTCGCGACCTAGCCCTCGACATCTTCATCTTCTTCGCCAGCATGTCCAGTCGTGTTGCCGAGGCAAGGTGATCTGATTCCTGATCCTGAATTTTGTCGCAACAGCGAGCGTGAGCACTCCAACCCCGTGCTCCGCGAGCCAATACACAGAATGCAAATAAATAGTATGCATGGCTTAACAAAGGAGAGGCTCGGGTTGTTTTATTTGCCATAAAACGCGTCTAGTAGCATTTCTATTATTATATCGTATTGTCGTTTTTGTGACCTAAAGACTCCTCACCGCAAATGACATCATTGACTTAATCCACCAAAGATTCACTCTCATTATTAGCTGTTGTCTAAGACTCCCAACAGCGATCGCCATAATTGACTTAATCCACCGAACACATACTTTCCATATTGAGTGCTGTCTAAACTCCAAGCAGCATGTGTCATCCTCTATTCAATCCACCGATCATATTCTTTCTGTAATGTTTGCTGTCTAAGACTCCAAACAACGAGTGACATCATTTAATTAATCCACCGAACATTCTCATCAAGATTTTCCAACAATCCAATCCTTTTTATTATTGATTCAAACCCACCAAGAATATCATTGATCAAGCCCATGATTCAATATTATATACCCACCAAGAATATCATTGATCAATTCTACGATTCACCATTATATATCCACCAAGAATATCATTGATTAATTCTACGATCCACTAGTATCCTCCCACCAAGTAAATCACTAATCAGGAACTATAATCCAATACTTGTATTACTCCTCCGAATTCCCAAAAATTCAATTGACTCATCTAGTAACCGAATCTATTAATTCCAATATTGTCATCTCCCAAGAACTTATTTTTCAGTGTCGTAATCCAATAATTATCTGTGCAAGCCTTAAATCTCCAAAAATCTTTTAAATCATCTATCTAGCCTATCTATTCAGCTAGACTCCACCAATTTATTTCTCCCAGAACCCACACTATCATTTCTTATTTATGATCGACATGAATCCACCAATACCTTTATGTATACACTACAAACATCTATTTCCTTTACTCACGACCCTGCTTATTCTTTCCATATTTTATTTGGTAGGAATAGAAATGCCACTATTTGAAATACAATACATAAAATTTCCTGAGACCTAGCAGTTTTGAACAAAAGCATAATGTTCAAGAAAATGCAATAATAATAGCGATCCAGATTCCATCCACCATTACATGGCATCCGTACCATATGCTAACATTTCAACGTTATAACCGCTTACATTACCACTGGGACGACACCCAGGACAACTCAAATCAGGGCTTTCCACCGCCCTTCCACTTTTCCAATCCCAACCATAAAGCATCTTGAAATAGAACTATATCTGGTTAAGTTCCCATGTCCGCCCTTGACCGTGGGCACGGCTATTCGAATAGTTTTGACTCTGCAGAGTTTGTACACTTTCACCACAAGAGATAATCAACTCGTTGCCCCACACGATTCCTTAGTCGTGTGGTTGAGCAGATCATCACAGTGACTTTTCTAAGTACCTCGCCCCTTCCATCATTTCACCCTATGGGTCGCTCCCACTTGCGGTGGGTCCCATACGTTGTGCGGGATGTTCTCCTTCTGAACGTCTAGCAGCTGGCTACGTCCCCTGCTAGCCCGCCACAGCAGAACTTCACCCTCTGCGAGTGTCCCATTCAAGCCGTCACACAGACTGCCGCTTGCACTATCCCACACCTCCTCCTGGAAGGATGACTTTTAGGGTCCGGTAAATCTACTAAGCCAAGTTGTATCTTACAGACTTGTAGTTGTACTGTTTTACACGGGTTGACATGACAAGATTCAGTCCTTAGTGATATCTGGACGGTTCTACCACAAACCACACTCTCGTGCACAACTGCACCATACCCCCGAACCATCCGCCCAGATAAATAAGCAATTCGAGGTTTTTGGGAGTATAAAATAGCCATATCCAACATACACCAGTCATTACCATCATGACTGCCCAACCAATTTTTCTCAGCATTAAAAGTGATGCTTGGGCGCTCTCGCGCCCATGAGTATCTAAACAATACTAAGCATGGCATATATTTCGAGACTTATTTTTGAAATGTTACTATTATAATTTTGCTAGGGCGACAAGGTTCACACATTCAAATATTCCAAAGGAGGTGTAATATTATTCAAGGCAAACGATAGGCATGTAACTAGAATCTTAAATTAACATGTATTTGCATATAACATAACAGCATACAATTTGATAATTTAAACTAAAATAATTTGCAGAAAATGTAGGTTCAACATGATCAAAGTATTGACTCGCCTGGCGCGGTTTACCACGGTCTTGAGCTCACACAATGATTTCTCTTGAGCTTCTGGTCTTTGTCTTCGCTTCGAGCTAATCTCGCTGAGTCCTCTAAATCTTCACGACTTCCAATTTCTAATTACGCGACAAACGACTGAATTCAGATGAAAGCAAATAACTCAAGAGATCCAAATAAATCCAATCACTTTAGATACCTGATTTAATTTAAATTATACATTTATTATGATTTGAGAATAGAAGAATGATTCAGGTTAGTGTGTTGTAAGCATAGTGGTAGCTGGATTTGAGCAGGAGGACAAGTTGTCTGAATGCTTTACCGTGAGGGAAAATTTTAGAAATACGAGGGATCAAAAGTGAAGATGTGCCTACATGAATTATATGTTTTGGGAAAAGAAGATGGCCAGACATGGCCGATTGGGCAAAAGCGAGGCTTGACCTTCTGCTCGATGACTTTCTTTTAATTTATTTACATTTATCAAGGATGTTCCATGAGCTAGGTTAGACCTATGATTCATTGTACAAGTTGTAGCGGAACTTTGTTTTTGTCGAGCGCTACTTTTCAGGGCATTTTGGCTTACCATATAAATTTTAGCGTCTAGTCGTACTACATTTTATGGGGTGACATTTTATGCAGCCTCAGTTTTCACTAAGCTTTTCTTTTCAACTTGAATTAGGATTCGGTTGTAGGGGCCATATCTCGTTATTTCATGCTCACCATCATTATTTATCAAATCTAGTATTACGATTTAGCTAATGGTACCATTCTTATTTTATTTACGCTTTAGCTACTATCATAATGTTACTGTTGTTGTTATTATTATTATGGTTATTTGAATTTATTTATCTAGGACCGAGCATGCTACACTAGGTTATACTTTAATATCGATATTCGATTATATCTACAGTTGAAATTTATGTACTGGTGGCATTTTAAGCATTATATTGGAACTTTCATTTTTAATTACTATTAAGGTACTCTTTAATTTAAACCTTGTGGTTATAGTTTTAATACATCGTCCAATTTATTTCCCCTACTTTAACTTGAATATTTTTAATTGAGACTCTTACTAACCTTAGACCTTAAGCATAACCATCATTTACTAATGCCCTACTAATAATTTAGTCCCTTAACTTATTCTTCCAAATCACATTAATTATTCTTATATGGTGTTTAATTCCAACTCTAAATTTTAAATGATCTTGTTTACAGCCTAATCAGATTTTTATTATTTTCCATGGAATAACTTCTAATTTGCCTTAATGTTTGTTACTTGAAATGGACCACAAAAGTAAAAACAAAAATGGGAAAGAGGGGTGCGGCCGGCTGAATCGAAACCAAGACCTCGCGGTGGAACATGCCAACGCGCAGTCGGCTAACTAAGTGGGTCTTGAGTCCTTTGCGACTGATGGGGGAAAGGAAACAAAAGAAGCAGCGCAACCGGGGCTAAACAAAAGAAGCATCCCGCAGCCGGAACAGAGGAGCGGCGCGAGATATCCGGCGGTGTCGCCGGTGGGGAGCCGCCGGGGAGGCGCCAGAGACAGCAAAAACGGGACCCCGGAGCCCGGTGGAATCCAAAGGATGCGCGGCCGTGAGCTGGGAGGCTCCGAGGCGGGCCGGCGGCCGGAGGCGGGGCGGGACGGGGCACTGGCGCCGGCGAGGTGGAGGGGGAAATTTAACGTGCGCACGAGCATTAAGGGGTGTTGGGGATGCTCACCACGCTCTTTGCCGAGCCGAAGCGAGTTGGCGGCGGAAGCCATGGGCGGCGCGGGGAGGTCACCGTGGAGGGGAAGAACGGCTGACGGAGGGCGCCGGCTGGCGGTGGGAGGAGCTTCAGGACGCTGGGTAGTAGCTCCCACCGCGCAGAATTGGTCGGGGGCTCACCGAGGGAGGGGCGGCGGCGAGGATGGCGGTGGCGGCCGGTTTCGAAGAAGATGTCCGATGCGGCGAGCATGGTGTATGGGTTTTCGATTAGATGGGAGGGGAGGAAGAGGACCTTCGGGGGCACACGATGTCGCGATCAATTGGGCGTGGGTCTGTCGGAGCAGCCGGAGCGGCGATGGCGTGCGGTGGCCGGCGCACGGGTAGAGGGAGGAGGGAGGGGCAGGGAAGAAAGCGTGGAGAACGGGTGCAAGGGGAACCGGGGAAAGACTTATAGCGCGGAGAGGGGACAAACAGAGCCAGGGCGTGGGCAATGGCATGAGCGGCGAGCAGGGCATGGGTGCGCGGCAGACCACCGGGCACAACCCAGCGCGAGACTCGGCGCACGAAAGGACTGGGCGAGCGGCGCGTGGCAGGAGCGGTGCGGGGCTCGACGCGCGGACTGGCGCGAGCGCAGGCTGATGGAACGGCTCGGGAGTAGGGAGCGAAGGCACGCGTGATGATGGCGAGCAGTGGCGCAGAGTAGGGAGCACATAAGAGGAGAAAAGGGATGACGCGGAGGGTTGCGTGGCCGCAGAATGGAGGAGGGAAAAGAGAAAAGAAAGGGGTAGCAGGCGCACGGGGAGAAAGAATGGAAGGAGGAAGGGAGGAGAGAGAAGAAGGAATGGGCCCCACTTGGAAGAGAGATAAAAGAATTAGAGAGTAAGAAGCTTTAGCAATTTTTGAAAATTTTGAATTCTTGAATTTTTGGGTTTCCATTATTTGCATATTTCCTTTTATGGCATTATTAATATTAGTTTTATTTTTCGAAGCTTTCTTAAATTTTTGAATCCTCCACCAAAATTCAGAAAATCGCCATAAAATCCAAATTTCAACAGAAATTATTGCAAAATAATTTAAGAACTTCGTATTTTCAAATTTCAAAATTTTGGGATGTTACAGACATATATTTAACATGACTCCATTTTTAAAGTTGTGTTTTAAATTAAATGTCATTGATATTCCAATTATCCTGTAATATGTGGGCCTAGCTTGTTGTGCATTTATTACCTGAATATATATTACAAGGGCATCATTCATGACCTAGAGCTCCATATACACAATTATATTTCAATGACATTTTAATTAAATTTGTATTTAAATTTAAGTGCTAGAGGCATGCTAATAATTTTAATACCATACATACAGAAATTATATTTTCTTAGGACCTTCAATTGACATATGTGTTTCTAACACACATATTGATGGAATCATAATGACCTCCATTTCTATCTAACTATTCTCCAGGAAAAACCTTTAATTAAAGTGGATTCTCTAATTAGATACTAATTATTTTTGAAAAACATCTAGTTATATTTAAAGGTAATCTTTTTAATTTAATCCTTGTATCTCCAATTAAATATCAGTGACATACCGACAACACCAATTTTCTTTATTAACTATTCATTATTCACAAAAAGGGACTGATGGACCATGTGGAGGTGACCACATGTTAATGATGAGTAATTGACATTAGTTTAAATAAGTCAAGTTTGGTTTGGGTGGTTCGGAGTCGAGTCATTGCGTGGCGCAATCGGGCTCGGTCGGACTTTGGTCAAACTTGGTCGTATGGGCTTAGGATGCATATTCTAATGTTTCGACAGGTTTGGACTTTGTCATGCGTAAGTATGATGTTTTGTTGCTATTAACGCTTTCATGTGTCGAGCGGTGCTATTTGACGTGTTTCTTGTCTGTGTGACTGCAGGACATCGAGTGGAGTCGTGGCGAGACACGGAGGATCGGACTAGGCGCAGGTGGCGTTGAGGTCAGAACGGTCGGGATGTGTTGAAGACGACGTGGACTCGAGGTGGAGTCGTGGCGAGGCACGGTGGACCGGACTAGGCGCAGGTGGCGCTGAGGTCAGAACGGTCGAGGTGTGCCGAAGACGGCGAAGCTGCGTGGCTTGCAGGGCAAGGAATGAGGAAGCTTCCTGGAAGGTGCGCGAGGAGCGTTTCGGTAAAAACGCAGGGCTGCACTAAAGGAAGCGGGTTTGGATAAAGCATCGAGTAGGTGGTGCCCTAATGGGTAAAGTGGTTTGTGAACCCATTAGTGGAGGCTATAAATAGAGAGGGAGATGGTGTGCTGAAATTTGAGAGAGTGGGTGCAAAAGTTAGGGTTTTTATTTGTGTCTCTCCATGTGTGTATGTGTGTGTTCCTCCCAAGAAGCATGTGTAGCTCTTGGTGATCTTGAGGATTGAGAGGGAGAGGATGGATTGAGAGATTGTAATCACTCCTTTAGTCCTAATGTCCATGCGTATCGGGACTCGTCTGTATTCTTGTGGATTTGGAATGGAAATCTGAAGTTGTATCTCTCTGCATTTCTTGGGTGTTCTTGTTTGTCCCTTTTGATTGCTAGTTCTTGAAATCCATTTGCTGTTAGGGTGAAGCTTCAAGTGTTCTATAAAAGAAAAAAAAGGGCAATCATTAATTGTGTTCAAACCATGCATTCACGTACTACTTGCCACAATCCTCTCCTCACGTGAAGTACTAGTTCTAGTTAGTTCTCCATGCATGATATTTTCAGGTTGGCAATCATCATTAATTCTTGCATTCTCTCTTTCGGCTCTGCTAGCTCTCGGACAGCATTTAGTATTCTTTCTTGCCATTAGCTGTCCCTGCCGAACTGCTGTCCTTTGCTTCTCAATGATACGGCCAGCAGGATATTCTCTTGTGCCTCTTTTCATTTGGTGGTAGTTCCTGGTAGCAGTTGGTTCACTGTAACAGCATTTCAATTTTCAGTCAGCTTTTGTTTTTGCAGTAGCTTCGTGTCCTTTGGTCTGCAGTTCAGTACATGCAGATTTTTATCTCTCTTGGGTACAAGTTCTAGCTGAGTGCTTTCTTGAATTATTGCTTTCGGTTGGAACTGTGTACTGCTCCTTGTCTCCTCTCGGCTGGCAGTGGTAGTTGGCTTTTATTTCTTCTGGTTTTTGGGAGAAGACTTCCTTTTTCTTTTTGTTTCTCTGTCTCTCCTGTGTGCTTAAGCTTCCAGTGATCTTAATTTCTTCATCATAGCTTTTTAGCTATCGGAAGAGAAGCTTGTGTGCGAGTACTCGGGGGCGATTCTTAAAGACCGTCATTCACCCCCCCTCTGTCGGCCATTTCGGTCCTACAGGGACCCTCCTGATATTTGAAATATAGAAATAACTATTATTATTTTTACATGACTTAAGCCTACACTAATTATTTTTAGCCATTAATTAACTTGTTAATCCTTGTTGACTTGCATTTAATCTAGATTTAATCTTCAATATTTTTAATTTGCATAAACCATTATTCTAATTTCATAATTAATTTTATTATTATTCTTATTTTTAATTTTTAATTTATATCTTATCAAATTTCTAGTTGGATTCTTCTTAGCATTTGAATTTTTAAAATTGATCATATACTAATAGACTTCAACTCTTCATTTCCTTATGTAGGACCCACTATCAGAGAAAGAGAAATAGAGAGGGGGAACACAGAGCAGAACAAAGCAGAGCTGAGTAGGGGAGGTGGCATGCTGGCTCTAGCTAGGGGAGGCAGTGTCGCGGCTTAGGGTGGAGCAGAGTGGGTGATGATGTCTCATGGTAGCCTGGTGCAGGGAGGAAGAGGGGTAGTGGCTGCCAGGGGAAGAGGGAGAAAAATAGGGAAAGCATGAGCATGAGTGAGGTAAGGTGAACTCACTAGGGTGGTCGAGAGTGGCTGGGTAAGTGCCAAGGTGGGCTGATGGCGGCACGATGGCGCTAACAGTGGCGGTGACTTGGGGTGAACGGGAGCTCCAATCGGCGGTTGGGGAGTGAAAGATTATGGTGTGGAGGTGCTTTAGCTCGGAGTAATTGAAGGGTGGCTCATTGGGTAAGGATTATTGGGGGTGACAGGTATTGGTCGGACCTGGAGAAGAACATGGCGCCGACGTGCTTCGATGAGGAAACCTGAAATTGATTGGAGGATATTGCAATGGGATGCGTAGAACATGTCGTGACTCAAATGGATTAGGGAGGAGCTCGCCGAGTCAACCGTAATGGCGAGGGGAAGTGGTGGTTGGTGCGCGAGCACGGTGCGTGAGAGCTCAAACCAAGTTAGGGAGGGGAAGAAGAGAAGGGAAGGAAGGTGGAGGAGTGTCCAGGGCCAGGGGCGAGCTTGGTTGACTTAAATACGCGATGGGGGCGGTGACATTCTCGTGAGCGGGCGGTGACCATGTGGAATGGGCACGCAGGGTTGCTGATGCGATGCATGATGACGATGACGACGCGATAGGGTGCCAGAGAATGGGTGCAGTAGGGCATGGACGTGGGCGCAAGCGTGACTTGATGGCATGACACATTGCATAGTGCGCGTGGACAATGGTGACGCAAGCCACAGTGGTCAACGGGCAGGTGGCAATGTGACATGGCATGGTAACGTGATGTAAGGGCAGAGCTGGCGCTTGACCAGGTGCTGGCGTGGAGCTGGCGCGCAACCGAGCATGAGTCAAGGCACATGGCATGGCTGGTGAGCACAGGTCAGGGCAAGCGCTCGGCACACGAAGCTTAGGATCCAACATGCGGCTGCTAGCACGGTGTAGCGGGCGCAGTAGGGTACATGAGTGCAGTAGGCTCAGTGGGTGCAGGCGCGGTCAGCTTGGCCAGAAACAGAGGAGGGGGAGAGAGAAAGAGAAGAGAATAGGCCAATTGTAGGGGTGGAAAACGGTAACGGATAATTCGTTTTATCCGATATTTGTATCCGAGAGAAATCCGAATATGGTAAGCAAAATCCATATTCGAAAATATTCGTATTCGTATTCGAGAATATTCGTATCCTTATTTGAGAGTATTCGTATTCGCATTCGTATTCGAGAATATTCGTATCCGTATCCGTATTCGAGACTATTCGATTCGTATTCAATCCGTTTCTAGAACCCATGAAAAATCCGTACAAATTTTGTGATTCAAAACTTGAATTTAGGCGGTTTAAAACTGGTAACCGGTCAAAAACCGATGAAAAATCGGCAAAACCGTTAGGAATCCGTTTTATCCGATATTCGTATCCGAGAAAATCCGTATTCGAAAATATCTGTATTCGTATTCGAGAATATTCGTATCCGTATTTGAAAATATTCGAATCCGTATTCGTATTCGTTTTAAAAATATGGATTCGTATTCGTATTTGAGACTATTCGATCGTATCCGATCCGTTTCCACCCCTAGCCAATTGGGCCAAATGGTGTTGGGCTAGAGAGGTGGGCCAAAAAGGAGGAAACAAATTGGGTTGGCCCAACCTGATTTTCTGAATTTTGATTTTATTTTCCTTTTTATTTGAATTTGGTTTTGGTTTTCAAATTTGAAATTGGATTTAAATTTGTATTTTTGGTTTTGGGTTTTGAACTTGAATTTGAATACAACTCTCAATTTCATTTGGTAGAATCTTGAAAACTGCATAATTCAAATTTTATTCAAGTTTTTGGTTAAGCAATTTAAATTCAAATTTTTCTTCTGCTTTGTTTTCAAATTATGGATTATCTTTTTGAATTTAAATTCTCAATTTGCTTTGTTATATGTATATCTTTTCTTGAAGTAATTTGCACAACTCAACTTCCAGAAAAAGCCCAAATAATATTTTAGAACACTTCCAAATGTCAATACGATGCATTGAAAATTTTTAAGTTTTTCACATTTTTGAACATCCAATTTTTGGGATGTTACACACCTCATGCCTAACACTTGCATGGTACACCGCCATGACTAACACCCAAAACCAAAACCAACTCAACTTGGTACAAGGGCTGGTCTGACCGTGGTTACCAAGCTGGTTAGACCGCCAAACACATGCCGATTAGACCGCCATGCATTGGCCGGTCATGCTGTATTTCCAATGTTAGTACTACCACACTAAGTTTCAGCTCAAAACCTCCAAAAGATCTTCTTTAAAAAATAGCTACCGTCAACAAAGGGCTGATACTACCGCACACCGGTTAGACCGCCATGATGTGGTTAGTTAGACCGCTGACTGATCAGACCACCACACCAGGGCCGGTTAGACTACCGCCACTCTGACAGCAAAAACAATAGAGCTCAAACAATGGCAACAAAGTATAAACAAAGTCAAATACTCATCATTCTTATTGGCCTGCCACCACGGCGGCGGTTTCTCTTTCTCCCACCTCACCGAAGTAATTGGAGTAACCTGCATCATATCATTCTTCGACAACTCCAAAGAATTCAGGGTTCCCTGGATGAACTCCATGGATGCAACTGGATTAAACCCCACCCCATCATGCGTCTGTCTGTTTCTAGAGGACCAATTGCTCCAGATTACGGTAACCACATTACGAATATCATCCTCCGGCACAAGCTGCCCGCACAAAATATCTTCTACCCAAGTTCTCGAGTGAAGCCTCGGGACTTCGATTTTCAATGCCTCCTTCGCAGCTACCTAGAGCATGAGAGCATGGCGGAAGTAAACAAGTGCATGCAAGAGCGTCTCACCATCCGCTTCACAAATTTCACGAACTCCATCTTCCTTAATATGCCGGTGCTTCAGAATTGCTTTTGCGGGTAGAATGCCTTTGGTCACCCGCCACAAAAACACACATGGACTTTTGGAAACAACCTTTTGTTAGCTTCCAAAGTTTACCCCATAAATTAAGCACCCTGTGATGCTGAAGAAGATTCTGCCCTACTTGTTGCCTTACCAAACGAATAGGCCGCTCGATAAGCCGATCGGGCTGATTTTTTTAGATAAAGGATATAAAATCCGGCCTCTATATCCACGAGGGATATATACAGCCAAAAGTTACACGAGCTCTTAGGCTTAAATCCTCAAAATTGAGGAACAAAAACAACAAGAAATAGAGCTTAAGGACTAAGAAAAAAGCTAGAAAGACTAAGCTTCAGAACTTCTTCTCCGTCCTTGCTTTCAACCAAGTCACTATCCTCATCCAACCGTGCCTTCCAACCTTCGGTCTACTTTGCGTGAAAAAGAACCTCCGAGGCGACGCCTCCAAGCAGTGGCGTAGCCAGGATTTGTAGCTATGGTGGTCCATTGTCTAAAATTTATTTAACCGCTATAAATTTAACATGTCGGTACACAAATATATGAATTACGAAATGCAATTAAGGGAAAAAGGACATACGAACTTCATAAAATAGACGAATATAGCTTTCTTAACATAGAATTGAAATATTACATACCCATAGTAGTTGAAGAACAGTACGTCACTACTTCTTCTTCTTGTCAGGATATAAAGAGAACATCATATTAATTTTATATTAGAATATTAAATACATTCTATATTTATGGACAAAGCTATTTAAAAAATACATTTTATAAATGAGTAGATCAGAAGAGTTTGCTTGCATGGGTAACTTCCTGAAAGCCGCATTTGGAGCAAACGCAAGCTAAGATAACAAATACCTACCTTGGCAAATTTACGAGACCGTTTACACCGGCTTCTGTTCACAGAAGAAAGAAGGTAATATAAATATTTAACTTTCTAAAATAATTTCTCTATTTCTCTCGTCCTGAAAATAAGTTATGGGACACAGACATATCACTACCTCACTCTTCTCGCTCCTGTCTCGCACACGCATCTCTTTTTTATTTTCCCCACCACTCGTATCCTCCCACTAAAAGTTTTTTTAGTCATTACTATTTATTTTAGCTAAAAACCATCAACTGTCGTTCAATATGAACATGCCAAGCTAGTCATCGATTTTATTGTACATCTAGATGCCAAGCTAGCTAACGATTTTACTGTATATCTAGATTCCCAAGTTGCGTGTCATTAACTTGACACATATAGAGCAAATTAAATGATTTAGCGGGAGGTAAAATGTAGTTGTGATTCAACAAGTTTTTGCATTATGATCAAATACATGAAGACCTCATTATCCGAGCGCAGGGTGGTCCGCGGCCCACAAGGACCACCCTGTAGCTCCGCCAGTGCCTCCAAGGAGGCGACAAGAGTCGCCGACGCCGTCCGCCTCACCGAGGCAAGGTTTTCACCTGGAGATCAGTAAACATGAGGGCTATGGAGTACCATGACAACCCTCCAGGAAGGGAAATGGCGCCCGAAGGCGTCATCGATGTCGAGACCGGTAAGGACACCGGTAAAGCTTTCGCCAGCACCTCCACAGCACTCCACGCACTACCCACACACAAAATAGACCGCCACCAACACAGCAGGGTCTTGCACGCCTCAAGGCCATGGCATAGCCACCCTTGAACTCCATGACGAGCCGCTTCCTGCAATGTCCGCCACTGAAGAAACCACAAAGCGACGCCTATACGCCACCGCTGAGCAGATCCAGGGACATGAGCCGCCCGAATTTCCTTCTGAGTTGCTTCCCCCACGGTCCTCACAACTTCGGCGTATGACCGAAAACAAGAAGTGAAGATGAAAGGGCTTCTTGGCGGCGCTGCTTTTGGCCTCCCTGAGAAACCCTTTGGGAATCCCTTCCTGGACAAAAAGACCCAAACCTTTTGAGCACCGAAACTCAAGATGGGCCCCAACTTGTATCCGGCCCAAGCACTGATTGGTCCAGCTGCACGGCAGTGGAAACTGAATCGGCACTTCATTTTGAATTACAGCCCCTAGCTGTTCCACTGAATGCACCGACATCACCGGAACAACCACCTTCTTCATGTTGCAGAAGCCCTTCAAGCTCTTCTCCCCCTTTGATTTTCTACCAGACCTTACATCCTTCACCCGAACATCACCAATGGAAAACTCCCGAGGCGACTTCGGTTTAGGAAGATGACCCTTCCAAGACTTGACTACTGGCGACAAACGCAATAGCACCACTGCATCAGTAAACCTCGCTGCCAGGTTTCGAGGATGACGAACCAGTTCGTCGACGGTGAAACCCGCCCTCAGCGCATCATGCACGAACTCCTCAGTTGAAATGGCAGAACTTCGGACCAACCCACCCTCTTCCTCGACAGAGCTCTCGCCATCCATTGACAGCCAAAACCGTGAGCCTCCCTCACTCTGGAGGGATGGGAAGAGAGCTTGGAGGGACCAGAGGCTGTAGGCGTCGCCGGCGCCGGATGCGAGGACCACGAGGTGCCCGTTTGGCTCCAAGATCCGTACCGCCTCGCCTGCGAGGGCGGCTGGCCGCTTGGAGAAGTCCAGGGCGCGGCCGGCGAAGACGAAGCCTACGGAGGTATCGGGGAGCGTGAGGAGGCTGTCGCTGCCATCGACGGACGCCCATCAGGGCGCAAACGAACTGGCCCCGGCCGCCGCTCACGTCACGCTGTCGCCGCCGCCGACCTCCTCAGGGACCCGGCCGCCGCAAGCCCGACATCCAGATCCAGTTGCGGCCCAGATTCAGAAGCCTCCGCCCAGATCCCGGTGAGACAGCCCCGCCGCCACCTTCCTAGCACCCGCACAGGCCTCCGGCAGTGAGATCCACCGGCGGCAAGGCGAAGGGGCGAAGGGGAGGCGAAGGGGTGAAGGGGAGGCGAGGCGACGGCACTGCAACCCAGAATCAGATGCCTCCGCCCAGATCCCGGAGAGACAGCCCCGCCGCCGCCTTCCTAGCACCCGCACAGACCTCTGGCGGCGTGCTCCAGCGGCGGCAAGGCGAAGGGGAGGCGAAGGGGCGAAGGTGACCGTCTCAGATTCGTCGGAGATCGATCGGGCTGAATAACACCGGACTTCTCCAAGTTCCACGCTGCAAAATCTTCCTCTTCAGACATTCTCAAGGTATGTTCAGGATCGCATCTGCGTCAAGTCTAGAGAATTAAATTTCTCTGACCAGATCCACTTTCCATGTCCTGGAATTCTGATCAATTAATTCACTTACTTTCTGCAAGTTACAGCTTCTCAAGACTCCGGACGGTTTCGGAGCTATGGAATCAGTGAGCCAATTATGATGGATCGAGACACCTGTGCCAATACGTTTAACAAGACCTAGCTCTAGGGCTTTCCAGGTTGTTGCCAGCGAAGTGGAATGGCTGCAGCTCCTGCGCCACGTTGCTTAAGGGGTAGAGCAACGCCGGCGAGGCAAATGGGCCGACCGTGCCGTCAAGGAGGAGTGCCGCTTAGTGGAGGCTAGCATTGGGGTTGGCGTTGCCGTCTACGTCAACGATGGGGCTGAGGACGCTGGCGTGAATGAGGGCCACCTCGCGGTCGACCTCCGGTCGGTACAACTGGAGGCCGGCTCCCTGCCGCTGCTTCAGCCGTGTGTTCCAGTAGCTACTGCTCTCGTTGTTCGTCCTCCCCCGGCAACTGCACACAGAGCAGTCCTCGTCCCCCCGGCGCCCCTCCTCTCCCCCGCCGGCGTTGCCCCTCCTCGACCCGGATCCGGCCACCGCAGGTACCCCGTCGGTCGATTTTTTTACCATTGGAGCACCGAGCCTACACGAGCCGAGCTCGAGCGAGCTCGAGTTTTGTCCGAGCCGAGCTCGAGCCTAGCTTAAAGTTCGATGTCGATCTTAGGCTCGCTCGAGCTCGCACTACAAGAAATGTGTCATTTTTTGACGTATTTAGCATGACAACAGGTCATAATGTCATTATATCATCCGGTTTATGACATTATGTTTTAGGCATTTCGACTTAGTGACAATAAAAAATTGTATGTCACAAAAAATGTCATACAACTAGTCCAATTCCATCCAGTGACGGTATTTGCTATGTCATAAGGACTAATTTATGAATGTCATAAATCTATGACAGAGGTTGTGTGTCACAAATTATTTTATTGAATTATTTTAAATATTCTTATCCTTGTTGGCATGCCCTATTGCCACGTGGTCGGTGACATGCGTCATTTTTATATATATTTACCCGTCATTTTACTCTCATATTCTTCGCATTTGGGACCATTTATCATCATTTACACGTTTTTCCATATTTAATTGCTCAAAATGGACCATTTTACATTTTTAAATACTTTTCCGCAGGCCGGCGCGATCGAGGCGCATAAATGACAAATTTGGTCATCCGGGACTGCTCCATACAGAAATACGCTTCGATAAGAGTGCGTAGGATCTTTCCGCGATGAAATCGGAGTTTCTGAGGACCAAAACAGAAGATTTCAAATGGGAGATGGACTTCTTTGTAAACCCTAGAAATTTTTGAGGACTAAACTGCAAATTAGAAAATCCCCATCTCTCTCAAAACACCAGCCGCCGCCTGGGGGAGGGCTGGAGGGAACGACTTCTCTGTGGACTGACCTCACGCGCGCTCAATAGGGTCTGCGTCGGATGGCCGACACGTCGCCGCGCCGCACCGATCTCTGCGCGCGAGATGGCTCTCCTCTTTCCTCCGCGCGATCGGCCCGCTCGCTTGGCGCTTCCTCTTTCCCCTTCTCATCCTTCTCTGGAACCCCACACACCGACCTCGCCCGCCCCGCCGCCCGCCCTCCCCTCGCCCCGCCGCCCGCCCGCTCCTCCCAGATCCGAGCGAGCCCGCCGCCGGCCCTCCCCTCCCAGATCCGAGCGAGGCCGCCGCCCGCCCTCCCCTCCCAGATCCGAGGCCGGCGCCGACGCCTCTGCGTCGCCTCCCCGAGCTAGCAGCAGCGTGTGGCCTCCCCGAGCCCTCGCCGGTGGTCCCTCACTGATCCGTCCGCCGCCGCTGGCACCTCCCTCTTGTGGTTGGCTGCCGCCCTGTGCTCGGCCCAAATTGAAGAAGCTGACGAGAAGGATCTGGCACAATGACTGGAATTTGTAGTGAATTGAATTTGTGGTGAATGTAACTTGTATGAATGGTCTGTAAGTTTTGTAAAGATGGAAATTGAATGAATGTATAATGCAAATTGAAGGTTTGTTGTCAGGTTGGGTTTGTTGTCAGGTTGGGTTTGTTGTCAGGTTGTGTGTAATGCAGAATTTGTGTAATTGAAAGCCTATGTGGTTGAGCTCAAATTTTGTTCTTCTGTTGAGGCAAGAATTCTGCCAGTCAGCTCACATGTTGTATGGAAGACAAAATACAAATTGAAATTGACAGTGGAGATCTATAGCCAATTTGCCAAAAAATCATACCTTCAGATGTGGAGTGCTGCTAATGTTCATATGTGACAGTATTGCCCTGTGATATTGTTTATTGCTGATTTCTGTAAAAGATCACTTTGGTAGCTGGAGGGTAGCCATGGACACAATGTTCCAGCCAATTTGCATTGCAGTATTGCAGCCAATTTGCATTGCAGCCAATAATGACCTTCCAGCCAATTTGCATTGCAGTATTGCAGTATTGCCATATCCATTCAAAATGAGAAGATATGTTAAATGCCCTGGCAGACAAAATGCCCTGTTAGACAAGAATTTCCCTGATGGCTGGGTCAACAGAAAATGTACCAACATGTAGGCTGGGTCAATTGAAAATGAGAAGACATATCAAATGCCCTGATAAACAAAAATAGCACTACACATTAGCACTACACCATAATACGTGTAATATGCTTTACATTTGGATCCATGTCATACACTCATACTGACACTTAGTGAACCCAAGCCTATACAAATTAGTCAATTGGTATCCTGAAAAATTCAAGAACCCAGAGTTCCTATTCAACTCCAATTAAAATGCAAACATTACATAATAATCAACTATAAAGTCAATAATACATCTTTTGATTACATTTTTTTTACTTGTGCAGAAAGTTCTAGGACTAGTAGCATGAATATTCCTTAAGTGGCCTTGTTATATACAATTAAGTACAGCCAAAAACAATGCCACAAATTTGATTTTAATTTGCATTCACATACATACACCTCCTGAATTGACCAAATGTCAGTATTCCCATCTGATAATTGCTCAGTTTTTTTTAAAAAAATTTAGTAAAAGCATTTATGTATGCAATAATTTCTTTATCCATGTACAAATCCAAAATTGTCCACATTTGCTTCCAGACTCAATTTTAAAAGCTGGGTCTTATTTTGATGTCCATACATGCAGTTCAAAACTTGGCCAAATTCAGTATTCCCATCATATATAGTCGATCATAAGTTTTCTAGAAATGGTATTTTTTGCATGCAATAATTACTTGATCCATGTACAAATTCAAAATTATCCATGGTTGCTTCCAGACTAAATTTTAAGGCTGGGTTAGGATTTTACTTAACCACTCAAGCTCCATTGAAATATTCTCTTTTGCTGCTTCCTGCAACAAGTATACAGGCATTCTATATAGGCAGGTGGTTGTTACTGCAGTATTTTTTACTAACCATGTACAAAAGTTCACTATAGATGAACCAATCTTACAAAATGTAAATCCTCCACCGGATTTAGCAGTGATAGCAGAATAGTTTCATCTGTCAATTACTCAATTACAATTAGCACCTACTACAGTCAACTCAATTGATATCAGCTCCAAGAATGAGATCAAATCCAACAGGATGTTTTTTTAATGATATTGCTTATATGATGATATTGCTATTACATAAAACAAAAGGCACAGCTAGTGCTATTACATAAAACAAAAGGCACAGCTAGTGCTATTACATAAAACAAAAGGCCCTGTGAACAAAAGACATAGTTTTAATAGTTTTCCTGCTACAAAAGCCAAAAGTAGTGTATAGAACCACCAAATTTAGTGTTTTCAACAGATGCATGTGACTATTTGTTAACTGCCCCCATCTTCAAAATCTAATCTTCTGACGGACGTATTTTCATGATAAGCGCCAAATAGGAGATTGGTAAATTCTCCATGGATGGTAAATTCTCCAGAAGGCAGTGTATTATCAAGCATCGTATTTGGGTTTGACAATTGTGAGAAAGATACATCCGGAAGAGATGACTCTCCTACATAAGAAAGCAAAAATATTACCACCGAGCATTGTGAGAAAGATAACATCATGACCAATTAAAATTACCTTTTTCTGCAGTTTTCGATGCCTTTTTCTTTCGTTTCTCAAGAACGCCTCTTGCCCTCTTTGACTTTGGACCTTTTTTGTGTTCAGGAACTCTGAATGGCACTTCTCTGACATCTTCAGTGCACTGAACAGAATTATCTTTGATGCTTATATCAGACAACATATTTTCTATTTCAGAAGCCAGCTTATCTAAACCATTGTTGAAATATGTCATACAATTTCTTGAAGCCTTACACTTCAATGCAATTGCCATGGCCTTTCGAGAAAGATGAGCAGATTCGCAAGCCAAATTTTGTTCCTCACTTTGGGTATTACAAAAAAAGGGTCCTCTCTTTGCATACTTTGTCCATCTATTCAATATGTATTGAGGTGGTAACACAAAAATATTGTTGAAGTTAAGGACCCGTAGAGCATGCCTGCATAGTATTCCTACATCAAATAGAAAATGTGAGAACATGTAAGTAGAAATGGGTAACTAGTGTAATAGGTGAATACCTTCACATTCATACATCCTACAAGAACATGTTGTATTCATATCCTCGAAATGGAATACTACAGTTGCTTCATCTTCAATGTATTCAGAAGATGTCACCTTGTAAGTACGGGTAGTCCCCTCAACGAGAATTAATGTGCATGCCATAGTGAATATTTTTGTAAATTCCTTCTCAAATTCAGAATACATATTTCTTGTGTATGATTCAGCTGCTGTCCTCAATGTAGGCAAGCCAGAAACACATAGAATTGGGTTAGTATGGCGTGACTTGTAATCTTCATACAATTCGTTTCGACGGAGACTATTAAGGCACCTGTCATACTGTTCTATGAGCTCCGAAAGTGATAGCTTTCTACGAAAAGCTTTCTTAAACACATTATTCATGCCTTCACTCCTTTGAGTTGATGTTACATCAGCACAAAAAGAATCCCGCCGATAAATAGTAGCCCATTTCTCACGCAACGCATACAAATTTTGTAACCACCGGTTTCCTCCAAGATTGTAAGCACACAACAAGTTACGCCAGTTGTCATTGAAGTGACTAACAGACCTACCTTCATACACACATCTTTTGAAGTCAGCTAGGAATTTCGGATGGTTACTGATCACATGACTAAGATGCTTGGCGGCATTTTGATATATATGCCATAAACAGAGGCGATGACTTGTGCCTGGGAAAACTATGTTGATTGCTTTTGCTATTGCAGCACACTGATCTGTAAAAATTGTTGTAGGATGCTTATCTGACATTGCGGTGAGGAATGTTCTAAAAAGCCAAACAAATGATTCTGCAGTTTCATCATATAACAGAGCACCTGCAAAGACAATGGTCTGCCTATGATGATTTGTTCCAAGAAGTGGAGCAAATGGCATATCGAACTTATTTGTTTGGAATGTGGTGTCAAATGACAAAACATCCCCAAAGCAACAATAATCCACAATGGCTTGACCGTCTGTCCAAAAGAAATTAACAATGCGACCATCTTCTTCATCTAATTGTACGGCATAAAAGAAAGAAGGATCATCTGCTTGTTTTTTCTTCAAGTACTCCAATAATGTTTGTGCATCATTTATTCCCATATACTTGTTACGCACACGGGTAACATAATTGTTACAATCCTTTTGCAAGAAAGGTACATTTTCAGCTCCACCAGATAGTTGTTCATAGAATTTGAATACTTCCGCTGGTTTGATCCCTGCTGCTCTCATATTATCCACCATGCACTTGTCAGCTTTTGATAGATGACGTTGCGACCTCAGCATATGACATTTACTTGGACTTGCTAGATAATGGTTATGTTCAAGTGCCACCTTCTGCACTGTCCAAATTCCATCATGTGAAATGTTAAATTGGAGACGCGCCTTACAACCTGTTCGTGTGTTAGCCCGTTCCTTTTTTGTTTCATATCTAGTATGACTACTCCTTTCTCCTTCATTGCTACAGACAAAAACTTTGGAACCTAATGTGCCATCTACTCGCAACCTTGAGTGGCTCTTTCGTATGCTAAATCCAACTATTCTAGCATATGAATTGTAGAAATTATATGCATCATCTTCGGATTCAAACATCATGCCAACTTTTGGCACATTTTGAGCGGACGAATTTTGGTCATCAACCTACAATGAAGCCATAGACTTCAGTTTCCAAATTACGAGTATTTGATTAACAATTCGTTGATCACACACACGCACTCTACACCCAAACATTCAAAATTCAAAATTCGTTGGACTGTATACCTTCAAAATGCCAGGATGATGCTGCAGCGATTCACGTCGGTGGCATGATGCGGGAACTTGCGCGACGCAATTCACGTCGGCGGCACGATCGGTGGCATGATCGGTGGCGCAAGGCAGGGGAGAAGGGGCGGCGCCACCGGCCGAAGGGACGTGGGAAGGGGCGGCGCCACCGGAGGGCGGAACGTCGCCGGCATGCTCGGTGGCGGAAGGCGCGGGGTCGACGCCACGGTCGGTGGCCGAAGGGAGGGGGAAGGGGCGGCGCCACCGGGGGGCGGAACGCCGACGGCAATCTCCTGATCGCGCGGCCACAGCTCCATGGGTAGGCGGGAAGAACACCGAGGGGAAGAACACGGGGCGGGAAGAACTATGGCATCAGCAGCTGAGGCGCCAAGCGAGCGGGCCGATCACGCGGAGGAAAGAGGAGAGCCATCTCGCGCGCAGAGATCGGTGCGGCGCGGCGACGTGTCGGCCATCCGACGCAGACCCTATTGAGTGCGCGTGAGGTCAGTCCACAGAGAAGTCGTTTCCGGGCTGGAGCCCGGCTTCCCTTCTTCCTTCATCCCCTTGCTTCTCCTCCTACCCCCTTCTTCTCCATCGTCGGCGCCGGCGAGGGCCGGGCCTTACCTCGCCGGTCGCCTCCCTTTTTCACCGCCGCCACTCCTCTCTTCGCCCCTTCTCTCCTCCGGTGCGCCCCAGCTCGCCACCGCGCCACCATCTCCCCGCCGCAGCTCATCCTCAGCGCCTTCTCTTGCTCTCCCTCCGGTGCGCCGCCCCTGTGCTCCCACTACCTCGGCGCCCCCACTCGCCACCGTCCTCACCTCTCCCTTGCCGCCTCTCTCCACCGACCGCGCCGCCAACCCCCCTTCTTCTCGGTCGCCTCCCTTCTCCGGTGACCGCTCCCCTTCTCCGACACCTCACCACTCCACCGCGCCGCCCTTCACCCGCAGGTCCTCCTCTTGCGCCGCCCCTCTTCTCTCCTTCCACCGCGCACGGCTCCCTCGTCCCTCTCCTCCACGGCTCCGCCGCAGACCACCATCCATCTGCTCCCTCCATTGCTCCGCCCATCTATTCCTCCCTCCATAGCGCCGCCCCTCCAGATCCCCTCTCCGGCCGCCTACATCGCCCGTCTCCTCTTCACCCGAGCGCCGCCCCTGCGCCATCACCGTCAACCGACCGCACCGACCTCCTCTGCAGCGGCGACATCTCCACGGCAGTTCTTCCACCGGCCGCCCTGCATCAAGCCCTCAGCATCCTCCCCACCGACAACTCCCTCTACTATTTGCTCTTCGGTCCATCTCCAACCCTTCTCTTTTACTCTTTTTACTGACTTTTATTGCTCAGTGATTGCTTCGGTTAATTGCTAATTTCTGTTAATTGTGCAATGTTAAACTGTTGATTAGTGATGCTATATGAACTGTGAATGTTTGGGAAGCAATGTGATTGTGTTCTGTAATGTCTCTCTGTGATGGATGCATGTGATCAGAGGATATGCTTCTCTGTTTGTTCTAAAATTGTTGAGAGATTGATTTAAAATTGCTGTTACTCAAGTGTTGATACTGTTGCAGTATTTTAATTATACAATCAGTTCCTGCAATTTGTCATCTATGTTGATGTTGCGATCTTTGTGTTAGTTAAATGTGATGTGAGTAGTTTGCATTAGTAATTGGCATTGAATGTTCTATGTTTAGCTATGTCCCTCGTTCTCTTTTGAAAACCTTAAGTACATTTTCCCCTAGCAATACATGAAGTGATGAAAAGTGTGAGCAACAGAAGTTGATGCAGATTTACTTTATTCATTTATTGTCTACCACTTTAAATCAAATTGGAAAACTAATCTAAGGATATATAAAGAGGGCAAAGATAACGAAATATAATAGAATGTACACTCTTTAGGGACATATGTGAAAAGATCAGACCATCTCTCTCATCAATGATTTCTCTAACTCATTTACAGCCAATCTATGTATGATATCCCACAAAATCTCTTGAGCTCCAAGGGTATCATACCCAATCTGTGCACACACATGCTGAGGCAAATGTACAGTTAAAGTCAATGTGTTTAAGCCCTAGTAAAAATTCAACTTTGTCTTTAATCATGAACCATGTTTCAGTTAATGTTTCCTCAGTACAGTATTGCATAGCTGATATTTGTTTATCTAGTACTGCTGTGTTCCTCTAAGTGCATTGATCATATAATTTTCTCATTATTTTTCTTCATTTTCTCGTGCGAGTACAGAGGCTCCAATGACTGAATATGAGAGGATGAAGATGGAAAACTTGATGCGGAACAGTCGGGTGTTCCGCAGTCTTGGAATAGAACAGGCAGCTTCAATTCTGAACAGCACAAGACCAAAGGCCATTGTTGCTACTCGTGAAGACTCTGGCTCATTGTATCAACCTGGAGATGATGAAGATGTTGAACAAGGAGTATTTGATAAGGTACCTTCATGAAAACCCAACACTCATTTTGAACAGCACATTATATCAACATTCATTTTGTATCAACATTCATTTGTGTATCAACCTGGCAGCAAAGAAACTGAAAGAAGCATGAAGCATGAAGAATCTGCAGCAAAGATGCAGCAAAGAAGCATGAAGAAGAAACTGAGAAGCTGAAGCAGCAAGGAAGTGAGATCCAAAGCTTCCTTCGTTTGTTGTTTGGCAGCAAGTATGCATCACCTGATGCTCAGCAGTAAGCTCTCAAACTCAATTAGGCTCTAGATGATATTTTGGTGACATCTGTGACTGTGAGGCTGTGGATACTATTTTGGTGATCGACTTTAACTTCCAACAGAAACCTAGTGTGGATGTAGATGCTTTTTTGATATGGTCATCTGTGATTGAGGTTGTAGATGCCATGTGTGGTGAATTTGGCAAGCTCCAACAGCAACCTGAAATTTGAGACTTTGAGACTTGGTCTGGATGTGTGCTGAATTGGGTGATGGATGTAATGATATTTGATAGTTAATTTAACACTTGTGGACTGGTTATGATATGCAATCATATTTCCATATGCTGTTGGTTGATTTGAATCTGATTTTTGTATGGGCTAAAAGAAATTATATGGGCTGAATTGTGTGTGCTGAAAAAATATATGGGCTGAATTGTGCGGGCTGAAAAAAACTGTATGGGCTGCAATCATAAAAAAATTGTATGGGCCAAAAAAAAATCTAAAACCAAATAATGGGCCAGGAAGAAACAGCCCAAATAATGGTTGTGACCCATGAAGAGGCTGCCTGCTACGTGGGCTTTAACAGGCCAAAATTCATTTTATGACATTTTTATATTCTGCCATGTCAGCGCCATGTCAGTTTTTGATCTTACGTGGCATTTGCCCATGTGGCAAGGCCTAGGATTTTATGACAACAAATGAATGTCATAAACCTCTGTGACACTAAAAGCCAATGTCATAGATTTGTGACATGAACTATACAGACGTCACATAATAAATTTGTGACGCGTGTTTTTTGACATTACGATTTTCGTCAACCGAATGTCACAAATCTTGAATTGTGACATGAATTCCATATATTATGACAAAAATAAAATGTCAATAAATGACACATTTCTTGTAGTGTCGGCTCGAGTTTCTACCGAGCTCGAGCTTGCTAGGTCAAACTCGCTCGAGCTCGGCTCGTTTACAGCCCTAATCACATCTCCGGCGTTCCATCCGCGATGGGACATGTAAGACCGAAAAAAAAATCTTTTGGGGAGGTCCTAGGTCCTAACCCCCTCAGATCACATCACGTGGCAGTCTAAAAGCACTTCTCCCATCCTTGTTGGCAGATCTCGCCACCTAACCCCAGCGCCATTGGATCCCGTTGTCCCTAACGTCATTGACAGATCTAGCCACCCCAACCCCCATGTTGTCGAATTCACTATTGCACCCTCTTTGCTAAGTGTGCTCTCCCCGCTGCCATGTATGTTCCTCTCACTTCTCTTCAGTTGTCGTGCCGCCACATGTACGCTCCCTCCTCTCCTATCCTCCACATTGTCGCCCTCTGTCAGCGAGGATGAGGTGTACTCCTCGCTGGTGCCGTGTACACCAACTTGCTTGTCGTTCGCAACCCCGTCCCTGTCACCGTTGTTAGACACCACATTGGTGTACCCCTTGCCACTTTCGTCCTCTTTATCGTTGTCGTCGTCCTCTTTGGTAGTGATTCTTCGTCATCGTCGATGGTGGATGCGGCGTTGGTGGTGGGGCTAAGGTTCGATCTCAACATGCCATTGCCGTCGTTGCCTATCCCTACCTCATTTGTTGGCGACAAGCTCTTGAGTGCTTGGGTGTGGGGTGAGGAGGGAGATGGGGAATGGGGTGGGTAGAAAAATGCTTTCAGCTTCGCACTAATGCCACGTCGCGTGATCTAGAGTAGAGTCACAAAAGGAGGGGGTTATGGGTCTCCCCCCATAGGATTTTTTTCCCTGTAAGACCACCGAGCATTGAGCTTTCTAGCCCTGTCACTCGCAGTCACACATGTCCATAATTTCTCGTTGCATCGATCTGCGCTGCAGCAGAAACTCTTTTTTCACTTGCTTGTTAGCTACCCTCGATAGTTATTCTAAGATGTGTATAGTTAAAATTTAACTATATCTTGGAGGGATCATGTCGATATTAAAAATAATATATATTTCTAACCAGAGTGAGTATAATCCTTTTGTTTCTCTATTCTATTATGGTTTCTGGAGTATGAACGGCATTGGACCTTTTAACGTGCGAGCAAAGGGGTCTGCCTTTTGGAAGGACAAGAGCATGCAATAACAATGTATTAGTGCATGGATCAAATGGAGTGGCTGTTTATAATTGGCCATGCATGCAAGATGCAGCCAGGAAAAGGGGGGAGCAATCTCACATGGGGGCAGCGACACGGCCCAGAAGAAGCTCCCCCGTTGGTAGGGGTGGCAACGAGCCGCTCGGCTCGGCTCGGCTCGTGAAAGCTCGGTTGAATGGAGGCTCGGTTCGGCTCGGCTTGGTTAGGATATCAAGCTTTTTTGTGGGCTCGGTTCGGCTCGTGGTTCGGCTCGAGCCGGCTCGCGAGGGCTCGCGAGCCAACAAAACCTGACACTAAAAATTAGCGTTCTTTCCTTTCCTTTGTAGGATATTTCAATTACGATTTTGAGCAGACGATGTACATCACTCTATTAAACTCGAGCATGAGCACAATGTGGACATGTATTATCTTTGTGATTTAAAACAAACATCTGGTTAAAGATTTGTAAGCTCTATGAGAAATCATCTAGTGTATCCATCAATGTGATTCATCAATGTTAAAGATGCAGCAGCAGAACCACCTCTCCATATCTAGCTGAAAATCTAGCAAGCACATAGAAATATTTACCATTGCATCCCACTGCATCGAGACTGGTTTGGTTCAGAACCCCGAGCAAGCAAGCAATCAAATCAACCATGCATAATGAAGAATTAGATTTGAATCACATCTACACATAACGGCATAATGAAGAAGGGAGATAAATCTAGGATACCGATCTGAGAGATGAGATGAGGAGGCGCATCCGCGAGACGAGGACGTCGGGAAGTCGGGGACGGTCGCTCGAGACCAGACCAGATCGACGCCAAAACCCTTGCGCCGCCGCGAGATGAGATGAGGATTAAGGAGGCACCGCCGCGAGTTGAGATGAGGAGGCGCCGCCGCGAGACGAGGACGTCGGGAAGTCGGGGACGGTCGCTCGAGACCAGACTAGATCGACGCCAAAACCCTTGCGCCGCCGCGAGATGAGATGAGGATTGAGGAGGCGCCGCCGCGAGAGGAGCGCTGGGGTCGGGGCCACGGGGGAGTCGGCGAGACGGCGAGTCGCCGACGCCGAGTCGGGGGCTCGGGGGTCGGGGCCTCGGCTCGGGGGACGGGGGGAGTTGCGGTTTGCGGAGAGGGACTAAGGGAGTCGGCGCCTGCTACTGCTACTCTGCTAGTGCGGTGCCGCCTGGGTGGGATTGGGATCATTCGGGAAACTAGGGTTTTACGGGGGAGTTGGGCCTAACTGGGCCGAGCCAACCGAGCCGCTCGCGAACTGGCTCGGGCTCGGCTCGTTTAGACCCCGAGCTTTTTTGCTGGCTCGGCTCGGCTCGTTTCATCCACGAGCCGAGCCAAGCCTCCACGAGCTGGCTCACGAGCCCGAGCTTTTTTGCTAGCCCTACCCGTTGGGCATCGCTTCGCTGGCCGCTCCTGCTGTCGCCGCCGAACCAGGTATACTGTACTTGGCCCACACAGCTGGGCCCCACCTGCCAGCCAACCAGCAAATTGAATCGGGTATCGACCTCTGAATGCTTAGCCCACCCGGTCTGTTCAGGGAGTGGGTACTGTTAAGAAACCTAGGCCTGGGCTGGCAGCCCAGGGCCCATGGTGGGGCACCTCATTGTAGTCTATAAATAGAGAGTCATACCTCCTCATTATGTACATATGAATGAAAGCAATAAAGAAAGACCAGGAGTTCAATCTATTATTCTGTGTGTTCAATCTATTATTCTGTGATTCTGTGATTGATTCGTTCTTGTTCTAAACAGAGGAATCGCTCGGACTGGTCGCCAGCGACGGTTTCTCAACACGTTATCAGCACGACTTCGCTCCGGTGAACGAGGTAATCATCGAAGCACAGATTGAAATTTCTAGATCGCTTTTGAATCTGTATTTTCTTTTCGCGTGCTAGATTGAATCTCCACGGTGCAAATCCGCCCTAATCTACCGCGAGCAGACTTGAAGTCGCCGGCACAATGCCGATTGGTAGATTGTGAAACGGGGTAGATGTTGATTGCACTGTAGATTAGAAACGATGCAAATCCGCCCCAATCTACCGCGAGCAGATCTGAAATCGCCGGCACAATGTCGATCGGTAGATTGCGAAACGGGGTAGATGTTGATTGCATCGTAGATTGGAAACGAAAATTTTGCATGATTTTATTCGATCCTGCAAGATCACTGCACGAGAAAAATATTGCATTTTCCTTTTGTTCTGCACAGCATTGTAGATCTAATAATAATAAAAAAAGGGATTTTGGGCTCACGGCCGTGCATGACTGACTGCCGCCGGCCACCTCGCCGTTGGCCGCCGGCCGCACCACCGCCGCCCTGCATGGCGACACCCTGCACGGCCGCCGGCTCACGCGCACTACGCCCCCGCACGGGCTCACCCGAAACTCCGGCCACCGGCTTGAAGCCGCCCTCCCCGAAGCGCGCCGCCGCCCTCGAGCTTCCGCCGTGCGCTGCCCCGGACCGGGCTCCGGCCCGTTGCCGCCCGCCGCCGGCTCTGCGCCCGCAAGTGCCACCGCTGGCCCCGAACAGCGTCCTCCCGTGCGTCGCCCGCAGCCTGTACGCGCCTAGCACACCGGCCGCCGTCGCCTCGCACCGGTGCCCAAACGCACCGCCGCCGGCCCCGGCCCACTGCGCCGGCTTTCGACCCCGAACGTGCCGCCCCAGCCGTGGCCCCATCGGCGCCCGCATGCGCCCGCGAGCCACCTCCCCGCCGCCTCGGCTTCCCCGACGCGCCTGCACGCGCGCCGCCTCCCCGTCGCCTCGGCTTCCCCGACGCGCCCGCACGCGCGCCGGCCGCCGCACGGTCCTCCGGCCCCGCCATCCCAAGCGACGCTCCCGGCCATGCGCTGGCCTCGCTGCCGTCACGCGCGCCCGAATGTGCCCGCCACGGCTTCTCCCGCCGCCGTTGCGCGAGCCCGAACGCGCCAGCCCCGGCTTCCCCCGTTGCCAAGCGCCGGCCCCGCCGCCGTGCGCCGGCCCCGCCGCCACGCGCCGGCCCGCTCGCCCGAGCCAGGAGACCGGGCCTTTGCCGCCGCCGCCTCAAGGGTAATGAGGGGAGGGGAAACCCTAGAACCCCCCCTCCTTTGTTCCTGCTGGTCGATTGGGCCACACATGGGCCGGGGAAAGCAAGCGGGCCGGGGCAGGCCAGAGGAGAGTAAATCGGGCTGGGCAGAAGAAAAAAAGGCGGGAAGGGATGGGCCGGCGCCGGCGTTTTTGCAAAAATGGACCCGAATTCCTGAATATTACCGATAGGCCCTTAAATATTTAATTTAAGTCCAGAATTTTGCAAAAGTGACCTCGGTAGTTCTGAAAATTGCCGATAGGTCCTCTGTTTTACGTATGGGTCCAGAATTTTGCAGAAAACCCCTCTGTAAATCAGGAAATTGCGCGAATTTTTCTCTGAACTGAAATTTTTGCGCAGAAACCCTCTGGAATTGCAGAATTTGCTGAAATTTTATATTTTAGCATAAAAGGGCCTCGGGAATCCGAACTTTTCATTTGAAGCTTATTTATTTATGCCATTACTTTTTTATGTATTTTCTGTATTTATTTACTGTTTTGGTTAATTGTAATTACTGAAAATTGCTTTTAATCACTGAAATTAGCAGTAAAATTACAGAAAATGCATATAAAATTCTGGAACATTATGAGAATCCTTTTGTACCATTTATTTACTCATAGTAAATTATTCCTTGCATGTCTACCAGCAGTAGACTTATACACATTTAGATGAGTAGCATCACAAACTGGGAGTTCGAGGAGCTGGCCCAGTATGGCCAAAACTATCTGACGTAGGCATCCAATGTCGAGATTGTGCTTGGAGCCAAGAAGCTCCGCGCTGCTATTGGGTTGGCGGACTGAATGACGCTTAACCCACACCTGAGGATAATGATCAGGCACTTCATTTTCTTAGATACCACCTCTGTCTCACTCTCAAGAATGAGTATATGGCGGAGAAAAGCACACTAGCACTCTGGACCGCACTAAAGAAGCGGTTTGAGAGGCTGAAGTACACCATTCTTCCTCAAGCAGAGCAGGAGTGGATCAGACTGAGGTTTGTCGACTTTAAGATGGTCGAGGAATACAATTCTGCCTTGCACAGGATTTGTATTCCAATATAGAGAATTGAGAAAATCCTTCCACCCCAATGTAGCACAATCTGCACGCAACTATCGTCAAGATGGCTATAAGGAATATGCCGAATTGATTGATATGATGCAAATTGCGGAGGCTCAGGACGAAGTTCTCCGCAAGAACTAAGTCACTCAGCCATCTGGTAGCTCCACTGGCCGTGAAGTCAACACCGGGAGCAACAAGGTGCGAAAGCCCTTGATAGAGAAAAGGGGAAGGAAGGGTAAGACCGCAGCCCAGCAAGGCAAATCAGATGCTCCACGTGAAAATAAGGCTAGCAAGCCAAAAACGGGATGGCAAAGGGCACATGAAACCCACTCTGCATCGGTTGAGGGGGAGTATTCTGAGCAGCTGCCTGCGCTAATGGTGTTTGAGACCATTACGACAGTAGCACCCCTCTCGACCTAGAAGCAGTCACCGCCATGATTTCTCTTGAAGAGAATGTCACCCCGAGAAAATAACAGAAGAAGTCAAGTGCACTGAATGCATTTCGACTTTAATTGTCATTTATTTTGTGTGGAAGAATATGTTAGAATTTGCATTGATGGTACTTAAGAATTGTTATTTTCTCGTGATGGTTGAATGATATTTGAAGAATTCATTCATTTATTCAGTTTATGATGGCATGATATGTTCTGATATTGGAGTATTTTATTTATGTGTTGATTGCCTTCTCATACATGTTAATAAATACCCTATATTAGAACACGTGTAGCGCCCTATGAAGAAAGTGTGCTTAGCTAGCAGCGGCACAACGCATATCATCTTAAGAGAGATTGAGTATTTTCAGTCGATTCGTAAGAGCACTGGCAGCCTTACGACAATCGCCAGAAGCGATGCATGTATAATTGGTTCAGGAAGAACCACAATGGGCACAACTTTGGTCATTGAAGAAGACTTATTGTACCCAGAATCGGCTAGAACTATCCTAAATTTTAAGAATATTCGCGCCAATGGTTTCCACGTTGAGACTGACGAAGAGTACGATAAGGAATATATGCTCATCACGAAGCGCGAAGAGAATGGCAAAAGAATATTAGAAAAACTTCCTTCACTTGAAATTGGGCTATATTATACCACAATTAAAGCACCTGCAGCGTACACTGTTCTAAAAACAGTGTTTAGAAGCTCTGAACTCTTCTGTCTCTGGCATGACAGATTAGGCCACCCAAGTCTTAGGATGATGAGAAACATAATAAATAACTCACATGGGCATAATATTAACGTGAAGAATTTCCCGAATCATGAAGATTTTGTGTGCACTGCATGTGCCACTGGGAAACTAATAACTAGACCCTCCACTCTGAAAGTGAAGGATGAAGTCCCTGCATTCCTGAAACGCATCCAGGGAGACATTTGCGGTCCCATTCAGCCCGTCTCAGGGCTGTTTAAGTATTTCATGGTGCTCATCGACGCTTCATCGAAGTGGTCGTATGTGGGTTCATTGTCCACAAGAAACCACGCCTTTGCAAAATTGATCTCGCAGATCATTTGCATCAGAAATGTGTTTCCAGATCATCATATCAAGTCCATCCGAATGGACAACGCCAGAGAATTTACTTCAAAAGGCATTTGATGATTATTGCATGGCGATGGGAATTGCAGTTGAGCATTCAGTAACGCATGTCCATACCCAGAATGGTTTGGCAGAGGCTTTAATTAAAAGAATTAAATTTATTGCCCGTCCCCTCTTGCATAAAAGTAATTTGCCAGCTACATGTTGCGGACACGCAGTCCTACATGCAGCGAATCTCATCAACCTTAGACTTTCGGCCTACAACATCCAATCACCTATGCAACTAGCGCAAGGGTCACTACCGAAAATTTTCCAACATTAGGCGGAGGAAATCAACCCTTTGATGAAGAATGTCGGGAAATTACGGTAATCCATGCAGATGACCCGCGCACTAGCGAAGCGAATAGAGAATTCCAGAAGACAAGAGAAGTCTAAAAGACAATAGATTTGCAAGCATTAGCAAATCAACTGCCTGATCACTTTAGTAATTTGAAGAGCGTGACTAAGTCGCATGTGTCTGCACGCACTGCACCGGAGAGGGTTTGAAATACCAAAGAAAATTGAAAGTATCCCTAATCTCGTCCAGAGGCATCAGAAAAATAAAAAAGAGAACGAGAACTCCGGTTCCTTGAATCCTTAGTAACCGGGGACGCCTGGTGAAGAAGGATAAGAGGGATTTATCACAGCCGATCATTGAAGTCCCCCCCAGAAAGAGAAGGGGAGCCAGTTGAGACCTGGCACAAGTATGAAACCTTCAGAAAAAGGGCATACAGGATCTGAATATCCCCATCGGCATGGATGTGTGCGCACACATCGGAGCCGAAAAACTAAAGGGACTTGCCACCGCAATTGAAAGAAGCGATGTGCAAGGTAAAGCTCCAGCAGAAGCAATCGCTCCAGAAGAAGCAACTCATGAAGAAATAGCTATAAATTATGTGCACACGGGAGAGTCCCTGAATAGGACAACAGCTAATATCGATATCTACTTCGCAAAGAAAATTGCTACCATCATCGATCTTGATCCTCAGCCTGCATCGCTCGCTGAATGTAAGAAAAGAAAAAGATTGGAAAGATTGGAAGAAGGCAATAGCAACTGAATTGCTATCTCTGAACAAAAGAGAGGTGTTTGGGCCCGTATGCCGCACACCCCCCCACATACACCCTGTTGGGCACAAGTGGGTATTTGTTCGAAAGAGAAATGAAAGAAATGAAGTAGTGAGATACAAAGCAAGGCTAGTAGCCCAAGGTTTCACTCAACGTCTCGAAGTTGATTATGAAGAAACCTACTCCCAAGTCATGAGTGGAATTACCTTTAGATACTTGATCTCAATGGCAGTGAACTTGAACTTAGAAATGAAATTGATGGATGTTGTGACTGCATACCTTTGCGGTAACTTGGATTCGGAGATTTATATGAAAGCCCCTGAAGGAATATCTCTCCCGAACCAAGAAAGAGCAAATAGAAATCTGTACAGTGTGAAACTCAGAAAGTCACTGTATAGACTGAAACAATCTGGAAGAATGTGGTATAATCGCTTAAGCGACTTTCTCTGTAAGAAAGGCTACACGAATAATGAAGACTGTCCTTATGTATTTATACAGCGATCCCAGAATGGATTTTGTATAATCTCTGTGTATGTAGATGATATGAATATCATCGGGACAGCAGAAGACATAAAAGAAGCAAACTCCTACTTGGAGTTAGAATTTGAAATGAAAGATTTGGGCAAGACCAAGTTTTGCTTAGGGCTGCAACTTGAGCATGTCCATGAAGGAATCTTGGTGTATCAGTCAACCTACACCCAGAAGATGCTTGAAAGGTTTGGCTTTGAGAAGGTATTTCCCTCGAAAGTATCGATGATCGGTAGGTCTTTACAGCAAGAAAAAGATCCTTTCCGACCTAGGGAAGAGGGGGAAGAAGTCCTAGGACCAGAATTCCCACACTTGAGTGCAGTGGTAGCATTCATGTACTTAGTAAACTGCACTAGATCGGACATTGCATTTGCCGTGAACCTCTTAGCAAGGTACAGTGCAGAGCCCACCAAAAGGCATTGGCAGGGCATAAAGGACATCTTCCGATACCTCCAAGGAAGCAAGGACCTTAGATTGTCTTACAGAAAGAATCAAGATCTGAACTTGATTGACTATGCAGATGCTGGGTACCTGTCTGACCCGCATACCGCTAAGTCACAAACAGGTTATGTATTTCTGTATGGTGGAACTGCAATTTCATAGAAATCGTCTAAGCAAAGCCTAGTAGCTACTTCGACGAACCACTCAGAAATCATAGCACTGTATGAAGCCGCACGAGAGTGCGCTTGGCTCCGCCGAATGGTTCACCACATCCAGCAGTCATGTGGAATGAACATTGTGCAAACCCCCACAATTATCCATGAAGATAATGCAGCTTGTGTTGCACAAGTGCAGACGGGCTATGTAAGCATATCAACCCCAAGTTCCTCTATGCTCATGAATTGTAGAGATGGACAAGATTAAAGTACTGTACACTAAGTCAGGTAGACTTGTTCACTAAGTCACTCCCGCATCTAGCTTTGAAATGTGCGTGCGTGGAATTGGAATGACGAGACTTAGAGAAGTGCAGAATTCAGGGGGAGAATTCTCACAAGCCCGCTAATAAATCTTGATCATGAAGATTAAGTACCCAAAAAATAAAGTCATGCAGACCAAATGAATTTGGGTGAATTGTACTCTTTTTCCCTTGACGAGTTTTCCATGAAGTTTCTCGACCAAGGTTTTTAATGAGGCAATTCGTGCATCGCAGCATCACATGTATCATGTGCTCTTTCTCCAAATTTTTCCCACTGGGTTTTTATGGAGTTTTAGTGAGGCATGAACGTGTCGGATGAGTGCCCAAGGGGGAGTGTTAAGAAACCTGGGCCTGGGCTGGCAGCCCAGGGCCCATGGTGGGCACCTCATTGTAGTCTATAAATAGAGAGCCATACCTCCTCATTATGTACATATGAATGAAAGCAATAATTTCTCAACAGGTACCACTGGGCGGTGAGTGGGGATGGGGCCACCTGTCTCCTCACCCGTCGCCCTTTCTCCCACTTCATGTGGGTCCTACGAGATGGTATTATCATTCGTTCCACGAACAAACTGGGGAAAAATCGGTGTAGTGGCCGTTACGTGTAAAAAAAGATATTGTTGCGATGACATGTGGGACCGAGAGTATACCTTGGCCCACTGTCAGTGTACGAGTTGTCTCGTCCGTGCGAGGCCGTGGTGCTTGATGTAGGGACTGGTGGGTGGGTCCCGTTCGCATGGGGCACCCGGTGTTGTGCAGCCATGCCTTATAATTGTGTCTTTGGGCTTGTTCTTTTTGGCTGCGGCTTGTGACTTTTAAGCTGTTTGTGCTTGAGATTACAGAGTAACAGAAACTCATGTGTGGCTTTTGACGATATAAATGAAGTTGGTAAAGTATGTACTATAATTAACTAGTAGACCATATCTTGAAAAGATACTCCGTTTAAAAACTAGTTACTGTAGAAAAGCCGAAAAAGCAGCTTTTAGAAGCTGAAAAGAACATGGTCTTTATCTTATTACCCTGTGGTAGCATGGTATTGTACGGGCCTGCTCATATTTTCTGTCCCCAATATTTGATTTCTTATTTCCTTTGACCTGGATAATCTTGAGTAAACTAAGTGGGGGTTTATTGGGCGTTCATATAGTTTTTTTTTAGTTTTTGGCTTTGAGTTATAGATAGTAATAGCTTATAGAGAATTTTTTAAAGTGAGACACTCATGTGCGATCTTGGCCGATATACATAAAGTCGTTGTAGTGTGTACTAAAATTAACTAGTAGACCCCGTCTTGAAAAGACACTCTGTTTAGAAGTTAGGTACTGTGAAAAAAAAGTCATTCACGATAGAAAAACAGCTTTTTAGAAGCTCATATGAACAGGGCCATAAATTGTCTTTTCCTAATGTATTTTGGCTGTAGTTTATAATTTTTGGTTAAAAATAAATAGTAGTGACGGAAAAAAGTGTCTTTTAGAAGTGTGCAAGCGGTGCAAAAAGTGATGAAGAGATGCATGCACGTGACAGAAGCAGGAGAAGTAGGATGGATGATCTATCCATGACCCTCTGCCTTATTTTCGAAACAAAATGGTAGCGAGACAAGTGAAAAAAAAATTGTTTCTAGAAGTTAAGTGTTCATATTAGTTATTGACTTTTTAAGCGGAAGCGAAAGTTGGAAATCTATGAGTTATGAATAGCATCTTCTTGTTACCTAAAATGCCTTGCATAAAATGCCCTGATTCTACATAAGCTCCAACACTTAAAATCAACTGATTTCATAGATGGCAATTTTGATCTGAAACCCCCTTGCTTACCCTGAACCATTGTTGCACCAAAATGCGCAACGAATAATAATATGGCCAACCCTGAGTCACTGACCATACATTTCTGTGCTTGCGCACAGCACAACACTGAAACAGCTATTTACCTCGTTCTATTCGGGCTTTTTTTAGCCGGCTTTTGGCTTTGATAGCATTTAAAGCCATGGCTGTTTATTATACTAATAAGTCATAACAAAAAAATAATTAGTCGTAGAAAAGAGACGCACTCATCTACTACAGTAAATTTGCTTGCAGCAACCCAAACAAAAGCTGCGAGGCCAACTCATGGCGAGACAAGCACGCACTGCGCTCGCAGGAACGACAAGGCAGCGCCTGGGCTCTGACAGCGCCACAGTGTTTGCTTGGCTCGGAACGCAGTGGACAAAATTTTACAGCCGTCAACCTGCTGCTGCCACAGGGATGCATGACCTGAAGACCCCAAGCGCAGCTCCTGTCAAGGTCAAATGTGTCCAGCGCGAGTAAACAGACAGTTAAAGGCCGGGTTGCAGCTGCCATGCTACAGAAACTAACACTGTTGCAGCAGGCAGTGAGTGTGTTAAAATTAGCGGAATGTCAAACCGCGTCGTGTTAAACCACGTCACTTCGCTGCTGTGCTTAAAGATCCTGCTTATTTTAGTTTCAGCTTATAGCTTTTGATTTATTTTTTACTATTTATAAATTTCATTTTTTTCTAACTTTTGACTTTTTTTAAGTTTTTTGTCGGTTCTTTTTTCCCGTATTTGTTCACGTTGTCCGTAATGAGCTAACATATTTTTTCTATTTTTATTTTTTTTTAAATTTAATTATGCTAAATAAATCACCTTTAACTACAGTGCAATTTTAGCTATAAGTCATAACTTTTTAACCCAACCGAGCATGGCCTAAGAAAGTGCTCTCCTAATGTAAGAAGCAGATAGTATACCCGCAAACATTCCCAGACACGGCCAACCGGTTGGTTTGGTAGTCTGGGCCAAGTAAAACACGGTGAGATGCAGCAAATCGACGCGCAACAAAAGGAACAAGACATCGCATTGAATTTTACCCTCACAGGTTAACTTTATCGGTTAAGGCCCTGTTCTTTTTTTTACTTCTGCTTTTGCTTTTAACTTCTCCGAAAATTTAAAAGCCAAATATAGAACAGACTCTTCAAACGGATTTTCGAACGACTTGTTAAGCTCAAGATCGTGCATATTATCCATATTGACGTCTCCGTTATTTATTACCGTGTTAAAAAGCGCAGTTAAAACCTATTAATCGCAGACAAAAAAAAACAACCCAAGTAAGGGTATGTTAGTTTAGAATGGCAAAAAGGCAGCATACTAGCATAGTGGCAGGGCAGGACCACAAGGGAACAAAGGGACCTTTCATCAAAGGATTCCAGAGCCTGCTAGGCAGTAGGTAGGAGAACTGCAAGCTGCTGGTATTTATATGAACAAGTCTGGGCACCATCAGGGTAAAACAAAGGATTAACAAGCCACACTATCGAGTGTCAGCTTCGGTGGATGACTTTAGGTTGTATGAATAAATTGAATATCAATAAATTAATAAGCTGTTTTAAAAAAGTTGTCTTAATAAGCCGCTTCAAAACAGTGGCTGAAAAATCATCCGGTTTGTTTGTTCGGAAAAGATCACGAGATATAAGCCATAAACCAAAAAGAACAGAACCATATGCTCCACAATTATTCTGAAACTGGCCACTTGGCACTGATAGTGAAACCTAGGGGGTAGCCGTCTGGTGCCGCGAATAAATTCGACGCAAGAAATGCATCATCTTGCAAGCCTACAATGGGATAAACAAGTGCAGATGAAGGCTGATTGGTGTAGTGAAAGGCACCTTCGGAGTTAAACAAAGACAGGATCTTATTCTTAAATGTGTTCATGTAAATATATTCTTCCCTGCTTCACATGCACACCTACTAGCAGACACTAGCAAGGGGAAGGGCGAAAGGGGAAGGAACACAAAAGCAGGCCGCAGTGGAGCATCATTTCTAGGAAGGAAGCAGATAATACTGCAGGCAAATAAAAGCCTGATTCTAAGGGATCATAAGCCATCATTAACCATCTAGCTATGGTATTTTATACTACCTGAATGATGGTTGAGGAAGCCTTTTAAACCATACTATAGAACAACCGTCATAACCTTAAAAAGATAATGATATGTGCAGTGCATGTCCCCACTCAGCAACTACACATCCAAGCTGGCAAAGAATCATTGTTTCACCATACAGTGCCTAGATTTTAAATGTAAAGAAACCCTAAACATGAACTAGCTCACCAAACTCTCAGAACAGCATAATTTGATAAGTGTGTTGTCAAAGACTTAGATAAATTTGTTCCAAAAGGAGTCAGATAAATGATAGACTTGCAACCTTCATTAAACATTTACTTGGTGGAACGAACAGTTCAGGACAACACTGGCAAAATAGGTAGGAGTGCTCAATCATAGCAGCAGCGCACTGCGAACCAACCATTTACACGGATGGAAATAACACACATATAAAGACGTGGGCACAATCAAATAGAGCATATGTCTCTAGGAGATATCACAAACCTAACATAAAAGAGTCTTAAGAGTTTTTACTTGCGGAACAGCAAACCATGTAGTTCAGACGATATGGGCGATCTCGCCTTGAAACTGTTAAGACTCCTTGATAACCTGCCCTACAATCAGTTGATTTTCCGTTTTGCCTTTGACTGTGGGCAGCAACCATTCTAGTTCTTGTTCCTGGACTTGTCCCCAGCCCTTGGAGCTGCAAAAAAAGATAACAGGTACATTCAGTTCAGCATGTCAAGGTAAAGATGTGAATCGCACTTCATGTCAGACGTAAAACAAAAAGGACACCATTTCAGAAAGTAGCAAGAACAATTGCCCACAGAGAGAGGGCAATGTAAAAGACGAGGCTCAAGCCTTTTAAAATCAAACATATCAACAAACACAACATGCATGTTAACTCTGAATCTTTGTCCAGAGCAGTATAAAATCAGTTATTAGAAGAAAAAAATTGCGCAGGTAAAGGTGAAAACCATTTCAACTCCCTAACACTAGTTAATGCTTTTCTTGGAGTGTTTGGCCAGAACAACCAACCCCCCCCCCCCCCCCCCCCCACACACACACACCACCCAAACCAAGGTCGGCTTGATTACCACTTCCCACAGGACATTTTCCTCTTTCAATGGCATAGTAGAGAAACATTCCAGTGATACTCAATTTAATGTTGCTACGCTTAACATATTTAAGCTTCAACAAAACATGTTTTCAAGTCCAAGGGGTTGCAGACTAAACAGCTTCCCATCTAAAGTTTTATTTCAAAGAATGAAACAAGCCTGAGAAACAGCTTGAACAAGAAAGAAGTAATAGGATGCTAACAAATGGTGAAACAAATAGCTCACTATACATGCACAGGATGTGTTCCGCAAGAGTACGCCTAAAATGGACATTAAATGAAATAACACTTGAACATACCAAGTCCAATTGCATCTGAACCTTTCATGATCCTGAACCTTCGGCAAGAGTCGGTGAACATCCTGCAATTACACCAAAATAATAAGACACAATTGCTTGAAAAGCTCACAGAGGGGGTAACATAAACAATCATGTATTTGATACATTCAGATTTTCTTGTCAACAGAATTATAACAATTAAAAAGCCACAAGAACAACTATAATGGCTGCATTAAGACTCTTTCACTTGTTCATACATTATAAGGCAGCAGTAAAACACAAGGTCTACTAAGTGAGTGCAGATTTTAGAGCAATTATGACCGGATGAAACAATAACTTAGGAAAATCAGCACAACCTCCATTCTTTTTGACTTGTCATTTTAGACATCAACATGGTCTCCGATACATGTCTTTGACCATTGCTTTGTCTAATTATATGTTAGCAAATTGCTAAAATTTTAATGATACAGAAGTAATTTTTATGACAAATCTAATAGCATTATTTTCATGTGACAAATCTAAATACTTTTATGTATATTTGTGGTCGATTAAAAGGTTGACTGAACGTATTCTAAAACGACAGGTAAAATAGAATGAAGTGGGTATAATCTTAAGAGATCCTCTAATCATGGCCCCTTTACAATACAAGTCCATTTTATCTTGAAGCATATAAGCACATCCTGTAAAATATTCAAAAGCAAAATTCTCAACCAACTCTCATGATTGATAAATCTTAAAAGTTCACTACAGAGCCTCAAGCTATCTTCTAAACTTCTCCTTTCCCCGTTTGTTGTTGTTGTTGTTGTAATTAGATCGGATCAGAGTACTTACTCCCATGGAACATCACCGACCAGCATCCAATCGCCATCTTTATCTTCGTAAGTCAACACATATTCGCCATCCTTTCTGTTCTCAGACACACCATCCTTCCCTGGTATGACATTAGACACACTACTACCTGTGAGGCCAAATAGACAGACAGAAAAGAAAGTTCTCCTCACACTAAAATTTCTAGGCACAACATTCTTATTTTCGTAATTATTTTATGTTATCTAATGGGAAAAAATAGATATACTGAATGAGAGATCTAAAACTGCAGACTGGTCCTCCATTTCAGATCCCAGCATATCTACCTTTGTGCAACATAGATGCCTAATTAGTCACGCAACGCAAATGATCTTGCAGAGATTTACCATAAGTTACCTGGGAATAGGTCTTGCCCTTCAATAGCTTACTCAAAATAGAAATCTAACAGTAAAGATAAAAGGGTGTAGGAAGCCATGGTGATGAGGCACTGCTGCTAACCAAAAGGTTGAGGAATGATAAAAGTGATATTTCCACATACAAAAGGATGAAGTTGAAAAATTGGGAATCCCTTGCATGAAAACTAACATAAACATTTTGACAGTCTATTCTGCAGTATTAGTAACTCCACTGATCAATATTAAGCACATGTAATGCTCTTAAAATTATAGGCAACATTTTATTTTATTCCACCAGAAATACTATACTGTATGCTCAAAACAGGCATCGTGCAAAACAAATTGGCTGATAATAGCAAGGTCAAATTTAGGAATGAACAATCACAAAATGAAAGTCACTATAATAATCGATCTCACCGCTGTGAAACATGACTATAGATGTGCAAAGAAGTATTCTTGCAACTCCAGGTCAAATTTAATTGCAACTTAGAATAGCAAGAGTTTGTAAAGAACCCGAGCAACCTCACCGGTGCTGAAGCCAATGAACATTTTCTCAAGCGCCAAAGACAGGTCCTTGTAATTCTTGTATGTCTTGAGGTCGACCTTCCTCAGATACGGCGCACCATCCATGCTGACCTTTACATACAGAAACCCCTGCCCCTGCTTGGTATCAGCATCCTCCTTGCTGCTCTTCAGCTGGTTGGTTGCCATCGTGTTCTTGCGGTAGTTGCGGATTGGTGGCCATCCCACCACCTGAGCTCTGCACAAGCACATCATGACGCATCAGTAATTCAGTGTGCCCAGCATTTGGCTTTGGTGTGAATGTGAGGTAAAGGCAACCGAGTTTAAGATTACAGACAAGAACTCGCAGCGCCTGCTCAAACCAAAAACAAACCAAGAAAGCTCAAAGCAACTAGAAACTTTACAGTTTGCAGAGTAAAGCTTGAAGTAAAAAAAAGGAAGGCGGAAATTTGACCATTTCAATTCAAGCCAAGTCCAGAGACTCTCAATGTTAAGGCTTTTGCGAGTTTCCTGATGAAAGTTAAAAAAAAAAGCAGTGAAATTAAATGTAATTTTCAGAGCAAATTAGTATGAGAACTCTGCAAAGCTAGAAAATTCTACACCTCCAAACTCCTCAGCCCAAGAGGTCTACTAAATTCAAAACGCGCGCCCACAAACACGAGCGCAAGAACCTAAAAATTAGCGTTTTGCCACCAATTTCGCACAAAAAAAACGTTCTTTTTATGAATCCACAGAAAGAACTCCCACAAATACATGGCACAGCTTGCAAATTACACTCTCTTCCCCAAGCTAACCAAACCATCAGGATTTACAAATGTACTAAAAATTTCCTCCAACTGCAAGTCAATCCCACCACCCCACTCGCGCTCCAACCACCCACCCATCCGCATCTCCCAAGAACTCGGCAGAACACCAAGAAATCCACAGAGTTAGCAGGAGCCAAGCACCTACTTCGCAGCAGGCTGCGGTGGCGCGGCCACCTTCTTGTCCTCCTCCTCCTTGCCCTTCCCGGCGGCGGAAGCGGGCGCCGGCTGCGCCACCTCGTCCGAGAACACTCGCTTGGCCCCCTTGGCGGGCAGCAGCTCCAGGGTGGTGGCGGCGGCAGCCGGGCGGCGGTCCGGCGACTCGGAGCCGGGGAGGCCGAGGCGGAGCTCGGTGCCCTTCAGGTCGTTGTCCGCGCAGCCGCCGCCGGCGGCGGAGGGCGGCGAGAGGCCTATGTAGTCGAGCTCGAGAGGCGGCGACATGGGGAGCAGCAGGACATGAACCGGAGGGAGGTGGAGGGGAGTGGAGGTGGTTTGATTGCTATAGGAGGGTGAGGGAGAGAGATGAGCAACCAATGCGAGAGCAGACCAGAGTATAGAGTGGAGCAGCTATTTGATGCTCCTATTGCTCAGTGCTGTTTGCTGCATTTTGCTTTACATTTTCCCGTTTTTATGAAATGATGAAAAGTTTATATGTGTGAAATTAGTCCACCGACCGTTCGTCTTGATGGGCTGAACCGCTCGAGTGCTGGTTGGAGCCTTCCAGATCTATTTGCAGAAAATTTGCAAAAGAACAGTTCAATTTTTGTATTTACTTAAAAAATTAGAGCATCTCCAACAGTATAAGCTAGTTACTAGCTCTAAGACAACTTCTCCAATAGTACTAACTTTTAGCACATAGCTCATAACATAAATAACCTCACATGACACTCTCACATAATCTTGGAATGTGTGTATAAGACTAGCTCTTGATCAAGAGATAGCTTTTCTCTCTCTTCTATTAAAATATGAAATAATATGCTTAAAGCTAGCTCATAAGTCACTATTGGAGATGCTCTTATCGCGTTGTAAATAAGGCTTACAGTCATATGCTCTTTATCCCTCTCTGTCATAGAAAAAGTGTTGTTGTGATATGAAGCATGCAGTACAGTCATACCATTTGAATCTTGACCGATGAGATCTCTTTCATATTTAGATGTGTTTGTACAAAAGTGCGTGAGCAGATTTATCTCAAAAATACTTCTGTGGTATAGTTCTTTTGTTAAGTTTTGCTAATACGTTGTAACAGAAATTGACGATCATGTTCCATCTTTTGATTTGTAACAAATAGGAGTATTCCCACTGTTTTCAACCTCAATCCATAACCGTTGTGATTCCGTGTAACTTTTAAGGTGAGCTATCCAGTTGTCCAGGGATGAACACTCGAAGCACCAAAACTGGTACTCCCAAACCTCCAACGCATGATGCGCTCTAGCTCCGGCTTGCTCCAAACAAGCAATGAGGTGGAGTTGGCCTACAGAGGCTGGAACTCCATTTTTTTTTTCAGAAGCAGCAGGCAAGGCCTACCTTGCAACTATCATTTTGTCGGTACGACAACTAGCTCAGGCTAAAATAGTACTGACCTTGCCAACAAATGTTTCGAGTAAATTGCACTGTCAGACCACAAACTTATGTATCAGCTGATTATTACATCTTGACAATTCTATTCCACCAAGAAGGCTAAAACACTGAACCCCAACTTATTAGTAAACAGATGCCTAGAATACTCTCACCCGACAAGTAAATCTGAATGATTGGTACTTATGCGCCCCAATGAAGCTCAATGATTCAGATAACACACATGGAAAACTATATGCCCCGAGTCGAGTTGATGGCCAGTTGGGCGCCAATCGACCCTGGAGGGAATATTTTGTGCATGGTTGGAATTTGGAGACGAAAAGAAAGGACGCACGACCCGAGATCTCACCTAACATTCCCATGCAGAGCAGGCAGATTTGTTCTTTATTTTTGGACTGGGGAAATTGTGCTATAATCGAAGTGGGATATGTTCTACTGTAATTGGAGGGACCATCTGATGATCTGAATAACTTTTGATGTGTATATACGTGAAAACAGAACATACAGGAAAAGGGAGTAAAGGCTTCACCAAACCTTTTTACTATGTGTACAATCTAATACAATTTTTTTTAGAGTAGGAACAATAGGCTAGTATGACTATTTTAAAGCGCATAACCCTCATGCTACGTGTATAATCCCGGAAAATCACAGTAAAAAAATAAAATTTGCTTATCAGCTAGAAAGACAAAGTGCCATGTTGCTAGAATATACTTCGACGGCACAGAAGCATCAACGTTTTTCACAACTTTTTCTGCGGAAAAAACAGAAACAGTATCCATAAGCCAGGCTCATTTTTTCCCTAAAAATACATAAAAAGTTTTTATAGACAAATTGTTTGCTAATATGGCCCTATAGCAAACTTTTTTATCCAAAAATAGCCCTCGGACGTCTACTTTTGCAAAAATAGTACCCTTTCCGAGCTCACAGGATGCGATAGACGACACGTAGCACCTACTGCGCCCCCTTTGTAGGATCAAGAATAACTGACTAGAGGGGGTGAATAGGAGATTCTAAAAAATTCTTGCCTTCTAAAAACAATTACCACAGTTTAGTCTAGTAAGATTTTAAAGCAATTCAAATCTACACAAGACTAGTATGTCTAAGACACTACAAGCACAAAGCTCTACAAGTATACCTCTAGCAAAAAATAAATATGATAATCACAATAATACAATATGCTAGAAATGCAAGTGCGACATGAAGAGACAAACAAATAACCAATTGACACACGATGTTTTACCCTAGTGTTCGGAAACTTGCAGGTTTCTCCTAATCCACATTGAGGAAAACCCAATCGATTTGGACCGGCTCCATGAATTAAAGCTCAGCTCCTCAATCCACTAGTGGTTGTCCTTCCTCCGCTCCAGATATGGCGGACACCAAACCACTCACAAGTCGGCACCGGCTTTTTCACAATCTTCTTGAAGAAGTCACCGCGCAAGCTCCCGTCAAGCCGTCTAACTGCCAACAAGCACTAAGAGTAATAAATCACAATTTCGCTTGATAGCATTCAAGTGCCAAAATAATCAATCTAAGATGTATGCACTTGATTTTGGCTCAATCACCTCAAATGAATGCACAATGTGAAATTGAGGTGTGCAGTGAATGCTCAATGCTCAAGGATATTCAATAGAGTCTCTTACATCTATCCTTGAGCAGGTGGAGAAGTATTTATACCTCCACCAACTAAAACTAGCCGTTACAGGGCAATCCCTGAAAAAATCAGGGCGAGCGGAAGTACCGCCGTTTATCAGCCGGTACTACCACACCTGTTCTGACATAACAATAACAGCCATTTCAGAGCTTCTAAACTAGCTGTTGAAAGTCAGTGTGGTACTACCGCTATTGTAATCACGGTAGTTCCGATATTTGGAAGTTCTGAAATTTCAGCGCAGTACTTCTGTTTGCTTTGAGGCCAAAAGTTGGC
Organism: Dendrocalamus latiflorus; assembly: GCA_017311315.1. Taxonomy (NCBI): domain Eukaryota; kingdom Viridiplantae; phylum Streptophyta; class Magnoliopsida; order Poales; family Poaceae; genus Dendrocalamus; species Dendrocalamus latiflorus. The sequence continues at coordinate 8,235,962 of CM029666.1, read as the reverse complement.
ACTCTCTAGAAAAAACGTACCGCCCAGATTTTCGGAGCTTCCGTGATCCAGAAGTACCATTCAAGGGTTGCGGTACTACCACTCTGCGGTGATTCTGTCGTTGAAACTCTGGTACTTCTGTTTTTCGGAGAGACAAAGTGATTCCAAGAGTGCTCTCTGGAAAAAACGTACCGCTCGTTTTGCCAGAACTTCCGGAAAGTGGAAGTACCACCGTTTATACTCCAGTACTCCCGATTATCCAAACAAAGCATAGATTGGTTATGAATTTTATTTTGAAGTAAATGTATGATCCTAAATTGATCCAAATGGCATAAAAGTATGCTATCAAGTTACTAGCCATGATTCCTCTTAATAGTACGTGTTTATCCTATAATCTGGTCTTCCATTCTTTCTCCTAAGACCAGCAAAAACAAAACAGAGATTCTAGTCAACTTATACCTTTCTCTTGATCCACATTGATATTCATGTTGACCCTTAGCATTCATCTCACAATCATTATAGGGACTAAACCTTTTAAACATTCAGTAAACATGTTAGTCCCATATTCACATAATATCATTAATTACCAAACCATTTTTAGGGGCCTAGATACTTTCAATCTCCCACTTTTTGGTAATTGATGATAATACAAATATTATGTGAGAAGAATAAAGTTTTGAATATACCACTTGTTTGAAAACGAGTTGTATATTCTTTTGTGACTTTGAAAAACAATTCAAAGAAAGCTCCCCATGAGCATGTGCATATAGAAGTGAAGATATTTTGCAAGCACATGCAAAGATTTTTTTAAAAAAAATTGGCGGAGTTTTCTTTGTTTGTTGAACTTGAGAGAATAGATAATTGCAATGTTGCATGCTATGTAGGAAACAATGACGATGTCGGGTATAAGAATCCTATATACGCTATATATGAGACCAACTGATGACACAAGAATATAACAATTCTCACAATATCTTATGGTGGGTCAATCTAACATCATGTTCTCTAACATGTGTCTATATTATTGATTTGATATTCCATATCCATGATCAGTAAAACATAATTATCAATCAATACATATGTTGATATGTAAATCATAATTATCTCACATAATGATATAAGATCAGGGATAATTTAGAATAACATCAAAATATGAATAAAGAGTTCCACGAACAAATCATACACTTGTTGATCAAAATGAAAGATGTTTATTCAAGGGATAAAATAACATATTATTCAAAAGATCATAAACATAGAAGTGACATAATCATCTCCATGATTGCCTCTAGGGCATATCGGTAACACAAGGGCGGTGTGGTAGGTGCCAGTGAGGGGCCATTTTTGCAAAAATATGTGTCTGGCGGTTATTTTTGGGGAAAAAGTTTGCTACAGGGCCATGTTAGTGAACAATTCTTGATCGGCTACACCAGGAACTCTAACCGTCGGCCACAGCTCCATATCAAAATCCTGTAAATTCTACTTGTGGCTTATTGTTGGAATCACACATGAAACACAAATTCATTTATCGGAAGCACGACATATTTGAATACCATTTGTCATACTCTGCAGAGTTGCCCAGGTTTACCCACAAGATTCCTCAAACTCTCAATGTCCAGACACGTAACAGGTAACGGTCTTTTACTGCTCTCCTCTTTCTAGTCTCTACCCAGTAGGTTATAGACCACACATTGTTGGGTGCCCATTGGCCATACGGAACACTACCACCCGATTCTGAGTGGACCTATCGTTGTCAAGTATGGTTTTACTGTCCCCATACCACTCCCTTGGGCCATTCCCTTTCTAGAACAATGTACCCTCCAGTAGATATTTAATTGATTTGAGTAGTTACTAGATCAGGTTTGACAAGTCAAAACTCGAGGTTGAATGATTTCTGTATCCTTTACTTAGTTTAAGATTTTAGTCCTTACTTTTCACCAAGGCATCCATCCACAAACCAATAGCCCAGTGCACTATGGCATTGCTACCAATCCAACCCAAGCCTCCTTTCTAGGGTAAAGTCATAGACGCTAACCATCTAGTGGATTTTCACGATTCATCCTTAACCCTAGTATAATTTTATATATCTATCAGCAAAATGTCGATATACTTATTAGTGTAAAACATTTGAGTTCTTAATTTACCATGGTGTCTTATAGTAATTACTATTACTAAGGCTTGTCAAGATGAATATTGCTATCAAGTAAAATAAGACTTTTCCAATGTTAGGACATAACCAGTTATCATATCATTATAAATAATTATTTTTTAAAAAATAATATTGCATAAATAAAAAGTAATGAAAATACTGATAATTAAATAATTAAAAGATGTAGATTCAACATGATCAAAAACATGTGACTTGCCTTTTTATCCATAGTCTCTGATTACTTTATTGTAGGCTCTAGGTTTACATTAACTGCTTTAATTACTCATCTAGCACTTCCATTGACCAACTAACTGAGTCCCATTGACCAACTAACTGAGTCTAAATACTAGCGCAGGAAAATAAATACAAATAAGTTTCTACATTTCAAAATGTAAGCTGAGAACAAAATACTATAAAATAACAAAAAGACATAAAGAAAATATGTTTGGGTGATTGAGGGTTTAAGTGGTGCTTGATTTGACTGAATGGAGCTGAAAATGTGCTAGGTGGGCTTGAGACAGTCGAAATGGATATAATTGTGTTAAACGAGTTTCTATGAATAGTAATAGATCCGAACAGTGTTGGGCTTAGGTACGAAACAATATTTGGGTTGGCTAGGGTTTTATTAGAGTCTATTTAGGCAATTCGGAGTTGAGTATAAGCTTCATGGGGTCAAAACGGGCATAAATGTGCTTATTGGGCTTCTATGAATAGTAAAGGGCATGCACTATTCACAGCGGGTCTGAATAGGAACAGTGACGGGTCTGGAATAGTTTTTGGGTTCAGTCTGAATAGTGTCGGGTTGGTTATGAACAATATGGCTATAGTATTAGGCTTGGGTTTTTGGTTTGGGCTCAAACCACTTTTTCTATTTTTTGGGCTAGTTGGCTTTGGGCTCTTGGATTCGACCCAACTTGATTTGGTCTTCGGGCCGGTTGGTGCGGCCCAGCCGTACACACGTGTGTGCACGAGTGTCCCAGTTAACCCATGTTTCCCTAGCTCGGCCTAGTTTTCATGCGCACGGTCCAGGCCGCGTCGATCATCTTCCTTCTCAAGCCTCAACACACGTCCGTAACAAAGCAAATGGCGACGGCGATGATTAGGCTCCAATGGTGGACGCCGCCCAAAGGTAAGCGCATGGCTCAACTCAAGGAAGTGAGAGGGTCTCATTTTGGGGCTCGCGAGGCTTGGAGAGCTACAGGAATGGCTAGTGGCGGTGGGGACTAAAAGGACTTTTCTCATGGCAAGGTGACAGCTTGGCTGAACTCTGGTGAAGAGAATGGGCGTTTAAACATCTACAGAGGTTGGGAAGGCCATAGGTGAAGAAGATTCTAGCTCTAATGGTTTGGGTTGGCCTATCCACGGTGACGTTGTTTAAGTGGTGGTGGCGCTCGTCGTTGGCGGTCCACAAGCTGAGATGGGTCAAGACGAGGTCGAGGTTGGACTCAGGGAGCTCGGGCAGTGCCGTGGTTGAGCGAAATATAAATTTGGCTAACGTTATCATGGGATTGCAATTTGGGGCTCACCGTCTAGGTCATGGTGGTGGTGGCGACACGGTAGCCGGAGTTGGAAGAGAGGTGCTTTGGCAGGCAATTGGGTCTCTGTGGAGTATAGTCTAGTAGCCAATGCTGCTTTACAACCCATGGGAGGCGGTGGGAGTAGTGGAGGTCTTCGACGATGCTGGCACATGTTCGATGCGGTGGCGGTCTGGAGGGTTCGGTGGGGAGAGCTGGCACGTGCTGACACAGCGAGGATGACCTACCTCATTGGAGCCACGATGTTTCCTGGCGAAGGCGGCATGGCTTGTGTGCGCGTGTCGGCAGCTCAGAGCCCAATATTACGGTGGAGCTCAGTTAGCGGCGCTACGTGCAATGTGAGGACGGTGCGGAGGTGACGACGAGTTATTGCGTGGTCGTAGTGCTGGCGCATGGCCCTGGTAATAATGCCAAGGTGGCGTAGTCTGGCAACGGCAGGCACAGCCGAGTAGCCAAGTGCGCTCGGCGCCACAGGGGAGAAGATGGGCTGAGAAAAAGGCGCCAGCCGAGGAAGAAAATGGAATGGCCAAAAAGAGAAAATAGGAATTCAAAGGAACTTGCCAAATTGGGAAAGGAACTGAATTCAAAAAAATTTAAGAAAGTTCAAAATTTTACAAATTTTCGTTTTGTTTCACAATTAGCCAAGATAGCCTGGGTGTACGTAGACCTCAATATGATTAAGAGGACATCGGTAATTGAAGCTTAGTAAGGGCCTTTTATAGTCTTGAGGCTAAACTATATACAACACCAAAGCCAAGGTCGGTGCGTTGGTTCGATGGTTAAGAGAAAGTTTAATAGAAGAGGTGGCTGCCACCTCTAGGACTAGCCAAATAAGCAAAAAGAGTACACGTGACTCATAGTGGAGGTAGCTAATACAATAAGTTGAGTAGATGTTACCTCTACTAAGAGCAAGTATTATAAGAGGCTGTAAGCTGGCTGTATGCTGAGGTGGAGGAGAGAGAGGAGGAGAGAGAAGAGAGGTGGGCTGTAAGCTTACAGCCAGCTGAAGCACAAGAACCAAAAAACTTTGTGAGAGGAAGGGGTAGATCATACAACCTTCAGCTGGCTGTAACTACTATATGAGTAGACTGATAAGTGGGCTGTAAGTATCCATACAGCTAGCTGAAGGCTGTATTATAAGACTTGCTCTAAAGCACTCAAACATTTAATACTTGCATAAATATATCAGGGGTCACCTTTTGCATGAGGGGCAGCTTGCCTCTCTCTCCTCGTATGATGTGCTAGAGGTCACCTCTTGCATGAGGGGCAGCTTGCCTCTCTCTCTCTCCTCTTTTCTCTCTCTTCCACTTAGGATTGTGTTGACGTGGATTTCGCTAGAGGTGACCTAGTCAGCATTATTGTACTTGCTCTAAGCGGCATAAGGTTTGCCTCAATTTCTTTCGGCTAAAGTCATGTCATCGTACTAATTAACTGAGAGCTATTCATATGGGTCAAATTCTGCAAAAAAAAAAAGGAAAAGAAAATGGCAAGAAATGTAAGGTAACGGTGGTGTGTGAATTTAATGGCATATTTATATTGGTTTTTCTTCTATTTTTTGCTTGAAAAAGTTAGAATTTAATGTGAACATCAGTCTTCCCAACGCAACTTTTCACTCTTCTCGCTGCGCACACATATCTCTCCTACTTTCTCCACCCCTCATTTCATCCTTATAAAAGGCACTTCTTTCACCTACTACTTTTATTTGTAGTTAAAAGTAATCAATCACAGATAATATAGGCATACCCTAAAATTCTCTGGGGTGGTAGGCGGAGCTACGGTATAATATAAATTATCGAAAAAAAAGTTGGCATCGATCGAGTGATCTTCCTGCAGCAAGGTGCCTATGCGTACCCTAATTTGACCATCCTGGCACTTACACACTTGGACTCTTGGAGTTCGATCTTACTATTACTCCTACTTCCAATACGTACGGCTGCGCTCGACACGGGGGAGAATCATTCGGGCGGTACCGGCATACGGAGGGAACAGGTGGGGGCACACGGGTAGGTACATGTCCCTCCCAACCTACGCGCGCGGGAGAACGACGCACACATGGCAATCGCACCGGTGGAGAGCCCCAAAGAAAAGCGAGGCGAAACAAAAATGTGGTTTTTTTTTGTGTGCGTGTCCTACTGTCCTGTTCTCTATTTTTATTATATTTTCTCTATTTTCTTTGTATTATCTACGTAGATGTAATGATTTTTTCTATTTTTATTTATTTTTTTAATTATGTATATTATAAAAACTAGCCGTCGCTGCAGTATCTTTACAGTCAAAAAGTTAAAAACCATAGTGCTTTTGAACGTGCCTAATTAGTTTGCTCGAGACACCGAGACACCTGGGGAGCATGAATCATGGTTTGGATTTTGGTTCTGCGCTAAGGAAATCGACGGTTCAGATTGACCCACTGGAATTGTGTGAGCGAGCTCCTTACACGTCAATTCAACGTAGGTCGTTGACTGCTTCGTAAGATGCCAAGGGTTTTTTAGGTGGTTCCTATCGTGTAATGTCCTATATGTCTTACGAGCTTCTAATATACACATCTATATAGGTGGAATAAAATGGCTACTTATATTTTCAGCTTCTTCTCATACGCAAAAATTTTGTTTGCCCATTTCAAAAATAAATAAAGAAAGAAAGAAAAATGCTTTGCTTGCTGTTATAACATTTCACAGATTAACCGTCAAGTGACACGCCATATATAGAATTTATTGCGAGTAAAATTGTAGCTTCCATTGTGTGCGTAGCAATAATGGATACCCCAAGTGCAAAGATTAAACATTGGCCCTGTTCCAAACAACAATAACTTATGGTTTTCAGAAGGTAAAAACCGTTTGGAACGTATTAGTTTTTTTAATATGTCTTTTTCTCTCTTTTTGTCTTTTTTTCTTGATATTATCTGTGAAGATATAATGATATTTTTTTATTTTATTTTCTTACTTAAATATATTAAAAAAATAATAACCGCTACCGTATCATTCCAGCCGAAGCCACGTCACTTTGTAACTATTTTTCTTGGTGCTTTGGGGAGTATTCCGTATGGTCATGAAAATGCGTTCCTGCTCACTTCGAGAGGACCTTGCTCGAGTAGTCCTTTGACAACTTTGTAGGTGTGTGTGTGGTGGAAAATAGCATGCCTGCCTAGCTAGATAGCACGTGCACGCACGCCTTTGAAGTAAAAAGTGCTTACTCTTTTGCCTCCTACGCCGAGTAATCTTATCTTAGGGAGCAAAGCCCGTCTACTGACGGTTTAAAACACAAGGCACTTTTCTCCTAGCTTGCTTCCATTCCATCTTTCTCCTTTCCATGCGTGTGTTGTCGACCATTATAATACGACTCCATGGGAAAGGGGCAAAAAGATTAAAGAACCCGCTTACCATACAGTCTTATATAATCATCATGGTTAATGATGGTTACTACTGCTAAAAGGCCTTTCAGATTCCTGAGGTTACAAAACGTTACTACCAGGTTAGCGTACTAGCACTCTTCCTCCATCTGTAAATAATGGATGATGTTATTTTATAACACATGCAACCAAACTTTTAAAACATTAGCCTCTAAGTAATATACACTAAAGCCCTTATATTTTTCACAAGGAAACTATACTAGCACAGTGTTAATTTGCCATCAAAGCACTTCGTACCTTTGTATATGTATTTTTTAGGAAGAAGCCTATAAGCCTATACAACACCCTAAATTTTGCTTGAAAGTATGTTTAACACTCCGAACTATGAAACCAGACATCTAAATCCCCGAACTTTGCAATCTGGTTCAAATAACACACTGACTTAGTTTCGCATAATGATATTTGTAATAGCCCAGCCTTTTTATTTCAAAAAATTTAATTCAATTAAAGTAAAAATGTTATATTGGTTTTCCTGAGTTGCAAATTTTTTACCCTGTTTTTCCTGCTTTTAAAAGATTTTATTTTTCCTAAAATAAAAATAATTATGAGTGAAAATAAAAAAAATAAAAAGATTAATTTGATTTCCTGTAAAAATTAATTTCAAATTTATTAATTTAAAGCATTTGATTTTTATTCAGATTTTATGTGTAATCTTGGGAGGAAATATCGAAATTCCAATCTCAATCCAAATACCCAAATTTAAATTCAAAAAACTCAAATTCAAATCTCCACAAATCCAAATCTCCAAAAAAAATATCTGTTCAATTTTACTGGGTCCAACCTATTTTTTTCTTAGCCCATCTTTTCTTTTCTTTTATCCCTTTTTTTCGTTTTATCTCTTTCTCTCTCTTTTTTTCTCTATCTCTACCATTGGTTACTACTCACATGGCATTGTTCATCTTCTTCAAGCCGGCCGAACATAATGAGTAGGCAAACAGAGTCCATGCGCCCCATGCCCCGCCCCTCCCAAGCAAACTCCTCAACCAGACCTTATCTCGACATCGTGCCAAAACGAAAGATCCTCCAAATCACGCAAAGAATCCATTCCTTCTGGCCCCCTTCGATTCGCTCATATGTTTGCTTTTTATCTCATCCATTCCCAAACCGACTCAAAACCAAATCCTACAAATTCGAGTTCATTTCCATCTCTTCTAAGCCCTTATATATGACCTCGTGACCTCCCTCAACTCCTTCCAGTGTTTGTCCTGTCTCCTCAAACCCTATAACACCGCCGTCATCTAGAGCCCCTCCATGCCCAAAATTGTTCATTGTTCTAACTCGTGTTTTGAGCACTCTGGTGATTTTCTTTGAATTCCTTTAACGTCACTTCGTGTTTTTGAGTATCTTGCATGCTCATATGAGCTTAAAACCTAAATTTAAAATTAAAAAGTATTTTCAATATAAAATTAGAAACCAAAATAGGTTGTAAATAATTTTCCTAAGTCTAGAATATCCCTAGGAATTTTTGTGAATTTTTCTAGGAATTATTTGGATTTTTCCTGCTATTTTCTAAGCTATTCTTTGTTTTCTGGAAAATTAAAAAGTCAAATTCAAAAACTCCCTCTCTCCCTCCTGGGCCGACAAGTGGATGGCCCAGATTTCTTTTAGCCCTACGCTAGCCCATCCTCACCACTCTCTCTATCTCTCTCTTACTCTCATTGACTTGTGGGCCCCTGTTGTCATCCTTTACCTCTCATTCCTTCTTCCTTCCTTTCTTCTTCCCCTCCTCTTTCCTATTTCACCGTCGACCGCTCGAATCCACACCGGCCACCTTTCCTTTCCCTCTCATCTTCGGTTTTGGAAATTGAGCATCAGCTGTATCAATTTCCTTAATCCTCGCGCCCCTCCTTTCCTTTCTCGTCCCTTCTTCCTTTCTTCCCCACACCGAAGATCTCGTCGCCATAACTCCAACAAGGAAATCACTCCTTCGTGTCCCCTCCTCGACCCTATATAAGGGACCCTGAGCACCCCCAAACCACACCCTAGCCCTCCCCACCTCCACTTGTCTCTCCCGAGCCCAAGAGTCCTCGGTGTCGTGCAACCTCACCGACGAAGCTCAGCGCAACTCCGGAGAGCCATTGTTGACGCATCAAAGTCGCCCCGCCCTCGCTGACTTCATCTTTGGCATCACCACCCTCGCCAACTTCCTCTGAATCTCTGTCAACCTCGAGCATTGCTAGAGAAGCGTCTTCGCTAGAGACCAACGCCACCCTTCCTGACCGTCGACCGCGTTCTGACCTCATCATAGTTCGCACCGAGGTGCCCAACTCTCCTCTCTATTGTTATTTAGACTGCCACATCTCTTTTGACTACTACCGTCTCTCCCGACCACTGCCATTCATCGCCATTCACGATCACCATCTTCGCTGCCGCTTCGACCACCGACCACGTTGTTCGACCGTTGCCACTCTCGCTAGCATTGACCATGGTCGCTTGACCACAGCCGATCTCGACCACGACATTGCTCGACTGCAGTCATTCTTGACCACGAGATCGCTCGACCGCGGCCGCTCTTCTACCACTGTCGTATTTGACCATAGTAGCCTCTTCGAACACTACTGTGTTCAACCACGGCTGCCTTCGACCACAACCACAGCCATCTTCGACCTCGGCAACCTTGCCAGATCAACATCCTTATTTCTTGGGACACGATCTCTAAAGGAGCTCAAGGCGTCTCACCCACTCCCAAACCTGAGAGGTCTTTATCTATCATCGAGGGGGTCTCTTTCACTATGGACAAAGGCGGTTTCTCCAAAAGTGGCATGATTGGGATGGTAGTGGTTGTAGTCTCTCCTACAACCTTAGCTGGTAGCAAAATGTGTCTCCATCTCGACAAAATAGCAGTGGGGGAGGCTGACAACTGGAGTCCTGCAACCTCGCAATAGGAGTGTCCTCCCCAACACCTTTAGGATCCACCATTGATGGCAGCTCCACCTACAACACTTGTGATTGCTCTGCAACTTATGGCGACAAAGAACATTTCCCTAACTCTGTGGTAGAAAAAAAGAGGAGGCTCCCAACCATGCGGTCTCTCTACACAAATATCCTCCTCGCCTACTATAGTTACACATAAGGACAACTCCACAAGTATCTCACTACGAGGGATCTTGAGCTTTTCGCAAACCAGGTGAACAACTTCTTCTGCTGATATTGACTTATCGAAGAAAGAAATCTTGAGTGAGCTTTGCACCCAAGGCTTATTGGAGGCACTAGATCAAGTAATAGGCGAGGAGCAGACCAACAGTTGCGTGCTTTGATGGAACTAATTAACGCATGGGTAGTAGCAGACAAGCATATGAAATAGGTTTAACAATTAACAATCAAATACAAACACCATCTGGCATCTGCAAGCGTCTAATTGAGGGCCGCTCCAACTAACTATTGGCTATGGCTTTCGGTTTAAAGCTGAAATTGCACTGTAGCGATTGTTAGTTTTTTCTAAATTATTCAATTAAAGAAAAATAAAAAAAATTAAGAAAACAACATCATTATATCTCCATGAACAATTTAAAGGGAAAAAAGAAAAGCAAAAGACAAAAACAAAAACAAAATCAAAAATTGAAATTAGAAGTCATCTTGTTCCTAGAGAATTTCTAGCTTGAAAAAAAGCTAAAAAGCTAGAAAATAACTAGAAGCCAAAACCAGTAAAAGCGGGGATTAAATCTATTTTCCATTGCCAGCCTTTTGTTACTTCACTGCACGCCACAGGACAGCAAGAAGCATTGAATGGGACAGCAAGGAGCCTAGGACACAGCACCGTAGTTGAGGGGCTAGTCCTGCAGCCTACCAGAGAAACGTCCACGACGAAAGAGATGGAAGGATGGCTGCAGACTGGCACCGCTTGCGTTGCGGGAGCTGGAAACGCAGCTTGATGGGACGGCGAGAGCTTCGCCACCATTCGCGCCACGAGTTCGATCTGCAAGGCGACGCCGGGATTGGCTTTCGGTGAGCTCGGTCTACAGGCGGAGAGGGGAGGAAGAGAGGAAACGGAGTATATGACTTGTGGGACCAGGTCTAAATATACTATTATTTAAAATTTTATTAGTTGTAGCTGATTAGGATGCCACTTTTAGACACGTCGCCATATGTTTGTCTACTAGGATGTCATGTCAGCCGAAATCACGGTGGTTTTAAGTGATGAAGGTGTTTTGCGATGGTTTTAAGAGTTATAGGTGAAAAATAACCGGTTTAAGAGCTGAGAGTTTTTTTTAAGACTCGGGAAAGAATTTATGGATGTAAAATAAACTTATACATATACAAACTATAAATAAACCTGAGTGGTATGCTTAACATAATAAAACGAATCAAACTGCAACAAACTGCTCTTAACACAAGCATGTTAGAGCGCCTAAACCTTATGCATGACATGATCTGCTAGCCTAGCTCTAGAACACCTAGAAATGAGAGGGATCGGGAGACTCACGGTCGCCGATGAACGCCATTTGAGCGAAGACCTCGTGCCTGCGTGATGCAAGCGTGGGGACGAGTCGGTGCAGACCGCAGTGTCACCGGTGTACGGGTGTCGCCGGTGGAGTCCTGCAAAGGCGGCGGAGACGGCCTTCCCGTTGCTTGCAGCGCGTAATAGATCGGGTCTTGATTAGGGTTTGTACGGGGTTTTGAGTCTCACGGGATTGGAATGGCGTAACCCCAACGTGAGGCCGGAACCCTCCCTTTTATATTGCGCTGCGTAACGGGGGACCGTAACCAAAATTGGTAAGGCACCCCCGATCAGGGCACTGAAAATCAGGGACGTGGATTTCCCCACGTCCTTCCTTTTCTGGCCGTTTTGGCCTTAGATCAATATCCAACATTCTCCCCCTTGATCGTAAGGCTAAACATCATAATCCCTCTCTCAATAAAACTTCACACCAAAATAATGCGTCACAACAGTCAATTAAATACCGCTGGACAACAGTACTTATAGTGTTCCATTCTATATCAATCGGATAACATAATACTTCATGGGAGTTGGTTACTTTATATGGTCCTCTTATTCCAGGATCACAGGCTCTCCAATAAACCCATGCCAGCAACATGATCACGAAAAATATTGGGTGGTAAGCCTTTTGTGAGCGGATCCGCAAGCATAAATTTAGTTCCAATATGCTTAACCTTAATTGTTTGATCCTGGACTCTATCTTTCACAACATGATATTTTATGTCAATGTGCTTGGCAGCTGCACTCAACTTGTTGTTACTTGAATAGAAAACTGCGGGTTGATTGTCGCAGTACAAAATGAGTGGTCTAGAAATGCTGTCTACCACTCTCAATCCCGGGATAAAGTTCTTAAGCCATACAGCCTGCCCAGTAGCATCATAACATGCCACAAATTCAGCCTGCATTGTCGACGATGCAGTAAGTGTTTGCTTTACACTTTTCCATGAAATTGCTGCTCCTGCGAGGGTGAAAATATAACCTGATGTGGACTTCTTAGTGTCTTTACACCCCGCAAAATCAGCATCAGAATAACCGACAACCTCAAGGTTATCGCATTTTCTATATGTGAGCATGTGACCTTTAGTGCCTTGCATATAGCGCAGGACTTTCTTAACGGCTTTCCAGTGGTCCGGTCCTGGATTTGACTGATATCTGCCAAGCATCCCGGTAACAAAAGCTAAATTAGGGCGCGTACATACTTGAGCATACATAATACTTCCGACAGCAGAAGCGTAAGGTATAGCCTTCATCTGATCAGATTCAAAGTCATTCTTTGGGCATTGAAATTTCCCAAACTTATCGCCCTTAACAATAGGAGCAGGCGAGGCAGAGTATTTATGCATATTGTATCTCTTCAGTACTCTGTCAATGTATGCCTTTTGTGATAAACCTAATGTTCCTTTGGACCTATCTCGGTGAATTTCAATACCAAGAACATAAGATGCTTCACCGAGATCCTTCATATCAAAGTTGGACGAGAGAAATCTTTTAGTTTCTCGTAGCATGTCCACACTGCTGCTGGCCAATAATATATCGTCCACATAAAGAATTAAGAAGGTGTAATTACTCCCCCTGAATTTAACATAAGTACAATTATCAACATCATTCTCCTTAAATCCAAATTTCCTTATGACTTCATCAAACTTAAGGTACCATTGTCTAGAAGCTTGCTTCAGGCCATATATGGTTTTCCTTAGCTTGCATCCCAAATGTTCCTCGCCTTCCACAATAAAACCTTCCGGTTGTGTCATGTAAACGTCCTCATACAAGTCTCCATTCAGGAATGCAGTCTTAACGTCCATTTGGTGCAACTCTAAATCAAAATGTGATGTGAGCGCCATTATGATTCTAAATGAATCTTTAGTTGAGACAGGAGAAAAGGTTTCATTATAGTCAATGCCTTCTCTTTGTGTAAACCCTTTCGCTACAAGTCTCGCCTTAAACCTTTCGATGTTCCCTTTGGAGTCACGTTTTGTTTTGTAGACCCATTTGCAGCCTACTGTTTTGGCTCCATTAGGAATTTCCACTAAGTCCCATACACCATTAGCGCCCATAGACTCAATTTCATCTTTCATGGCATTTAGCCACTTAGATGAATCCTTATTCTTCATTGCTTCCTTATAAGTGCTAGGATCATCTGCCTTCCCAAGATCATCCTTATTCAAGTAAACCTCATAATCACTTGGGATAGCAGATCTCCTCACTCGTTGTGATCTCCTGACAGGTTCATTAGTAGGCTCATCAGGTTGTTCATTAATTGTCACAGAGGGCTGTGAAGGCTCAACATTAGGTATTGCACTTGTATTTTCAGAGCCCTCATCAGAAGGAGTAGCCATAGAATTAACTGGAGATGCAACAGGAGTTGCAACTACAGGATCAACTATGGGCACAGGAAAATCAGTCTGTCGGATTAGAGGTAAAGCAACATAAATCCGTTTCTCCTCAAGATCAATTTTCCTGGGCTCCAAGTCCCCACTGATGCCATCATTTTCCAAGAACACAGCGTGCCTTGTTTCTACAAATTTTGTGGTACGATCTGGACAATAGAATCGGTACCCTTTAGACCTGTCAGGGTAGCTAATAAAATGGCAACTCACAGTCTTGGGATCTAATTTCCCAATGTGTGGGTTAAACACCTTAGCTTCAGCTGCACAACCCCACACATGGAGGTAATTCAAACTTAGTTTTCTCCCAGTCCATAATTCATGAGGTGTTTTAGGCACTGATTTACTGGGAACCCGGCTGAGTATATGTGCAGCGGTCTTTAATGCTTCCATCCACAACTTTACTGGCAAAGTGGAGTAACTCAACATACTTCGAACCATATCCATAAGTGTGCGGTTTCTTCTTTCCGCTACTCCATTTTGTTGGGGATCACCAGGCATTGAGTACTGGGCGACTATACCATTTTCTTGTAGAAACCTGGCAAAAGGACCAGGAATCTGCCCATAAGTTGCGTGTCGCCCATAATACTCTCCCCCACGATCCGAGCGCACTACTTTAATCTTTAGATTGTGCTGATTTTCAACTTCAGCCTTAAATATCTTAAATTTATCAAGTGCCTCCGATCTTTCTTTAATAGGATAGATATAGCCATAACGTGAGTAATCATCAGTGAACGTAATGAAAGAATCATAACCATTTACTGATGTCACAGGGAAAGGACCACATATGTCAGTATGAATTAATTCCAAAATCCCTGTGCTTCGAGTAGCACCTTTCTTTATTGTCTTTACATACTTGCCTTTGATGCAATCAAGGCAATGATCATCCGAATCACTAAAGTCTAAAGGGTGGAGAATTTCTTCTTTAATGAGACGTTCAATTCTCCCCCTCGAAATGTGGCCCAAACGACAGTGCCACAATTTCGACGAAGTCTCATCAATTCGCTTGCGCTTTTTATTCACATCACATACATTCATGGATATAGGAGAATCTTGCAGGGATAACATATAAAGCTTGTCGTGTCGGATGGCACGACCAACACTATCATTATTAAAATAAATCAAACACATTCCGTGTCCAAAATTACAAGAATATCCATCATTATCTAATAATGAAATGGAAATCAAGTTTCTTCTCATCGAGGGAACATAAAGAACATCATTAAGTTTCATTACAAAATCATTATTCAAAACTAAAGAAACTGATCCAATAGCTTGAATTTCGGCTTCCATCCCATTAGCCACTCTTAGGCTTCTTTCCCTTTTGAGACTTCTCAACATATGGAATCCCTGCAAGGAATTCGTAACGTGCACAGAAGCACCAGAATCAATCCACCAAGAATTTATAGGAAAATCAGCATAAAATGCTTCATCAACATAAGTGATTTCATAAGTACCTTTCTTGGCGAGCCATTTCAGCCATCCAGGACAATCATCTTTGAAATGGTCCTTCGACTGACAAAAGTAACATTCACCACTTTTCTTCTGTTCATTTGAGCTCCTAGGTCCTGAAGCGTTTTTAGGCGCCTTAGGATGCGGTGGGTGCTGTGGCTTCTGAGGCTTCTGATAAGGGGAGTAGGTTTGCTCCTTCTTTCCCTTTCCTTTGTAGCCACCTCTATTTCTAGAGGGACCATTCTTATTTGAGGAGCTGACTTGATTCACAAAATCAGTAGCCCCCTCAGCTTTGAGCCTCTCTTCCTCCTGTGAAACATTAGCGATCAACTCGCTCATGGTCCACTTGTCCTTAATGGTGTTGTAGTTCACCTTGAAAGCTTCAAATTGCTTGGGAAGAGACATCATAATGTAATGGACAACAAAACCATCAGAAATAGCCATGTCCATTGTCTTAAGTCTGGCAGCAATATTGATTATTGTCATAATGTGCTCACGAACATTTCCAGTACCATTGTACTTGGTGTTCATGAGCCTGTGCATCAGTGTGGTAGCATAAACTTTAGAGGACCCCTTAAAGTGATCCTCGATGGAGGACAAAAAGTCCTTCACCCTTTCCTTTTCAAGGATTGCTCCCCTTATGGCCTCACTGATGGAGTTCTTCATCACAGCAAGTGAAACACGGTTAGACCGCTCCCACTTCTCAGCATTAGTTTTATAGTCCTTCATTTTGTCATCATAATTGTTCTCCCCTTCAGTAGGAGCGACGGGCTCATCAAATCTGAACGCGTAGTCCAGATCCAAGAGCTGAAAAGTCGTCATAAGTGTAAACTTCCATTTCTGGAAGTTACTACCATTAAGTGGCTCAATTGCATTAACATGAGCAGAAACTGAAGCAGCTGAAAAAATTTAAAATTTACATTAGGAAAACGCATAATTAATTTGCATGAAAATTAATCTTACGTTGGTATGATTAACAACATGCTCATAAGAATTTTTCGCATCACCGTTGGGCAGAAACGAAAAATTTAACATAATTTATCGCATGCAATTACAATTAACTTTGGTCAAAGAGTAATAGCATGGCGAAAAATAAACATAAAAATAAACATAATTGATTACATGCAATTACAATTAACGTTGGTCAAATCGTAATAGCATGTAAAACTAAATACAGCCCTCCAATTGAATTTCCCGTTGGTTCCATTCAATTAGGGGCAGAACATTACGCAGCGGAAAAAGGCATAATAATTTTCAGCAGCTTAGCAACATTATCCGTAAATAATTTCATGAGAGACATCAAATAATCATTAATTAAACATGAGATAAAACCATAAATGCATGAAATATATGCTTAAATACACATACATGAAAAATATACTGAAATGCATAAAATTATAGCTGCTGGGCCTAAAACCCAACAGCCCTTTCCCCTTTGCGGCTCCACTGGCCCATCAAACCTCCAGGGCCCAAAACTCCCGCACGGGCCCAAACAATGCGCACGTATGCGCGTCCTAAAAGAGCGCCCGTACGGGCCAAAAATGCAGCGCTCAGCCCACCTCATGCACGCGCAGTAGCCGGCTAAAAGGCCCATAAAGACTCCCGCACGGGAGGAGATCCCGCACGGGCCCAAAATCCTACCGCCGGTCCAAATGGAATGCGCGCAGCCCACAAAAACGTGTGTGCCGTCCGATTTGAATCCAACAGCCGAGAGCGCGTGTGGGGAGTATATGACCTCACGAAAACCCTAACCCTAAATCAAAAGTCTACCTCCACCCGAAAATCACGGGCACAGCAAAAACGGCTGGCGGCGGCGCCATCGAGAGGAGCTGCGGCAAGTCGGGCTGGGCCGGAGCTGCCGCACCCGCACAGCACAGCGACGGCTCCCACAAGAGGCGGCGGCGTCATGGCCTCGGCGGAGGCGTCCCCCGAATCGGCGCAGCGGCGCGCGCGCTCGCGCGGAGGCGCACCATCGGCGCGGCGGCGCAACAAGGCGGCGCGACGACGCGAAGCGGCTCCGGCCCCACTGAGTGGCGGCGGCCCGACGCGCAACGACGACGGGCGCGGACTCGGCGCGGCCTGCGGACGCGCGACGGTGGCGGCGCGCGGCGCCCGAAAGGCAGCGGCGGCTGCGGCGTAGCGGCACGCCGGCGACGGTGGCAGCGCCCGTACGCCCTCCCCTTTCCTCCTCTTTTTTTTGTTATTTCCGATCCGAGGGATCAACATGATTTGGGGAAACTTTCTTAAGGTTCATCATAATTTTGGGATTCTAGGGTTCGGGATCCATCAAAAATTGGGGAAAAGCCTTAGGGTTCGCATGCAATTCGATTCCCCTCCTTCTAATATTCTACCCGAGCCCAAGAACAAGCATCTGAAAACCCTAATCCTAAGCATAACCGAGTACATCAGGGGCTAGGGTTCTAGGAGACTAGCAGTGGCTCTGATACCAAATGTTAGAGCGCCTAAACCTTATGCATGACATGATCTGCTAGCCTAGCTCTAGAACACCTAGAAATGAGAGGGATCGGGAGACTCACGGTCGCCGATGGACGCCATTTGAGCGAAGACCTCGTGCCTGCGTGATGCAGGCGTGGGGACGAGTCGGTGCAGACCGCAGTGTCACCGGTGTACGGGTGTTGCCGGTGGAGTCCTGCAGAGGCGGCGGAGACGGCCTTCCCGTTGCTTGCAGCGCGTAATAGATCGGGTCTTGATTAGGGTTTGTACGGGGTTTTGAGTCTCACGGGATTGGAATGGCGTAACCCCAACGTGAGGCCGGAACCCTCCCTTTTATATTGCGCTGCGCAACGGGGGACCGTAACCAAAATTGGTAAGGCACCCCCGATCAGGGCGCTGAAAATCAGGGACGTGGATTTCCCCACATCCTTCCTTTTCTGGCCGTTTTGGCCTTAGATCAATATCCAACAAAGCAATGGTAAGTTGAGACACAACTCTAACTGATATGCAGATCAAGCATCGTAGAGCTTCTAAAATAACATATATCGACCCTTTTAAAGTACTAAAGTGTATAAGACAGACTCAAATGACACGAGATGCCTAAATAGAACATTTTATTTTTAGAACAGTAGTCAACAGATTCCAATCAATGTTTTATAGAGATTACTTACGTCGTGGTCTTCATTACAATTCCGTCACGGGAAAAAATCAATAAGGCATTCTTAAATGTCCACTTCTTGCTAGTGGAGTGTGGACTCACTGAGCAAAAACACGGTGAAACAATAACAGTCTTAATTCCTACCATTAGTTGTGCAAAAACTCTTGAACTTTTCTCTCTGATTTCGTAGTAATCGTTAGACATCCCAACGGACTCAGTTACCTGGAAGTTCTTAACCGCAGCAATCGTTTTCCAATAGTTGACTAATTGTAACAACCAATGGTTTTTTGCTTTATATTCTGATCACGGTGCGTGCAGATTGTTGAGAAACCGTCGCTGGCGACCAGTCTGAGTGATTCCTTTGTTTAGAACAAGAACGAATCAATCACAGAATCACAGAATAATAGATTGAACACACAGAGAGATAGAGAGAACTCCTAATCTTTCTTTATTGCTTTCATCCATGTGTACATAACGAGGAGGTATGGCTCTCTATTTATAGACTACAATGAGGTGCCCACCATGGGCTGCGGGCTACTGGCCTAGGCCCAGGTTTCTTAACACTCCCCCTTGGGCACTCATTCGACACGTTCATGCCTCGTTAAAACTCCATAAAACCCAGTGGGAAAAAATTGGAGAAATAGCACATGATACATGTGATGCTGCGATGCACGAATTGCCTCATTAAAAACCTTGGTCGAGAAACTTCATGGAAAACTCGTCAAGGGAAAAAGAGTACAATTCACCCAATTCATTTGGTCTTCAGGACTTTATTCCTTTGGGTACTTAATCTTCATGATTAAGATTTAATAACGGGCTTGAGAGAATTCTCCCCCTGAATTCTGCACTTCATCATTCCAATCCCTCACATGCATCTTTCAAAGCTAGATGCGGGGAGTGACTTAGTGAACAAGTCTACATGACTTAGTGTGCAGTGCTTTAATCTTGTCCATCTTTGCAATTCATGAGCATAGAGGAACTTGGGGTTGATATGTTTACATAGCCCGTCTGCACTTGTGCAACGCAAGCTGCATTATCTTCATGGATAATTGTGGGGGTTTGCACAATGTTCATTCCACATGACTGCTGGATGTGGTGAACCGTTCAGCGGAACCAAGCACATCTCGTGCGGCTTCATACAGTGCTATAATTTCTAAGTGGTTCGTCAAAGTAGCTACAAGGCTTTGCTTTAGACGATTTCTAGGAAATTGCAGTTCCACCACATGGAAATACATAGCATGTTTGCGACTTAGCGGTATGCGGGTCAGACAGGTACCCAGCATATGCATAGTCAATCAAGTTCAGATCTTGATTCTTTCTGTAAAACAATCCAAGGTCCTTACTTCTTTGGAGGTATCGGAAGATGTCCTTTATGCCCTGCCAATGCCTTTTGGTGGGCTCTGCACTGTACCTTGCTAACAGATTCACGGCAAAAGCAATGTCCGGTCTAGTGCAGTTTGCTAAGTACATGAGTGCTCCCACTGCACTCAAGTATGGGAATTCCGGTCCCAGGACTTCCTTCCCCTCTTCCCTAGGTCGGAAAGGATCTTTTCCTTGCTGTAAAGACCTACCGATCATCGGTACTTTCGAGGGAAATGCCTTCTTTAAGCCAAACCTTTCAAGCACCTTCTGGGTGTAGGTCGACTGATGTACCAAGACTCCTTTAGGGACATGCTCAAGCTGCAGGCCTAAGTAAAACTTGGTCTTGCCCAAATCTTTCATTTCAAATTCTGACTCCAAATAGGAGCTTGCTTCTTTTATGTCTTCGGCTGTCCCGATGATATTCAGATCATCTACATACACGGAGATTATACAGAATCCATTCTGGGATTGCCGTATAAATACACAAGGACTGTCTTCATTGTTCGTGTAGCCTTTCTTGCAGAGAAAGTCGCTCAAGCGATTATACCACATTCTTTCAGATTGTTTCAGTCCATACAGTGACTTTCTGAGTTTCACACTGTACAGATTTCTATTTGCTCTGTCTTGGTTCGGGAGAGGAATTACTTCAGGGACTCTCATGTAAATCTCCGAATCCAAATTACCGTAAAGGTATGTAGTCACAACATCCATCAATTTCATTTCTAAATTCAAGTTCACTGCCATTGAGATCAAATATCTAAAGGTAATTCTACTCATGACAGGGGAGTAGGTTTCTTCATAATCAACTCCAGGACGTTGAGTGAAACCTTGGGCTACCAGCCTTGCTTTGTATCTTACTATTTTATTTCTTTCATTTCTCTTTCGAACAAATACCCACTTGTGCCCAACGGGGTGTATGTGGGGAGGCGTGCGGTATACGGGCCCAAACACCTCTCTTTTGTTCAGAGATATCAATTCAGTTGCTATTGCCTTCTTCCAATCTTCCCAATCTGATCTTTTCTTACATTCAGCGAGCGATGCAGGCTTGGGATCAAGATCGATGATGGTGGTAATTTTTTTTGCGAAGTAGATATCGACATTAGCTGTTGTCCTATTCAGGGACTCTCCCGTGTGCACATAATTTATAGCTTTTTCTTCATGAGTTGCTTCTTCTGGAGCATCACCTTGCGCATTGCTTCTTTCAATTGCGGTGGCAAGTCCCTTTAGTGTTTCGGCTCCGATGTGTGCGCACACATTCATGCCGATGGGGATATTCAGATCCGGTATGCCCTTTTCGGAAGGTGTCATACTTGTGCCAAGTCTCAACTGGCTTCCCTTTTCATTCTGGGGGACTTCAATGATCGGCTGTGATAAATCCCTCTTATCCTTTTTCACCAGGCGTCCCCGGTTACTAAGGATTCGAGGAACCGGAGTTCTCGTCCTCTTTTTTTAGTTTTCTGAGGCCTCTGGACGAGATTAGGGACACCTTCTGCTTTCTTTGGTATTTCAACCCTCTCCGGTGCAGTGCGTGCAGGCACATGCGACTTAGTCACGCTCTTCAAATCACTAAAGTGATTAGGCAGTTGATCTACTAGTTCTTGCAATTCGATTGTCTTCTAGACTTCTCTTGTCTTCTGGACTTCTATTGTCTTATAGACTTCTTTTGTCTTCTGGACTTCTTTATATGCTTCACTAATGCGCAGGTCATCTGCATGGATTCCAGTGGCTTGCCACGTAATTTCCCGATATTCTTCATCAAGGGGTTGATTTTCTCCCCCTAATGTTGGGAAATCTTCGGTGCTGACTCTTGCGCTAGTTGCATAGGTGAATGAATGTTGTAGGCCGAAGGTCTAAGGTTGATGAGATCTGCTGCATGTAGGACTGCGTGTCCCCAACATGTAGCTGACAAATTACAATTATGCAAGAGGGGTCGGGCAATAAATTTAATTCTCTTAATTAAAGCCTCTGCCAAACCGTTCTGGGTATGGACATGCGGTACCGAATGCTCAACTGCAATTCCCATCGTCATGCAATAATCATCAAATGCCTTTGAAGTAAATTCTCCGGCGTTGTTCATTCGGATGGACTTGATATGATGATCTGGAAACACATTTCTGATGTGAATGATCTGCGAGATCAATTTTTGCAAAAGCGTGATTTCTTGTGGACAGCAAACCCACATATGACCACTTCGAAGAAGTGTCAATGAGCACCATGAAATACTTAAACGGCCCTGAAACAGGCTGAATGGGACCGCAAATGTCTCCCTGGATGCGTTCCAGGAATGCAGGGACTTCATCCTTCACTTTCAGAGTGGAGGGTCTAGTTATTAATTTCCTGGTGCACATGCAGGGCACACAAAATCTTCATGATTCGGGAAATTATTCACATTAATATTATGCCCATGCGAGTTATTTATTATGTTTCTCAACATCCTAAGACTTGGGTGGCCTAATCTGTCATGCCAGAGATAGAAGAGTTCAGAGCTTCTAAACACTGTCTTCAGATCAGTGTACGCTGCAGGCGCTTTAATGTTGGTATAATATAGCCCAGTTTCAAGTGAAGGAAGTTTTTATAATGTTCTTTTGCCATTCTCTTCGCGCTTCGTGATGAGCAGGTATTCCTTACCGTACTCTTCTTCAGTCTCAACGTGGAAACTATTTGCGCGGATATTCTTAAAACTTTGGAGAGTTTTAGTCGATTCTGGGTACAATAAGGTTTTTTTTCAATGACCAAAGTTGTGCCCATGTGGCTCTTCCGGAACCAATTATACATACATCGCTTCCGGCGATTGTCATAAGGTTGCCAATGTTCTTACGAATCGACTTGGAAATTCTTAGTCTCTCTTAAGATGGTGTGCATTGTGCTGCTGCTAGCTCAGCACACTTCCTTTATAGGGCGCTACATGTGTTCTAATGTAGGGTATTTTATTAACATGTATGAGAAGGCAATCAACACATAAATAAAATACTCCAATATCAGAACATATCATGCCATCATAAACTGAATAAATGAACGAATTCTTCAAATATCATCCAACTATCACGAGAAAATAACAATTCTTAAGTACCATCCATGCAAATTCTAACATATTCTTCCACACAAAATAAATGACAATTAAAGTCGAAATGCATTCAGTGCACTGGACTTCTTCTGCTATTTTCTCGGGGTGACATTCTCTTCAAGAGAAATCATGACGGTGGTTGCTTCTAGGTCAAGAGAGGGGTGTTGCTGTCGTAATGGTCTCAAACACCATCAGCGCAGGCAGCTGCTCAGAACGCTCCCCCTCAACCGATGCAGAGTGGGCTTCATGTGCCATTTGCTATCCCGTTTTGGCTTGCTAGCCTTATTCTCACGTGGAGCATCTGATTTGCCATTCTGGGCTGCGGTCTTACCCTTCCATCCCCTTTTCTCTATCAAGGGCTTTCGCACCTTGTTGCTCCCGGCGTTGGCTTCACGGTCAGTGGAGCTACCAGATGACTGAGTGACTTAGTTCTTGCGGAGAACTTTATCCTGAGCTTCTGCAATTTGCATCATATCAATCAATTCGGCATATTCCTCATAGCCATCTTGACGATAATTGCGTGCGGATTATACTGCATTGGGGTGGAAGGATTTTCTCAATTTTCTGTATTGGGGTACAAATCCTGTGCAAGGCAGAATTGTTTTCCCCGACCGTCTTAAAGTCAGCAAACCTCAGTCTGATCCATTCTTACTCTGCTTGAGAAAGAATGGTGTACTTTAGCCTGTCAACCCACTTCTTGAGTGCGGTCCAGAGTGCGAGCGCGCTTTTCTCCGCCATATACTCATTCTTGAGAGTGAGACAGAGGTGGTGCCTGAGCAAATGAAGTGCTTGATCATTCTCCTCAGGTTTGGGTTGAGCGTTATTCAGTCCGCCAATCCCAATAGCAGCGCGGAGCTTCCTGGCTCCAAGCGCAATCTCGACATCGGATGCCAACATCAGATAGTTTTGGCCATACTAGGCCAGCTCCTCGAACTCCCAGTTCGTGATGCTAGTCATCTAAATGTGTATAAGCCTACTGCTGGTAGATATGCACGGAATAATTTACTGCGGGTAAATAAATGGTACAAAAGGTTCTCGCAATGTTTCAGAATTTTCTATGCATTTTCTATAATTTTACTGTTAATTTCAGTGATTAAAAGCAATTTTCAGCAATTACAATTAATCAAAACAGTAAATAAATACAGAAAATACAAAGAATAATAATGGCATAAATAAATAAGCTTCAAATGCAAAAATTGATGCAAAATTCGGATTCCCGAGGTCCTTTTATGCTAAAATATGAAATTTCAGCAAATTCTGCAATTCCAGAGGGTTTCTGCGCAAAATTTCAGTTCGGAGAAATATTTGCGCAATTTTCTGATTTTACGGGGATTTTTCTACAAAAAATCGGTGCCACCACCCCATCGGCCGGACTTTTTTTTTCTTTTTTTCAGCCCCCTCCCCCCGGCCCATCTCCCCATGGCCCATGTGGCCTCGCCCCCCACCCCCCGATTCGGGCCGGATCCCGGCCCGCTCCCACCCGGCCTCACATGGCCCACGGCCGGCGCGTGAAAGTGGGGAAGGGGTAGGGTTTACCCTACCCCGTTCACACCTAGCGGCGGCGGCGCGGGTTCAGTCCCAACAGGCGGCGGTAGGGAGGGCCCGAGCGGACAGCGCGCGGGTGCGTGCGGGCATCGGCGGGGTCGCAGCCGGCGGTGGGAGCATTCCAGGCGGGCGGCGCGCGGGCGCATGCAGGCGCCGGCGGGGGCCGCTGGTGGTGCCAGCGCGTTTGGGGCCGGGGGCCGGCGCTGCGGGGCCGGGAGCCAGCGCGGCGACGCGCGGCGTAGAAGGCGGAGCGACGGCCAGCGCGTTCGGGTGCCGACTGGCAGCGGCGCCATGCGGGGCGCGGCGGGGCCGGCGCGGGTGGCGGCCGGGCGCGTGTTCGGGCGCGGAAGGCGAGGAGACGACCGGCGTGAGGCGGCGGGCCCGGGGCTGCCGGTGTGCGGCAAGGCTTCATCGGCCCGTGCGGGGGCGGATCTGGCCAGGCGCGGAGGCATGAGCGGGTGCCGGCGGCTTCGGGTCAAGGCGAGTGTGGCCGGCGGAGGCCGCATGCGGGCGGCAATGGCAAGCCAAACGGCCGAAGCCTAAAGCGGCGGCGGCGCAACTTCTTCGGGACCGAGTGCACCGCCATACGTGGCGTGCGCGCTGGCGTAGAAGCCAAGGGCGGGTGTCCGACTTCGGGGCGGCCGGCCGAAGCCAAGTTGTGGCAGCACAGCGCATGCGGGCAGGAGTGGCCATGCGGTGGTGACGGCATCGGCTTTCTGCACAGGTTTCAAGGTGGCGGCCGAGTTGCCGGCGGTAAGCTAGCATCAGGCCGGCGGCCAACGGTGCTCACGCATGCAGGCGCGACAGCGGCGGCGGCGGCGGCGGCGCCTCATGTAGGAGGCATCAATCGGCCAACACCCTTTTTTGTTTTCTTTACGCAGAGGCCGAACAGAAAGAGAACAATGCGAATTTATTTTTTTCGTTTCCAATCTACGATGCAATCAACATCTACCCTGTTTCGTAATCTACCGATCGACATTGTGCCGGCGATTTCAGATCTGCTCGCGGTAGATTAGGGCGGATTTGCATCGTTTCTAATCTACAGTGCAATCAACATCTACCCTGTTTCACAATCTACCGATCGGCATTGTGCCGGCGACTTCAAGTCTGCTCGCGGTAGATTAGGGCGGATTTGCACCGTAGAGATTCAATCTAGAACGCGAAAAGAAAATACAGATTCAAAAGCGATCTAGAAAATTCAATCTGTGCTTCGATGATTATCTTCATTCACCAGAGCGAAGTGAACGAAGTCGTGCTGATAACGTGTTGAGAAACCGCCGCTGGCGACCAGTCTGAGCGATTCCTCTGTTTAGAACAAGAACGAATCAATCACAGAATCACAGAAGAATAGATTGAACACACAGAGAGATAGAGAGAACTCCTGATCTTTCTTTATTGCTTTCATCCATGTGTACATAACGAGGAGGTATGGCTCTCTATTTATAGACTACAATGAGGTGCCCACCATGGGCCGCGGGCTGCTGGCCCAGGCCCAGGTTTCTTAACACAGATAACATCAGGGCCTTGAATATGGTAGGCTGAATCCACTGGACTAACTGTTGCTAGTTAGGAATCTAACTGTTGCTAGAGGCACACAGCACTACTCCTGAAATAAAAAAACTACTCACTAGACATCGCTAAATTTGGCCAACGGCAACATCAAAAACGGCGAAACAGCTCGCGCCCGGCCACCCCAAGCGCGAAGGCGGCGAACTCTGAGTGAAAGTAGGGGCGGAACTAAAATAAAAATAATCGGGTTCAAAGTTTTACCATATATATAATAACATATATAATTTTTAAGTAATATTATGCCAAATAGCAATATGTCCGATAATTTTTAGCGTCAATATTTTACATCACCAATAATAGTATATGATGATAAAGAAATAGTGATAAAAATACTTACCAAAATGAAGAAGCTTGACAGTAATATTGGTTAGTTGCAGCAAACAAAAGGAACCAGGCGAAATCATAGATAAAAGTTGGTCTTAATGACTTGTTAAAGAGAACAAAGTTACTTCAAGTTTTCAAATAAAAAGTATAATGATCAAATATAAATTAATACATTAACTTTTAGTATTTATGTTTTTTCAAATTCATAAAGTGACGAACTATAACATCATTAGTAATTTTTCATTAATTCTTATTTCTCCATATAGCAAATAAATATATCATTCATAAAATCATCAATTAATTGAAAAGATCAATTAGATATTTGTTTGTTCAACAGTTCAAGAACAATATAATAGAAAAATATGCCTAATGGCTTACTTATTTGATATTGTGGTCAAATACTACAATTTTACCTTTGATTTTGCATCGAGTTAGGTCGATAATCCAAAAATCAAAATTGAAACATTAAGTCTTAACCCTACAATTTGACAAAAATTAATCAACAATCATCACATTAAAACGCTAACTCACAAATTTAGCCCATGTTCTTGAAACAAATTGAATGAATTGAGAGAAATATAAAGTAAAGCACATACTAATAGGATGAATCTAAGCTTCATTCAGCCGGCGATGGAGCAAGGCAACAGCGACCAGACAGCGCCGTAGCGAGATGGCAGACTAGGGTTGCCAGTGGCATCGATTTCTTTTGTTCTTCGACGACCGGTCGCTGCCTGGTTAGGTGCGGCTATGTGGCAGGCGTGGTGCATATCTCCTGGTCGACCATGTGAGACGAACAGGTGTCGAGGGCTGTTGTGAGGTGACACGTTTGGGATTGATCAAATAGATGCCATGGCCTATTGTGGTTCTCCCTCTTAAGGTTGGCATAAGGAGCTAGCTCGGTCT
This sequence comes from Dendrocalamus latiflorus, assembly GCA_017311315.1. NCBI lineage: Eukaryota > Viridiplantae > Streptophyta > Magnoliopsida > Poales > Poaceae > Dendrocalamus > Dendrocalamus latiflorus. Next base: position 8,208,743 of record CM029666.1, on the reverse strand, counting down.
GCTGCACTTCCCTCATAGGCTGAAAGAAGCGGAGGCTCTTCATACACTGCTGCTAGTTACTGTGAATTTAGGCTGTTAGTGCTTCATTTGTTAGGTTTTAAGAAAAAGATAATGTGCGCTAATTTTAGGCCAGAGTGTTCGCATATAGGCTAAAGACGTTGATCACTAATAAAAGTATTTTTGGATCCGGTATCCTATGACATCAGGTAAGCAACATTGTTTCCACCCCCTGAGTGAAAGTTGGATCATGGAACTAACAAGGGCATACATACACGTACCAGTCGCGACGGGTCCTCATGGATGGCAGCGGCGGGTTAGAGGGCGCGATGGAGGCGTCCGCTCACCACCGCGCCATCTAACCGCCATTGGCACGGCGAGACGGCGATGGGTCGGGGCGTGACCGTTGGAAGGCGTCGATGCCCTTGGAGGCTTGGACCAGGACATGGGGTGAAATCAGCGCATCTGCACATGAGAATGAGCAAACGTCTGGATGGGCCGAGCTGGTTTCCGGATGGGCCGGAAAGGCCGAACATTTTCTGATCAGTCCAGACCTGGACGCACCCAAACACTGGAAATGCTATGCGCCGCGTGCATTGCATCTTCTTGCTGCCCATTAACGCCTATGTTAAGACCAAGCCAACGCGGACTGCACATGCAGGCCGACGGCCCCACGCGCACCCTCGAGGCAATTTTTTTTCCTCCCACGCAGGTCTGGCCAATGCTGGCTTCCTCCACGCCTTGTGTCGTTCCTTTTCCCCTTTTATCTTTTTTTTCTTTTCATTTAATTGTATAGTAGTTTTTTGCTGAATGTTGCAGCAGGTTTTTTCTTCTCATATTCATTATTCTTCCACTGTTTATTCTATTAATATTTTTATTTGTTTAGCTCATTGCCAGATTTGTTTTCCACCTAGTCGATTCACCTAGCTCTACCATTGAAACAACCTGGATGAACTATTAGACCAGCTGGAACATTGAAACTAAACATGTGAAATATTGACCTATTTCTCCTTAAAACTTAAATGCATGTGACGTGGATATAATAATTCTCTAATTATTACGTCATTATATTATCCGAGTATACCCTTTATCAATAAAGAAGATATTCTATAAGATAGTCGCAAGATTTACTGTGTCTACTTCTTGGTAGTAAGTCTTTTTACGATCACATAGTTGTAAATCTTACTTCGACTACTCCCTGGTCATAAGTCTTTCTACAACCATATAGTCGTAAGTCTTACTACAACTACTTCTTGGTCGTAAGTCTTTCTACGACCATATAATCGTAATATATCCTAGGAACACCTCGTAGTCGTAGGTCTTTCTGCAACCGACATATTCCCGACTAGTTTGTTTACGATGATTTACTTTATCATGGCGTTGTCTGACAAGCCGGTTAGGACGTGCACTTATTCTTAATAGCCGCACACGATCTTTAATTTCTCCGACCTCTCTCTTCGCCACCGCTAGGTCTATCTCCGCCTAGATCTCAGCCCCTCTCAATAGCCTCTCGGCCTTGCCGGGATCTACCAGTGCACTTACCACCGCCGCCTAGAATTCCTGTCGGCCAGCTTGGATCCGAGCACCGATTCCGCCACTATCGTTTCCCGAGCTCCGATTCCGACGTCACTCAAAGGTATGCGCTTTGGCTGCCATTCCCCCTTGCCCTCCATGTGTCTATGCAGAGGGTTAACATACGAACCAAGATCGAGGAGGGAGGGAAAGAGAAGCTTCAAAAATTGCAACAAGAGTTGAGTTTGAAATCCTAGCATGCCAGAACCATGAGTTCTCCTGGATTCGTTGTCTTGTACCGATTTAAATGATGTATTGTTGGTTTCAGGGAAGAACAAATGCAAAAGAGCAAAAAGAGGAGAATGAGAGGAGATCTACGCAGAAGAACGAGCACAGCTAGAATGCTTGAAGAAGCAGTGGTTGCGTGAGCAGGATCTGATCAAAAGTATCGCCACATGCTGATAGCATTCGTCACCTTTAATCGATCTACTGTGCATATTTCCCTTCCGCATAAATTTGGCATCCTAACTGATTAGCCAAATATATGCCATATTTGAGATGAACCTCCTGCAATCACTTACTGGGATGGTACTAGACACAGGAGAGTTATCCAGGTGAATTTCGAACCACTAACAAAAGTGCTCCTCTTTTGATTGTTCTAAAGATGTGGATTGTACAATTCAAGCATAGCCTACTATATTGCCAGGCCCGTAAAGGTGACACTATTAGAGAATTCTTAAGGGCTGTGCAGCAGCAGCTTGCCCCGGAAATCCGCGAAGTACGGACAACATCGGTTGAGAACCTACTTTATGTGAAGATCTTATATATCATCCCTCATGTATGCAAAGCTTAAGTTTGTTCTCCAGTGAATTGCATTGTTTTTTTAAGTACGTTTGACCCTGTTCTTATTCCATACTCCTTGTTTTGATTTGACAGCAACACAGCTTCTATGAGCTAATGATGAAACTGTAATCTAATGTCAAAGCACAGAACAGTAGTCAGACTATTAATACCATGTTTTCCCCTTGCAGTGGTTGAACATTCACTGATGCTGGTTTCTATTTGCAGCTTTTCCACTTTGATGTTCACGAGGATGTGCGTACGACTGCCGATGCAACAATAGAAAAGGATGAGGTGACTAATGTCTAACAATTTCTTCTATTTTGCGGTGCATAGATATGTTGCATTCTAAATTTCTAAGCTCATGTTTGATAAGTGCAGTCTCACGCGGGGAAGGTTGTAGAGAGGCACTGGTATGAGAAAAACAAACATATAGGGTGGATTCGTTTTTTGCTTATAGCTTATGCTTATGTACTGTAGCTACAATAGATTTTTAAAAAATGGTGTACTTTTTGAGGCGAGATCTAAAGGTCAATTGTAGTAAAAAGTATACTGAGTTCAACTAGATTAATCAAAATCTCATGCGACTATTTTCCCGTACATACTGTCTCTCGCGAACAAACCAAAATTCAAAAACCATAACCGTTAGCCATAAGTCACAGCCCAAAAGAACCCACCCATATTCCCATCCTTAAGATGAGAGGTTTGACACTCACCCTTTTATTTGTTTATGCATTTTAGGATGATGTGTTGAAAACTTCTTGGTTTTGACAACAATTTCATTCATTCAGTAACCACATGTGTTGTCTTGCAGATACATGACCCAACTATAACGCCTCCATTTTGGGAACAAGGATGTTGTACAATTCACAACAGCTAAGGAGTTCAGCTGCGGACAAAAGAAATATCATGCCTGCTCACGAATATTTAAAAAGAGTTAATATGATTAAAATATGACCTAATGGTCAACTTTAGCAATAATACGAGCGTTCAAGCCCAAAATTTAGCTTACATTCAAAAGAACCAAAAAAACTCTACAGGAACGTTTGAGTGCGGTCGTAACCCCTACACAAAATCTTGCAATATCCTTTCTTCTTCTGATATCTGTTGTGCTGGAAATTATAGCAAGACTGAGTACAATTAACCATACTCAATAAGTCATATGGGGAAGTGCTACATGGCTACTTGCCAGGATTCTCAATGTGTTCAATTTTATTTATGGCTACTTGCAAGATATAGTGGTTTTACTAAAGTATTTATGGATGCAATTTTATTTGTAAACATTTTTTTAACACAAAATATAAATCATAAAAGGAATTGGGGTTTCCACAACTTGATTACCGAACCTCAACAATTCCAAAATACTTCCAAATTTACCAGAAGCACAATACATTCAAAAATACTATTGTGATTACTCCGTAGAGTTGCCCAGTTTTACCCACAAGATTCCTTAACACTCATGACTGAATTAAGAAAACAAGGTCGTTTCACTGGTCATCTCTTTATATAGGCTCCACCTAGTAGATCTCCAACTTAGACCCGGGTATCCACTGACTCGGTAAGATATTTTCTGCTCGTCCTGAGAGAAATCTACCGTTGTTCAGTATGGTTTTACCTCCTCCTATACCAACTCTCCTTTTCTCCTGTAGAGATTCAATCGATTTGAGCAGTTACTAGACTATGTTTGACGAGTCAAATCTTGTGGTTGAGCGATCACTATATTTTTTGCTTAGCATAAGTTCGTCCTTACTTTCTCCGAACTTTGCCTTTACTTCGAGGCATTTTCCATCTCTAAACCCATATCATAATGCTCAGCAGCAGTATTACCCAACCAACTCGTGGTTTCCCATGATAATCATTTTCCTAGAATCACTTTTGCAAAACTACCAGCAAAAAGATCTACCAATCAATAGTATAAAATAGTTGAGTTTTCTATACTACCATGGTTATTTAAGTAGTAGATTTAACATTACTAAGTCTTGTCAAGGTGAATATGACCATCAAATTAAACATGGCTTTTTCAGTGGAAGGATGTAACTAGGTATCATGTCATTCTAAACATTTATTGTACATAAAATCAGTGCATAAATTAGAAGATAATGAAAGTACTGATAAATAAATAATTAACAAAATGTAGGTTCAACACGATTAAAAGCATGTGACTTGCCTCCTTCCCTTTGTTCTTGGTCTTCTCTACCGGCTTCAAACTTACTTCATTTCCTCTTGCAGCTCTACTGTTGACCAACTCGCTTGATCCGTTCACTAGCATGAAAAACGAGGCCAATCAAGTTCCTGCATTGCAGAAACTGGGAACAAAATACAATTAAACAACAAGAAAAGTCATAAAAACAAATGGGTTGGGTGGTCGGAGTTTAACAATTCTTGGGTTGGCTAACAGGGTTAGAGTTGGGCTAGATAGGCTCGAGATGGTCAAAATGGTTATAAACGTGTTGGACGGGTTTTTTTGGAAGTGGTGGTTGATTTTTGAATAGTTTGAGTTTGGATTTTATCGAGGCTTGATTTGGCAAAGCAGAGGTCAAAAATGGATTCATGGGGTCGAAACAGAGGTATTTTTGATTTTAGGGTCCAGATAAATGGTACTTTGAACAGTGCTGGACTGGCCTCTAGTGAACAGTGCTGCACAAGGATTTCGGCCTGGCTCGGTTTTAAAAGAAAAAAGGCCTTATGGGCCAGCCACAAGGCCCAAAACTTTGGGCCAAAATGGCCCAACTGCAGGCACATGGCCACTCGATCGGCGGCATGCGGACAGTCACGATCAAGCCACGGTGCCCTTCCCAATCTTCTTCTTTCTTTGGATGGCACAGGGTCACCGAACAGAGCTTTGGTAAGGCGGCCAAAGCGACGTTGGAGAGGCTCTCCGGCGACGATCGAGGATTTCTATGGCATTGCCTCCATCTAGGGATTCCATTTTAAGGGTTTGGTAGGCGTGAAATGAGATGGTTAAGGCTTGCAGCAAGAGAGAAGGTCTCGGCTCCTACCATGGCTTAGGGCTTCTAAGGCGGTCTTCAAGCGAGGGTGAGGATACCTTAACCATATACAGGACATGAGAAACACCAAGGCAGTGGAGGATTTGGTTGAAGAGGTTTGGTTTGGGCTCTCCACGGTGGAGGCTTCACGGCCGATGGAGGTTCACAATGCTGGAGCTGCCAAGGACATGAGAAGGTTCAGTGGCAATGGCTTCGGGTTTGCGGTAGTCTAGGGAAGTTATGGTGGCAAGTAATTGGAAAGTTGTGCTCGAAATCAAAGAAATGGCCGAACGGCCTTACTGGCTCAAGGGAGCTTGATGGCGGCAGTGTGGGGGCTAATCGGCCAGGGGAAAGGCGATTTTAGTATCTTGGGCCTATGGGGTAAGGTGATGGTACTAGTGGCTTGGGTTCTTGGATTCTGTGCAAGGCTATCCACAAAGGGGCACTCAGGCCGGCGGAGGTCTAGGGCGGTGGCGATCCACAGGTTCGGTGAGGCTGGGTCCCAAGAATGCTACTAAAGAAAGGAATTAAAGAGTGAGTCTAAATTGAGGAAAAAGGCGGTGGGAGCTTACCGGCACAGGGGAGGGGGACGGATGCGCTACAGAGTGGCGATGGACAATTGGGTGGTTTCGTGAGGTACTAGAGGCGTTCACGAGGCAGATTGGGTGCTCAGCTGGATTAAAAAGGAGGATGGCGGCGGGAACAGGAAGCCGAGGTCGGCGGCGCTAGCGTGGCGACTTGGTGGCGGTTGGGCGCGGTCGGCGAGGCTAGCTTACAGGTGAGGTGACGGGGTAGTATTGCGGCCTTGACAGTGCCATGCAGGCTAACGGGTGTGAAGCATGGCGGTCAAGTACGCACGTTGGCTGCACGATGCATAGAAATGTATCGCACTAGGTGGACTGAGCTGGCCACTGGCATGGCTCGGGCGAGGCGTCGACTGGCCTTTGGGAGCGACACGCAGAGGTGTTGGCACGTTTCAGGTGTGAATGGAGAAGGGTGCTGTGGCGCGGTTGGAACAGGGACGGCCGCATGACCAGGAAGGCGCAAAGAACGCTGACGGTTTCTTGGAAGACGCCAGGGAAAGGGGGAAGGCAAGCTAGCCAAAAGAGGAAAGCAGAATTTCAAAGGAAGATGCTGAATTGGGAGAGAAAACCAGATTCAAAACAAATTCAAGAAAACTCAAAAACTTTGTAAATTTTTGGGTTGTTTCACCAACTAAGAAGTGGGAGCGTTACACAATCCACGGTGATTAAAGTTTAGAACATGATACAACATAGATTGAGAACCGAAGCGTTTTTACTTTGGATTTCATGAACAACTAGCACAGTAATTGTACTAATGGCTTATCCCAAAGATCATTAGTGTTGTTTGCAAACATTTCCTACTCGAACTGTAATTGTATACTTGTGCTGTTGTATACTATTTTGTTAATTCTAAATTTCTTGAAAGATACTTGTATCAATTAGTTTCTTTTTTGTGGGCGATCATGTTTCCCATATTCTTGATGCTTTTGGTGTGTGCGCAACCGGTTTCTTTGAGGAGATCTTATTTCGGATATGTGGAGCATTTCGTTATGGTGTATTTCCATTGGGAGGAATATATCTGAATGTAGTAGTAGTGGTTGTAGTCAGGGTTACAAACTTCATCCGAAATTTTGCCGAAATATCAAAATTTTCTCTTTTCATTACCCCTGAAAGAGCAATAGTTCAGTCAAATTTTGGCTGAATTTATCTCCATTTAAATTTTGTCCAAATTTTATCTAAATTTGGATTAAATTCATTAAAAATTTAAAATTTTCATTTGAATTTTTGAACGAAGTTTCGTCCTTTCGTTCCTCCTGGCGACCTCTGAAATTTTTTTGAGGCCCAAACATTTAACCCTGGTTGTAGTAGTAGTTGATTTCCTACGGCTGCCGTTCTAGGGGTAGGTTGCTTGGCCTGGGCTATTCTTTTCTTCAACTTTGAGTTGAACATATGCTTAGCGAAAACATGTGGGGAAAACAGGGTAGTAAATTTGGTTGATGCACTCGTATAGATTGATAAAACGTTGAAGTTCATATGAGCACTTAGCGATTCTCCGACTTCTTAATTTGTGTACAAAATTTGGTATAGGTTGACAAAATTTGAAAATATTTTTTATAATTTGTGTATAAATACAAAAGAGTAAGACACAAATGCAAATAAAGTGGTATAACCAGGGGTAACATGGTCTATTTGCCTTCAATCCTCCCTCTTATGGTTTTTGGAGCTAACATACTAGCCAAACGCTTTTCAAAAGTAAGTCTAGATTTTTAGAGAAACGGATTCTCAAATAATCAGAAACAGAAACTAATTAAAAAATATAAGAATATAAAACCCTACCAAAATAGACCGTTAATTATCTCCGCTTTGATTGAACATCCATCCATCCATTATCCAACAAGACGTGTACATCCATCGATCTATAGAGATGGGCCTGTGATATAGTATGGTGTGCGTAGCTAACGTCTACATAATTTATGTAACATCCCTAAAAATATGATTTTGTAAAATGTGGAGCCCTTGAGACACTTTGCAATATATTCTATTTTTGATTTGGATTTCATAGTGTTTCTTCAAGATTTTTGGTTGAGGTTCCCAAAGTTTGAAATAAAAAGAAAATATACAATTAAGAAGGTAAATTCAAATTGTAATTTAGAATCTGAAAAGATGATCCAGAATTTAGGAGGGAGGAACTTAAGATAAAATCTGGAATTTATATTTGAATTTGTACCAAAGTTAACCCAAAATATAGCAAGAAATATAAAGCAACAAAAACAAAAGAAAAAAAATATATACACAAAGGAGCCGGGTCGGCCATCACTCCGGCCCAGCATCCGCTCAGTCCAGCCGCGCGACACGCGCGTGCGCATGCCCCTTGGCAAGCGGGCCCCGCCCTCGCACCCGCTCTCTTTCCCTGACCGCGGGCCCTCCCCGCCCGCGTCTTCTCCCGCCGCTGCCAGCGGGCCCAGCTTTCTCTCCCTCTGGTCGGTGGCCCTCCCGCGCCACGTTCCTTCCTTCTCCCTCCTTCGCCCGCGTGCGCCCGCGCCATCATGCCCAGCTCTGCGCCGTTCCTCCCCGTGGCATACATGCGCCGGCGTCGCCTCTGTCGCGCCGTCCCGTCGCCCGGTGGGAAAGCCTGCGAGGCCGCCTCCGCACCTGGTTTCGCCGCCTCCGCCCCTGGTTTCGCCGCCTCCGCCCCTGGTACGGCGCCACCGCCCGTGGTTCCTCCTCCGCCCGGTCACAGCGCTCGACCACGTGGCGCGAGCTTCCTGCTGCCCCAGCGCGCGTGCGGAGCAAAGCTGCGGAGCGGGTAAGTGTAGTCACGCGCGGATCGCCCAAAATCCCGCCGCTGCCTCCGCCGCCTGGCCGACATGACCGCACGAGTGGAGCCCCGATGCCAACCCCGCCCGATCGCCTATAAAGGCCACCAAAGCCCCCCAGTGCATCGCCATCTCCCGCTCTCGCTTTCACCCCAGTTAATTGAACCCTCGAGCTCCCTTTGTCCGCCGGCGAGCCATTTCTCCCCCAACTCCGGCGACCTAGCTCCCCACTGATCTTCTGCACCAGAGCCCAATTCCCCACGCCAGGACCATCTCCAGAGCTCCGCGAAGCTTCCCCGACCCCCGCCTGAGCTCCCCGGCGCACGTGCGCCGCCGTCACCGAGAGCTTCCTCGAGCCGCCGCCGCCGCTTGACGCTGACCCATCTCCGGACCTCCTCGGCCCCTGGCGACCGCGTCACCGTCTTCACCGTAGCTCGAGGAACGCGTTTCGCCTCACCGCCGGACCTCCCCGACCTTCCCTCGCCGCCGGCCACCGTTGTCCCCGACTCCTCTGCCCGACCCTGCTCCCGACCCACCTCAAAGGGATAAATCGTCCTATAGGGGTAAGATAAACTCCCCGACTCTCCTGGCTATCACCGCTCGCTCTCCCTTCCCCCAACTCCCCGGCCGCGCGCGTTCGAGCCTCCGGCTCCGCAGCGCCGGGTTGAGTTTTCTTTATTTTCTTTTGGGCTGACAGGTGGGCCCCACCTGTCAGCCGCTGCAGTCGGAGCCGCCCACTGACCACTGGGCCCCACCGGTCAGTGGAACACCTGCACAGAAACCTCACTGACATGTGGACCCCACAGAACAGTAGCTGGACCCCCACATGTCAGTAGCACAGAAAGTAAAAAGAAAAATAAAATGGGAAAAAAAATCAAAACGAAGACTGAGACTGACAGTGGACCCCACATGTCAGGATTTAGTAATTTTGGATTTGACTGAAACAGAGAACTTTGACTGATTATAACTTCTTCATTTTAGCTCCAAATTGAATGAAACAAATTTGTAAATTCATCTAAATTCAAGATCTGTCTAATGGAACCGAAACCATAAATTTATGAGTTCGTTTGAATTTTCGATTGTGGTTTGAATGATTTGCTAATTTTTGTCCAAAAATTTCGCGCAACGTATATAGCATTCGAGGCCCAGCAAGAGGAGGCAGCAGACGACAACAGTCCCAACAGCCCAGAACCAGATACTAGCGACCCAGGCGAGTCAACACTTTGATCATATTGAACCCAGCCTTTCAAAGCTATTTCCTTTTAAATTATCAACTTGCATGCTATTATTTCATGAAATATGATATGTTTGATTTCAGCAAGTTAGATATACCCTGTTATTGCTATTGTGTTTATTATTCTCCTTCCCAAACTTGGAAATGTGAACCTTGTCGCCATAGTAAGAATTAACATATGATTTCACAAAATAAGTCCTTACTTATACGGTATGCTTAGGAATGCTAGATACTTGGGGTGACACTAATGCCCCAAGGAATACTCTTCGAACTATTATGAACACAATGGGTAGCTTATGGTGCGATGTCATAAGCAACATATGGTGAGATGCCATATGTAATGTTGGTGCGATGCCGACAAATAGCGTATGGTGCGATGTCATACGCAACCCTTGGTGTGATGCCAAGAGGTAACTTATGATGCGATGTCATAAGGTTAGTTGGTGTGATGCCAACAATAAGCATATGGTGCGATGTCATATGCAACACTTGGTGTGATGCCAAGAATGGGATATGGTGGGATGCCATAAATATGGAAAACAATGATTACATGGATTATTACAACGAATGGTTTAAAAATGTGATTTCAAACCTGCTAGGTCATAGGGAATTTTTAAATAATTGTATTCAAAAGCACTCTTCGCAAAATAAAATAAGCCCGAGCCATCCTTTGACTAGCCATACATGATATATATTGCATTCTGTGTGTTAACTCGCGGAGCACGGGGTTGGAGTGCTCACACTCGCTTTTGCGACAAATTCAGAAGCAGGAATCAAATCACTACGTTTCAACAATACTTTTGGATCATGATGGCGAAGAAGATGAAGATGTCAAGAACTAGGTCGCGCACCTCCAGTTGGCTGCCTGTGGGCATATCCTGAAGGTCCCACCTATGTGCTTCGTTCTTCCGCTGCTGCAATTTATTTATTTCGGCCAAATCGGCCCGTGAGTAAGTCTAATACTATATTTATGCTTCCGCATGATATGTATTTTGATATTCATTATTGTAACTGTGAGCACTATCTACTGATCCAGAGAATAGTGCAGTCAAAACACAGTGGATTTGGATTGTAAAATCCGGATCCGACAATTTAGGTCAATCATGCAAGGATTATACGGCGGGGCAGGGCAATGTGTGCTAGCTAAAGGGATCGATGCATGATTAGCGCTAGCTAATTAATTAGCTATAGCCAGCTATAGTAGTACTAGGGTTTGGTGAATGATTAAGCCAAGTTTCTTACCTTGTATGGATGGAGTGTGTGTATGTAAATAGCAGGGACACTATGGTATCTAGATTCTATGATTGAGACTTTTTATCTATGATTAAGACTTTCCATCTATGATTGATTCAGTATGCTAAACTAATGACTTTCTTTCCAAATTGACGTTTTTTTCGAATTAATGAATGTTAACGGGTTTGTCTGATATATTACACTTGCATGTATCTAAAAGCAATCCAAAGTTAGGGAGACTTAGTGCCCAGACAATATAGTGTCCTATTTCAGCGTTCTATATATATATATAGGAAAAATACCTTTTACTCCTTGGTGTAATTACACCCATCTCCAATATACCACCTAAACAAATTTGAAATACTCCTTTATCACTTTAGGTATACTCGTATACTGATTATAAGATACTGCAATGTGAACCACACGAAAAAATTGTAAGAGAGTCCATAGTTTTAGCGTATTTTGTAAATACCTTCATATACGCACATAAAAAGGAGTATGTCAAAAAAATGTACATACCACATCTGAAAAATTGTTCATACCACCTAGATGGTCTTAAATATTCGTATACTACACGTACATACTCTCCGTTACACGAGATACTTTCTATGTTGTGAGATACAATATAGGGTGTAATTACATCCGGGAGTAGAAAACATCCACCAATAATTGATGAACCGGCCGTCTTTCTGTTTTTCTTTTTTGGTTAAAGAACTGGTTCGATCTGGTTCTCTTCTTGCACAAAAAAAAGAAAAGAAAAGAAACTGGTAGTTATTTTGTCCAGTAGTAGTAATTAATATGACTTTCAACCTTAAAAATTACTCCTATCACAACTTCGTTTAATATTAAGCACCGTTTGAAAGGGATTTGCAGAGAATATATTCATGTGCAGATTACATTGCTTCCCGTAAATTAAGTTCCCTACAATATGGTGGTGATCGGTTCGGCTGAAAAGCTCATGGCTTATGGCTGAAAACACTGTAGCTGGCTGAAAAAAGCACTGTAGCTGACAGAGGCTTATTTAGCATAATTAGATTTAAAAAAAATTAAAAATATAAAAAATATGTTAGCCCATTACGTATAATACAAACAAATACGGGAAAAAAAGAACCGGCAAAAAAGCTCAACAAAAAGCCAAAAATTCAGAAAAAGACGAAACTTATGAATAATAAAAAATAAGCCAGAAGCTAAAGCCGAGTTGATCAGATATGTGTGTTCCAACAGTCTAATTGGGAGTGCATACAACTTCAGACATTTCACTCGCAGGTTAAACAACCACGTTCTTAGGCTCCAATAAAAATGTTAATCAAGGAGATTTGTACAACAACTGTAGATAAGAACTGTACCATGAATAATTATTGAGTACGATGATGCAGATCATGCGTGGTAAAGTGTGCCCTGTCCCAAAACCCTCAAAAGCAGCCAGCGGGGAGCAAAACTACGGAGGAGCTTTCAGCTAAAGTGGCTTTCACCTAAAGTACAGTCTATCAGCAATACACCCCATAAAGAGACGCCAAATGTTTGATGTACCTAGCAGCATTGTTCTCTCACATCTGTCGATCGATTTACCCCCTGACTTGATAAGAAAGTAAAATCATTGCACACACCCTGTAACCTCAGCAAGCGTACGTGCATGTATCTATCACGAGTCTACTATACTTAACTCTTTATTTCGATCCTTTTTGTCCATATCTAATTCAATTAGTTGCATCTCCGACCAAGCAAGACCCGACGGATTTGGTATGACCGGCTACGTGATTATCTACCATTCAATACTCCAAAGTAGCAGATGTATGAAAGCAGGGGCGTAACCAGTCCGAGATCTAGCCTCGGGCCCAGTCCACTGCAACAAAAATAGCAAGACATTTACTATTAAAAGCTAAAGTAAAATATATGGGCTTTCTCAGTTAGACCTCGGACCATTGCTCCGGCGGCCCGAGACCCAGCTCCGCTTCTGTATGAAAGGCACAAGGGCATTTATGTAAATCTCTCTCTCTAAAGTATGAATGCGTGAGCTATTAATTTGATCATAATACCCCTACACGCATGCACGCGAACAAAAGACCCCGTTTGGCGAGTGAGGGAGAGTTAGGAATTGAGCTCATGAACTCCCTTTAATCTGCGTCGGCATACGCGGCAACCGTCATGCTTGGATTTCTAAATATATTTAAATTGATCTGGCAAATGTAGTTGGATGTTCGACATTAGTTAAATCAAAATAGGATGCATCGTGAGAACGCTCCAGCTTTATCGTATCCAGTGAGAGTAAATCCAAAGAACCTTGATTGGGATAGGGTAACTGGGTAAGGCTTGTCTTCACTGGTAGGAGTAGCAATCAACAATACTTAATTATAGTTGAAAGTTAGCATAAGCGCCAATTAACAAATGCCACCCCTCCATAAGCCGCTCCTTTTGGCCTGAAATTGTGTGTCGCACATATACCTTTTGGGCATCACTTTTATGGACAAAGCAAAAGCGGGGTGAGGAGCGGGGAAAGGAGAAAAAAAAGGGTCCAAAAAATAAACATCACAAAAGGAGAGAGAGAGAGAGAGAGAGAGAGAGAGATTCAAGGGAAAGTTCACAAATGAAAGGAGTGAAGCAAAAGGAAGGAAAACAAAACAAAGCTCAGATTCCTCTCCAAACAAGTCCTATCCTTTTCTCTCTCTCTCTCTTCCTCTCTCTTATTGATGATGTTCCCTCTCACTAGACCCCATCTCTAGAAAGAAAAATGAGGAGAGGAGGACAGGCAACGCTACCAGACCTTAAAGATTGACCTGAGATTTGCATAGGACTTTGCAAAGCTGGGATCCTAGAAGATCGATTGCAGCAAGAATTCTTTCTTGCCCTTATTTTGTGCTCCTCTGGGATGATGAGTGGAGGAGAATTCAAGAACCCCTTGGTGCAACAGATGGTGTGGGGTGGTACAAACAACAACAATATCATGCGTAGTTTGAGGCCTTGTTCTGAGGTGCAAGAGGCCTCCACCAAGATGCCTCCCTTGTCTTCTCCTTCCATGCTCTCCCCCCACCAGCTCGTTCACCTCTCTTCAGGTCTAATTCCTCAGGTGAATAGCACTGTCAGTTCTCCTGCAAGTTCGCGTGGTGGGCAGGAGAGCAACATGCCAGAGTCATGGAGCCAGCTACTTCTGTAAAGAACTTTCTGTATCCCCACCCTTAATTCTCTATGATCTGCATGCTAATGCAAATTTAATGCTATAGGCGCCATTCAATTCATGTAAATTTTATTGATTAGTACAAATTAGGTGCTTCTAGCTAGGGAGTAATTAAAGTAGTTGTATACTTTGTCCTGTTGTAGATCAACCCCTTCTGTAATGGTTTTTACTAACCATCTCACATGCATGTTCCTAGTACTAACTTGCTGTTTCTGCCTGTGTGGATGCATATGTACATGCCTTGGGCGACTACAAAGCAGTGGGGGATTAGTTGGAGATCATGAGAGATACAGCACTGCCACAGCTCTATCAAAAGGATTAGAGGACGGTCCTATGGCTCAGATTGCAGCAGCTCATAATTTCTATGGCCATGGTGGTGGCGAGGAGATCCAGACATCAGGGGCCAAGTCTCAGCTGAGCCAGATGCTCGTGGCCTCCTCTCCTAGGTCATGCATCACCACGAGCCTCGGCAGCAACATGCTCGACTTCTCGAACAACGCGCCGGCGCCGGAGTTGAGGAATCATCAGTCCGATAACTCGTCTGAGGTGAGCAACTGAAACTGAAACAAAAATCTTACACCCGGAAATTCATGGGTACTCTGTTTGTTAGCTCAACTTAATTACTGTTCCATATTTATTGGGCTGTTTCTTGTACATATATATGTAGAACACATCGCTTTGTAGATCGATGTTTATTCTTACAAAAGATATGCATGATTTTCCTTATAGATATGTAGTTCGTCCATAGAGATAGCCGGTACGCACAGCATAGGACACGGCTGTTTTTGTATGCAAATCTTTGAAAAACTTGTGGCATGATCTTTTCAAAGCATTTAAGCTTTTCGTTTACATGGCATAGCCCTTTTAATCCTCTAGGCTTGGTCTTTGTGCAGGCTCACAAATTGATCTCTTGGTAATGGTGCACAATGTTTACCTTGAATGAGTTCCATGTTCTTTTTCTCTTGCAATGAAAAGTTATACTTCCTCTCGTCGCAAATATATGTCGTTTTAGATATCGACACGATCTACAAAACACAACTTTGATCACCAATTTCTATTGTAATATATTTATAAAATCTAATAAAATTATAATATTATAAAAGTATTGTTTGAGACAAATCTACATATATAGTTTTCATGTATCCAATTTAAACATTTAAAAATATATTGATAGTTAAAGTTTCGAAAGTTTGGCTGCACATATGTCTAAAACGATATGTATTTGTTCCTAGAGGGAATATGTTTCATGTCCTTTGAGAAATCACTTTAGCTAGCTGCATATATATGCGTGTTTATACCAAGAACATGTTCCAGCAACCTTTTTATTTGGATCTTGCTTCAAGATCTCTTGGTAAGGGTGTAGAGATCCACTTTTATGTGGCACACGGGTTTCAAGCTAATGTTGACACAAACAATCATGGGCAATTAACTTTAGTAATAGTGTTGTTCTTGTGTCAAAGATGAAATGACCTCATGATGGTTCGTGCTGCTTGGCTCTTTCTTCTTTCTTTGCTCCAGAGTAACAGCACTGCAAATGGTTCGGCTCTCAAGAAGGCTAGGGTTCAAACCTCTTCAGCACAATCTACCCTAAAGGTTTCTTTCATGCACTCCTTTTTATATCTCACTCTCTCTGGAGCATGTCATTTTCTGTGTACATTGGAATCTGTCACTTACCTCCCTCTCTGAGACACTTCACCGCGTACGCATTGCGTACAAAATAGTACACGTACTTACACATTCATCCATGCTTGGATCTATCTTGTAAAAAGTTGAAGAGAAAAACAAAGTATACATGTTCAATATTTCTCCAGCTTCAGCTGGATCTTGTCTTGATCGACATAGCTTTCGTGACCATGTTTTGATTTATAATAGCATATGTAGAGAAGAGAACATCACATGCATGTACAATGAGAAGTCCTTGTTACATTGCATGCTTCAGGATAAGAATGTATATTTTTCTTTTCATCTAAACATTTATTTCAGGTAAGGAAGGAGAGGCTTGGGGATAGAATAACAGCACTTCATCAGATAGTTTCCCCATTTGGCAAGGTACTGCATCACCTTAGCTATCCATTAATTAATGTAACAGTGCATGCATTATCATGCGTTCATGCACTCTAGCTAGCAAAATACGCCAAATATTCCTGTGCATGATCTCAGCCTCTCGTGCATATGCATGCAAGCTTTAAATTCAAAATGGCTGTTCCTTTGCAACTGCTGCTGACACATACAAATGTGTATGCCCATCTCCTTTCTTTTCGGCAGCTGCCTCTTTCACTTTAGGAGTCTGTGTGAGTGAAAGTAAAGGGAGTGCCTGACATATATACGTGTTCCTTTTTACAGACTGACACTGCGTCCGTACTTCAAGAGACTATCGGCTACATTAGATTCCTCCTCGGTCAAATTGAGGTTCAACCTTAACTCCTCCCCGCGTCTCTATTAATTCCCTTCATCTTGATTATTTCCTTTCCATTTTGTAGACATTCAGTTCAGGAAGCGTTAATGAGTTTCTAATTAACCTGCATGCATACTTCTCGATCTTAAAAGGAAAAACTCAAAACTGCATGCACTCATCTAAAGCTAGCAAACGATGATAACTCACAAGGATATATGAATGATTCAAACTTGAAGCATATGTTAAAATATGAGCAGTTTTGTTTTCGCTATGCTGAAAAAGAGACATATATTCGCAATTATGCAACACATTGGGATGTTTTAATTTCAGTGTGGTCTTACTGCTTCGTTGGTAGCACTCTCCTGAAACGCAAGTAAATTAGTAAACCAGATATGAGCAGACTGTGGGGCCCTAGTGATATACCCCATGCATGCATGCATGCATGGGCCAGTGTCACAGTGAAAAGGGGTGCGAGTGTGTGTGTGTGGGCAGGAAAATTGACACGTACCTGTAAAGTGAGACGTGAGTAGCTAGCAGGTGAAACAAAAAGAGGAAGGGTGGGGCTGGGCGCGAGGGCACGCTGTTAAAGTGCGTGCGTGCGTGCGTGCATGTTTGTGCGTGCTGTTTTGTTCCGTAGTACTCTTGATCTCTCTCTAGCTACCCTCTTCTCCGTCTCATGCACGTGACCGGTAATATATCGTTCTTCTTTCTGTGTATGCATGGTACGATGCTACGTAGGCGCTCAGCTACCCGTACTTGGGACATGGCGCCAGGAACTCCATGCAGCAGCAAACTGTAAGCCACCCTCTCTCTCTCTCTCTCTCTCTCTCTCTCTCCCCCTATGCATCAGCAAACTGTAAATTAACCGGCAACTTCATGCATGAGCGTAGCGTAGTAGTAGTTACGTATGTACGTGCAAGAGTGACAGTTACAAAGATGCGTAGGCATGTGCAAAGGTGTCCTAAAAATTGAGGTTTTGACAAGCACTCATTCTACTTTGGCTTCTTGTAGACGATATGTTAGTGAAACTTTAGCGAAGGGTGCATATGGGATGAGTAGCAAAAGGAACTGAACCCTTCCAGTGTCCTTTACAGGAAATATATACCATTTGTTTTTGTCTTTGAAGGAATCAAGGCTTTATGAAATAAAATAACGTAGGACCAAGAAGGTGACTAGAAATGAGTTGAATAGACGGCTATAAATAAATGCCTTTTACAAATCTTTTTTGCTTAAGAAGATCACAATTTTTGCACATCAATAAGAATAGACCCTAATCACTCATGAAGAAAGCTCCAAGAGAAACAGAGCCAAAATAGTCTGAACACGTCTGGGCTGTCTAACTGCAGTGCAAAGGGCGATCTGATCGGTAGGGGCAGTCTGATGATTTCAAAAACTCAAAAAGAGCTAACTTTCAAATGACAACTCCAAATCTCATGAAAAATGAAAACATAGCTTTCTTAGGACCTTAGGAACATATTCCAATCAATATCCCATGGATCATTGCCAAAGTTTCAACGTTTATCCGATTCAAGGAAGAATGCATTAAAACTGAGCAAAAAGGAATCTGGAGCCTAAAGCTTGCTCGTGTGCTAAAAATAGTCAAGATGACTTTAGATTAACTCCCACATGTTCTAGCAAGCTAAACTACAGCAAAACTTCAAAGAAAAATGCCTAGAACAAAAGCTCCTAAGGAATCACTCATTTCAAGCTAAAACCAGGCAAACACAAGGCAACTTCCAAGAACTTACTATTAGGATGCCTAGATAGATGTGATCTAGCATTGACGAGGTTCTTTCATCTCTTACATGTCCTTGATACTGAGCAAGATCAAGGGGAAAAGAAGAAATACCAAAAACTAAGCCAGGTCAAGATTCAACAATTGATCAAAGAGGAGAAATACTTGGACGAATTTTGTATATCTATTTATACATAGAGATGAATATTTACAATCACTCCTTAGGCACACACAAGTTTAATGATGATAAAAAGCTCACACATAAGAGTTACACTCTATCTCTCAAAAGTTTTCTCAAGAACCCTAACTCTCATCTGTTTGGCTTAACAAGGCTTCATCACTAAGCTATCTCTACTTCTCCTTTTGTAGTGGTGGCCAACCCAATCACTTCACCTCAAAATCCTAGATCTGAACCACACATGTGGATACTATCCACTTACATATGGGCTAACCTAATAACCCAACAACATAACGGATTTTACACTTACATGCGCACGCTTCTTAAAACGCCGCTTCCACTTGGCTCCAACAACCCGATTAATCTTGTCTTATCCTTAAAGAATCCCGAAGCCCATCAAAGCATCTCTGCATGCTTTGACACGTAGCCCATGGTACCCAATGACTTATTGTCGAGTTTTCACATACCCACTTTACCCCAGATTGTCTCACTTGTACAGGTCCAAGTCACTTGGCACACCACATGCACCAACTTGCCTTTTCACGATCCTTGTCTATTCTGTTCTTACTAATTGAGCCATGTAGTCTCAGCCAGACTTACCTGACCACACAGACCTCAGCTTTCCTTCCTAGTCCCGGTCAATTGCCACTGACCACTAATGTTCTTCAAGTGACTTGCACATCCAATGACCAATCAACCATCTTCAGCACAAGTTCAATGCCCTTGCCTCATGTTAGTTAATACATGCATCATGCAACACAACATAACTCAAGTTTGAGCCACATAGCCTCACACAGACTTATCGGACCACATGGACCTCAGCTCTCCCGCTTAGTCTCTATCAATTGCTGTTTACCCCTAATGTTCTCCAAGCTTAGATAAACACCACAAACCAACATGTCTCACACGCTCTGTGAAATAGCCACCGGTCTAACAGCATCCCTCATGCCAGTCATATTGCGACTAGTCACACTGCCAATCAAAGGCTTGTCTGACAGCTACCAAACATTCCCAAACTGACTCAAACTCAATCTCAGTAACAGGACACTAGTGTGACCACAAACCCAATGCCAGTCACATCGCCCAATTTGACTCCGGTCTGACCGCAAACTAATAGCCAGTCTAACTACACGTGCCCAACTCTAAAACAGGCTTTATGCTAAAAAGCAACCGGCTACCACAGCCTAGTCTGATCACACCCCACGTGCTGGTCTAATCACTCTCACCTGACAACAGCACTGAAAACCACAAACACTAAAAATCAAACTCAAACTTCAATAATTCTTGTAGAACAAATTTAAATACTCATCACACACACATCATGGAATGATCTCCGCACGATCTTATAAAACCCCATCTCTCATTCCAAAATAAAAGCTGGCCTACATGCATGGATATAAGACAAATGCTACATTGACTAGTTAATGCGCCCATCAGAAGAAACGTATGCATGGGCTGCTCACCTTTCAATTCTTTCACAAGAAACAAATTAAAATGAGTAATTAGTGTGTTTTGTCAAAACCTTAGACTAGATAGCTGGCCCATCCCTATAGGGCCTGTTTGGGAGAGCTCCACCACTGAAAACGTGGATCTGGAGCAGCAGCTCCACCATGGAGCAGCTCCACCGTGGATCTGGGATCCCACCATGGAGTGTTTGGCTTGTACAGCAGCTCCAGATCCACGAAATTGAGGTTTTGGTGGGAATGACCACTTTTGTGTGTAACCAGTGGCATTGGTGGGTAATTACCACCCAACTCCATGGTGGAGCACCCCTTGTGGAGCTCCATGAAATCCATGGATCTGGCCCTCAGATCCAGGATTTTGGTGGATCCAGATTTCGCGGAGCTGGAGCGTTTGGGTAAAATTTCGTGGAGTGGAGCTGTTTTTCGTGGATCTGGAGCTGGTGGAGCTCTCCCAAACAGGCCCATACTTGACATTCTCTTGGCTCTTGCCCATATAGGTCCACCATTACTTCGTTACCCATTAGACAATCCGGACATCTACAAGCCTACACGATTCATTTCTTAGTTTTAGAACTACATGGGATATAGATGCTAAACGAATAATATCTAGAACATATGGTTACAAATTTTAATTGTGTTTGGGGTAAACCTACAATAAGCTTATCTGGAGACATATCATGTATTACTAGTGAAGTTCCGCCCTCATTGTTGCAACTTGCAAATATCTACTCGGTTATATATGTTTCTAGACAAGTTCAAGAGTAAAACCAACATATACAGCATGAGGGAGGAAGTGCATCCTTTGCCATTGCAACTGTAGCATGTGTTTTGCCATATCTTGCTACAACCCTATCCACTGGATCAAAGAAACAACGCTCTGGATGAAACACTACAGTATATTAGAGTGGTTAGAGTTGTATAAGAAATACAACTATATGTTCAATCGTAAGCATTAAAATCATATTGAAAATACAACTTTATTTTCATTTATCAGTATAACACATACTTACTGCAATATCTAGCCATGCAAACTGCGCTGCACAGAACTTCGGCTATAGTTCATCACAAATAATTTTTTTCAAAAAACTGTTCATCATAAATAAGAAGCTATATTAATTGGAGTAGCTTCTTGGATAATGTTAAAGCCACATTTGGATTGAGAGTGAATATTAAGCTCTCATGACTCTGGATAATCCTCTTCTACGTGGTTGATCTGGTGGAAGGTAAACCATATGAACTGTTGGAATTTTCTAGAGAAAATCCGATAAAATTTCCAATCTGTGATTTTCCTAATCCTGGAAATTAATTGGGAATTAAGGAGAAAGGTTTAGATGGGCCCCACGTGTCATAGTTATGCTAGAAAGGAGATTAATTTGGAGGGCTCGGGGTTGCTGTGAGCGAGTCGTAGGGATGATCCACGTCTTCCGCGGCCACGACGTCGTTCTCGGAGAATTGAAGGATGATCTCCTCCTCTAATCTAGCTCACTGCTATGTTACCGGTTGATCATCCCCTTGCATACATCCTCCTCCAAAAACAGTACAGCCGCCGCTGCTGCTCAAGGAATTAATTCCGTAGGACTCCACCGCATTGGGCGGTCGTGATCTCTAGCGCTAGCAGCGCAGCTCTGCAGCTGTGCGTTTGGTCGTGTGACCGCCGGATGTACAGAGCGGCGATTCTCAGGAGTGCCGGTCTCCTGCGTGCGTCGACGCTTCTCGGCGTCCGTCAAAGCTCCCGGTGCGATGGCGACTCAGTGCGTGAGCGATTCCTAGGTGTCTCTACGCTGCTCTTTCCTGGGCCTCAAGTTCGTTGTTCGGCTTGCCACGAGCTACGAAAAGTGGTGTCGTACCTTCTGGAACTAGATGCTTGGGATCCCGTGGCTAGGCGGGGCGTAATAATTGTTCTATGCGACAGTGACTTATCGCGCTTCACCACTCTCCTGGACGGTTTCGAGTATTGTTGATTTGTGAAAATTTCTGATCCCTCTCTTTACTTGTGAAGATATACTGTGGTTTGTTAATTACTAGTGATTAATTAGCTTGCTGTCGTATGAAGTTTAGTGTCGGCAAGTAAATTTGATTACGTGCGAAGCTTCTCATCTACTTGTTGCAATTGATTTTCTAGTTAAGCAGTACCTTTGCGGATTGTTTTATTGTTAGAACATATACACTAGCTCAAAGGTAAACTTGTTTGACACTACTTTGTTACCGTCATTGACCAAAAAGGATGAAGATGTACAAAGAAACCCTATAAGATTTCATATGTCTGAAACTGAGGAGATTAGAAAATAAATTAACCCTAACAAACTCCCCCTTAATTCATTTTCTGCAGAAATCTTTCTCTGCAGCGATAAACTCTCTAAACAAAACCTTTATGAAATATCTTTTAGGTGAAATTCCATCGCCAACAATTCAGCTGTATATCCTGTTCTGCTCCTCTAGAGTAAGCTGTCTTGGCGTAACTTTCTTCGGTAGACATATCTTTCTCCTTTTTCTTCTTTGTGATTTCTCTCAACATGAAAAATCTTTTTACCCTCCAATTTATTTATTGGTCTCAAAACCCTTATCTTTCCAATCTTAGGGTCTTATCCTTGACTAACTTAACTGGATTCTCGCACTTCATAATTTCCTCAACTATCGAGAATCTGCTCAACACATAAACCTCTGTCATGCTACTAACATATCATGGAGCTAACTCTAGCATAATTAACTGCTCACTAATACTCGGGCTAAAGTTTGATGGTTTCAAATGTAAGCTCGATACGTGTTTACTTACAACATCATCACACTTTCCCTTTTGAATCCCTGAAAACATTTGATTGTCCTAATGAGATAATCATCTTCCATACACTGGAGTTATCAACAATCTCACTTCGTAAAGACAATTGAGTTGTGTAACTCATCTTCAATTGGAAATTCCTATTCTTATCCATATCCACCTTGGCAACAAGGCGATTTCTACTTTTACGGTCAATTATCTTACAAGAAGAATCTTCACAATGAACGGCATGTCTATGTTCTAGTAGTTGCCCAATACTTAGCAAATTCTACTTCAAATCAAGCACTAACAAGACATCACGAATAAATTTTTGTCCATCTTCATTTGAACAGGAACACTCTCGTGTCCTTCAACTTGAGCTAAATAACCATTGCCTATATGAATCTTTGACTGATGTGACAAGATAACATCTTGAAATATTTCTGGATTAGTTGCCATATGGTTTGTGCAACCACTGTTAACAATCCATAAATTTTCTTTTTCTTCTTGCTTGGTTTGGCAAGAATAAACAGATTCTTCCGAATATTCCTTCTCTTCTAAGAAATTTGCCCAATTGCCATCTCGATATCTATAATATCTAGTAATATGACTTTGCCTCTTGCATTTATAGCAAGCCATCTTCTTCCAACACCTATCTGTTGTATGAGTGGACTTTTGGCAAATATCACAATAGAAATTTATGTTAGTCATATCTTTTTCTCTACTATCTTGGGCTGGCTGCACCTACATATCTTGCCTTTGATCATATCTTCTTTGATAATTCCCACAATTTCTTAAATTGTGAGATTTAAAACACCACTTTGACTAGCAGGAGCTTTCAATCGAGCTCCCTTCCCATTGTACCTTTCTCTCTTCATGAGACTCTAACAAACTCATCAACTGTTGTATTGCGAGGGTTGTCAAATCCTTCGACTCTTCAATAGCAACGACAATATACTCGAACTTTTTTTGGTAAATTGATCAAAATTTTTCAGTAATCTTTTGATCAGTAATCTCTTCACCATAGGTGCACATCTGATTCACCACCTTGATGATCCTCGAGAAGTAATCTTTTATCTTCTCGGACTCCATATGTAGATTCCGAAACTACCTTCCCAAAGTTTGCAACTTTACAGTTAAAACTTTTGTGGAACCTTGAAACTCTAACTTGTCCCATGCTTCCTTCGGCTTCTTGGCCCAATAATCCGTGGAAATAAACTTTCTGCTACACCTTGTTGAATCAAAACAAGGCATTGGCATTCATCATCTGGTTCTGTGCTAGAGATTCACTACCACAGAAAGAGTCATCACAAACAGTTCAAAACCATCATCACAGACGGTTTCTGACCTATTTGAATTTATGTGTCTATGAAACCATCATCACAGACGGTTTCTGACCCATTTGAATTTATGTGCCTATGATAATAGGTGGCTATTACAGACAGCTCTCGAACTGTCTGTGATAAGATACAACACAGACAGTTTTAGTTAAGAACTGTTAGGACAATCTAATATCACAGATGGTTCTAGTTAATAACCGTTTATAATAGTCTATTATCACGAACGGTTCTAGTTAAGAACCGTCTATGATTGCGTTCTAACATCTTCATAAATAGGTCTACTTCAGTTCATCAATATTTTCTAATTGCGCTACAAAATAGTGTAATAAGAGAATATAAATGAACCAAAGTAAGCCTATTTATGAGAACAAGATCATCGTGCAATAAACTTTATCGCCATGTCTTCATCCTACAATAAAACATGAATTTCAATAAGAGCCGAAATCCTAACCATCCATCAATCATCATGAGAACTAAGCAATTAACAAGTAATTTTCACGCGTACGAGAATCAAGATTTACAACTCAAGTTGCCCTAGGGCTCCATCTTCATTCGCAAGTGTGCGGGCCGTGTGGGCCAGGTCAGCCCAAGTCATCGCACAATAGATTTCTAACGTGGCCCTGTCCGTCGGTTCATCAATTTTTCCGAAAACCGGCCAGTTTGTACAGTTTTCTCCGGTCCGATGGCATGAACAGTCCGTGAGCAAGACAAGCCATGGGGTCCTCGGTTCTGGTTTTTTCTCGTTAAACAACTGATTCGATCCGATCTTAATAACTATACAAAATTAAGTGATGGACTATGTGATTCGGCTATAATCTTATATGTCCTTTTGAAACTATTTTATTTACATCATTATCTTGAGGTTTGTAGCCTTTTCTTTTCGATTGAAGTTGGGAGTTAATCTCATGTTTAAAATAAGCCAACTAGCATTTAGCTTCCAACAGAAACAACCGTTTGATCTCATGTGCAACTTGCAAAACGCATAGATAATAAGCGACCCGATCTACTGAAATCCATGTACTAGTTCAGATTAACTGCGTGAGTTCAGATCCAGGCATCATGAGTTCATGACTCTCCAGAGACCCAGTCCTAGCTTGACTTACAGCAGACCTTTCACTGGTGAGTGATGATCACCATACAACGTTAGCTTGATTTGCAAATTTACCGGAACAAATCAGTTAAGGTAGGGACAATTGTAAAAGCGTGGGGGCAGATCTGTTTACACAAGTGGCGCTGTAGATACTTTTTTTTTAAATTTAGCTTTGAAGATTTGTTTTTTTGTAAATCTAATCTCTCTGTGAGCTCGGCAGTCATAGCAGGCGGCCTACTATGCTACAATAGTTCGGTAGGAGCCCGCACAAAGATACAGGTGGCCATATGATTAGCACTAATATGCATCATTACCATTAATTAAGCATCATTAATGAGTATTCATCACTAATCAAATCACTGTGCGGCTGACGGAACGAGCTAGGTTTGTAGAAATAGATGTTCGATGATCAAATTTAAAAAAGCTACATACCATATGTATAAATAGTTCTATGGGACTATGGAACTAGCGGCTGTGCACACCCCATGTGATCCAATGATACTTGCACGTCCGCTGGATCATTTCAGCTAACCTTTTTGCACGCCTGATGCTGACGAGCAGCACGTACGTGTCCGTGCTTTTTTACTACTCTCGCTGCATCTGCATGTAGGGACCGGCTGTTGAAAGGAATCCTGGCCTCTTCCCAGAATTCCCTGGCCAGGTACGTGTATATGCACATACAATGTATATGTACATGTAAGCATCTATACACTTTCTCATTTTTCACTTGACTCTCCTCCGTCGTGTGTATATATGTATATACACACACACAAATTTAGAATGTTATATCTCATTAATTAATCTACAGATACGTACTGACCCTCCTACATATATACTAACTCTGTTTCTTTTAGATCATCAAGAAATGACTTTGCCTATCACTTTTATTCTAATTTTATAGTAAGATATATTAATAAATTATAATATCGTAAAAGTACTTTCAAAGATAAATGTAATGATGTAATTTTTAGATAGCTAAACTAGATAGTTTTAAATCTATTGGTGGTGAAACGGTATGGATTTTAGGATGTTAAGTAAAAAAGAAACGGCGGAGTAACTAGCTAATTAACTAACTTGTCTTTTGGGTGTGGTGACATGCATGGACGTACAGTTGCTAAACAACAGCAGTAACAACAATGGCGCAGCAGAAGAAGTGGCCCAGACCGAGCAGGTTTGTGTGTAGTTATCTCCAAATGATCACAGCCCTTTTCTTTTACCATGCATGCATTCGTAAGTCTAACGCATTTGGATCATGCATGCATGTTAATTTCATGTATATATAGGATGCAAAGGACGATGGCGGCGAGGGCAGGAAGGACCTGAGGAGCAGAGGGCTGTGCCTGGTGCCGGTGTCGTGCACGTCGCACCTGGGCGCGGACACCGGTCCCGACTTGTGGGCGCCGGTGCCGGCGCCGCTCGGCGGCATCATCCTGCGATAGGATCATGCACACATGCATGGTTTTGCTCTACGTCTCCGTCGGCAGATGGATCGCTAGCTGCCGTTAATTGTGTTAGGAAACCGGGCCCATGGCCAAGAGTCCTGGCATATTTGGGCACCCCACCGTGGACTATAAATAGAGAGCCATACCCCCCTCATTATGTACGCGTGAAAGAAAAGCAATAAAGAAAGACCAGGAGTTCTCTCTACCTCTCTGTGTTCAATCTATTCTCTCTGTAATTCTGTGATTGATTCGTTCTTGTTCTAAGCAGAGGAATCGTTCGGACTGGTCGCCAGCGACGGTTTCTCAACACGTTATCAGCACGACTTCGCTCCGGTGAACGAGGTAATCATCGAAGCACAGATTGAATTTTCTAGATCGCTTTTGAATTTGCATTTTCTTTTCGCGTTCTAGATTGAAATTCTACGATGCAAATCCGCCCTAATCTACCGCGAGCAGACTTGAAGTCGCCGGCACAATGCCGATCGGTAGATTGTGAAACTGGGTAGATGTTGATTGCACTGTAGAACGATGCAAATCCGCCCTAAATCTACCGCGAGCAGATCTGAAATCGCCGGCACAATGTCGATCGGTGGATTGCGAAACGGGGTAGATGTTGATTGCATCGTAGATTGGAAACGGAAATTTGAATGAATTTATTTGATTCTGCATGTTCATTGCGCAAGAAATTATCTATTTTCTGCTCAGCATTGCAGATTGGAAAATGTTATTATTGCATCTTCCTTTTCTCTGCACGACATCATCAATAACATTGCATAGAAAAAAGGGGGAAAACAGGGCAGTGCACGGCTTGAAAGCACGGCCGCCGGACCCCGCACGGCCGGCCGCCACACCGCGCCACCGCCCGAAGCGGTCGTGTCTCCTCCGATGCAGACCGGTGAGCCCCCGCACGGGCTCCGCCCGACTGCGCCGGCCTAGCGCACGCAAGCGCCGCCGCCCGAGCCTGGATGTCGCCTCCGCACGGCACAGCCCCGCACGGGCGCCGACCCAGGCCACCACGCCTCCTATCCGGCCTGCAGCCGGCCCCACCACGGCCTCCCCACGCCGCCGCACGGCATCCGATCGAAGCGGCCGTACCGCTCTCGCCATCCGCGCCCGAACGCGCGCCGGCCGCCACCCTCGCCGTCCGCGCCTGAACGCGCGCACCGGCCGCCGCCTGTCCTCACGGCCCCGCCGCTCGGCCACCCGTGCGCCCCGTGAGCCGCCACACCGCCTCCACCTCGGGTTCCACACGCCGGCCCTACACCACGGCCGTACGGCGCCCGGCCGTCTCCGCCATGTCGCCCCGCATACGCCCCCGCCCGAGCCGGCAGCTCGGGCCGCAATCGTCGCCGGCCGCTAGCCCCGCTCGGCTGGACCACCTCCGCCGCGCCGTTTGCCTAGCTGGGCCGCCCCTCCATAAGCCGCTCCTTTTGGCCTGAAATTGTGTGTCGCACATATACCTTTTGGGCATCACTTTTATGGACAAAGCAAAAGCGGGGTGAGGAGCGGGGAAAGGAGAAAAAAAAGGGTCCAAAAAATAAACATCACAAAAGGAGAGAGAGAGAGAGAGAGAGAGAGAGAGATTCAAGGGAAAGTTCACAAATGAAAGGAGTGAAGCAAAAGGAAGGAAAACAAAACAAAGCTCAGATTCCTCTCCAAACAAGTCCTATCCTTTTCTCTCTCTCTCTCTTCCTCTCTCTTATTGATGATGTTCCCTCTCACTAGACCCCATCTCTAGAAAGAAAAATGAGGAGAGGAGGACAGGCAACGCTACCAGACCTTAAAGATTGACCTGAGATTTGCATAGGACTTTGCAAAGCTGGGATCCTAGAAGATCGATTGCAGCAAGAATTCTTTCTTGCCCTTATTTTGTGCTCCTCTGGGATGATGAGTGGAGGAGAATTCAAGAACCCCTTGGTGCAACAGATGGTGTGGGGTGGTACAAACAACAACAATATCATGCGTAGTTTGAGGCCTTGTTCTGAGGTGCAAGAGGCCTCCACCAAGATGCCTCCCTTGTCTTCTCCTTCCATGCTCTCCCCCCACCAGCTCGTTCACCTCTCTTCAGGTCTAATTCCTCAGGTGAATAGCACTGTCAGTTCTCCTGCAAGTTCGCGTGGTGGGCAGGAGAGCAACATGCCAGAGTCATGGAGCCAGCTACTTCTGTAAAGAACTTTCTGTATCCCCACCCTTAATTCTCTATGATCTGCATGCTAATGCAAATTTAATGCTATAGGCGCCATTCAATTCATGTAAATTTTATTGATTAGTACAAATTAGGTGCTTCTAGCTAGGGAGTAATTAAAGTAGTTGTATACTTTGTCCTGTTGTAGATCAACCCCTTCTGTAATGGTTTTTACTAACCATCTCACATGCATGTTCCTAGTACTAACTTGCTGTTTCTGCCTGTGTGGATGCATATGTACATGCCTTGGGCGACTACAAAGCAGTGGGGGATTAGTTGGAGATCATGAGAGATACAGCACTGCCACAGCTCTATCAAAAGGATTAGAGGACGGTCCTATGGCTCAGATTGCAGCAGCTCATAATTTCTATGGCCATGGTGGTGGCGAGGAGATCCAGACATCAGGGGCCAAGTCTCAGCTGAGCCAGATGCTCGTGGCCTCCTCTCCTAGGTCATGCATCACCACGAGCCTCGGCAGCAACATGCTCGACTTCTCGAACAACGCGCCGGCGCCGGAGTTGAGGAATCATCAGTCCGATAACTCGTCTGAGGTGAGCAACTGAAACTGAAACAAAAATCTTACACCCGGAAATTCATGGGTACTCTGTTTGTTAGCTCAACTTAATTACTGTTCCATATTTATTGGGCTGTTTCTTGTACATATATATGTAGAACACATCGCTTTGTAGATCGATGTTTATTCTTACAAAAGATATGCATGATTTTCCTTATAGATATGTAGTTCGTCCATAGAGATAGCCGGTACGCACAGCATAGGACACGGCTGTTTTTGTATGCAAATCTTTGAAAAACTTGTGGCATGATCTTTTCAAAGCATTTAAGCTTTTCGTTTACATGGCATAGCCCTTTTAATCCTCTAGGCTTGGTCTTTGTGCAGGCTCACAAATTGATCTCTTGGTAATGGTGCACAATGTTTACCTTGAATGAGTTCCATGTTCTTTTTCTCTTGCAATGAAAAGTTATACTTCCTCTCGTCGCAAATATATGTCGTTTTAGATATCGACACGATCTACAAAACACAACTTTGATCACCAATTTCTATTGTAATATATTTATAAAATCTAATAAAATTATAATATTATAAAAGTATTGTTTGAGACAAATCTACATATATAGTTTTCATGTATCCAATTTAAACATTTAAAAATATATTGATAGTTAAAGTTTCGAAAGTTTGGCTGCACATATGTCTAAAACGATATGTATTTGTTCCTAGAGGGAATATGTTTCATGTCCTTTGAGAAATCACTTTAGCTAGCTGCATATATATGCGTGTTTATACCAAGAACATGTTCCAGCAACCTTTTTATTTGGATCTTGCTTCAAGATCTCTTGGTAAGGGTGTAGAGATCCACTTTTATGTGGCACACGGGTTTCAAGCTAATGTTGACACAAACAATCATGGGCAATTAACTTTAGTAATAGTGTTGTTCTTGTGTCAAAGATGAAATGACCTCATGATGGTTCGTGCTGCTTGGCTCTTTCTTCTTTCTTTGCTCCAGAGTAACAGCACTGCAAATGGTTCGGCTCTCAAGAAGGCTAGGGTTCAAACCTCTTCAGCACAATCTACCCTAAAGGTTTCTTTCATGCACTCCTTTTTATATCTCACTCTCTCTGGAGCATGTCATTTTCTGTGTACATTGGAATCTGTCACTTACCTCCCTCTCTGAGACACTTCACCGCGTACGCATTGCGTACAAAATAGTACACGTACTTACACATTCATCCATGCTTGGATCTATCTTGTAAAAAGTTGAAGAGAAAAACAAAGTATACATGTTCAATATTTCTCCAGCTTCAGCTGGATCTTGTCTTGATCGACATAGCTTTCGTGACCATGTTTTGATTTATAATAGCATATGTAGAGAAGAGAACATCACATGCATGTACAATGAGAAGTCCTTGTTACATTGCATGCTTCAGGATAAGAATGTATATTTTTCTTTTCATCTAAACATTTATTTCAGGTAAGGAAGGAGAGGCTTGGGGATAGAATAACAGCACTTCATCAGATAGTTTCCCCATTTGGCAAGGTACTGCATCACCTTAGCTATCCATTAATTAATGTAACAGTGCATGCATTATCATGCGTTCATGCACTCTAGCTAGCAAAATACGCCAAATATTCCTGTGCATGATCTCAGCCTCTCGTGCATATGCATGCAAGCTTTAAATTCAAAATGGCTGTTCCTTTGCAACTGCTGCTGACACATACAAATGTGTATGCCCATCTCCTTTCTTTTCGGCTGCTGCCTCTTTCACTTTAGGAGTCTGTGTGAGTGAAAGTAAAGGGAGTGCCTGACATATATACGTGTTCCTTTTTACAGACTGACACTGCGTCCGTACTTCAAGAGACTATCGGCTACATTAGATTCCTCCTCGGTCAAATTGAGGTTCAACCTTAACTCCTCCCCGCGTCTCTATTAATTCCCTTCATCTTGATTATTTCCTTTCCATTTTGTAGACATTCAGTTCAGGAAGCGTTAATGAGTTTCTAATTAACCTGCATGCATACTTCTCGATCTTAAAAGGAAAAACTCAAAACTGCATGCACTCATCTAAAGCTAGCAAACGATGATAACTCACAAGGATATATGAATGATTCAAACTTGAAGCATATGTTAAAATATGAGCAGTTTTGTTTTCGCTATGCTGAAAAAGAGACATATATTCGCAATTATGCAACACATTGGGATGTTTTAATTTCAGTGTGGTCTTACTGCTTCGTTGGTAGCACTCTCCTGAAACGCAAGTAAATTAGTAAACCAGATATGAGCAGACTGTGGGGCCCTAGTGATATACCCCATGCATGCATGCATGCATGGGCCAGTGTCACAGTGAAAAGGGGTGCGAGTGTGTGTGTGTGTGGGCAGGAAAATTGACACGTACCTGTAAAGTGAGACGTGAGTAGCTAGCAGGTGAAACAAAAAGAGGAAGGGTGGGGCTGGGCGCGAGGGCACGCTGTTAAAGTGCGTGCGTGCGTGCGTGCGTGCGTGCATGTTTGTGCGTGCTGTTTTGTTCCGTAGTACTCTTGATCTCTCTCTAGCTACCCTCTTCTCCGTCTCATGCACGTGACCGGTAATATATCGTTCTTCTTTCTGTGTATGCATGGTACGATGCTACGTAGGCGCTCAGCTACCCGTACTTGGGACATGGCGCCAGGAACTCCATGCAGCAGCAAACTGTAAGCCACCCTCTCTCTCTCTCTCTCTCTCTCTCTCCCCCTATGCATCAGCAAACTGTAAATTAACCGGCAACTTCATGCATGAGCGTAGCGTAGTAGTAGTTACGTATGTACGTGCAAGAGTGACAGTTACAAAGATGCGTAGGCATGTGCAAAGGTGTCCTAAAAATTGAGGTTTTGACAAGCACTCATTCTACTTTGGCTTCTTGTAGACGATATGTTAGTGAAACTTTAGCGAAGGGTGCATATGGGATGAGTAGCAAAAGGAACTGAACCCTTCCAGTGTCCTTTACAGGAAATATATACCATTTGTTTTTGTCTTTGAAGGAATCAAGGCTTTATGAAATAAAATAACGTAGGACCAAGAAGGTGACTAGAAATGAGTTGAATAGACGGCTATAAATAAATGCCTTTTACAAATCTTTTTTGCTTAAGAAGATCACAATTTTTGCACATCAATAAGAATAGACCCTAATCACTCATGAAGAAAGCTCCAAGAGAAACAGAGCCAAAATAGTCTGAACACGTCTGGGCTGTCTAACTGCAGTGCAAAGGGCGATCTGATCGGTAGGGGCAGTCTGATGATTTCAAAAACTCAAAAAGAGCTAACTTTCAAATGACAACTCCAAATCTCATGAAAAATGAAAACATAGCTTTCTTAGGACCTTAGGAACATATTCCAATCAATATCCCATGGATCATTGCCAAAGTTTCAACGTTTATCCGATTCAAGGAAGAATGCATTAAAACTGAGCAAAAAGGAATCTGGAGCCTAAAGCTTGCTCGTGTGCTAAAAATAGTCAAGATGACTTTAGATTAACTCCCACATGTTCTAGCAAGCTAAACTACAGCAAAACTTCAAAGAAAAATGCCTAGAACAAAAGCTCCTAAGGAATCACTCATTTCAAGCTAAAACCAGGCAAACACAAGGCAACTTCCAAGAACTTACTATTAGGATGCCTAGATAGATGTGATCTAGCATTGACGAGGTTCTTTCATCTCTTACATGTCCTTGATACTGAGCAAGATCAAGGGGAAAAGAAGAAATACCAAAAACTAAGCCAGGTCAAGATTCAACAATTGATCAAAGAGGAGAAATACTTGGACGAATTTTGTATATCTATTTATACATAGAGATGAATATTTACAATCACTCCTTAGGCACACACAAGTTTAATGATGATAAAAAGCTCACACATAAGAGTTACACTCTATCTCTCAAAAGTTTTCTCAAGAACCCTAACTCTCATCTGTTTGGCTTAACAAGGCTTCATCACTAAGCTATCTCTACTTCTCCTTTTGTAGTGGTGGCCAACCCAATCACTTCACCTCAAAATCCTAGATCTGAACCACACATGTGGATACTATCCACTTACATATGGGCTAACCTAATAACCCAACAACATAACGGATTTTACACTTACATGCGCACGCTTCTTAAAACGCCGCTTCCACTTGGCTCCAACAACCCGATTAATCTTGTCTTATCCTTAAAGAATCCCGAAGCCCATCAAAGCATCTCTGCATGCTTTGACACGTAGCCCATGGTACCCAATGACTTATTGTCGAGTTTTCACATACCCACTTTACCCCAGATTGTCTCACTTGTACAGGTCCAAGTCACTTGGCACACCACATGCACCAACTTGCCTTTTCACGATCCTTGTCTATTCTGTTCTTACTAATTGAGCCATGTAGTCTCAGCCAGACTTACCTGACCACACAGACCTCAGCTTTCCTTCCTAGTCCCGGTCAATTGCCACTGACCACTAATGTTCTTCAAGTGACTTGCACATCCAATGACCAATCAACCATCTTCAGCACAAGTTCAATGCCCTTGCCTCATGTTAGTTAATACATGCATCATGCAACACAACATAACTCAAGTTTGAGCCACATAGCCTCACACAGACTTATCGGACCACATGGACCTCAGCTCTCCCGCTTAGTCTCTATCAATTGCTGTTTACCCCTAATGTTCTCCAAGCTTAGATAAACACCACAAACCAACATGTCTCACACGCTCTGTGAAATAGCCACCGGTCTAACAGCATCCCTCATGCCAGTCATATTGCGACTAGTCACACTGCCAATCAAAGGCTTGTCTGACAGCTACCAAACATTCCCAAACTGACTCAAACTCAATCTCAGTAACAGGACACTAGTGTGACCACAAACCCAATGCCAGTCACATCGCCCAATTTGACTCCGGTCTGACCGCAAACTAATAGCCAGTCTAACTACACGTGCCCAACTCTAAAACAGGCTTTATGCTAAAAAGCAACCGGCTACCACAGCCTAGTCTGATCACACCCCACGTGCTGGTCTAATCACTCTCACCTGACAACAGCACTGAAAACCACAAACACTAAAAATCAAACTCAAACTTCAATAATTCTTGTAGAACAAATTTAAATACTCATCACACACACATCATGGAATGATCTCCGCACGATCTTATAAAACCCCATCTCTCATTCCAAAATAAAAGCTGGCCTACATGCATGGATATAAGACAAATGCTACATTGACTAGTTAATGCGCCCATCAGAAGAAACGTATGCATGGGCTGCTCACCTTTCAATTCTTTCACAAGAAACAAATTAAAATGAGTAATTAGTGTGTTTTGTCAAAACCTTAGACTAGATAGCTGGCCCATCCCTATAGGGCCTGTTTGGGAGAGCTCCACCACTGAAAACGTGGATCTGGAGCAGCAGCTCCACCATGGAGCAGCTCCACCGTGGATCTGGGATCCCACCATGGAGTGTTTGGCTTGTACAGCAGCTCCAGATCCACGAAATTGAGGTTTTGGTGGGAATGACCACTTTTGTGTGTAACCAGTGGCATTGGTGGGTAATTACCACCCAACTCCATGGTGGAGCACCCCTTGTGGAGCTCCATGAAATCCATGGATCTGGCCCTCAGATCCAGGATTTTGGTGGATCCAGATTTCGCGGAGCTGGAGCGTTTGGGTAAAATTTCGTGGAGTGGAGCTGTTTTTCGTGGATCTGGAGCTGGTGGAGCTCTCCCAAACAGGCCCATACTTGACATTCTCTTGGCTCTTGCCCATATAGGTCCACCATTACTTCGTTACCCATTAGACAATCCGGACATCTACAAGCCTACACGATTCATTTCTTAGTTTTAGAACTACATGGGATATAGATGCTAAACGAATAATATCTAGAACATATGGTTACAAATTTTAATTGTGTTTGGGGTAAACCTACAATAAGCTTATCTGGAGACATATCATGTATTACTAGTGAAGTTCCGCCCTCATTGTTGCAACTTGCAAATATCTACTCGGTTATATATGTTTCTAGACAAGTTCAAGAGTAAAACCAACATATACAGCATGAGGGAGGAAGTGCATCCTTTGCCATTGCAACTGTAGCATGTGTTTTGCCATATCTTGCTACAACCCTATCCACTGGATCAAAGAAACAACGCTCTGGATGAAACACTACAGTATATTAGAGTGGTTAGAGTTGTATAAGAAATACAACTATATGTTCAATCGTAAGCATTAAAATCATATTGAAAATACAACTTTATTTTCATTTATCAGTATAACACATACTTACTGCAATATCTAGCCATGCAAACTGCGCTGCACAGAACTTCGGCTATAGTTCATCACAAATAATTTTTTTCAAAAAACTGTTCATCATAAATAAGAAGCTATATTAATTGGAGTAGCTTCTTGGATAATGTTAAAGCCACATTTGGATTGAGAGTGAATATTAAGCTCTCATGACTCTGGATAATCCTCTTCTACGTGGTTGATCTGGTGGAAGGTAAACCATATGAACTGTTGGAATTTTCTAGAGAAAATCCGATAAAATTTCCAATCTGTGATTTTCCTAATCCTGGAAATTAATTGGGAATTAAGGAGAAAGGTTTAGATGGGCCCCACGTGTCATAGTTATGCTAGAAAGGAGATTAATTTGGAGGGCTCGGGGTTGCTGTGAGCGAGTCGTAGGGATGATCCACGTCTTCCGCGGCCACGACGTCGTTCTCGGAGAATTGAAGGATGATCTCCTCCTCTAATCTAGCTCACTGCTATGTTACCGGTTGATCATCCCCTTGCATACATCCTCCTCCAAAAACAGTACAGCCGCCGCTGCTGCTCAAGGAATTAATTCCGTAGGACTCCACCGCATTGGGCGGTCGTGATCTCTAGCGCTAGCAGCGCAGCTCTGCAGCTGTGCGTTTGGTCGTGTGACCGCCGGATGTACAGAGCGGCGATTCTCAGGAGTGCCGGTCTCCTGCGTGCGTCGACGCTTCTCGGCGTCCGTCAAAGCTCCCGGTGCGATGGCGACTCAGTGCGTGAGCGATTCCTAGGTGTCTCTACGCTGCTCTTTCCTGGGCCTCAAGTTCGTTGTTCGGCTTGCCACGAGCTACGAAAAGTGGTGTCGTACCTTCTGGAACTAGATGCTTGGGATCCCGTGGCTAGGCGGGGCGTAATAATTGTTCTATGCGACAGTGACTTATCGCGCTTCACCACTCTCCTGGACGGTTTCGAGTATTGTTGATTTGTGAAAATTTCTGATCCCTCTCTTTACTTGTGAAGATATACTGTGGTTTGTTAATTACTAGTGATTAATTAGCTTGCTGTCGTATGAAGTTTAGTGTCGGCAAGTAAATTTGATTACGTGCGAAGCTTCTCATCTACTTGTTGCAATTGATTTTATAGTTAAGCAGTACCTTTGCGGATTGTTTTATTGTTAGAACATATACACTAGCTCAAAGGTAAACTTGTTTGACACTACTTTGTTACCGTCATTGACCAAAAAGGATGAAGATGTACAAAGAAACCCTATAAGATTTCATATGTCTGAAACTGAGGAGATTAGAAAATAAATTAACCCTAACAAACTCCCCCTTAATTCATTTTCTGCAGAAATCTTTCTCTGCAGCGATAAACTCTCTAAACAAAACCTTTATGAAATATCTTTTAGGTGAAATTCCATCGCCAACAATTCAGCTGTATATCCTGTTCTGCTCCTCTAGAGTAAGCTGTCTTGGCGTAACTTTCTTCGGTAGACATATCTTTCTCCTTTTTCTTCTTTGTGATTTCTCTCAACATGAAAAATCTTTTTACCCTCCAATTTATTTATTGGTCTCAAAACCCTTATCTTTCCAATCTTAGGGTCTTATCCTTGACTAACTTAACTGGATTCTCGCACTTCATAATTTCCTCAACTATCGAGAATCTGCTCAACACATAAACCTCTGTCATGCTACTAACATATCATGGAGCTAACTCTAGCATAATTAACTGCTCACTAATACTCGGGCTAAAGTTTGATGGTTTCAAATGTAAGCTCGATACGTGTTTACTTACAACATCATCACACTTTCCCTTTTGAATCCCTGAAAACATTTGATTGTCCTAATGAGATAATCATCTTCCATACACTGGAGTTATCAACAATCTCACTTCGTAAAGACAATTGAGTTGTGTAACTCATCTTCAATTGGAAATTCCTATTCTTATCCATATCCACCTTGGCAACAAGGCGATTTCTACTTTTACGGTCAATTATCTTACAAGAAGAATCTTCACAATGAACGGCATGTCTATGTTCTAGTAGTTGCCCAATACTTAGCAAATTCTACTTCAAATCAAGCACTAACAAGACATCACGAATAAATTTTTGTCCATCTTCATTTGAACAGGAACACTCTCGTGTCCTTCAACTTGAGCTAAATAACCATTGCCTATATGAATCTTTGACTGATGTGACAAGATAACATCTTGAAATATTTCTGGATTAGTTGCCATATGGTTTGTGCAACCACTGTTAACAATCCATAAATTTTCTTTTTCTTCTTGCTTGGTTTGGCAAGAATAAACAGATTCTTCCGAATATTCCTTCTCTTCTAAGAAATTTGCCCAATTGCCATCTCGATATCTATAATATCTAGTAATATGACTTTGCCTCTTGCATTTATAGCAAGCCATCTTCTTCCAACACCTATCTGTTGTATGAGTGGACTTTTGGCAAATATCACAATAGAAATTTATGTTAGTCATATCTTTTTCTCTACTATCTTGGGCTGGCTGCACCTACATATCTTGCCTTTGATCATATCTTCTTTGATAATTCCCAC
The DNA here is from genome assembly GCA_017311315.1 of Dendrocalamus latiflorus. Classification (NCBI taxonomy): domain Eukaryota; kingdom Viridiplantae; phylum Streptophyta; class Magnoliopsida; order Poales; family Poaceae; genus Dendrocalamus; species Dendrocalamus latiflorus. Next base: position 8,170,520 of record CM029666.1, on the reverse strand, counting down.
AATTTCTTAAATTGTGAGATTTAAAACACCACTTTGACTAGCAGGAGCTTTCAATCGAGCTCCCTTCCCATTGTACCTTTCTCTCTTCATGAGACTCTAACAAACTCATCAACTGTTGTATTGCGAGGGTTGTCAAATCCTTCGACTCTTCAATAGCAACGACAATATACTCGAACTTTTTTTGGTAAATTGATCAAAATTTTTCAGTAATCTTTTGATCAGTAATCTCTTCACCATAGGTGCACATCTGATTCACCACCTTGATGATCCTCGAGAAGTAATCTTTTATCTTCTCGGACTCCATATGTAGATTCCGAAACTACCTTCCCAAAGTTTGCAACTTTACAGTTAAAACTTTTGTGGAACCTTGAAACTCTAACTTGTCCCATGCTTCCTTCGGCTTCTTGGCCCAATAATCCGTGGAAATAAACTTTCTGCTACACCTTGTTGAATCAAAACAAGGCATTGGCATTCATCATCTGGTTCTGTGCTAGAGATTCACTACCACAGAAAGAGTCATCACAAACAGTTCAAAACCATCATCACAGACGGTTTCTGACCTATTTGAATTTATGTGTCTATGAAACCATCATCACAGACGGTTTCTGACCCATTTGAATTTATGTGCCTATGATAATAGGTGGCTATTACAGACAGCTCTCGAACTGTCTGTGATAAGATACAACACAGACAGTTTTAGTTAAGAACTGTTAGGACAATCTAATATCACAGATGGTTCTAGTTAATAACCGTTTATAATAGTCTATTATCACGAACGGTTCTAGTTAAGAACCGTCTATGATTGCGTTCTAACATCTTCATAAATAGGTCTACTTCAGTTCATCAATATTTTCTAATTGCGCTACAAAATAGTGTAATAAGAGAATATAAATGAACCAAAGTAAGCCTATTTATGAGAACAAGATCATCGTGCAATAAACTTTATCGCCATGTCTTCATCCTACAATAAAACATGAATTTCAATAAGAGCCGAAATCCTAACCATCCATCAATCATCATGAGAACTAAGCAATTAACAAGTAATTTTCACGCGTACGAGAATCAAGATTTACAACTCAAGTTGCCCTAGGGCTCCATCTTCATTCGCAAGTGTGCGGGCCGTGTGGGCCAGGTCAGCCCAAGTCATCGCACAATAGATTTCTAACGTGGCCCTGTCCGTCGGTTCATCAATTTTTCCGAAAACCGGCCAGTTTGTACAGTTTTCTCCGGTCCGATGGCATGAACAGTCCGTGAGCAAGACAAGCCATGGGGTCCTCGGTTCTGGTTTTTTCTCGTTAAACAACTGATTCGATCCGATCTTAATAACTATACAAAATTAAGTGATGGACTATGTGATTCGGCTATAATCTTATATGTCCTTTTGAAACTATTTTATTTACATCATTATCTTGAGGTTTGTAGCCTTTTCTTTTCGATTGAAGTTGGGAGTTAATCTCATGTTTAAAATAAGCCAACTAGCATTTAGCTTCCAACAGAAACAACCGTTTGATCTCATGTGCAACTTGCAAAACGCATAGATAATAAGCGACCCGATCTACTGAAATCCATGTACTAGTTCAGATTAACTGCGTGAGTTCAGATCCAGGCATCATGAGTTCATGACTCTCCAGAGACCCAGTCCTAGCTTGACTTACAGCAGACCTTTCACTGGTGAGTGATGATCACCATACAACGTTAGCTTGATTTGCAAATTTACCGGAACAAATCAGTTAAGGTAGGGACAATTGTAAAAGCGTGGGGGCAGATCTGTTTACACAAGTGGCGCTGTAGATACTTTTTTTTTAAATTTAGCTTTGAAGATTTGTTTTTTTGTAAATCTAATCTCTCTGTGAGCTCGGCAGTCATAGCAGGCGGCCTACTATGCTACAATAGTTCGGTAGGAGCCCGCACAAAGATACAGGTGGCCATATGATTAGCACTAATATGCATCATTACCATTAATTAAGCATCATTAATGAGTATTCATCACTAATCAAATCACTGTGCGGCTGACGGAACGAGCTAGGTTTGTAGAAATAGATGTTCGATGATCAAATTTAAAAAAGCTACATACCATATGTATAAATAGTTCTATGGGACTATGGAACTAGCGGCTGTGCACACCCCATGTGATCCAATGATACTTGCACGTCCGCTGGATCATTTCAGCTAACCTTTTTGCACGCCTGATGCTGACGAGCAGCACGTACGTGTCCGTGCTTTTTTACTACTCTCGCTGCATCTGCATGTAGGGACCGGCTGTTGAAAGGAATCCTGGCCTCTTCCCAGAATTCCCTGGCCAGGTACGTGTATATGCACATACAATGTATATGTACATGTAAGCATCTATACACTTTCTCATTTTTCACTTGACTCTCCTCCGTCGTGTGTATATATGTATATACACACACACAAATTTAGAATGTTATATCTCATTAATTAATCTACAGATACGTACTGACCCTCCTACATATATACTAACTCTGTTTCTTTTAGATCATCAAGAAATGACTTTGCCTATCACTTTTATTCTAATTTTATAGTAAGATATATTAATAAATTATAATATCGTAAAAGTACTTTCAAAGATAAATGTAATGATGTAATTTTTAGATAGCTAAACTAGATAGTTTTAAATCTATTGGTGGTGAAACGGTATGGATTTTAGGATGTTAAGTAAAAAAGAAACGGCGGAGTAACTAGCTAATTAACTAACTTGTCTTTTGGGTGTGGTGACATGCATGGACGTACAGTTGCTAAACAACAGCAGTAACAACAATGGCGCAGCAGAAGAAGTGGCCCAGACCGAGCAGGTTTGTGTGTAGTTATCTCCAAATGATCACAGCCCTTTTCTTTTACCATGCATGCATTCGTAAGTCTAACGCATTTGGATCATGCATGCATGTTAATTTCATGTATATATAGGATGCAAAGGACGATGGCGGCGAGGGCAGGAAGGACCTGAGGAGCAGAGGGCTGTGCCTGGTGCCGGTGTCGTGCACGTCGCACCTGGGCGCGGACACCGGTCCCGACTTGTGGGCGCCGGTGCCGGCGCCGCTCGGCGGCATCATCCTGCGATAGGATCATGCACACATGCATGGTTTTGCTCTACGTCTCCGTCGGCAGATGGATCGCTAGCTGCCGTTAATTGTGTTAGGAAACCGGGCCCATGGCCAAGAGTCCTGGCATATTTGGGCACCCCACCGTGGACTATAAATAGAGAGCCATACCCCCCTCATTATGTACGCGTGAAAGAAAAGCAATAAAGAAAGACCAGGAGTTCTCTCTACCTCTCTGTGTTCAATCTATTCTCTCTGTAATTCTGTGATTGATTCGTTCTTGTTCTAAGCAGAGGAATCGTTCGGACTGGTCGCCAGCGACAGTTTCTCAACACGTTATCAGCACGACTTCGCTCCGGTGAACGAGGTAATCATCGAAGCACAGATTGAATTTTCTAGATCGCTTTTGAATTTGCATTTTCTTTTCGCGTTCTAGATTGAAATTCTACGATGCAAATCCGCCCTAATCTACCGCGAGCAGACTTGAAGTCGCCGGCACAATGCCGATCGGTAGATTGTGAAACTGGGTAGATGTTGATTGCACTGTAGAACGATGCAAATCCGCCCTAAATCTACCGCGAGCAGATCTGAAATCGCCGGCACAATGTCGATCGGTGGATTGCGAAACGGGGTAGATGTTGATTGCATCGTAGATTGGAAACGGAAATTTGAATGAATTTATTTGATTCTGCATGTTCATTGCGCAAGAAATTATCTATTTTCTGCTCAGCATTGCAGATTGGAAAATGTTATTATTGCATCTTCCTTTTCTCTGCACGACATCATCAATAACATTGCATAGAAAAAAGGGGGAAAACAGGGCAGTGCACGGCTTGAAAGCACGGCCGCCGGACCCCGCACGGCCGGCCGCCACACCGCGCCACCGCCCGAAGCGGTCGTGTCTCCTCCGATGCAGACCGGTGAGCCCCCGCACGGGCTCCGCCCGACTGCGCCGGCCTAGCGCACGCAAGCGCCGCCGCCCGAGCCTGGATGTCGCCTCCGCACGGCACAGCCCCGCACGGGCGCCGACCCAGGCCACCACGCCTCCTATCCGGCCTGCAGCCGGCCCCACCACGGCCTCCCCACGCCGCCGCACGGCATCCGATCGAAGCGGCCGTACCGCTCTCGCCATCCGCGCCCGAACGCGCGCCGGCCGCCACCCTCGCCGTCCGCGCCTGAACGCGCGCACCGGCCGCCGCCTGTCCTCACGGCCCCGCCGCTCGGCCACCCGTGCGCCCCGTGAGCCGCCGCACCGCCTCCACCTCGGGTTCCACACGCCGGCCCTACACCACGGCCGTACGGCGCCCGGCCGTCTCCGCCATGTCGCCCCGCATACGCCCCCGCCCGAGCCGGCAGCTCGGGCCGCAATCGTCGCCGGCCGCTAGCCCCGCTCGGCTGGACCACCTCCGCCGCGCCGTTTGCCTAGCTGGGCCGCCTCCGCCGCGCCATCGCCTAGCTGGGCCGCCTCCACCGCGCTGTCGCCCGATCGGCCGCCCATTAGTCGCCGCCGCCACATCGGGAAGTGGCAGGGAAACCCTAATCGGGCAGGGGAGGTTAAAGCGGTGGGTGGGCCGGCTGAGAGAGGTGGGCCGAATCAAGCTGAATTCATGTGGGCCGGGCGAAGAAGAAAAAAAAGGGGGAGGGAGAGTGGGCTGGAATTCAGCCCGAACCGGGGGAAAGGGACGGGCCCGTGGGGGAACAGGATGGGCCATTGGGGGGGTTTCGTTAAAATTGCAAAAAGGGGCCCGAAATTATGAATATTACCGAAAAGCCCTTAAATATTGCATATGAGTCCTGATTTTTGCAGATAAGGCCTCGCAGTTCCGAAAATTGCAAATAAGCCCTCAATTTTACGAGTGGGTCCACAATTTTACAGAAAACCCCTCGGTAAATCAGAAAATTGCGCGAATTTTTCTCTGAACTGAAATTTTGCGCATAAACCCCTAGAATTGCAGGATTTGCTGAAATTTCATATTTTAGCATAAAAGGGCCTCAGGAATCCGAATTTTGCATCAATTGCATTTGAAGCTTATTTATTTATGCCATTATTATTCTTTGTATTTTCTGTATTTATTTACTGTTTTGGTTAATTGTAATTGTTTTAATTGCTTTTAATCACTGAAATTAGCAGTAAAATTATAGAAAATACACAGAAAATTATGAAACATTACGAGAACCTTTTGTACCATTTATTTACCCGTAGTGAATTATTCCATGCATGACTACCAGCAGTAGACTTATACACATTTAGATGACTAGCATCGCGAACTGAAAGTTCGAGGAGCTGGCCCAGCATGGCCAATACTATCTGATGTAGGCATCCGATGTCGAGATTGTGCTTGGAGCCAGGAAGCTCCGCGCGACCATTGGGATTGGCGGACTGAATGACGCTCAACCCAACCTGAGGAGAATGATCAGGCACTTCATTTTCTCAGGCATCACCTCTGCCTCACTCTCAAGAATGAGTATATAGCGGAGAAAAGCGCGCTAGCACTCTAGACCGCACTCAAGAAGCGGTTTGAGAGGCTAAAGTATATCATTCTTCCTCAAGCAGAGTAAGAGTGGATTGGACTGAGGTTTGTCGACTTTAAGACGGTCAGGGAAATCAATTCTGTCTTGCACAGGATTTGTACCCCAATACAGAAAATTGAAAAAATCCTTCCACCCCAATGCAGTATAATCCGCACGCAATTATCGTCAAGATGGCTATGAGGAATATGCCGAATTGATTGATATGATGCAAATTGCGGAAGCTCAGGACGAAGTTCTCCGCAAGAACTAAGTCACTCAGCCATCTGAGAGCTCCACTGGCCGTAAAGCCAACGCAGGGAGCAACAAGGTGCGAAAGCCCTTGATAGAGAAAAGGGGAAGGAAGGGTAAGACCGTAGCCCAGAAAGGCAAATCAGACGCTCCACATGAGAATAAGGCTAACAAGCCAAAACGGGATGGCAAAGGGCAGCATGAAGCCCACTTTGCATCGGTTGAGGGGGAGAGTTCCGAGCAGCTGCCCGCGCTAATGGAGGTTGAGACCATCCAAGCAGCAGCAACCCCTCTCGGCCTAACAGCAGCCAATGCCATGATTTCTCTTGAAGAGAATGTCACCCCTGAGAAAAATAGCAGAAGAAGTCTAGTGCACTGAATGCATTTTGACTTTAAATTTCATTTATTTTGTGTCGAAGAATATGTTAGAATTTGCATGGATGGTACTTAAGAATTGTTATCTTCTCGTGATGGTTGGATGATATTTGAAGAATTCATTCATTTATTCAGTTTATGATGGCATGATATGTTCTGATATTGGTGTATTTATTTATGTGTTAATTGCCTTCTCATGCATATTAATAAAATACCCTATATTAGAACAAGTGTAGCGCCCTATAAAGGAAGTGTGCTTAGCCAGCAGCGGCACAATGCATACCATCTTAAGAGAGACTAAGAAGTTTCAAGTCGATTCATAAGAGCACTGGCAGCCTTACGACAATCGTCGGAAGCGATGCATGTATAATTGGTTCGGGAAGAGCCACAATGGGCACAATTTTGGTCATTGAAGAAGCCTTATTGTACCTAGAATCGACTATAACTCTCTTAAGTTTTAAGAATATTTGCGCAAATGGTTTCCACGGTGAGACTAAAGAAGAGTACGGTAAGGAATACCTGCTCATTACGAAGCGCAAAGAGAATGAAAGAGAATTAGAAAAACTTCCTTCATTAGAAAATGGGCTATCTTATACCAACATTAAAGCGCCTGCAGCATACACTGTTCTGAAGACAGTGTTTAGAAGCTCTGAACTCTTCTGTCTCTGGCATGACAGATTAGGCCACCCAAGTCTTAGAATGATGAGAAACATAATAACTCGCATGGGCATAATATTAATGTGAAGAATTTCCCGAATCATGAAGATTTTGTGTGCCCTGCATGTGCCACCGGGAAACTAATAACCAGACCCTCCACTCTGAAAGTGAAGGATGAAGTCCCTGCATTCCTGGAACGCATCCAGGGAGACATTTGCGGTCCCATCCAGCCCGTCTCAGGGCCATTTAAGTATTTCATGGTGCTCATTGACGCTTCTTCGAAGTGGTCATATGTGGGTTTGTTGTCCACAAGAAACCACGCCTTTGCAAAATTGATCTCGCAGATCATTCGCATCATCGTATCAAGTCCATCAGAATGGACAACGCCGGAGAATTTACTTCGAAGGCATTTGATGATTATTGCATGGCGATGAGAATTGCAGTTGAGCATTCGGTACCGCATGTCCATACCCAGAATGGTTTGGCAGAGACTTTAATTAAAAGAATTAAATTTATTGCCCGACCCCTTTTTTTGCTTAATTGAAATCTAGCAGCTACATGTTGGGGACACGCAGTCCTTCATGCAGCAAATCTCATCAACCTTAGACCTTCGGCCTACAACATCCACTCACCTATGCAACTAGCGCAAGTGTCACCATAGAAAATTTCCCAACATTAGGGGGAGGAAATCAACCCCTTGATGAAGAATGTCGGGAAATTACGTGGCAAGCCTGGGGAATCCATGCAGATGACCCACGCACAAGAGAAGTCTAGAAGACAATAGAAGTCCAGAAGACAAGAGAAGTCTAGAAGACAAAATAGATTTGCAAGCATCAGCAAATCAGCTGCCTGATCACTTTAGTGATTTGAAGAGCATGACTAAGTCGCATGTGCCTGCACGCACTGCACCGGAGAGGGTTGAAATACTAAAGAAATCAGAAGGTATCCCTAATCTTGTCCAGAGGCCTCAGAAAAAAAAATGAGGACGAGAACTCCGGTTCCTCGAATCCTTAGTAACCGGGGACGCCTGGTGAAGAAGGATAAGATGGATTTATCACAGCCGATCATTGAAGTCCCCCAGAATGAGAAGGGGAGCCAGTTGAGACCTGGCACAAGTATGACACCTTCCGAAAAGGGCATACCGGATCTGAATATCCCCATCGGCATGGATGTGTGCGCACACATCGGAGCCGAAAAACTAAAGGAACTTGCCACCGCAATTGAAAGAAGCGATGCGCAAGGTGAAGCTCTAGAAGAAGAAACTCATGAAGAAATAGCTATAAATTATGTGCACACGGGAGAGTCCCTGAATAGGACAACAGCTAATATCGATATCTACTTCGCAAAGAAAATTGCCACCATCATCGATCTTGATCCCGAGCCTGCATCGCTCGCTGAATGTAAGAAAAGATCAGATTGGGAAGATTGGAAGAAGGCAATAGCAACTGAATTGCTATCTCTGAATAAAAGAGAGGTGTTTGGGCCCGTATGCCGCACACCTCCCCACATACACCCCGTTGGGCACAAGTGGGTATTTGTTCGAAAGAGAAATGAAAGAAATGAAGTAGTGAGATACAAAGCAAGGCTGGTAGCCCAAGGTTTCACTCAACGTCCTGGAGTTGATTATGAAGAAACCTACTCCCCAGTCATGAGTGGAATTACCTTTAGATACTTGATCTCAATGGCAGTGAACTTGAATTTGGAAATAAAATTGATGGATGTTGTGACTGCATACCTTTACGGTAACTTGGATTCGGAGATTTACATGAGAGTCCCTGAAGGAATCCCTCTCCCGAACCAAGACAGAGCAAATAGAAATCTGTACAGTGTGAAACTCAGAAAGTCACTGTATGGACTGAAACAATCTGGAAGAATATGGTATAATCGCTTGAGCAACTTTCTCTGCAAGAAAGGCTACACGAATAATGAAGACTGTCTTTATGTATTTATACGGCGATCCCAGAATGGATCCTGTATAATCTCTGTGTATGTAGATGATCTGAATATCATCGGGACAGCCGAAGACATAAAAGAAGCAAGCTCCTACTTGGAGTCAGAATTTGAAATGAAACATTTGGGCAAAACCAAGTTTTGCTTAAGCCTGCAGCTTGAGCATGTCCCTGAAGGAATCTTGGTACATCAGTCAACCTACACCCAGAAGGTGCTTGAAAGGTTTGGCTTTGAGAAGGCATTCCCATCGAAAGTACCGATGATCGGGAGGTCTTTACAGCAAGAAAAAGATCCTTTCCGACCTAGGGAAGAGGGGGAGGAAGTCCTGGGACCGGAATTCCCATACTTGAGTACAGTGGAAGCACTCATGTATTTAGCAAACTGCACTAGACCGGACATTGCATTTGCCGTGAACCTCTTAGCAAGGTACAGTGCAGAGCCCACCAAAAGGCATTGGCGGGGCATAAATGACATTTTCCGATACCTCCAAGGTAGCAAGGACCTCGGATTGTTTTACAGAAAGAATCAAGATCTGAACTTGATTGGCTATGCAGATGCTGGGTACCTGTCAGACCCGCATACCGCTAAGTCACAAACAGGCTATGTATTTCTGTGTGGTGGAACTGCAATTTCATGAAAATCGTCTAAGCAAAGCCTGGTGGCTACTTCGACGAACCACTCAGAAATTATAGCACTGTATGAAGCCACACGAAAGTGTGCTTGGTTCCGCTGAACGGTTCACCACATCCAGCAGTCATGTGGAATGAATATTGTGCAAAACCTCACAATTATCCATGAAGATAATGCCGCTTGCGTTACACAAGTGCAAACGGGCTATGTGAAGAGTCATCTCACAAAGCATATCAACCCCAAGTTCTTCTATGCACATGAATTGCAAAAGATGGACGAGATTAAAGTACTGCATACTAAGTCATGTGAAAATCTCGCAGATTTATTCACTAAGTCACTCCCCGCATCTAGCTTTGAAAGATGCGTGCGTGGAATTGGAATGATGAGACTTAGAGAAGTGCAGAATTCAGGGGGAGAATTCTCACAAGCCCGCTAATAAATCTTGATCATGAAGATTAAGTACCCAAAAATAAAGTCTTGCAGACCAAATGAATTTGGGTGAATTGTACTCTTTTTCCCTTGACGAGTTTTCCATGAAGTTTCTCGACCAAGGTTTTTAATGAGGCAATTCGTGCATCGCAGCATCACATGTATCATGTACTCTTTCTCCAAATTTTTCCCACTGGGTTTTTATGGAGTTTTGACGAGGCATGAGCATGTTGGGTGAGTGCCCAAGGGGGAGTGTTAGGAAACCGGGCCCATGGCCAAGAGTCCTGGCATATTTGGGCACCCCACCGTGGACTATAAATAGAGAGCCATACCCCCCTCATTATGTACGCGTGAAAGAAAAGCAATAAAGAAAGACCAGGAGTTCTCTCTACCTCTGTGTTCAATCTATTCTCTCTGTAATTCTGTGATTGATTCGTTCTTGTTCTAAGCAGAGGAATCGTTCGGACTGGTCGCCAGCGACGGTTTCTCAACAAATTGCATGCGTAAATATATACGTACGTACGGTTAGCATGCATGTACCCATTGCTTAACTGGTTGCGTGATCAGTTAGTTACTCATGCGTGGAGCTACGTATATTACCTATATGCATGTATGTATAGCGGCTGAGAAAGACGGAAACACACATATCATCAGGAGCGGTCATTCTGTCGAAGCTACTAGCCACGCAGGCGTGGCGCCACGCCACGCCAGCCACCGTGTGAACCGAAGCAAAAGAGACGACAATTCGCAGGGAGCTTCCAAAAAAAAATCGAGGACCCGTACGTGTTTTCGGAAAAACAAAAGGATTTTTTTGCAAAAAACCGAGGACCTGCAAGGACCTGTAAGTAAGTAAATAAGGACCTATACGTAATTTTGGAAACTCGCGGGTCGCCATCCAAATTTTTTTTGGAAAAAACTGGGCGCAGGGGCCTTTTTGCGAGGAAAAAGGACCTTTACGTAATTTCGAAAAAACTGGAGGGATTTGCCTCCCCCAGCCGTACCAAAAACCGGGGGGGCACGCGGCGCGCGGACGGAGCGAGGGGGCGACGTGGCTGCGGTGCGCTGCGAGGAACCCCCCGGCTTTACTAGGGGTATGATGTGTAAGGCTGATTGCTCTTGATGCTATGCATGTATGCACGTACACACTATATATATAGCCGCTGGTGTACCTGTTTTGGATGTACATAGTACAGATCACAACTAACAGCCTGCCGCAGCTTAATGAATTCCGTGTCATTTGCAAATTCATTAAGAGGCCTAGCTAATTAAGAGGATTAATTAGCTACTCGAGATGACTCCAAGCTAGTTAAGCACGTACTCGATTCTTTGCAACGTCAACTTTTTGGCGTTTGTATTTGCGAATGAATTCTAGCAATTAGGATCACTGAGAACTCCGCACGCTCCAGGTAGCTGCGTCTATCCCTTCCCTCGCCAAATCATTGGCCCATATGTGTGCGTGTCTCCTCTGCTGGGTTGGCCCAACAGAATTGACACGGCCAGTACCCAAGTTGGCCGGAGAAATTAGGAGTAAACCTATTTTAACTCATGAACACTTACGGTGGTTTAACTTTCAGCCTGAAAGTATAAAACTGGGTGTTTTATCTCCTAAACTATTAATACCATTTATTTTACTCATCTGAGGTTGATTGAAGATGATTTTAGCTGACGTGGCATTTACGTAAACAAATTTTTTTGCCATGATGTCCTACCACGTACACGTATACAGCTGAGTCCAAAACATTTTTTTTTTCATTTTTCCCTTTCCTTCTCCTCTTTCTTTTCTTTTTCCTTCTCCTTCCTCATTTCTTTTCTTCCTCCTCCTCCAGCACCTGCTTTCTCCTCCCGAGCACGAGCAGCGAGCTCTTCAAGGCACCGGGAGCTGCGCCATCTTTACGACGGTCACCGGGAGCAGTGGGCAGATCTAGAGAAGGAGGGCGAATGGGAGAGGTGGCCATGGCCGTTGGGAGGGAGAGAAGAGAGAGAGAGAGAGAGGAAGAATATGAAAAGAGGAAGGTGGTATGTGATAATGACATATGGGTCCCACTATTTTTTAAATTTATTTGTTCACTCTACTGACTGGATTGCTTATGTGTCAAAACTCTAAACCAAAACTCAACTTATGTGTCAAAACTGTTTCTACGTTGGTGCCACATCAGCTAAAACTGCCTTCAATCGGTCGCAGGGGGGTAATATATATGGTATTGTGACATATGAGTTGTAAAACATTTGGTTTTGTATTTTAAGGTTCACTTTGGCCCCGCTCTTAGAGTTTCTGTTTCTGGCTTCTAGCTTCTTAATTTTCATCTTTTTCTGGCTTTTTGGCTTTTTTTGGGCTTTTATGTATTTTCTTTTTTCCCCATATTCATTTGCATTGTCCATGATGATATAACCTTTTTATTTTTTTATTTTTTAAAATTTAATTACGTTGAAAAAGCTAACAGTAATGCAAAAAAGACAAAACCTCGGGCTTAAAAGCCCAAATGAGCACCATATCTTATCTGGCTAGACAGACTCAACACACACTTGTCACATAGACACACATACAAGTTGTTTGAGCTAGTTCTAGAGAATAGGCTCGCCAAGGTTACCATGGGTGGTGTTAGGCAGCTCCTGGCCGGCACCATTGTTGCGGTCGGGTTTGCGGTGGTGTTGACGGCCATTGAAACAAACCGAAATTTGCAAAATCTGAATTTTCATGAACTTTGGCCCAATTTCAAAAACCTACCCAATACGGAAGTCTTCAACCAAAATGCGCTTTCCTCTTTCAAATTTTAGCTTTCTTCAGTCACCGGCGCCCCTCCGAAACGCTGCCTTCACCCTGTTACCGACTCCACCCGGCTTCGCCGCTGCCATCGCGGAGCGCCATCTCTGTCGTTCACACCACCGCTGCTAGCTTCATCAAATCGCCGTACGAGCCTCTACTATCCTCATTACTGTCCGTTCTGTCACCCCGGCCACATGCTACGGTTGCCCCACTCTTTGCCACCGTCGCAAGTCCCTACATCCCAGTCGATGCACGCCCCCACATTCTTTGACCTCGCCATCCGCCAGTTATAACGCCAATAAGGCACCGAAACCAAGATGGCACTGCAATCCTCGGCCACGCCACTGAAGACCACCGAGAAGCTTCGAGCAACATTGTACCTTCCACACGCCGTTGCACAGCTCGGCTGCCACTACTCCCACCGCCTCTTGAAGGCTATAAAAGTCATGCCGAACCCCCCTAATCACCGCATAGGCAACCATTCGCACCACCCACCCCTTCTCTCTTGCTTCCGGCCAAGTCTCTGTTACCACCACCGAAAATCTCCTGTTAAGCCTCAATTCCCAATCCTACTAATGCCTTCACCATTTCTCAATTCCCTTCACCACTAGCACCGGTGTGACCCCACGAACCTCACCATGGCCTTGCTCATGGCCTTGCTCCAACCTTTCCAAGCCTCAAAACCTCCAACGTTGATCACCTCTGCCGATCAAAACACCTCACCGTGGATAGCCTCCTATAAGCCACTAGAGCCTAAACCTCCACTGTTAATGTCTTTCTAGCTTACCCTAGATGCTTAAATTGCTCACAGCCGTGCCAAGTGGTCACTAGAACTCTGCCGTGCCATGGAGAAGCTCTAGCAAGCCCTCTTCACCACCACCAACCTCTAGTGAACCTTAGCCATCGCAAAGCCCCAAAACAAATCCCCATAGCTCATTGAGTCCGTCCATGTGCCCAATTGCCATCAGAGCCCCTCGCTGGAGCATGTGCCTCGCCTTGTCCCTTCTTTCTCACTACTGCAAAAATGTCATCATAAACGGTTCAAAAATGTCATCATAGCTGGTTTCATGAGCCATCTGAGTTTATGGGTAATAACATAAGGTCATTACTGACAGTTTTCGAACTGTCTGTGATATATGCTATCACAGATGGTTTCTACTACAAATCATCCGTGATAGTCAACTATCACAGATGGTATGAGTTAATAACCATATGTGATATTCTTTTGTATTCCTAAATCTATTTCTATTTGTTGGCTAGCCCCAGAAAATGCTAGCCATGCCCTCTGAAACAAGTAGAAACACAACAAATACATATATACATCCAATTCACATTCATTTTAGAAACAAAAACTTCCATTTCACAAATCAATTAATTCAAATGAAATAAATTAATCATATTCATAAACAAATACACATATGTACAATTAAGTTCAATCTTAACATAATCAAGTCCATTCTATATTGTGGAACTCCCCATCTTTTTTCATGACCTAAGATATCAAGAAGTACGCACATTGTCCTCGAATTTTTTGGAGGTCCACCTATTCCAATGTAGTTGTAGTGATGGAATTTATTATTAAATATTGAATTAAATAATTAGTATACTAGCTATATATGATCTAAAGTAGCTATATGTAGCAAGAATAATTAATTAAATTGAATTAAGTAGAAATAGACTATGAATTGACTAAACCCTAAACCATGCTAGATGTAAATAATCTTCTCTCTACATCAAACTAGATCTAAACCATCTTCAATTCTCCTTTACCAAAAGCTAGATCTAAAATATAATGCAACTAGGAACAAATTACTAAACATAGTCAAGGACAAATGGATTTACAATCACTCTTGCCAAATCCGTGGTCTTCTTTCACCAAATGGCCTCAAATCCCTACCTCCTCAAAGAAGCAGTCTGTGAGAACAAATCTGGAATCTAAGATACATCTATGAGGGTTGACGGGTCTACAGTTAATAAGTGAAATTATCACAGACATTTTTTTAATACAAACCATCTATGATAACTTAATAATCACAGATAATTTTTAATACAAACCGTCTATGAAGTATCACATACGGTTTAAAGAAAAAACCGTCTGTGATATTTGGTAATATCACAGATGGTTCTTGTTAAGAACTGTCTGTGATACTTTATAGATGTTGTTAACCATGAACTGTGTGTGATATTTCCTCTTCACAGATGGATTTTAGTGCTAGCAGAACCACAGATGGTTCTAAACCAAAACCATCTATGATTGTATTTAATACTGATGGTTTTGGTCAACCATCTGTGATGAGGCGTCTAATATTAGCTTTTTTGTAGTAGCGTCTGTTTTGGCGTGTGATGACCCGAGGAAGAAGACGATAGGAGAAAGCCGAGTAGGCCAAGGCCGTGAGTTCGTGACGGGCCACGCGCGTGAGAAGGACCAGGCTGCTAGTTGGGCTGTGCTGTAGCCACACTGTAGCCACTATTCATACCAACTCAGCCCACTACTGTGTAAAGTCTGACCCATTATTAAGACAAACTCGGTCCACTTTGAACATTATAACCCGTTACTGTTCCTAAACCTGACCCAATGTGAATAATACGAACACGTTACTGTTCAACCTAACCCATCACTGTTCATCCAGGACCCGTTAAACATATTTAAATCCGTTTTAACCATTATGACCCCCCACAAAACCCATTTTCAACTTTGTTTGGCCAAATTAGACACCGATAAAGTTCTAATCAGCCAAAACACTATTTCAAAACCTAACCCCAATAGTGTTCACCGAAACCCATTCAACGCAAATATAGCCATTTCGACCGTCTCAAGCCTACCTAGCCCATTTCTAACTCTATTAAGCCAAACCAAGCTAATCAAGGGAGCATGCATGTATGCGCATTGATGAGGATGTAATAATCTTTAAATTATTATTTATCTATACATGATGTTATTACGTCATTATACTCTTAGGGTATACCCCTTATCTATAAGGGAGAGATTTTACAAGTTAGTCGTAAGCTCTTCTATGACAACCCCTTGGTCGTAACCTTTTCTACAATAATCCCTTAGTTGTAACCTCTTCTACGACAACTCCATTATCGTAAGCTCTTCTACGACAACTCCGTAGTCATAAGCTCTTCTACGACAACTTCTTGTTGTAAGCCTTTTCTATAACCACCTCATAGTCATAAGTTCTACTATTACCACGACATAGTCGTAAGTTATCCTGCGACCACCTGTGGTTGCAGATCCTCCAACGATTAAGCTAAACTAATTGACCTATCCATGACAACCCATTTACATTGTGGGCTTATCTGACGAGACGGTTAGCACGTGCATTTATTCTCTAGGATAAATACGCATAACTTCTCTTTGACAGAAACTGCCGTACGATGAGTAAGATACCACGTCTCTAATAACTCCCATCCGGTGGTTATCACTCAAAGCGTTAAGGCATCTCTTAACAAGGAGAAACTACCACCATCATACAAGCTATATAATGGTGGACGTTAGGGAGAAGGAGGGGAGGGAGAGGACTGCAAGGGAGAATAGAAGTAGAGCAGGGCATTTCACATTACTTTCTCTATTGTAATCAGTTCATTAAGCAATATCCACACAGAAAGTAGGGTTGTTATTCTCACAATTGAAGGCTCGAACCTGTATAAAAATTCATATGCCTTTTTGTTGGATTCCGGAGCAACAACTCTAGAACCCTTTGTGTAAATCGTACTATCCTAGGAAAAATTAGTGCACACAGGATTAATAGGGATACATATCATGCATATTAACCAAACTTTATTATAAAGCAAAGTGTACGGGCTTTATAGCCAAGTTTACAATAAGATGGCTCATGGCCAAACCAAAGGTAAACAGCGGAAGATAAAATAAAAGGAGCAGTATATCCCGCCTGTCCACAAGTGAATGACTGTAAGACGTAGCCTATTCGTCACAATCCTCACCAAAGTCAATGCAGTCATCCTCTGGCAACAGACTCAAGCAAGGTGAGCACATAAAGTACTCCACAAATTACACCAGGAGGTTTAACAGAGTTAATACATGCATAAGAATTTTCAAAGGAAAGCATAATATGGTTATTTGTACAAAAAGCAACATTGGAGTAAATATCGTAGAGTAAGTACAAAAGCTGAATTTAATATAATATGTAAAAACAATCCTTTTTAACTGAAATAATATCGTTAGTACAGGCACCAACCTCGCACCAACCTATCCACGGGTATCCCACCCGGACCATCTTTCCAAAAGATTCCACAAGTTTCCATAAACTAGATTTTATTAAAATAAAAGTCTAATTCATGAAAAACCATACTCAGCATGTCCTTGACTGTGGACACGGCTATCCAGGATAGTTTATTTCCCTTCAGAGGTGTACAACTTTACCCACAAGACATGTCCTCTCGTTTTGCCACGTGATTAACACACTGCCAGGTGTGCGGCTGAGAGTTCGTGACAAGGCTGTTACAATGTTCTATTGCCAAATTAGTCACACTGCTACTAAGGTTTCACCACAACATGAATCCACATGTTGGAGCCCCCTCTTATGCCACGTGAGACTTTCATGGCCTACGCTATGCTCACATTCAGCCTATAGCAAAACTAAGATGGAACTTCATAAATTACTTAGCTAGATCTGTCCTATACCAGACTTTTGGTAGTATGGTGTGACTTTGTAATAGTAGTTCACAGACTGGTCCTTAATTTGATTTAGGCCCAACCACATACCCCTTGTGCCTAGCAATTGACATTGTGTCACCGAACAACCATGCATGCCAGCAAGCACCCACCACCATACCAATGTCTAAGTCTAAACCATATTTTATAATTTTGTTTTATCAAAATTTAATAGACTTTCTTGACTCACCAAAGTCAAGAATAGATATAAATCATCATTTTATGTGAAACAAATCTTCCCACCTAAATTATTTTAAGCATGGCTAAGAAATTCTATAAAATTTCCAGTTAATACTAATGTACTAACTAGGTTTTCATCTAGGATGACAAGGCATGATTGTTCAATATCAAATTTGGCTATACACAAAGGAATTGTGCATAACTAGAATTTAAATTAAATTTAAACTAGATTGAATAAAAGTACACATGCATAATAATTTTAAAAATAATATATTTAATTTAAATTACAGGGATCAACATGATCAAAGGTGTAACTTGCCTTGCTCGAAGTCCTGATGCAAGTCGTTGATGTTTAACTCTCCGGAATCGTCGAAATCTATACGTGAATAACCAAAATAAATTCAAATAAAATTCAAAAAGAGTCCAGAAATAGATAGTTTATGATTTTAGAAGAATTTAGAAATTTGAATGGGTCAAATCGGAGTTAAAACGAAGAAATGTGGGCTTCTGGAAGTATAAAACTAAAGAAAAAAAGAGGATGATTTTTTGAATTATTTTTATGTTGAAAAATCGAATTATGATGTCAGCATCTAATTTCATTTTCAGCAGAATTATTTTTATAAAGAAAAAGGTTTTATTAGACAGACAGGTGGGGCCGGTTCTAGTGGACTGGGTTCACGGACCGGGAAGGTGGCTGAGGTGGCACACGGGCTGGCGTGGCGGCCAAGCATCGACATGGCCAAGCCGTTGCTCCATGTGGCTGCCATGCATGCACGAGCGCTAACATGCCAGCGTTGGCCGGAGGTGGCGCTCAGGACCAAATGGTCACCGACAGATGGCGACGTGGCGGTGGCCGGTGAATGGTGTCCTAGAGAGAGGGGGACGAGGCGAGTTCGGTGGTACCTCATGCGAAGTCGAGGGAGCAACACAGAGGTGGTCGGTGATGAAGAGGCGGAGGCGGTAGTGCAAGGGCATCGGCGACGGGGCTCTCTGGTGTTGGGCTTGCTCGGCGAAGGGGTGGAAGACGAGCGCACAACAACGTTCTATATGGTTTATATATGCTCATTTGATAAGTTCCGATGAAATTTACAACTTTGCAGTTGAGGCGAACCCCAAATTCAGAACAGAAGATCAAAAATTTTGGCAAAAAACAGAAACAAAAAACGTTGGGGATCTTAAAGGGCGACCAGCACAAGCCAGTCATTTTTTGGATCAGGTTCGTCGTTAGCTTTCCAACGAGTACAAGAACGTCAAAAACGGATACCGTATGTAAAAGTTATACCCGTTTTGCTAAAGGTGTTTTGGAGTAAAATCCTACTTGGACTCAGGCGGGAGATTATGAAATTTTAGCAGATTGCGAGGCAGAAAGCATATCACAGATGATTTTTAATACAAATCGTTTATAATAACTTCATTATCACAGACAATTTGTAGTACAAACTTTCTGTGAAGTATCACTGACGGTTTAAATAAAAAACCATCTGTGATATTTGGCAATATCACATATGGTTTTTACTGCTGGCAGCAACACAGACAGTCTCTAAACCTAAACCGTGTGTGTTGCATTTAACACTGATGGTTTTGGTGAACCGTCTGTGATAAGGTGTCTAATATAAGCCTTTTGTAGTAGTGGATAGTGCATGGAATTCGACGAAAGTGCATTCGATCTTGACAAACTCGCCGAATTTCGAGGAAAGCTTTCCAAATTCTTGATGGTAGAGGTCATTCAACCGAATGGAGAGTTTAACCTCAGCGGCGATGATGATTAGATGTTCAAACATTTGATACAGTCATAATCACTCAATTGTGCTTAATCAAACAATTCATTCAATTGTAATTTATTTAGTTGTTTAAGTCATTTTGAGATATATAAAATGATTATCGTGTGCTATATATGTGATATGTTTACTTGTGTTCAAAGGACATGTCTAGTATTTCTTAAGGCTAGCTGAAAAATAGAAAATGATTATCTGTGATGATGATTTTGAATCTTCTGTGATAGTGGCTGGGACTTGCGGAGAGCAGTCAGTGGCTGCTTTTGCACCTAAACGGTGGTCACACACTGATGATCAGAATTAACTTGGACATTTACTTAGGATGTGTTTGGTTGGAGGGATGGGGATGAGATGAGATAGTTCCACAAAAAAAGTAGAACCACATGGTCCAGCATCTAAGAAGAATATTCTCTAAATTTGCACAGGCTCATACCACTTTGGACCATTCCATCCCACCCCATCCCTCCAACCAAACACACAGATAGGCTTGGTCAAAGGAACCATCCCATCCCATCTCACCCCATCCCTCCAACCAAACACATCCTTAACGGACGACTTACATGAACATAACATTTACTGAACAGAGACGACTTGCTCCCAAAAAATATCTGCAAATTAACTATTATTAATTTGTAGCAACTATACTACCAAAACGGATAATTTGAACATGATGTATATATGTCGATATATACAATTAACAGGGAAACTGCTTCTATTAATCAACAGACATATATACTGTACGTACACACGCAGAATGTTGTCAGCTTCTTTATTATGACTAGTATATATTCATGTTTTTGCTTGAAGGGCGAAGGTTTCGCTTCGAAACCATTGGAGACCGAAACGTCGTCATGGTCATGACACGGTTGAGCATGGTATACATGCAATGTTATCAATTTTTTTGGGTACATGAACCAGGGATCTGTGGATGTTTACCTATATAATCAATGGACATTCTCCTCGTTGCACGCATGCATCTGCAGCTTAATTACATTCTCGCAGATGTGATGGAAAACAGTAGCAGCTAGTTCTCCTGTAGTCCTGTAATGTTGGGAAGACTAGAGCAAGATCCGGTCTAGTGCGATGAGAGCAACATTTGATATTCTTTGTTAAGAAACCTGGCCTGGCCAGCTGCCCGCGGCCCATGGTGGGCATCTCATCGTAGTATATAAATAGGAAGGCATACCAGCATATTATGTACACATGAATGAAAGTAATAAAGAAAGATCAGGAGTTCTCTCTATCTCTCTCTGTGTTCAATCTATTATTCTGTGATTCTGTGATTGATTCGTTCTTGTTCTAAACAGAGGAATCGCTCGGACTGGTCGCCAGCGACGGTTCCTCAACACGTTATCAGCACGACTTCGCTCTGGTGAACGAGGTAATCATCGAATCACAGATTGAATTTTCTAGATCGCTTTTGAATCTGTATTTTCTTTTCGCGTTCTAGATTGAATCTCTATGGTGCAAATCCGCCCTAATCTACTGTGAGCCGACCTGAAGTCACCGACACAATGTCGATCGGTAGATTGTGAAACGGGGTAGATGTTGATTGCACTATAGATTAGAACGATGCAAATCCGCCCCAATCTACCGTGAGCAGATCTGAAATCGCCGGCACAATGTCGATCGGTAGATTGCGAAAAGGGGTAGATGTTGATTACATCGTAGATTGGAAACAAAAATTTTGCATGGTTTTGTTCGTTTCTGCATGATCGCTGTACAATGAAAATTGGCATCGCTTCTTCTGTTTTGCTCTGCACGGCATCACACGAAAAAAGGGGAAGCACTGCCACTGCGCCAGAATGCGCATCGCCACCCAAGGCATAGCTGCGCCCGTACGCGCACTGCCGGCCGCCGGCTTACCGCCAACAAGCACCGCCCCTGCACAGACGGCTGCTCGGCCTGCCACCGGCTGACGCCTGCGCCCGCATGCGCGCCTCCCGAAGTCGGCCGACGCCCGAAGCGTCGCCCCGTCGCCGTCAGGCCTCACCGGCCGTTTGCCCAGCCCGGAGCTGACCAAGGCTCGGCCACCGGCCCCGCCCGGTGTGCGCCGCCGCCCGGGTCCTCGACCACGGCCCGCAGCTGCCAGCCCGGCCGCCTTGGCCTCTACCGCCGCTCAGCCCGAAGCCAGATTCGGCGCAGTCGCAACTTCGCTCGAGGCGCCGCCGTGCTACCGCCGCATGTGGGAGAAGTGCCCGAGGCACCACGACGCACGGAGACCGGCCATCGGCGCCCTGGTTGACGCGCCCGCACGCGCGCTTGCCGGACCGCCGCCCCGTGCCGCTACTCCCATGACGCGTCGGCCGCATGCGCGCTCCCTGCGACGACACGCCCGCATGCGCGCTCTCCATGCTGTCGCTAGCCCGAAAGCCAAGCCCCCTGGCCGCCTCTGTCCGCCCGGCCGCCGGCCCTCACACCCGCACGCGCGCGTTGCCTCGGCCTCCGGTCCCGTCGCTGGGCTCCTCAGCCCGACGCCGCCGACGGTCCGCTTCCCCGCGCGCTTGGTCTCCACGCCACTGGCCCGACCCGAGCCGCATCTCGGGCCGCCACCGGAGGGTGCAGCCCCGCGCGCCGCCGCATGCGTCGGTCCCACCCGCCACGCTTGAGCCCGCCGCCTCTTGCGCTACCGGTGGGTGCAGCTGCGCGCGCCGTCCGCTCCCGACAGCCTTGCCTCACGGTCGGGAAGAGCCACCGCCAAAGTGATGAGGTGGCTAGGGTAAACCCTAGCCACCTGGGGTGTTAATGGGCTAATTGGGCACAAAATAAAAAAAGGGCTCAATAGTAATGGGCCGGAAAGGGGAAAAGGCCGGCTGGTAGAGAGCATGGATGTTTTGCAAAGAAGGACCTGAAGTCATAATTTTACTGAAAAAGCCCTTGAATTTGCATATAAGTCCTAAATTTTACAGGAAATGCCTCGTAGTTCTGAAAATTACGTATAAGGCCTCAAATTTTACGAGCGGATCCAGTATTTTGCAGAAAACCCCTCGGTAAATCAGAAAATTGCGCGAATTTTTCTCTGAACTGAAAATTTGCACAGAAACCCCCGGAATTGTAGAATTTGCTAAAATTTCATATTTTAACATAAAAGGGCCTCGGAAATCCGAATTTTGAATTATTTTTAGCATTTTAAGCTTGTTTATTTATGCCATTATTATTCTCTGTATTTTCGGTATTTATTTACTGTTTTGGTTAATTGCAATTACTGAAAATTGCTTTTAATCACTGAAATTAGCAGTAAAATTATAGAAAATGCATAGAAAATTCTGGAACATTACGAGAACCTTTTTGTACCATTTATTTACCCGCAGTAAATTATTCCATGCATGTTTACCAGTAGTAAACTTATATACACATATAGATGACTGGCATCACGAACCAAAAGTTCGAGGAGCTAGCCCTATATGGCCAAAACTATCTGACATAGGCATCCGATGTCGAGATTGTGCTTGGAGCCAGGAAGCTCCGCGCTGCTATTGGGATTGGCGGACTGAATGACGCTCAACCCAAACCTGAGGAGAATGATCAGGCATTTTATTTTCTCAGGCACCACCTCTACCTCACTCTCAAGAATGAGTATATGTCGGAGAAAAGCGCACTAGCACTCTGGACCGCACTCAAGAAGCGGTTTGAGAGGCTAAAATACATCATTCTTCCTCAAGCAGAGTAAGAGTGGATCAGACTGAGGTTTGCCGACTTTAAGACGGTCAGGGAAATCAATTCTGTCTTGCACAGGATTTGTACCCCAATACAGAAAATTGAGAAAATCCTTCCACCTCAATGCAGTATAATCCGCACGCAATTATCGTCAAGATGGCTATGAGGAATATGCTGAATTGATTGATATGATGCAAGTTGCGGATGCTCATGACGAAGTTCTCCGCAAGAACTAAGTCACTTAGCCAACTGGGAGCTCCGTTGGCTGTGAAGCCAACGCCAAGAGCTACAAGATGCGAAAGCCCTTGATGAAGAGAAGGGGAAGGAAGGGTAAGGCCGCTGCCCAGAAAGGCAAATCAGATGCTCCACGTGAGAATAAGGCTAACAAGCCAAAGCGGGATGGCCAAGGGCAGCATGAAGCCCACTCTGCATCGGCTGAGGGGGAGAATTCTGAGTAGCTGCCTGCACCGATGGAGGTTGAAACCATCACGACAGCAGCAATCCCTCTCGACCTAGAAGCAACCAACGCCATGATTTCTCTTGAAGAGAATGTCAACCCCGAGAAAATAGCAGAAGAAGTCTAGTGCACTGAATGCATTTTGACTTTAATTGTCATTTATTTTGTGTGGAAGAATATGTTAGAATTTGCATGGATGGTACTTAAGAATTATTATTTTCTCGTGATGGATGGATGATATTTGAAGAATTCATTCATTTATTCAGTTTATGATGGCATGATATGTTCTGATATTGGCGTATTTTATTTATGTGTTAAATACCTTCTAATACATGTTAATTAAATACGTTATATTAGAACGCGTATAGCGCCCTGTGGAGGAAGTGTGCTTAGCTAGCAGCGGCACAACGAATACCATTTTAAGAGAGACTAAGTATTTCCAGTTGATCCGTAAGAGCACTAGCAGCCTTACGACAATCGTCGGAAGCGATGCATGTATAATTGGCTTAGGAAGAGCCACATTGGGCACAACTTTGGTCATTGAAGAAGCCTTGTTGTACCCAGAATCGACTAGAACTCTCCTAAGTTTTAAGGATATTTGCGCCAATGGTTTCCACGTTGAGACTGACGAAGAGTACGGTAAGGAATACCTGCTCATCACGAAGCGCGAAGAGAATGGCAAAGGGGTATTAGAAAAACTTCCTTCACTTGAAACTGGGCTATATTATACCAATATTAAAGCGCCTGCAGCGTACATTGTTTTGAAGATAGTGTTTAGAAGCTCTGAACTCTTCTGTCTCTAGCATGACAGATTAGGCCACCCAAGTCTTAGGATGATGAGAAACATAATAAATAACTCACATGGGCATAATATTAATGTGAAGAATTCCCCGAATTATAAAGATTTTGTGTGCCCTGCATGTGCCACCGGGAAACTAATAACTAGACCCTCCACTCTGAAAGTGAAGGATGAAGTACCTGCATTCCTGGAACGCATCCAGGGAGGCATTTGTGGTCCCATTCATCCCATCTCAGGGCCATTTAAGTATTTTATGGTGCTCATTGACGCTGCCTCGAAGTTGTCATATGTTGGTTTTGTTGTCCACAAGAAACCATGCCTTTGCAAAGTTGATCTCGCAGATCATTCGCATTAGAAATGTGTTTCCAGATCATCATATTAAGTCCATCAGAATGGACAACGTCGGAGAATTTACTTCAAAGACATTTGATGATTATTGCATGGCAATGGGAATTGCAGTTGAGCATTCGGTACCGCATGTCCATACCCAGAATGGTTTGGCAGAGGCTTTAATTACAAGAATTAAATTTATTGCCCGACCTCTCTTACATAAATGTAATTTGCCAGCTACATGTTGGGGACACGCAGTCCTTCATGCATCGAATCTCATCAACCTTAGACCTTCGGCCTACAACTTCCATTCACCAATGCAACTCGAGCATGTCCCTGAAGAAATCTTGGTACATCAGTCGACCTACACCCAGAAGGTGCTGAAAAGGTTTGGCTTCGAGAAGGCATTTTCTCGAAAGTACCGATGATCGGTAGGTCTTTACAGCAAGAAAGAGTTCCTTTCCGACCTAGGGAAGAGGGGGAGGAAGTCCTAGGACCGGAATTCCCAAACTTGAGTGCAGTGGTAGCACTCATGTACTTAGCAAACTGCGCTAGATCGGACATTGCATTTGCCGTGTACCTGTTAGCAAGGTACAGTGCAGAGCCCACCAAAAGGCATTGGCAGGGCATAAAGGACACCTTCCGATACCTCCATGGAAACAAAGACCTTGGATTATTTTACCCAAAAAATCAAGATCTAAACTTGATTGACTATGCAGATGCTGGGTACCTGTTTGACACGCATACTGCTAAGTCGCAAACAGGCTATGTATTTCCATGTGGTGGAACTGCAATTTCCTAGAAATCGTCTAAGCAAAGCCTTGTAGCTACTTCGATGAACCACTCAGAAATTATAGCACTGTATGAAGCCGCACGAGAGTGCGCTTGGTCCTGCTGAACGGTTCACCACATCCAGCAGTCATGTGGAATGAACATTGTGCAAACCCCCACAATTATCCATGAAGATAATGCAGCTTGCGTTGCACAAGTGCAGACGGGCTATGTAAGCATATCAACCCCAAGTTCCTCTATGCTCATGAATTGCAGAGATGGACAAGATTAAAGTATTGCACACTAAGTCATGTAGACTTGTTCACTAAGTCACTCCCCGCATCTAGCTTTGAAAGGTGCATGTGAGGGATTGGAATGATGAGACTTAGAGAAGTGCAGAATTCAGGGGGAGAATTCTCTCAAGCCCGTTATTAAATCTTGATTATGAAGATTAAGTACCCAAAGGAATAAAGTCCTGAAGACCAAATGAAATTGGGTGAATTGTACTCTTTTTCCCTTGACGAGTTTTCCATGAAGTTTCTCGACCAAAGTTTTTAATGAGGCAATTCGTGCATTGCAGCATCACATGCATCATGTGCTCTTTCTCCAAAATTTTTCCCACTGGGTTTTTATGGAGTTTTAGTGAGGCATGAACGTGTCGGATGAGTGCCCAAGGGGGAGTGTTAAGAAACCTGGGCCTGGGCCAGCAGCCCGCGGCCCATGGTGGGCATCTCATCGTAGTCTATAAATAGGGAGCCATACCAGCATATTATGTACACATGAATGAAAGCAATAAAGAAAGATCAGGAGTTCTCTCTATCTCTCTGTGTTCAGTCTATTATTCTGTGATTCTGTGATTGATTCGTTTTTGTTCTAAACAGAGGAATCGCTCGGACTGGTCGCCAGCGACGGTTCCTCAACATTCTTTTTTTTTTTTTGATAAAGGTTCCTCAACATTCTTAGCAGCGCAAAACATAGGCAGGCGAGGATTATTACCTTATATTGAGTCATCCCAACATTCCGGATCGTCCGACGTGCGGACACCGACAGATCCGACCGTTCGTACAAACGAGCGAGCGGCGCCATTGCTCACCCAAACTGCATGCCGCATGCGCTAGCTATTCTTCCTCCCCCTGAAAACGAGCACGGTCAAGAACAACGGACCGTGCATCCGTCCATGCATGGGCACGCGCGGTCGAGCTCTCCCCGCGCCTGAAAACGTGCTACGCCTCCCAACACCCTCGCCCTCTCGCACGGCGCGACCATAAATTCCCTCCCGGTTCACCACTCCCACACACTCGCACGCACCATCGCGGCATCGCGCCCCTTCCCTTTGGATTACCCCGTCGACGGAGAGCTAGCCAGACGACCATGATGCAGCCCATGCCCGTCGCCACGCCGCTCGTGGTCGCCCTGCTGGCAGTCGCTGCCCTCGCCGGCGTCTCGTCCGCCGACAAGGGCCCGGGCTTCGTCGTCACCGGTCGCGTCTACTGCGACCCCTGCCGCGCCGGCTTCGAGACCAACGTCTCCACCAGCATCCCCGGTACGTACATACATACATACGTACGTCCCTTCCTTCCTTCCAAACGTTGCTAAGAACGTAAGTTGCAACTGACGGTGGGCCCATCGCGTGGCGTGCATGCAGGGGCGACGGTGGCGGTGGAGTGCCGGCCGTACGGCGGCGGGGAGATCCGGCTGAAGGCGGAGGCGACGACGGACGAGTGGGGCTGGTACAAGTTGGAGATCGATCAGGACCACCAGGAGGAGATCTGCGAGGTGGTGCTGGCCAAGAGCTCCGACCCGGACTGCTCTGAGATCGAGCAGTTCCGCGACCGCTCGCGCGTCCCGCTCACCCGCAACAACGGCATCAACCAGCAGGGCGTCCGCTTCGCCAATCCCATCGCGTTCTTCCGCAAGGAGCCGCTCAGGGACTGCGGCTTCATCCTCCAGCAGTACGACCTCAAGGACGCGCCAGAGACGCCATGAATGACATACACCTATATACTTGCTTTTCTTACTTGGGCCCCTCAGCCGCCGGCAGATCGGGCCGGCCGGCAAGATCGCTAAAGGATGCGTGCTGCCAGTGTGATGTACGGTGCATGCGTCCACCGGCGCCGGGAAGATGACCACCGGTTATGAAATTTCGTTTTGTACTCTACGAGGGTAGGAATCATGGGCCTTAGTTAAGTTGCGTCTAAATTTGCAATTGATGTCTTTTTTATTCTTCTTGTTGCCGTCTCTTCCTGTTCTTTAATTTTTAGAAGAATCGGGCAGGGGCTCTGCCTTCATTAAAGCGCTAAAGTTACCGTGATCATAACCTTCTACGATCACGCAGTGATGATGACGATCATTGTTCACCGTGGTCGAACACCCGTTTCGACCACGTTCATTTTCTTTCTACGTGGTCGGAGTCCCTTTCGACCACGTTCAGATCTTCTCGGCGTAGTCGCAGCTCCTTTCGACCATTCACACCATGGTTGAAATCTTCACAACGTGGTCGAACGCTTTATAACGTAGTCGATAGCCCTTACGACTATATTCACTTCGATTTTGCCGTGGTCGTAGCACCTCTCGATCACCATCGCCAATGCTTTGCTGTGGTCGTAGGTCCTCCCGACTAAACAAGGAGTTTAGCAATACAACAACAAGGCCAAACAAAAAAATCCAGCCTAATAAAGAGAAACAGAACAAAGACAAATATCAACAATTAGCCAAAACGATCTACACCCTACTCCGACACAATCTGGATAGCCCTTGATCTTTGTTCTGCGTCTTCTTTAATTTTCGTAACAGCCTGTCGAAAGGATCCATATTTTTATTGGAAATAATCTTGTTGTTGAGTACTATATAATCGTAGTCGAGTACTGCGGTCGGTGTCGAGTACTCGTGTGTCGAGTACTTTGTCGTCATGTGTTGAGTACTCGTGCGTCTCGAGTACTGTGTAGTTGGTGCTCGAGTACTGTGTGTAATCATATGTTGAGTACTCGTGTTTCGAGTACTGGGTAGTCGTAAATAGAGTATTCGTGTGTCGAGTACTTGTGTGTGTAGCCGAAGATCCCGGAGAAGGAGACTCCGGAGTAGAGTACTCGTGTATCGAGTACAGCACTGTTGAAGCTTCAATGGAGTTGTGTACTCAATGTGTCTGAGATCGTAGTAGTCGGTGAGTCCGAGTGCTATGGTGGTCGTAGCTACAGTGAAGCACTCGTAAGTCGAGTGGTCGGCAGTCGTGGCTACAGTGGTCGTAGCTACAGTGAAACGCTCGTAAGTCGAGTGGTCAACAGTCGTGGCTACAGTGGTCGTAGTTATAGTGAAGCGCTCGTAAGTCAAGTGGTCGGCAGTCGTGGCTACAGTGGTCGTAGCTAAGTGAACCACTCGTAAGTGGAGTGGTCGGTAGTCGTAGCCATAGTGGCAGTTGTGCTCGTAAGTCGAGTAGCAGGAGTAGTCAGGAAGGACTTGGTCAAAGCCATAGTCGAAGGAGCAATCGTATCCGTGGTTGAAGCCATGGTCGAAGGAGCAGTCGTAATTGTGGTCGAAGTCATGGTCGAAGGCGTGGTCGATGCCATGGTCGAAGGTGTTCTCGATGCCATGGTCGATGCCATGATCGAAACTATGGTCAAAGGTATGGTTGATGCCGTAGTCGAAACCACGGTCGGAGCTATAGTAAGACGGTCGGTGCTCGAAGACCTGTGTGGTCGGAGATGCGGTCGAAGAACTACAATCAACAAGCCGTAGTCGGTGAAGCAGTCGAAGGGAAGCTGTGGTCGTTGGTCGACAAGTCGTGGTTGATGAAGCGGTCGACAAGATGTGGTCGAGAAGCTGTGGTCGAGTAGCCGTGATCATGAGGTGTTGTCAAGACACCGTGGTTGAAGAAGGACTCGAAGCATGGTAGACCTGTGTGGTCGAAGTGCCGCGCTTGGAGGACTTGAAGCCAGTGATTGTGGTTGTGCGATTAGTCTCTGTAGTAGTAGTGGGTGCGTGCATAGGTGGTGTAACCCTGTGTGCGTGCGGCTTATTTAAGCCATGTAAATCTGCAGAGTTCGACAGTGTGAGAGAAAACAGAGTAAATAGAAGAGGAAGGGAGAAAAGACGTGTTTCGCCGAAAAGAAGTTCCCTAATGTGTTCTTGCTCGATCTCTCTCTACTCCCTATGCATGTCTTCCCTTGTCCTGGGCCAACAATTTTTTGCTAAAAAATTCTTTCGTTCCGTTCCTTCCAAATATTCCAAATGGTGTACATTAGGTTATCATCGAAAATCTTGCATTCGTTTTTAAGGAATCTTTTTCTTAGTTCTTGCTAAGTGTTCACCATGGGCCAAGGTCTCAGGTTCAGGCACAGGTTTCCTAACACTTCCCCTTGAGCACTCATCTGACACATTCTTACCTCATTAAAACTCTATAAAAACCCAGTGAAAAAATTTAGAGAAAGTGTACATGATACATGTTATGTTGTGTTGCACGAATTGCCTCATTAAAAACCATGGTCGAGAAACTTCAAAAAAACTCGATAAGGGAAAAAGAGTATCATCCATCCAATTCCATCAATCTACAGGATTTATTCTTTGGGTACTCAATCTTCGTGATCAAGTTTTAATAGTAAGCTCGAGAAGAAATTCCCCCTGAATTCTACACTTCCCAAAATCTCATCATTCTACTTCCACGTACATACCTTTCAAAGCTAGATATTGGAAGTGACTTAGTGAATAAATCTGCAAGATTTTCACATAACTTAGTATGCAGTATCTTAATTTCATCCATCTTTTACAATTTATTAGCATAGAAGAACTTGGGTTGATATGCTTTGTGAAATGACTCTTCACGTAGCCGGTCTGCACTTGTACAACACAAGCTACATTATCTTCATAGATAATTGTGGGAGCTTACACAATATTCAATCCACATGACTGCTAGATGCGGTGAATCATTTGTTGAAATCAAGCACATTCTTGTGCGGCTTTGTACAACGCTATGATTTCCAAGTGGTTCGTCGAAGTCTATACAGTGCTTTTCTGAGTTTCACACTATACAGATTTCTATTTGATCTGTCTTGGTTCGAGACAGGGATACCATCAGATACCTTCATATATAATGTCTGAATCCAAGTTTTCATAAATGTATGCATTTACTGCATATATTAATTTCATTTCTAAATTCAAGTTCACTGCCATCAAGATTAAATATCTAAAGGTAATACCACCCATGACCGGTGAATATATTTCTTAATAATCAACTCCTAGTCGTTGATTAAAACCTTGCGCAACAAGCCTTACTTTATATCTTACAACTTCGTTTTTCTCATTTCTCTTCCGAACAAATACCCATTTATACCCTACGGGGTATACATGGGGAGATGTGCAGCTTACAGGCCTAAACACATCTCTTTTATTAAGAGATAATAGTTTAGTTTCTATTGCTTTTTCCAATCTTCCAAATCTGATCTCTTCTTACATTCAGCGAGCGATGCAGGCTCTGGATCAAAATCGATGATTGTGGCAATTTTCTTTGCAATATAAATATTGGATGTTGTTCTATTTATGTATTCTCCTGTGTGCACATAGTTTATAGCTATTTCATCATGGGTTGATTCTTCTAGTGATTCTACTTGCTCACCACTCCTTCTAGCTGCGGGGGCAAGTCCCTTTAGTTTTTTGGCTCCGATGTGTGCACACACATCCATGTTGGTTACTCTCTCCATGGGAATGTTCCATTACTACAAAAAGGGTCATCACAGACGGCTCATAACTGTCATCACAGACGGTTTTCTAAACTGCCTGTATTTATGTGTCAGTGATAATCAGAGGTTATCACAAACGGTTTGTGAGCCATCTATGATAAACACAGCATAGACGGTTTGTAACTAGAACTGTCTGCGAAGAAAACTATTACAGATGGCTCGAACCAAAAACCGCCTGTAATACTCACACATCACTGACAGTTATAGTTACCAACCGTCTGTGATTGGCGAGTATTACTGATAGTTAGTATATAGAATCATCTGTGATAGTCCTTCATGGACGGTTTATAGCACAAACCGTCTGTGATAGCTCATTCTATACCTATGCCATTTGAAAACAAGCAAATATAGTGGGAAATACAACAACACATTCCATTTCTATTATAATTAGAATCCACCATTATAACATAACAAGATAATGAACCCAACTCTTTAACACATCAAGAATATATAAGAAGTAGAGATCCTAGCAGACAGTACAAGCTGGATGCATCGGATGGTGGCCGGATATCGCCGGCAATGGAGAGGAGGTGGTAACGCCACCTTTGTGGAACGATGGTGAGACTACACAAGATACTCTTATGATACTTACGATAAGAGTATATTGTGCAGTCGACCATGGTGTCACAACGGAGGTGCTAGCTCACGGCAGTAATTGGCGTTGTCGAGGAACAAGTTGGATGCATCGGATGGCGGCCGGATATCACCGGCAATGGAGAGGAGGCGGTAACGCCACCTTTTTGGCATGACGGTGAGACTACATAAGACACTCTTATGATATTTACGACAAGAGTGTGTTGTGTAGTCGACCGTGGTGTCACAACAGAGGCACTAGCTCACGACAGTAATCGGCGTCGTGAGGAACAAGCTAGATGCATTGGATGGCGGCCAAATATCACTGGCAATGGAGAGGCGGCAGTAGCGCCACCTTTGTGGCATGACGGTGAGACTGCAGAAGACACTCTTACGACACTTATGACAAAAGTGTGTTGTGCAGTCGACCATGGTGTCACAACAGAGGCGCTAGCTCACAGCGATAGTCGGCATCGTCGAGGAACAAGCTGGATGCATCGGATGGTGGCCGAATATCACCAGCAATGGAGAGGCGGCGGTAGCACTACCTTTGTGGCATGACAGTGAGACTGGATAAGACACTATTATGACACTTACGACAAAAGTGTGTTATGTAGTCAAACCGTGGTGTCACAACGGAGGCGCTAGCTCACGGTGGTAGTCAGCATCGTCGAAGGGAGGAAGCTATATAGTTGATAAACTCACGCGTGACTGCCGGTGGAAAGGTAGATGGGGAGTGATTAATAAGGGCCGAGCGGTGCGAAGGTAGATGGGGAGTAATTAATAAGGGCCTAGCAGTGGGAGAAACCGGTGCCTACCATCCGATGTGGAGAGAATGGACAGATGAGATCGAAATCCTGGGGGATACGCCACAGATCGGTGATGTGTCATTATTAGAGATGGTTTGTTATACGAACCGTCTATGATAATGCACTTATCAGAGACGATTTATTATACGAACCGTCTGTGATAGTTTCACAGACGATTCTAATTAAAAACCATCTGTGATAATGCATACATCACAGATAGCTTTTAATGCTAACTGACTGTGATAGTTTCAGAGACGGTTTTAGCTATCAACTGTCTGTAATAGTCAAAGCACAGGCGGCTCCACATGAATATTGAATACACTTAGTAGTTATGTGCTTCTTCATGGATCCCTTCGTATCCTCGGCGGTCTCCGTATCCGACTAAGGGTGCTTCTAAGTTTATAGTCTGGATTCGTACTTAGCGATGGTTGGCACCGTCTATGGGGTCCTGAGCGAGAAGACACGTGCATTGTCGATCCAGACGCCTGTCGTTTCAGACTGCCTCCGGGTGGCCTAGACCCTTCCTGAGCGCCCCAGACTTTGATTGCGCGCGTCGCCAATCCGGATGCCCAACGCTCTGGATCGCCTCCAGGGGCTCGGGCCCTCTCCCAGTGCCCCGGGCTTCCCCTATGCCTCTGGGCCACCTCACGCCGTTCGGACTGCCTTGCTGGCTCGGACTTCTCCCGTGTCGCGCCCTGGCCTCTCTTTGGGTAAGTCTCATGCCATTCCCTGGGACGTCGTGCCCGCACTCCTCCTCTGCCCAGGAGCGCCCCGTGTTCGTGCGTCTTCGCTTGTGCTTCTTCGTCCCCGAGCCCACACCCACACTTCTCCTCCATCTGGGGACACCCGGCGCCCGCATGTCATCATCACCTGAGA
The DNA here is from genome assembly GCA_017311315.1 of Dendrocalamus latiflorus. Taxonomy (NCBI): domain Eukaryota; kingdom Viridiplantae; phylum Streptophyta; class Magnoliopsida; order Poales; family Poaceae; genus Dendrocalamus; species Dendrocalamus latiflorus. Next base: position 8,137,262 of record CM029666.1, on the reverse strand, counting down.
GGCCCCAGGGACCTCCCCCTCCCTTCGCCCCGGGGTGCCCTGAAGCCAAGTTGCCCGTTCACCTAGGGTAGCCCAAGAGGTCACGGGGCATCCCTCTCGAAGGCAAGTGCTAGCCGAGCCCGGGACGGTCTGGGGTTAGCAAGCCACCCCCGGGTGAGCACCGCGCCCCCACGCTCGGGGACCTTTCCTTGTGAAGTTGCGCCTCCCCATGGGAGGCTCCTCCTTGGGACAAAGCGTCATGGGTCCCACCCTCGATGTGGTATAGGCCGGGTTCGGTGGTGGCACGCACTTCGAGAAGCGCCTTGACTCGCGAGCCACCCCCAAAATACCGCACACAACCGAGTAGTTACTGTTTCACGGACCAGGTGTATACTGTGCTGTGAACCTCGTGCCTTCTCAGCTCAAAGGAATCGGGTGGACTTGGCCCACCATGGGCCAAGTTCTTAGCAATAAAAGTCTCCACCAATGCACTTTTAATCGGGGCCTACACTTGTTTTGCTGCCCACCGAAGTCTCCTGTGACTTCTAGCACCCATCCTCCCTTGACTTCTAGCACCCATTTCTCTTTTTAATATAGAATATATACTCTTTTTTTATATATTGGGATAAAATGTGCGGTTTATGTTTTGAAGTTATATTTTTTATAAAAAAAGTATATATAAAATAATTAATAAAGTCATTTCAATATTTTTAAATATATATAAAATACTTTTTTTAATCCCCACAAGGGTTCCGCGGGGGACAGAGACGAGGGCGTTGCCCCCGTCAAGCTTCGCGGGACCAGGGGAGTTTCGTGGGGATCGCCCGGTCCCGCCCCGTTGCCAGATTACTAAGTTGAGTGGTCAAATTAATTAGATTTCTTTAGTGGAATGAAACTCAGGTCTGGTGCTGTTTACTTGACGGTCCATGGAACTAGAAACTTTGACGCCATCTGCGTTGGTGGAATTGAATAAGTGGATAGCATTATCCTGAAGATTTAGATGCCTGTTTTACATCAAGAAATGAAAGACTATTGCTTGAGGTATTACTCTGTCTACTACTTTCTTACTTTCTTCTAGATGGTAAGTTGAATTTCCTCCCAATGAAGGCTAGCTGTATTGCCTCCAGCATAGTACAGTTCTGATAGTAGAACAACTTCTTTCAAGTGCACTAGATTGCTAAACTTACCGGGATTATTTCTAATGCATGCTAGTTGGCTTCTATATGGTGGTAAATACAAGTTAATGTGAGAATTAGCAGATGTCATATTGCAGTTTTCGGAGTGTTCGAGCTAAGATGTTCGAAAGCAAATGAATAGCCCTTATTTCTTCTATATATGCTTTGTAGCCAGCCTATTTTCTTTATTACTAAATTTGTGTTCTCCATCCAACAGTGGTGGGAGCAATGCATTTCGGAAAGGCATGTAACACTATAGGGGAGGCATGTAACACTGACTGTGAGCTAACTACGGTCTGTTCTTTTTAATTTTGACTTATCGCTTTTGGATGTGGCTTATATCTTTTAGGTTGTACATAAGAAAGAGTATAGAGTAACAGAAACTCGCGTGTGATTTTGGCCGATATAAATGAAGTCACTACAGTATGTACTGCAATTAACTTGTAGACTCCGTCCGGAACAGACACTCTATTTGAAACTTAGTTGATGTAGAAAAGTTAAAAAGTAATTTTTAAAAAACTAAAAAGAAGAGACCCATCAAGTAGCTGCTGAGAAGGAACACAATTTATCGTGCTGCAATAAATGGCTTGTTGTCCATATTTTTATTTTTAGCTAGAGTACAAATTTCGCTGGAATAATTTTCCATGTGGATGGATATGTACACGTTCCGATTTTATTATTTGGATGCAATAAAATATATAATTTTTGGTTCATGCTATATATTGTTCCTAAATGTTTTTTAGGGGGAAAATGTGATGTTGGTTTTCTAAACGACAAACGGTGATGATATAACTGGGCCTATTTTTCACAAAAAAAAAGTCGCCAACGTGACTAAAACTGGTCGTTAATAGGGGTCGCTAACATGATTAAAACTGATGGTCAATCTAAAAAGTGGTCGTTAATACGCCAGAAACGCTCATTGCAATCATAGTAATGGTACTTGCTCCGGCCAAATTTATAGAGCGTATTTTCTTTGAATACATAGACCAATTAAAGATATTTAAAATGATTTTATCCCTAATTATTATATCTAACCATAATATTCAATGCATGTATATAGAAAATAGTATTAAGTAATAATATCTACCCTATACTCTATAATACACCAAAATTATCTTTACTAAATCCACCCCCTCAACCACCCCCACAGTCATGCCTAAGCTAAGTCCACCCAGATTTGTGTACCAAAGTAATCCAACTCCATACAAATGAATGGTTTAGATCTCTCCTTAAGCCTTATTCTCTTACTCATTGAAGATCCTAAGGTCAAAATTATTTGGATCATGCACATCATTGAATCGGTACCCAACCCACCCCCGCGCCCACGCACAGCGCTCGGCCCCACGTTCTCCGCCGATCCGCGATCCGCCCTCGCCCACGCCCGAGATGCTGCTCCCCCCCGCCGCGTCCCATCTCCTCCCGCTCCGCCCTCGCTCCTCCTCCATCGCCGCCTCCCGCGCTCCTCCTCCTCCGGCTCCTCCCCCGCTCCGCCGCCGCCTCCTCCTCCCCCCACCCCCTGCGCCGCCGCCTCCTCCTCCTCCCCACCCCACCCCGCGCCGCCGTCTTCTCCCCACACCACCCCGTGCCGCCGCCTCCTCCTTCCCCCACCCCTCCGCTCCGCCGCCGCCTCCTCCTCCCCCCACCCCGCGCCGCCGCCTCCTCTTCCTCCTCCCCACCCCACCCCACGCCGCCGCCTCCTCCCCCGCTCCTCCACTCTGCCGCCGCCTCCTCCTCCTCCCCACCCCTGCGGTAGCGTCTCCCTCGCGGTTTGCTTAGGTTGGATCTAGCTGCTCACGCCATGCTTTCTCCCAGTGAGAGACAAAACCCTAGGTTTAGTGGCGATGCCCATCTCCCTGTTCTACTACGCAGTGCGTCGGCCGTCTTGCTATAGAATTGGGTTTTGATCCATGGTCGCTTTGCAGGTTGCTCCATTAGGGTTAGGGACTCCTCCTCCTCCTCCTCCACCCGCGGCGGCGGCGCGGCCATGGCCCACGGCGGCGGTGGGAGGGCGAAGGTGACGCCGAACCTGGCTATTGACGAGGAGGGCACGCGGATGCTCAACCTCACCGTGCTCCAGCGCCTCGACCCCGCCGTCGAGGACATCGTCATCACCACCGCGCACGTCACGCTCTACGACTTCGACACCGACCTCAACCAGTGCGTAGGTGCTAGGTGCCCGCCCCCGTCCCATCCGGTTGGGTTCGCTTCCATGCCGATTTGGCCTGATTTTTTTTTTCAATCTGCAGAGCTGTAAGGACGTGGGGGGGGGTCGCTCTTCGTCGTCAAGAGGTTCGTTCCCGTGCCTAATGCGGTGGATTTGATGCCGTTGTTGCGTTTGAATTATGCCGATTTTGTCTTTGGCTTGTCACCCACCCGGTTAAAGTTGTTAGGCATTTGAGTAGGAAGATGAATGTGTGATTGGTGGTTTAGACCCCTAAAATGTAAATCTGACCTGTTCGATGGCAACTTTAGTGCAATTGTGCGGTGGATTATCTCTCTGTTTTCTAGATGCAGGGCAGCGCGTGTGCTGTTTGCTGTTGTATATTGTACTGGTTGTGCTACTTTTGGATGCCTGGGGGTTGTTTGTTTGAGAGACCAAAATTGTACTTTAATGGTTACTGAGTAATGCTAATTTAGAATTTAAAAAACTTGCCAGAAAAGAAAAAAAACTCTAACAGGGGAAATTACTGAGTAATGCCTGTATCGTTGTTAATTGCCTTGCAATCTAATATATGTTAGTTATTATGCTTGCAAGTTTGATTTTGCCCTGTCTTCTTGTTGATTTCATCCTTTGTATGTTTCTTCTATGGCTATTGGTATTATGATATCAAAAAAATGTGGGAATGAACTTCTCATATGCAATTTCAAATGGTCAGACCTTCGGTGATATGTTTGAGCAAGCAAGCCTTCATTTTATACATTTCTCGACAGATTAAATAGTAGGGTGTTCAGCCAGCAATGGATCGCTGTATCTGATCGTTGGAGAACAAGACATAATGTTTAGTAGTCTTCTTACATTGCATTTATGTATCTCAAATAGAAAAGAATAAAAATTACTCAAGCTCTTATTTGATACTGGTCTTGATATTTCTATGGGCATTGGGCAAGCAACATGGTAATACAGAATAAATATGGCATTTGTTTTTTTCAGCCCAATTTTCTTAATGCTGCTTCTTGTGGTAGGTATCTTCTGGGGGCCGGGCAATAAAGTTGAGAACAAGAAGTTCTTCTAAGGTAAAAGATTGGGTTACTGCAATAAATGCTGCTCGGCGACCCCCAGAGGGCTGGTGTCACCCACATCGTTTTGGTTCATTTGCACCACCTAGGGGCTTGACTGAAGATGGTAGTATCGTACAATGGTTTATAGATGGGCAAGCTGCGTTTGATGCTATTGCTTGTTCCATTGAGGAAGCCAAATCAGAGGTCAGTTTACTTCAATTCCACTACAGCTTTTGCAGAAAGTTAAAATCTCGGCCATGTCATGGAAGATAATTAAATGTTTAATGCAGATATTTATTACTGACTGGTGGCTCTGCCCAGAATTGTATCTTCAACGTCCTTTCCACTATCATGGGTCCTCTAGGCTTGATATTCTTCTGGAATCAAGGGCAAAGCAAGGTGTACAGGTATATAATTGCTTTATGGTGTTTTTCATCAAATGAACTGTTATAACCTTGTTCAGTTGTGCACTATGTCTTAGAGTAATCTTGCTGCTTGGCAGCATTTATTTTGTTGGTATCACTGTAACATGCCCAATAGTTTGCAATTCACCTTTGCTTTTGGCCTTCTGTTGGAATCTAGATGGTAGCTTTGTTACTAATTTATAACTTCAAAATTCCAATTCAATTTCAGCGAACACAAAGCATGAACCGTTTCAGTTGCTCTTGTTACCATTTGACACATGCTGATTATTGATTTTGAAGTTGTTACATTTGGGGCTGTTCTGCCATTTCAAGTTGCCAATATCGACATCTTTCTGTTGATCCTGCACCAGATAGTCTTGAGGATGATGATTGATGGTTGTACCCTGTCGGTGACTTGTGTATTTTTCACTGGATTCTGAACTGATTTCCTGTGGTCATGAAATTTTCCTGTCTCAGTTGATTAAATCATGAGTTCCATGACTTCCATCTGATTTATCATTTGGCTGCTTACACATTCGGCTCTGTTTTGAATATAATGTTACTTTCTTGTGATTCTGCTCTGCCATCCTAAAGATTCACCATGCTATGGGTCATGGTCAGGGGTTTATTTTCATCATTTTTTATGCTACAGCCTATAAATTGTTTTACTTTCAACATATTTACGGCTTTGTTCCATTTTTAGCTGAATGACACAGCATCGATCGTTGAGTTAGGTTAGCTACATCTGGTTGTGTGGTGGTGAGTTTTGTTGATGGTTCATCTGGAGGTCACAGATTATAGGTGTAATACCATTAAAATGCAAAGGAAGAATAAAAGAAATAAAGAAAAGTTTTGTTGTTAAACTCGTCGGTTTTAGAAAGCCAAATAAAAGTAGCAATTGCAACGGCAACTTCCGGTATTGCGGCGTCAATATTGCCTGGAGGACGCACAACACACTCAAGGTTCAAAAAATATTTTGGTTATACAATATATGAGACGTGAATCTTAATGAATCTGATTGTTCGTTTTATTTTTTACAAATTTTATCTTGTTTTGTATTTTATCGTAGCGTTAGCACGGGCACACTACTAGTTGGTCATTAATACTTTAAAAGTAGTTATTTAGTCATTGTTACTTCAAAATTAACGATAGCACACTTTCCCGCTGTTAAAAAGTTAAGAACGGGAATTTTGATGTGGTCGTTAATATTTTTAATGACGGAGCCTATAACAACAGCTAACGACCATATATTTGTGATTATTAATGACTTTTAGCAAACACATATAGACTTTTAGCTTTCGCATCTTCCATGTTAATAATCGTTTCTTTAGTAGTGTGTTTTGTACAGGTTGGAGTTGTATTTGCCTTATATTTCCAAGCCATATAATCAGTATTTGCCATATATTTCTAAACCATCTAATCAATCGCCATTGTTTATCTGGACCAGCAAAACATTGATAGTGTACATCTTTCTCCTTTTTCACGAATTAATATGATAATTTTTAACTCTTGAAAGTGAATACAATAACTTATTGTTATCATTTTAATAATATAATAGATAATATAGATGTGTAACTGGCCAAACAGTCAAATCAAGGCAATAGAAGGCGTACTTACGAAGTTACCATGCTGCCTAGCGAGCTAGCAATTGCAAAAGGCACATACCCGTATTGCCCATGACTCCATGCTTGTACGTACGTACGCGTAGATCCTCCCCCTACCTGCGCTTGCTTTTCTCATCGCACACGGTCGATCCGTATGCTATATATGGAGGTAGCTACTCGACGTTGATTGAATTATTAGATGGGCGGATACGATGCTGGCTCGGTGGCTCCTCGTGTAGCGTGTACGCATGTGAGCGTACGACCAATGCTGCTTAGGCATAGCTATCGAGAAAGTTACGCACTGCTATAGGTGGTGATCGGTTCGGCTTAGAGCCTCGTGGCTTATGGCTGAAAACACTGTAGCTGGTTGAAAAAAGCACTGTAGCTGACAGAGGTTTATTTAACATAATTAAATTTAAAAAAATTTAAAAATAAAAAAAATATGTTAGCCCATTACGTATAATACAAACAAATACGGGAAAAAAAAGAACCGGCAAAAAAGCTAAAAAAAAGCCAAAAGTTCAGAAAAAGACGAAACTTATGAATAGTGAAAAATAAATCAGAAGCCAGAAGCCGAGTTGATCAGGGCCATAGAAAAGGTCATCACAGACAGTTCAAAAACGTCCGTCTGAATTTATGGGTCAGTGATAATCGACGATTTTCGAACCGTCTGTGATTATCAGATATCACAGACGGTTTTTAGTGAAAAACCGTCTGTGATATCTGATAATCACAGACAATCACAGACGGGTTTTAGTGGAAACCCGTCTGTGATTATTAGCTATCACAGACGGTTTTTAGTCTGTGATATTCTTTCCTACCCCTAAATCTATTCCTGTTTATTGGCTAGCCTCAGGAAATGCTAGTTATACCCTCTGAAACAAGCAAATCAACATGTACATGTATACATACAATTCACATCTCAATTCATTTCACAAACATAAAACATCCAATTCACATCGCACTTCATTTCACAAACATAAAGCATCCATTTCGCAAATCAATTCATTGAAATGAAATAAAATATCTATTAACATATACACAATTACAAAAGATCTACATTGCATTTGCACTTAGATGGTAACATTATATTTTTTATTGCTCTATCACTCCGGAATCGAGATCTCGCGAAACGAACAGATCCATAATCAACGAACTTGTCCGGCTGAACAAGCTATACTTGGATGGTGCATGATTGCCATTCAAGTATTGCTTGTGCAGCCGACAAGTTCGTTGATTATGGATCCGTTCCTTTCGGGAGACCTCGATTCCGGAGTGATAAGAGCAATAAAAAATCATTGTGCGCAATGGAACTCTCCATCTGATCTTATGACTTTAGTCAACAAAAACCAAGCGAACTCTCCTCGAATTTGTGCAAAGTCCGGTTGTTTCAATGCAGATGTAGAGATGGGCGCAGCCTGTCGATAGGAATATCAACGTGCGTACATATATAACCTGAAAAGTGTGAAATAAATGTGGAAAGGTTGACAAACCTTAGAATTGGTGATCTTCGAGGAATCGAGGAGTAGTCTCATATGGTGGCACAGAATCCACACGTGTTGCCCGGCTGCTGCTGGTGGCACTGCAAAAAATAGAATGTGTTAAATCAAAAGGCATTATTGCTAAGTGTTGTACAGGATTAATTAATGTGTAGTTAGCGAATACCCGAAAATTGCGAGCATGTTTCAAGGGCTTGACCCCTGTCGTCGAGCCACATGTTTGTTGAACGTATGTGGCGAACGACCTTCGTTATTCGAAAAAGTTAGATTAGTCATTCGGAAGGAAAGAAAAAGTACAATGTACAATGTACTTACCTATCGAGTATTTGGGCGATAGCTGTGTACTTGGATTTGTTCTTACTTAGAGAATCAAGGTATATAGCCTTATTCCATTTTGGTATAATTACAATTGAAATCCAATGGAAGTGCTCATTGTATGGCATAAGAACAAATTCCTTATCGTGGTGACCCAGCAGTGTTGTTGTAATATAGTTCTCGACGAAGGATGCATCCTCGTTGATGGTATCAATGGCGACCAAGCGTGGGTCCAGAAAACCAATTGGTGATTTCGATGATCTAGCTTCGGTCAGCATGAATCTATATATATACACAGAAAAGCAACAAATTGTGACATATATCGGTATTACGTGAACAGAGACTGTGATTGTATAGACTAACAGCGTCCAGCATCGAACGAGTGAGGCGTCAAGAGCGTTGAGCGTGAAAAGACCAAATATATCATCAAAGGTCACCGCGAAGACACATTCCTGAACTTCGTGCTGGAAATGTTCCCGCTTGAATTTGACAGTGATACCTGAGCGCCGTTCTGCCTCTGGCCTATTAGACTGTTCCATATGCCAAGCGTGTAATGTTTGGCAACCAAATCCTAGGGTTACGAGGTGCTCTTCTGGGAATATCATCGGCTCGCCTAGCACGAATTTGCGGGCCAATGGCAGGTACGGGATATCGTCATCATCCTTCGTCTTTAATTTGCCCTGGCCACTGCCTGGACTGTAGGTCGACTTTATGGTAGTCGACTGTAATGGTAGCACCGGTGCAAGTTGTTTTGGCGAGAATAGCACCCGTAGAGATAGCACCGGTGCAGGTAGCTCTGCTTCGCACTGCCCTTGTGGAGATAGCACCAGTGCATTTAGCTTTGGTTCGCTCTGCCCTTCTGGTCCGGTCACCGGAGAAGAAGCCTCCAGAGAGATGTCGCTTTTGGGCCACTGGATGAATGTTCCAATGGCCTGCCCTAGAGTCACGATCTCGTCATTGGGGGCCTTCGGTAGCGGGACGACCTCAAAATTGGCATGCACACCATCCACATTAACTTTTGCGTAACCTGGCGCTAAAGGTTGACCGTGCACCATGGCCCCGATACCAGACTGATATGTCTGGCCCCAAGCAGCGTATAAGGGAACGGAGGCACATCTCACTTGGAGCTTGCACTTCGTAGGCTCCTACATAACGATACAAAATTAGCTACTCCAATAGGCCTATCAATGGAGTAAGCATTCGAGAGATAATAATTATTACTTGGATGTTGTCCACAGGAAATCTGGCCTTGCTTTCCGTCGGATTGGACGCGCAACTACTCGGACGGTTGTGCGGGCTAGCTAGCACAGGAGCGGCGGCCTGCTGACTTTCTGTATGTTTCTGCACCTCATCTCTGACTACATCAGCCAGCTCACCCATTAGCTCCTCTCTAAGAGATGCCTTAATCTCTTCTCGTAGCCGCTCCTCACGCTCGGCTTTGGTTCTCTTCCTACGCCGATACATTTCAGAGTCATCTTGGAAATCATGTTTCCAAGGAACGTAAAGCCCAAGGCCTCTCGTACGGCCCGGGTGCTCCTTGTTTCCCAGGGCCACAGAGAGCATATCATTCTCCCTTGTTCCCTGGAATGATCCTAGGGTAGATTCAAAACTCAACTCTTCCTGCAAGAGCACGACATGTCATTTTAATTCGTACAAGTTGTGGAGTAATTATAAGCTATGTAGTTCGATCGATATCTTACCAGGCGCTGGGACACTTGCTGGTCTGCAGGGTTTCAAAAGGAGACGTCCCCCGATGTCGTTGTAGATGACCTTGCTCTAATCCAATTTCGAGCGCGGTCATCCGGGATATCGCTAAATGGCGGGGCGATGTCCTGCATGGCTGCCAGTTCATCCTCCTTCCTCCACTGCGGGATTTTACCCGCATACCCAGCTGTGCCAAGTCTGTGGGGTGTGTTTTTTGCCTGGAGGGCCTTGTGCGCCGTACTTGTACTTTTGAAATCTTCAGACGTCTTCATCGCCTTGAACTCTTCCCATTGTGGTTCTAGGAATGGGTATTTATGAAAAGGCGTTTCGTCCGTCTCCACGTATTTCTTGACAAGCGTGCTCTTGAAGTTCTTCCATGCTTTGCACGCTGCTAGGTAGGTTTGTCGTTGCACGGCGTCTTGGTGTTCTTCTGGGATCTCGAACGATGCCAAAATTTCGATCCACAGCTCACGTTTTCGAGTCTCAGGCACGTTCTTCCACGAATTGAATGTGATCTCAATTCATTCTCATGCAACTATTCCGATCAATGTTTGGAATGCACTTACTGCTTTGTGAGGAAGGAGAGGGACCCCAGATCCATCGACCGCTGTGATGGTAAATCGGCCCTCAGGCTTCTTCGATAGCCCTCTTCCTTAGCGTCTTGATGTTGGAGCGGACGCCTCCGGCGATGGTGTTGAAGAATGCGCGGATGACATGTTACTCAATTTGTGGGTCTATTAGGATAAGATAAGAAAGTGAAACATGATGCTCAATGTTAGGAAGAGAGGAGAGGAGTAGAGGGGAGGGGGAGAAGGGAGGGGGTGATGTGGACAGAGAGGTGGTGTTTCAGTTAGAATTTGTTCTCAGAACTATGTTTCTTTGCAACAGTATTAGACAAATGTAAGATGTAAAGCAAATTCCACCTCAGATTGTCAATTTGAAGAATCACAATAGTACTATAGCAGTTGTCATACCATATACATAGCTTATTAGTTCTTGCAAATTCTAAAGGTCCCTGAATCCAAATGATCCCCGAATTTAGCTCGCACATTCCCAAACCAGTACAACTGCAAGCAACACGAATTATTCCCTTCAAGCAAATCGGTAGTCAGAAATAAGACTCCACACAAAATATTGTCCATTTCTAAAAAATACAAATTTAAGATGCAGGAGACACTATGCAATAGAAACTGTAAATACTCCTGAAATTTCGCATTTCCATTCACTATAGATGAATATACCAACCAACACAACTAGCTAGCACATAACAGCATAGTTCCACAAAATTCCACCATCAAGAACACCAGAATCACACAATTAAACCATCACAACAGAAATCACATAGTAGTAGAAAGGCATCATTACAAGAACATGCATGTTTCTTTGCAGCAGTATCGGACGAATGCAAAATGTAAAGCAAATTCCACCTAGACTCAGATTCAGTTTGAAGAATCATAATAGCACTATAGCAGTGGTCACACCATATATATAGCTTCTTAGTTCTTTATGCAATAGAACTTTAATTACTGGTGAAATTTTTGCATTTCCAAATCATCGCATATGAATATAACAGACAACGCAACTAGCAAGCACATAACAATAGTGGGGAAATGAATAGAGCTTACCAAGAAACTCGGGGAGGCGGTGACAGGCTCGGGGGGGGGGGGGGGGGGGGGCGCGGTGACGACGGGCTCCGGGAGGCGGCCGGTGAGGGCTCGGGAAGGCGGCCGGCGACGACGGGGTTGGGGAGGCGGCCGGCGAGGGCTCGGGGAGGCGGCCGGTGAGGGCTCGGGGAGGCGACCGGCCAGGGCTCGGGGAGGCGGCGACGACGACAGGCTCGGGATTTAGATCTAGATCGAATAACTGCAGCGCACACGGAAAACTCTAGCGAGAGGGTATATATAGGGGGGCTTATTACAGACGGTTCTAAACATTGAACCGTCTGTGATATCAATATCACAGACGGTTCTAAGTCTAGAACTATCTGTGATAAGCCTTTACCCGACTGTAGTTATTAAGACAAACACCAACCAGCTGCATTCATGATCAACCACCAAACAGCTGCATTCATATACAACACCAACCAGCTGCATTCACACAGTGTATTTCTTTACACATTTTCTCATTCTCAAATACATCACACTGCAGCATTGTTCTATACATAAATGTCAATTCACATATACATCACACATATATATCACATATACATAAATGCCAATTCACAATACAACACACTGCAGCATTGTTCTATACATAAATACCAATTCACATGTACATCACACACATACATCACATATATATAAATACCAATTGACATATACATTCACATATATGTCGCACATTCTCAATATTGTACTTGCTTATTTCCTTTAAAACTTAGCCCTTCATCATGATCAATGCGTACGTAACTAGTTTCATCACGTTGTTCATCGTCGACCCTTATGCCATTTCCAAAAGGAGGTAACTCGTCAAATTGATTGTATTCTTCCTCATCCACTACATTCTCTACTCGGACAATTCTCCTTTTTCATGAATGGCGTTTCTTATTTGCCGGGTCGGTTACATAGAAAACTTAAACAACTTGGTTGGCGAGTACAAATGGTTCGTCTTTGTACCCGACACGTTGGAAGTCCACGGTCGTGACACCGTACTTGTCAACTTCACCTGTGGGAGATGCACCCAACAGCAGCGAAATAAGGGGATCTTGAAAACCACATAGTCGAGTTCCCAAATCTCTTCTATGAAGCCATAGTACGAGTTTCTCAACTCATCAGTACTGAACGCATCTATGCGGACACCGCTGTTCTGGTTAGTGCTCTGTACATCCTAAGATTGCGTATAGAATGTGTACCCATTTATGTCATATCCTTACCATGTCACAACTGTAAATGTCGACCCTTTTGCCAACCATGTCAGCGTCTCACTTGGCGAGCTCCTAGCGATTTGCTCCTTCAACCATTGGTTGACCCGACTGTTGTGTTGCCTCATGATCCAAACATCCGGCCACTCTGGATTCTGTTGCCGAAGCACATCCTTGTGCTGGTCGACATAAGGCGCCACTTCAGTCATGTGTTGCAACACTGTGAAATGGGCTTGACTATACGTGTCCATATTTGAAGTGATTGCTTTTCTTCCGATAGTTCCGGGACCCTTCAGCCTCCCCTCATGACGAGATTGAGGCACACCTATCGGTTGAATCTGAGCCATATAATCGACACAAAACTCAATGACCTCTTCGCTTGCATAACCTTCGACGATGCTGCGCTCCGGCCGAGAACGATTCCATACGTAGGACTTGAGAATTCCCATGAACATCTCAAATGGGTACATGCTACGTAGGAATATGGGCCCGCACATTTTTATCTCCCACACAACGTGAACAATGAGATGGACCATGATATCGAAAAACGAAGGAGGGAAATACATTTCAAGGTGACATAGAGTCATCACCACCTCGTCCTGCAGAGCATCTAGTCCTTTAGGATCAATGATCTTCTGAGCAATTGTGTTAAAGAAATAACATAACCTCATGATTGTCTCTCGGACTTTGATCGGCAAAATATTTCTAATTGCAATAGGGAGCATATGTGTCATCAGCACATGACAATCATGAGACTTCATGCCATTTAACTTCAAATCTTGCATCGAAACAAGTTTCTTCACGTTGCCGGAGTAACCAGACGGAACTTTGACACCATGCAAGCACTGGCACAGTTCTGTTTTCTCATCCTTGGACAGAGTGTAACACGCAGGGGGAAGATACGTTCGTCCATTATCAGTGCTTGTCGGTGCTAACTCAGGCCTGATGTCCATATCAGCCAAGTCAAGCCGTGCGTTGACGCCGTCCTTTGTTTTATCACGAATGTTCAGTAAGAGACCAATCAAGCTGTCGCATACATTCTTTTCTACGTGCATGACGTCGATGCAGTGTCGAACATCTTGGTACTCCCAATAAGGTAAGTCCTAAAATATTGATCTCTTCTTCCAGGTGTTCTTCTCATGAGCCCTCAATTTATGTCCCTTTTCAAGGACAACATCTAAATCCTTAACCATATCATAAACCTCGTGTCCCCTTAAATGCCTTGGAGCTGAACCGTCTTCCTTCTGTCCGTCAAATTGTTTCTTCATTTTGCAGTATAGGTGAGCCCTCCGAAGGAACCGGCGGTGACGCATGTAGACGGTTTTGCGTGAGTGTTTCAGCCACACACTCTGGGTACCATCTAAACAGTGAGTACAAGCTTTGGCACCTTTTGTACTATGGCCCGATAGGTTACCAAGGGCAGGATAATCATTTATAGCGCAGAACAATAAGGAGCGCAGAGTGAAGTTCTCTCGTTTGTATGCATCCCATACCTGTACCCCTTCGTTCCACAGTACTTTTAGATCTTCCACCAACGGTGCTAGGAACACATCAATATCATTCCCAGGTTGTTTTAGCCCTTGGATAAGTATCGACAACAAAATATACTTTCGCTTCATACACAACCAAGGAGGAAGGTTATAGATGCAGAGAGTCATGGGCCATGTGCTATGTCGACTGCTCATGCTACTGAAAAGATTCATTCCATCTATACTCAGTCCAAACCTTATATTCCTTGGTTCTGCACCGAAGTCTGCAAAACTCCCATCGATGTTTCTCTACCGCGCGGAATCAGCATGGTGTCTTAGCATTCCATCCTTCTTGCGCTCCTCCGAGTGCCAACGTAGCAGTTTTGCCTCCTTTGGATTTGCAAAAAACCTTTTCAAACGGGGAATTATAGGAAAATACCATGCCACCTTAGCAGGAGATCCTTTTTTCTCCTCTGTTCCCTCGCCATCATCTGATTGATTGTTACGTTTGTATCGGGATGCGTTGCACACTGGACATACATGCATGTTTGCATACTCTTTACGGTAGAGGATACAGTTGTTCGGACATGTATGTATTCTTTCTACTTCCATTCCCAACGGACAAAGAACCTTCTTGGCTTTATACGTGCTTTTAGGCAACTCATTTCCCTCCGGAAGCATGTCCGCTAAGAGACCTAGCAGCGCCGTGAAACTCTTGTCGGACCAACCGTTGCTTGCCTTCAATTTGAACAGTTCAAGCACGGCCGACAACCTTGTGTACTTGCAGCACGTGAACAAAGGTTTCTCCGAATCCTCCATCAAGCCCCGGAATTTAACATACTCTCTCTCATCATAGTTCTCTTCTACATCGCGAAGCATCTGATCCAGATTATCATCGTGCAACCTATCCGAATCCAAACCACAATCGACATCATCCAGCGGCATGTCATTCACTTCACTAGCGATATCATCCGGCGGCATATCATTCACTTCACCGGCGATGTCATCCGGCGGCATTTGATCATTCACTTCGCCATGACTGGTCGAACACGTATAACCCTTTTTGAAACCCCTCCGAATCAAGTGCGCTTCAATTTGCCCTCGGTTCTTAAACATCTTTAAATTCTCGCAGTCAGTGCATGGACAGTACATATATTCCACCCCCTTATTCAACATATCCTCCTCGGCAGCTCTTGTAAAAGCAGACATGTCATTAATGTACTCTTCACTCACACGGCTCGCGGCATACATCCAGCTTCGGTCCTACGTTACGTACATATATAACAACTTAGTATTAAAAATTAAATTAACTAATTATTACTACATATATACCGGCCACATGTATTATATTGAGGCTTAATTTGCTAGCTCAATTCATATTATAAACACAACAGCTATTATATAACCAACAATTTTGCAAACTATCTTCAATTAATAACACTCACCAATTACTTAGATCTAAATTGTAATGCATGCAAAGAAAAAATAACATTCATTACTAACCATATCTAGAGCAATCAGGAAAGTATGAATCTTCAAAGCTCAATATCTGCCTCCTCCCACCAAATTAACTGGCCTGAAATCGCCTAGCTTGCCTCCTGAGCGAAAGAGTGCGCAGCAGCGGCTAGATCTGGATCGAAATGAAGACAAATGCGGTCTGAGCAGCGCAATAAATGCCCAGTGCCATTATCACAGACGGTTTTTAATTAAAAACCGTATGTGAATTATCACTGACGGTTTTGTATTAACAACCGTCTGTGATAACCAGCTTATCGCAGAAGGTTTTTTTATTAAAAATCGTCTGTGATAATCTGGGATTATCACAGACGGTTTTTAATACAGACCGTCTGTGATACTCGTTTTCCCCGACGCCTTCAACACAGACGGTGTCCAAATTAAAATCGTCTGTGTTAGTGTCAGTCACAGACGGTTTTGTCAAACCGTTTGTGATTGGCCGTCTAGCATTAGGCTTTCTGTAGTAGTGACGTATAATACATGTTGATGTAAATCATAGCATTTTTATGTTCTAGACGAAAATCTAAGCGATGTGCTATGTATACATGCTTGCCCTATGTGAGGGCTGGCCTTTTATTTCAGGCCGGATGGTGTTACAAATCATCAAAGCATCAACTCACACCGCACGGGCCATGTAGCGGCAGACGGCACATATCGTGCACCAGGGATGTTTATAGGTATTTCACACTGCTGAGGGCATCAGCCCTTGTGTTTAAATTATAGTATTTTTAAATTACTCTTTTGAATGAAGTAAAGACGAAAGCCTAAAAAATTGCTACGTATGCATACCACCACGTGTGGCCGCTGGGTTTTTAATGAATTTTGGGTCATAGGTGTTTTAGTTTTGGATGCATGGACATCGATTGCATCCAATTCGGTCAGTGAAATGCATGTGGCCAGTATAACTGCTAGGTTTTAATGAATTTTGGGTCATAGGTGTTTCAGTTTTGGATGCATGGACATCGATCGCGTCCAATTTGGTCAGTGAGATGCATGCGGCCCGTATAACCTCCACGTGACACTACTACAAAAAGGATCATCACAGACGGTTCAAACCTATCATCATAGATGGTTTTTTGAACCATCTGAATTTATGTGTCAGTGATAATCAAAGGTTATCACATATAGTTTGTGAGCCGTCTATGATAAATATATCACAGACGGTTTGCAACTAGAACCGTTTGTGAAAAACACTATCACAGACGGTTGGTATATAGAACCGTCTGTGATACTTCTCCATCACAGATGGTTTTTGGTTCAAGCCGTCTGTGATAATTCTTCATAGACGGTTTATACTACAAAACCGTCTATGATAATTCATTCTAAACCTAAATTTTTTTCTATTTTTTGACTAGCCTCAGGAAATGTTAACTATATCATCTGAAAACAAGCAAATATAGCAACACATTCTATTTCCATTAATATTAGACTTCTATTTCCATTAATATTAGACTCCACCATTTACAATATCACAAGATATCGAGTAGATTACCCATAGCACTGCATACATAAGAGGACACTTACAATTTTACAAAGATAAGCTTCATGGCTACAAATTCAGAAAAATGCTTACACTATAAGAAACTTCAGGCTAATGCAAGCTAGACTTACACATCCTTCATTAAACTACAATCTAAAATAAGTGGTGCGGGAAAATTTTCAAGTAGCAGAAACAAAAAGGCAATGAACATCATTTTTAGCTTCTATGCCAAAATCAACAACTCCTATGCCGAGACTTAGAATAGTATAGATTTGCCATTGCCTTCTTCCTTTCCATCTTGCTTCAAGCGAAATTTCAATCACCCTTGCCGAATCCCTTCCCACCCTTACCGCGCACAAACAAGTTAGAGTAGTAGTGGTGGTATTGGTTCTTCGAGTAGGGAGGGGAGATTAATAAGGGGCGAGAGGTGAGGAGAAGAACGGTGCCTGCCGTTTGATGCGGAGAGAATGGACGGGTGAGATTGGGATCCTGGGGGATATGCCGCGGATCGGTGACGTGGTGGGACATCACAGACCGTTCGGATTACAAATCGTCTATGATAGAGACATCATAGACGGTTCATAACAAAAGCTGTCTATGATAACAGGAGATATCACAGGCGGTTCATCGCAAAAACAGTCGGTGATAATGGCGTCACAAAGACAATATATCGGTACAATATAAATAGCTAGTCTCAAAAGATAAAATACCAAAATTTTATATAGATTATATATGCTTGTTTGAAAGGTTTCGACGAGATCTACAACTGTGCAGTTGAGGCGAAACCCAAATTCCAAAGGGAAGATCAAAAATTTTGGAAAAAACAGAAATTGAAAACTTAAAATGCAATTTTGGGGCTAAAGATGGCCGATTTTGAGGGTCTTAGAGGGTGACTAACGCAAGCGGGTCAGTTTTTTTGAATCGGGCTCATCGTTAGCTTTCCAACAACGAGTACAAGAACGTCGAAAACGGATACCATATGCAAAAGTTATGTCTGTTTTATTAAAGATGTCTTAAAACTGAATCATACTCGGACTCAGGTGGGAGATTATGAAATTTTGAGAGATTACGAGGTGGGAAACATATGGCAGACGGTTTTTAATGCAAACCGTCTGTGATAACTTCATTATCACAGACGGTTTTTAATACAAACCGTCTGTGAAGTCTACTATTATCACATATGGTAATTCACAGACGGTTTTTGATCAGAACTGTCTGTGATGTCTTGTATTATCACAGACGGTTCATATAAATAACAGTCTGTGAAAATAGCACAGACGGTTATTCGTATGAACCGTCTATGATACTTACAGCACAGACGATTCCTAGGAACCGTCTATGATGTAAGCGTCCAGTTTAGCCTCTTTTGTAGTAGTGTGATATGTGCACGCATGATTTACATCTAATGATTCGTTTATCCCTAGTATCATGAGTTATACTTACTCCGCCCTGTAATATAAGTTCCTATCCTAGAGAAGTGTCATTTCATAATACAAATCTATTACGAAGATTAAAAGTGTAGTTACTGTAATATTTCCCCTCTTTTAATACTGAAAGAGTCGATAGATAGTTATAGTATGTCATTTAATAAGGGTATGTATGGTCCAATAACATTACTTTTTTCTTATATTTAGTGTCTTCTTAGTCTATACGTATGATGGGTTTTGAACTTATATTACGAGATAGAGAGAATATATTATTGCGCGTATGTACATGCATGTGTTTGGTACATCACCTGATATATCTTGATCTAAATGGCAAGCCTGTATTGCACCCAAAATAACTAGAATGATACCTCGTGCATTGCAGCGGGAATCTTGAAGAAATCAATTTGTTGGTTGTAATGTTTGAACAAATCAACATGAACAAATCATAGTAGTCAACAAGTGTCTTCTATATCTCATTATCAGACTTCAAGTGAGTAATCCTCTCAAATTTATTTCAACTAAGCTCTTGAATCAGAAAATTGGTAGCCTTGTTGTTTGCCTCTACATCCAGTGTAACCTGATCATCGGCCAACACAGCATAAGAATTCTTGAACTAATCCAAATTATGTGCCCTTAGGCCTCAGTGTAAGATTGTATATGAGCCTTCCAATAAGAGATATCAATTCCATGAAAAATAGGTGGCTGGGTTGAATACTTGTATGATGCTATGGCTCCTAAGATCGGTTAAAATCTACGAAAAGTGCTAACCGGGCTATAATACCACTTGTAGGACTAGTACGGCAACAGAGTGGGGTGAATGGTGCATTCAAATTTTCCCCAAGTATTCGATGATTGTTAACTCCAATAGCTATAACAAATTATGAAGATTAAGTAACCGAAAATACTTTGTGCTACAGTAAATTCAGCCCAGTGAACAGTAAAAAATAACACTATTTCAAATCCAAAAATCTATGTAAGTTTTGATCCGTAGATCCAAAAGAGTTGAAACTTAAGGCCCCACTTGTTTCAATGATAGCTTCTGACTTCTGCTTTTAATTCACTATTTCTTAATTTTGTCTTTTTTTAGTTTTTAGTTTATGGTTTTTTGGGCTTTTTTTGTCTTTTCTTTTTTTGTATTCCTTCACATTGTCCGTGATGGGCTAACCTATTTTTTCTATTTTTAAAATTTTTAAATTTAATTACGCCAAATAAACCAACTATAGTGAAAAAAGCCATAAGCCATCGCCAAACTGAGCACCCCAACCAAGACTAGATCATGACCTTAAGAACCTATTCCAACCAATTATTTTGAAAGAACTTAAGAGAATTGAAATATTCTTGTCGTAGGGGTGGCCCCCACCTAAACCCAGCAGGCCTGGTAGGAGATTATAAGGCCCAGAGTAGGCCATGTGTAATGACATAACTGCCCCAAGAGGGGATAACCAGATGTAAGGGTATAACTGTAAAAGCACTCCTCATGTGTATATATATATGAATACAGGCCATGGGGAGGGGGCAAGCCATTATACTCATCTCCATCACTCTCCACTACCATCTCTCTCTCTGTTTGGCCTGTAGCCACAATAGTTGGCACCATCCATGGGGAGGACAGGGACAAGCCCGAAGACCAAAGAAGAAGGATGGCACCGAAAAAAGCTTCATCAGCGGCGGCGAAGGGAAAGAAGACGGCTGGGTCGGAGCGGCGCGTGAATACCAGGGCTTCGGCATCGGCCGCCGAAGGAGCTGGCGGCGGCGCAGGCGTAGTGGTCGCGGACGTCGTCGCTCGCACTACAGCGACCGACCCCGCCAGCGCCGCTACAACGACACCCAACCCCGTCGCTGGCACCACAGCGACCGACCCCGCCAGCGCCGCTACAACGACACCCAACCTCGTCGCTGGCACTACAACGACAGCCCCCGCCACCCTTGCCGGCAGCACGGATCAGGCGGCCGGGGGTAGCCGCAATGAAGCATCCGGCGGATCTGGAGATCGTGAAGCGATGGTCCCTGCACCGACCCGTCCGCTGGGTGTTCCGGCGGCCCCGACAGCGCCTGCGGTGGAAAGCGCCATACTAGCAGCCCTCAACGCGTTCCAGCGGGAGATAGGGGACCTTTGCGGAGCCGTCCGCGATATGAAAGTGGCTCGGAGCCAGCAGGCCGCGCCAGTAATCGCGCCCGAGCCCACGCCGGAGAGGGCGGACAGTCGCGAAGCCCCCACGTCTAGCCGTGCGCCGCTGCGGCGCGTAGATCCGGAGTCCCCGCTTTTGGCAGGGCTGCAGCAGGCGGTATGGCCTGAAGACTTCAAGTTTCCTAGCGCCATCGACCCGTACAAAGGCGACATGGACCCCCGCGAGTTCGTGCGCGTGTACGAAACCGCGATCGAAGCCGCGGGCGGAGACGACACCACGAAGGCGAAGGGACTCCCTCTCGCGCTACAAGGAGTGGCGCTCTCTTGGTTCTTTACCATAGAGCCATGCTCCATCTACGCGTGGGAGCAGCTTCGCGACCGCCTTCACAACAACTTCCAAGGAAACTATGTCGAGCGAGTCGACGCGAACCAACTCTTCGCTGTGAAGCAAAAACCCTCGGAGAAGCTCCGGGACTACTTCAAACGCTTCGCCAAGATTCGATGCCAAGTGAATGACGTTAATGAAACCACCATCGTTAATGCAGCCATACAGGGCCTTCGTCCGGGCCAGATGGCCGAGTATAATGCGCGAAAGCCAATCAAGACGGTGGCGAAGCTCTTCGACAAAATGGAGGAATACGCCAGGGCGGAAGAGGACGCGCGGCGAAGGCAAGGTGACGACTCCGACACCAACCGGGCCGGAGCCTCGGCAAAAGCCGAAGATCCGCCGAAGGACGGTTCTTCGAAGGGAAAACGTAAGCAGGAGTCGTCCAGGGATACGCCTGACCGCAGGGACGCCTCGCACAAGGAGTCGTTCGATCGGCCCAAGCGCGACTAGCAGAGGTCGAGGCAAAACCGGTACGTCCTCGACATTGAAGGCGGCTCCGACGAGGGCGCTCCCGCGGGCCGGGGCGGTCGGGGGCGCCGAGGCTGGGGGCGCGGCCGTGGCCGGGGCCGCGACGATAAAAGTTGTGGAGATTACGACGACCAGCACCAGGGACTCTGGTGCGTAGTCCACGGCCGCGGCAACCACGATACCCGCACCTGCACCTCCATCGCGGCGCTCCGCGATAGCGTCGCTAGGGACAGGAACCCGGAGACACGTCCGCCTGCGGTGGCCCACGTCCAATTCCCATACGAGGCCCCCATGCAGGTACAGGCGCAAGGGATGCAACCCCAGGAAGGCCCCTTACGGATCCAAGCTCACGTACAGCAGCCTCGGGAGGGCCTCCTGTCGCTGCAGGCCCCGGAGGCAACCCACCGCAGAGTCATTAACGTCATATCCGGAGGCTCTGCGCTGGAATTCGCCTCGGCACGCCAGCAGAAGGCCTATGCGCAAAGACTACATCACGTGGCGGCATACCCAGCGCAAGCACTGCCGGACTGGGCGCAGCACGAAGTCACATTCACACCCGATGGTGCCCAAGGCGTGGACTTCCCTCATCAGGACCCCTTGGTCATCCGGGTCACTATCGCGGGATGCGACGTGGGGCGTGCCTTGGTGGACGACGGTAGCTCCGCGAACATATTGTTTGCGGCGGCCTTCGACCAGATGGGGATCCCTCGAAGCCGCCTAGGGCCCTCAGGAATCCCACTGCAGGGCTTCGGGGGACAGCCCCTGTGGGCGCTGGGCCAAATAGGTCTTCAAGTCTCCTTCGGTCAAGATAACAATGTGCGGGCCGAAGATGCCACCTTCGACGTGGTTGACCTTCCGTACCCCTACAATGCCATATTAGGGCGCCCAATCCTCAACTCCTTCGGCGCGGTACCACATCACGGCTATCTATGCATGAAGATCCCGGGTCCCCGGACCATCATCACCGTCTGAGGCGACCAGGATATGGCCCGGCGCATCGAGCCAGGTGCCAGGCACCCGCGTCGCGAAGCCCAACGGCGCTCTTAGAGCTGGCGTCACAACGCGGGGGTCCACGGGGCCATTCAGATGCCAGGCACCCTGCAGATGTCTAGCGACTAGAGGCTTTGGCCGCACCAAGGACAAACGGTTAGTATATCCACCCCTTGTAATTGCTTACCTGCACAAACGGGGATGTAATGCAGATCGACGTTTGCCAACAATCCTTTACGAGGGGGAGGCGCGCGCAGGCTTGGCCAGCGCGCGCGTTCCCGGAGTATAAATCGAAGTCGCACGTTCGCGTGTGCACTCGCCGTAGCCAAAGGTGACGGGCCTGAGTATAAACAAAGACGCACGTTCGCGTGTGCACTCGCCGTAGCCAGGGGTACGGGACTGAGTATAAACCGAAGTCGCACGTTCGCGTGTGCACTCGCCGTAGCCAAAGGTGACGGGCCTGAGTATAAACAAAGACGCACGTTCGCGTGTGCACTCGCCGTAGCCAGGGGTACGGGACTGAGTATAAACCGAAGTCGCACGTTCGCGTGTGCACTCGCCGTAGCCAAAGGTGACGGACCGGAGTATAAACAAAAGACGCACGTTCGCGTGTGCACTCGCCGTAGCCAGGGGTACGGGACTGAGTATAAATCGAAGTCGCACGTTCGCGTGTGCACTCGCCGTAGCCAAAGGTGACGGGCCTGAGTATAAACAAAAGACGCACGTTCGCGTGTGCACTCGCCGTAGCCAGGGGTACGAGACTGAGTATAAATCGAAGTCGCACGTTCGCGTGTGCACTCGCCGTAGCCAAAGGTGACGGGCCTGAGTATAAACAAAAGACGCAACGGGGGGACGCCCTCGCGCGCACCAGTCCACGGACTCTAAATAAGACGTAGCGTCGAGGTCTGCCTCCGCACGCGCGAGTCTCCGGACTATAAAGGAAGTCGTAGCGTCGAGGTCCGCCTCCGCACGCACTAGTCCACGGACTCTAAATAAGACGTAGCGTCGAGGTCTGCCTCCGCACGCGCGAGTCTCCGGACTATAAAGGAAGTCGTAGCGTCGAGGTCCGCCTCCGCACGCACTAGTCCACGGACTCTAAATAAGACGTAGCGTCGAGGTCTGCCTCCGCACGCGCGAGTCTCCGGACTATAAAGGAAGTCGTAGCGTCGAGGTCCGCCTCCGCACGCGCTAGTCCACGGACTCTAAATAAGACGTAGCGTCGAGGTCCGCCTCCGCACGCGCTAGTCCACGGACTCTAAATAAGACGTAGCGTCGAGGTCTGCCTCCGCACGCGCGAGTCTCCGGACTATAAAGGAAGTCGTAGCATCGAGGTCCGCCTCCGCACGCCCTAGTCCACGGACTCTAAATAAGACGCGGATGTTCCCCCTGCGCACTCTACGGAGTCTAAACAAGACGCTGATTCCGCGCATGCCGGGAACCTCGTCCCTGTGCATACCCTGCGGAGCATAAATACGGCTACGGAGGCCCCCCACGCGTTTCGCAACGCGGGCGGAGGACACGAGTATTAATCGCAGCGGAGCGAAGCTCACCCTTGCGTACTGCGGGAGGTGAGCGCAGCGCGCGTTGACGAAGACACAGCGCGCCAGAGGCTACCCCCGCCATGAGGAGCAAGAGGAGCGGAACGTGCGCGCACTTCCACCCTCGCCCGCGCCAGTCTACGGACTATAAAAAGGCGAACTGCTAAGGTCCGCCTCCGCACACGCCAGTCCACGGACTATAAAAAGGTGAAGCGTCGAGGTCCGCCTCCGCACGCGCCAGTCTACGGACTATAAAAAGGCGAAGCGTCGAGGTCCGCCTCCGCACGCGCCAGTCTACGGACTATAAAAAGGCGAAGCGTCGAGGTCCGCCTCCGCACGTGCCAGTCTACGGACTATAAAAAGGCGAAGCGTCGAGGCCCGCCTCCGCACCCGCCCGTCTATGGACGGTAAAAAGGTGAGGCGCCAAGGACTGCCCCCGCAAGCGCCGTTCTAAGGAACCCTTGCGCGAATACTTCACCAACGGCGCGCGTTGAGCGTGGAGAGCCCGTCCCCACGCAGCATGTGGCGTACCGGTGAACCCGAAGCGGCATCAACACACATCGCATATCTTAAGATGACAGAAAATTTGCATATCGGAAAAATCACACAAGTACAAAGGTCCGGCAGCATCCTTGCCGTTCTAAGCCGCTATCCCGCGGGCTCGTCCTTAATGCGCGCTAAAGCTGGGGCCTCGCTCGAAGAAGGCCGGCTTGCCCAAAAGTTCAACGACTCCTCGGCCCTTTGCCAGCATCGAAGGCGCCGCCGGGTCGCAAGGCCAGACGCGAGCAGTCGCCCCCCCAGCAAGGAAGCTGCCCGAGATGAAGGCAAGTAATCAGTTCGTGAAGCAAACACGCACTTTATTCATTCAATTCAGGGGCAGACGCTACAACGCACGCCCACACCTAGCCACGTTGGCGCCGCACCTGTGAGCCTTCGGCCTCTTCGGAGGCCTCCACGACACCCTCGTCGCGCCGCGGGACCTCAGCGCCGCCCTCGTCGCGCCGCGGGACTTCATCCAGAAATTGGCCGAGGCTCCCCCCACCACAAAGGGACTTCCGAAGCTCGTCCTCCGTGGCGGCTATCCCGGTGTAGTCCCAGATGCGCTCGTAGAAGCATTCGACGGGACCGCGAACGGCACGGACTTCACCGGACATCACTCCGGCCCCGCCGGGCATCTCCAGCTGAGGGTTCTCCAGCTCGGCGATGTGCGTGCAACCACGGTGCCGAAGGAGGGCGCACACCAGGCACGACGCCACATAGGCACAGTGGTCGCCAAAGGTCGTCGCAGCCCCGCGCACAACATCGGCGGCGTCATGGATCCAGCGAAGAGCCCGCGGCAACTCCTCCGGGCCGAAGGCGTGGTCCGGCACTCCAGCCACAAGCCTTTGGAGGTGGACTTCCAGCATTTGCAGGGCATCCCATGCAACCACCGAGGCGTCGCCAAGCGTCTGGTTACGCTCCGCTAGAGTCAAGGCAAGCTCGCCTTTTTCCTTCTCTAGCGAGGCGACCTGTTCCAGGAGCCCGTCGCGCTCCGCCGCAAACTTCTGTTGCGCAGCTTCCGCGGCCGACTCCCGCGCCGACGCAGCAAGTCCCTCGGCGTGTGCCCTCGCTTCGGCGCATTCCATCTCCAGCTGGCGGATGCGGGCGTCCTGGGCAGAGCGGGCTTCAGAAGCTTCACGTAGCTCCTCCTCGGCGGCCCGCAGCCTATCCTCGAGCGCCTTCCGGCCACGAGCATAGGCCGTTTGCAAGGCCTACCCCAGCACAAGTGTCTGCAGATGGGAAAGACTTAGCAAGATCAGCCAGCACAGGCGTTGTCGCATGAGTACTTACCCTCACCCCAGACACCTCGAAGGCGTCTTCGAGGCGCCCTGCCCCATAGGCCTGCAGCACTTGCGGGTCGACGCTGGTGGCCGCGTCATTCACAATCCCGCGCCACGCCCTCAGCGTCTCTGGGGGCGGCACGAAGTCCGCGGGGCTTACGCGCGCGGAGGTCCTGTGGTCCGCCAGGTGCTCCCCCTCCGGAATGAGCAGCGCTGCAAACAAGGTTGCAGGTGAGCACCGCAAGGCATGAAAGAATACACCAGAGTAAGCTAAGCCACCCTACCTTCGGTAGCAGAAGGAATGGTCCCGCCGCGGGCAGAAGCCTCTGCGTTCGGGGCAGGTGACGGCTGTCCCTGCGCGACGGGCGTCGTGGCCAGAGGGGCGGAAGGCGCATATGCCGCAGGGTCTCCGGCATTTGCACTGGAGTCCCACAAGCTTCTGACGCCCGTGGCCACGACGAATCCCCGCGGTGTCCGGTGGAGCTCCGGCCGCACACACGGCCGTTTAGCCGGGGCAGCCAGCAGCGATACTGCCCCAGCAGTCGCGGCTGGGGAAGCCCCCACGGTTGCAGTGCCCGGGGCCGAACGTTCCGCGGTGGCAATTGTCGCAGGGGGCACCGCGTTTTCTGCCGCTGTCGGTAAAGGCAGCATGGCTCCGTGCGCCCCCGTGGATGGCGCCTCCGGCACCACAGCGGCCACGGCCGGAGGCTCCACCTCAGCATCGCCGGTCCGCACGGGTTCCGCCTCGGCGACTTCGGTGGGCGGCAAGACTTCCCCCCTCCGGCTGCTCGTAGCAAACCTGCCGTCAGGGGCGCTCGCCGAAGATACCTCGCCTTCGGCGTCCGCGCCACCCAAGCCTGAATCGGCATACCTCGCCGAGTCCGACTCCGCGTCCGCCGCGCCCTCGAGAGCACTAGCAGCAGCAGTAGCAGCTGCCGCGCCAAGCGCGGCAGGCGCCCCGCTGCGGCCCCTCTTCCGAGACGGCGCCTTCTTCTTCTTCGCCGCACCGTCGTCGGGAGCGGCACGGTCCGGCACGGCAAGGCCCAGGGCCTCGCACACGCGGTTTATTCGCCCCAGCCCCGCCTCGGCGATAGCAAACGCGCACTGCTCGTGCTCCCTGCCGGTGTACGGCCCTAGGAATACGCGCGCGGCTTGCTCCGCCTCCTCCAAGCAAATCCCTGCAGCAACAGAGATAGCATCAGCATATAGCGCATTTCGCGTGAACAAAGGAGAGACGCGGTCGCGGCTTACGAAGACTGGAGGGTGCCGGCAGCAAGCAGATCGATGGTGAAATATTGTCGTCTCGGCGCCTCTCGGCGGCAAGACGCCAGTCGCAGGCAAGCGGGGCCACGCCGTACATCACGTACTCTTCGGCGAGGTCGCGCATGTTGAGGCGGGCGGCCACGCCTACGAGCCGCCGAGCCCTCCGTCTGTCCTCGTCACCGAGCGTCCGGCCGGGCGAGGGCTTGAACGCGATCGATCGGCCTGTGCACTCAAGGCCGCTCCCGCTCTCCACACGGTGGTAGAACCACCGCTTCATCCAGCAAGACTCCCACTTCCCGCGAGTCGAGCTCGCACGGAAGAGCTTCTTGCACGACGGACGCAGAATAAAGGTGACGCTACCGAAGCTCGACAGCGTCCCGTCCTTCCGGTCCTTGGGCTGGCACCGTGCCTCGTGAAGATAGGCGAACAGCGAGGCGCTGGGCCAACACGCCCCCGAGCGCAAGGCCCAGCTGTACACCGCAAGCAGGGC
Source organism: Dendrocalamus latiflorus (assembly GCA_017311315.1). Lineage (NCBI taxonomy): Eukaryota > Viridiplantae > Streptophyta > Magnoliopsida > Poales > Poaceae > Dendrocalamus > Dendrocalamus latiflorus. The sequence goes on along the minus strand of CM029666.1, from coordinate 8,109,527 downwards.
CACGGCGTTCGGAGTCAGTTGCGCCAGCTCCAGCCCGAAGGTCCGCAGCACGTCGCCCACGATAGCCGCCACGGGGATGCGGAGCCCCGCGTCGAAAAAGGCAACGAACACAACCGCCTCCGACCTCTCGGGATGCGGTTCCGTCTCATCGGCGGCGGGCAATCGCACCTCCTGGCGCTCGGACAACTTCCCCGCGCGCAGAAGCTCTTGGATCGTCTTCTCGGTCACGAGTGAGGGGCCTAGCTCGCCGGAGAACGTGCCTTCCTCCTCCCCCACCAACCACTCCTTGTCCGCCGCCGCCGGGTCACGCTCTTGGAGCGTGTATTTCACCTCCAACAGCGAAGACCGCCGGCGAATGCCGCAGACACCACCCGCCTGACCACGCTTGCCATCAGACACCATTGCTTCTTCGGGAAGGAGGCCAGCGGCAAAAAATACTACGCGAGTATGGAAGGCGGCGCAAGCAAGAAGGGGGCGTACAACTGCGGGGGCTACTTTAAGCCACCTCGCCCCAGTACCAAAGCGTCGCGACGGCCCGCGTGCGGGACGCGACCGCAGTCGTACAAACGCCTGTCCAGCGCTGTTCCCCATACCCAAAGCTGAAAGGCCACGACCACGAGCGCCAAGGGTCGTCACAGCACGACGCTCCCTAGCCGCTATTAAAGCCGGACTAATGGGCCAGGGGATCACAACAGCATCGGCGCTGCGCCATTCGTCGCCCGCCCCGTGTCCCCCTTGCCTAGGGAAGAGGCGAGCGGCCGCGAGCACGCAACCGTCCACATCCCGCCGCGCACCAGTCATAAGCCGCCACGTGCCCCGTGCGCACCGAGGCGGGTCGCACGGTATAGGCACCTTTACAGCGCAAGACCGCATCGCGAGATCTCAAGTCACCGCACGCGTGGCGATGTTCGCGACGCAAGGTCGCCAGCTCCGCTGCCACCTGTTCGAAGGGTAGGGGACGGCGCGCGCGCGTCTACTTCGGCTGGGCGCCAGCTCCGCTGCCACCCGTTCGAAGGGTAGGGGGCGGAGCACGCGCGTCTACTTCGGCTGGGCGCCAGCTCCGCTGCCACCCGTTCGAAGGGTAGGTGACGGAGCGCGCGCGTCTACTTCGGCTGGGCGCTAGCTCCACTGCCACCCGTTCGAAGGGTAGGGGACGGAGCGCGCGCGTCTACTTCGGCTGTGCACCAGCTCCGCTGCCACCCGTTCGAAGGGTAGGGGACGCAGCGCGCGCGTCTACTTCGGCTGGGCGCCAGCTCCGCTGCCACCCGTTCGAAGGGTAGGGGGCGGAGCGCGCGCGTCTACTTCGGCTGGGCGCCAGCTCCGCTGCCACCCGTTCGAAGGGTAGGGGGCGGAGCGCGCGCGTCTACTTCGGCTGGGCGCCAGCTCCGCTGCCACCCGTTCGAAGGGCGGGGACGGAGCGCGCGCGTCTACTTCGGCTGGGCGCTAGCTCCACCGCCACCCGTCCGAAGGGTGGGGGACGGAGCGCGTGCGCCTACCTCGGCGGGGCGCCGCAAAGGCGGGGTTCTTGTCCCGCAAAGTCTGCCTCGTTTTCCTTAACAGACCACCTACAGTGCATCAACATAAAAGGTAATGCCGGCGGGCTCCACCAGGAACGCCGACTGTAGGTAGGCCTGTTAAGAAAAACAGGGTAGACCTTGCTGTCACCTGCGGAAGTGCGGTGCGGGGGCAGGAAGCGCGGCTGGCTGTCGATAATCGGCGCTGACCAAGCTCCCAAGAAAAATGGACCTCCTTCTGTGCATCAACATTCCCCAAGCCGTTCAGTGTCACCCAGGAATGTTGATGCACGGCAGGGGCCCATTTTAGGGGAGCAGCTTCTATCACAATATACGCAGGAGCAACGCCGCACCAGCGTCATATATATACCCCATCAGCAGGGGAGCCAACCGGCGGAAGGCCAATCGGCAGAAGTCCAACTGCCGGGAATCCGCCGTCATATTCATGGTCATGACGCCTCAAACGCCCGCACCGCGCCAAGCACGCTTCACCACGTGGACGGCCGGAAGACCGAGCGTCGCAGCACGTCCCTTATCACTTACGGCTCATGCGGCGGCTCAGGGGCCCGCTACGCTGACCTGTGCCAGTGCAACGCCGCCGGCGCGCACGTCTACTTCGGCTGCAGCGCAGCCCCGGGTCAAGTTTGGAAAAGTTCACAGGCCGCGGGGACGGAGGGGGCCAAAGGACTCGGCAACATGGCTTCGGCCCCGTGAAGCCCTTTACCATGAGAGGCTCCTGTCGTAGGGGTGGCCCCCACCTAAACTCAGCAGGCCTGGTAGGAGATTATAAGGCCCAGAGTAGGCCATGTGTAGTGACATAACTGCCCCCAGAGGGGATAACCAGATGTAAGGGTATAACTGTAAAAGCACTCCTCATGTGTATATATATATATGAATACAGGCCATGGGGAGGGGGCAAACCATTATACTCATCTCCATCACTCTCCACTACCATCTCTCTCTCTGTTTGGCCTGTAGCCACAACAATTCTGATTCATGAAACTCAGCTGCACTAAAACCGGGCCAAAACCATAATTGAGCTAACTCTCAAACCAAGACGCCAAATCACTTAAAATTTGGTATGCACCTTCTCTAAGATGTCAGGAACTTATTCCATCCAACGATAAAAAATGTTACCAAAGTTCCGACCTTTTTCCATTTGAAAGAAGATTGCACTAAAATCAGATAAAAATAAAAATCGGTGAATATAATTTGCTCATGAGTGAATGGTGGCCAAGATGGCTCTAAATGTATTCTCACATATCATAGCAAGTTAGAACACCCAAAAAATCAAGGCAAAAACAATTGGATCAAGAAATCACTTGGAGAGGCTAAATTAAGCAAAAACTAAGTAACTTCAAAAACTTGCCAAACCTGATGCTTAAATAGAGGGAGATTGATTTTCAAGGTATATCTCCGTCACTTACTTGTTCTTTGTATCCAGCAAGATCAAGAAAGGGGAGAGGCAAGATTTAAACCAATCAAAACAAGAGCAAATCAATCAAAACAAAAGGAATCCATAAGAGATGAACAAATTAAATATATCGCTACTTGAGGATGAAGGTTTTATAACCACTCCACCTAGAGAACAAAAAAGCACACCACAACACTTACACTTATCAAACCCTAACTCTAGAATACTTGGCTTTAATGAGAAAAGTTCGATGGTTGGATAGTTAACTTGCAAGTTTTCATCCTAACCCGTTGAATAGACAAGACAATTAGCCCTATTTAACCTTAATGGACACTATCTACTTAACACAAATAGAGAAAACTCATTAACCCCACACAACGCAGGTTTTACTCACATGCTACACTTATGCACACTTTTTAAAGCGCATAAGCCATAATCTGCTAAGTCCTTAACATTTAATCTAATTTGATCTTCTCAGTTTCTCCTTGACCTAAGTTGTCTTTTGAAGCGTCGCTTAAGCACCGCAATTTTGATCTAAGATAGTTTTTGGTGTTTTGGTCAACTTACCAAAATATCGTTTCTTGACCTTGTCTTCATCTTTCCTTGCAAGCAATCGTCATACTTGCCACGTGTAGGTGCATCACTGGCTTGCCACACATCGATAGGTCTCTCTTGATCTAGTTCCACCAGACCACGCCCAACTTAGACCAACCAAGCCATATAGTGCAACTCATCGCTTGAACTTCCCTTCAACATTTTTTGTATTACTTGTGCCATACTTGAGATCAGCCATCTCACACAGCATCTTTGATCGTTTTGGACCTCAGCTCCTCCATGAGCGTAGCCCCAATTCTCGCTGTTGACCATGGTTGACTCCAAGCAATCTTGCATATCCAAAAACCAAGAAATCGTTTTTAGACATAAATTCTTCGCAACTTAACCCGTGTTAGTTAAAATATACTTCATGCAACACATATGTACTGACGTAGGTCAACCCACATCAATCCATGACTCAATTTTCCAAAATCATTCATTTTGGTCAAAGCAACACAAACTGGCTGGTCAGACCGCCACCTCTGCAAGCTGTCCAGAAAAAATATGTAAATTCTAAATTTTCGCTTCTCTAAAATAACAATGGCTCATTACAATAAAACTTTGAACCTTTTCGTATGGTCCTTCAACCTAAAAGAATTAGAAGACAATATAAATGATGGAACATACATAACACTTAATTTTTATATAAGGGATGTAAATAATAAGGGTGATGTTTGGATTACTCATTTAATATATCGATTCGGTGACCGACAGGAGCAGCGGAAGCGTCCAAATTAATACCACCTACTCAGTTGATTACACATATTGTTTATCCTACAATCCCGTACTATTGACAGTCAACTTGTTTTTCTTACATGTTCCACGACCTGCACGAGGTTATTATTAAAACTAGTAAGACAGCGAACGGATAATATTTAATAAGAAGATGTATATTTATAAGGTGATTTAAGTATGCTTTTTAAAGTAGTCAAATATAAGGTGAAAATGTGAAATTGGTGCAAATTTCATTTTCACATAACTAATTAAGAAGATTCTAAAAAATTAAAAAACATACGCTAAGAGGGTATATATGTTTTATATCTCACTAAAATTTTAAGATCAAACTCAATCATATTTACGAGATCTATACGAAAAACACAAATATTTGCTGAAACTATTTTTGTTGTTGTATTTTTGAACCATTGGATCAATGTATAGACACTCTGCACATGCATCTCAAACATAATTTACAGTTGTGTTCAGTGGAAAAGCGTCTATCTGTGCTCCGTGAGATCTTGATTGTCTCGGATAAATTTCAAACATATGCATATGAATGTACGTATGCGTACATATAGGTGATATGAGTACGATATACATGTATATATTAAATATATGCGTCTGCCTTGTACTTTTTAGAAAAATCGACTTAGATACAACTATTAACAAATGGCTACCAAGATCAAATCAGTCCTCCCCAGCTCTAACTAGCTATATATTTGAGTACTTCTCAACACAACACACACACACACAACAATCACATAGCTAGCACACAGACACAGTTGTCGTGTGAGCTCGAGCTAGCTAGCTGCAGAGACTAGAGAGTTGGTGTTAGGCAGCATGGGTGGTGTTAGGCAGCTCCCAGCTGCCGGCGTGGTCGTCGCCGCTGGGCTTGCGGTGGTGCTGATGGCCACGGCGACGGAGGGGTTCATCTCGAGGAAGGCCTGGGACGCCATCCGCCGGGCGAATCGCGACGGTCCGTTCGTCGGGCTCGTCGTGCCCAACGCCTACGAGATGAACCCCGTCCTCAACTCACCCAGCTTCAAGCCCAGCGAAACCGTCCCCTACCTGGACGTCCAAGGTACATGTATATAACAGATATGACATATAAGCTAATGATCAGATGAGCATGCATAGATGGATCTCCATGCATGTGCATCAAGGGAGAAGAATCAATTAACTCTATCCACCTACTTAATTTAGTAACATAGATATCAACTTACTATATACATCATCCTAGCTTGCCTTATATGACAAAATAATGAAATTATATGACATAACATGTGGCATGACAGCACATAAGTTTTCTTAAGGTTGCATTGTCTAGGTCATTGAGGGTGACACACACACACACACACACACACAGTATATGCACTTTCTCTCTCTGTATATATATGCGCACCAAGAAAGAAAAATCTGGCTACCTTAACTTACCGAAGTGGGTAAGTGGCTATTTACTTTACTTGGTAACATATCTTAATTGCTTTATACGACAAAATATGACGACATAAAATGGCATGACACCACGTAATATGTTTTCTTAAGCTTGCGTTAATTATGTCAACCTTTAATTAGTTGGATCATTGAGGGTGACATGCAGCTATGATGTGAAAGAAATATTTGTTAAGAATTGCAAAATATCACTGTCGGCGTGATCAGAACGACTAAAATGATGTAAGTACGTACTGTGCCGAAAGAATCTCATTAATTGTTGGCATGCATGCATATGGCGAACAAACAGTCCTGAAATATACTACCATGCATGCATGACCTGAAGAACCAGAGATGCAGCTGGGACTTGCGGGGAGCAGTGGCTGTTTTTGCACCTAAATGGTGGCTATACACTGATGATCAGAATTAACCTGGACGTTTACTGAACGGACGACTTACACGAACACAACATTTACTGAACAGAGACGACTTACTCCCAAAAAAATCTGCAAATTAACTAGGGTAATGATAAACATCATTCGGATGTTTTCTTTCTAGCTATCATCCAGATTTGTGTCCGTTGGATTAGAAATCCAATTGTCATAAATTCTCTCCGCCCCCTCCAAAAAAACAATCTCCCCCCTCAAAAAAAAATCTCCTCCCTCCAAAAATAAAATCCCGTTAGATCTCTAATCCAATGGTCCGAGATTTGGATGATTGTTAGGAATAAAAGATCCGGATGATACCTATACACACCCAATTAACTATTATTAATTTGTAGCAACTATACTACCAAAACGGATAATTTGAACATGATGTATATATGTCGATCATATACAATTAACAGGTAAAATGGTTCTATTAATTAACAGACGTATTTCCACACGCAGTGTGTTGTCAGCTTCTTTATTATGACCAGTATATATTCATGTTTTTGCTTGAAGGGCGAAGGTTTCGCTTCGGAACCATTGGAGACCAAAAGGTCGTCATGGTCATGACAGGGCTGAGCATGGTATACATGCATTATTATTATTATTATTATTATTATTATTATTTTTGCGTACATGAAACCAGTGGATCTGTGGATGTTGACCTAGTTAATCAATGGGCATTCTCCTTGTGGCACGCACGCATGTGTAGCTTAATGCCGGACTGACCACCCAGCTGCTGCTGAGCCTGTTCCTGGTGAAGGGCGTCGTGCACTGGGGCATCGCCGGCAACGCCAACGAGGACCTCCAGATCGGCGACGTCACCATCCCCGAGTACTGGGCGCACCTATCCCTCTGGAACTGGCAGGTAGTACAAAATTACTCCAGTATATATCATGTCATGTCACGCATGCGCGGATGGTTAGGTGCAAAATGATTTTTTTTACTGGTTGCATGGGGCGCAGCGGTACGGCGACGGGCGGGAGAACGAGCTGCCGCTGGAGGCCGCCGGCGACTACACGCGGGAGTACGGCTTCCTCAACTTCTCCGACTACACCGTCGGGCAGGGCAACCCGGAGCTGTCGGCGAACAAGCTGAACAGCATCTGGTACCAGCCGGAGGAGATCTTCCCCGCCGCCGGCACGCCGGAGGAGCGCCAGCACGCTTTCTGGGTCCGCGTCAACAAGCGCTACTTCGCCCTCGCCGAGAAGCTGGAGGTATCGTATTTGCTTCATGCTAACGACAGTTCGATCGCCGGCCGGCCGGCATCTGATCGATGCATGCGTGCGTGTTTGTGGTGCAGGGGATGGAGCTGCCGGCGTGCGTGAACGCGACGACGTGCCTGCCTCGGGCGCCGAGGGTGACGCGGGTGAGCAGGGGGTGCAGCGCCAACGTGTTCCTCGACAACGCCGGGTACCGCCAGTTCCTGAGCTCCAAGTTTGGGTGCACCCCTGTGGAGATGGAGAGCGCCGCCGTCGCGCTCGTGTCGCACCAGCTCGGCGTCCCCTTTCTTACCATCCGCTCGCTCTCCGACCTCGCCGGGGGAGGCTCCTCGCTAGGCAACGAGGCCAGCACGTTCCTCAGCATCGCCGCGCAGAACGCCGTGGACGTCATGCTCAAGTTCGTGCCGCTCCTGGGCGGCGGCGGCAAGCGGGCCGGCCTGCCCGAGGACATGTGAGCCATCGGCCAAGATGCGCGCGCGTACGTGTGCGTGCGTGTGGATCGTTTGTTTCACTTTTGCTGCGTGCGTGGCACATGGGTCATGGGCAGGGTGGCGGTTCTATGTACCGCTTGCGTTTCCAACTTGTACTAGCTGTATCCACCGACGGTGAGTACTCGAGTTGCAGAGAAATAATTGGCCGTGCTGCCGTTTATGCGGGCTTTTAATCGTGCGTGACAACTGACAAGTGGCAATGGATCGAACTAGCGATCAGAATTCGAGTTCGAGGTGTTGCCTGATCACATATTACGGGCAAATCGCTCGTTTTCCCCAAATTCTGGTTATCCACCTTTACGCATAAGGATCCCTTACGCGTATATATCACATAGAAAAAGTGTTTGTGTGTGCGTGTGTTCACAGTGGTAATCTAAAAAATGGTGCCGAACGTCGGGTTAGCAAACTCAAATTCTCTGTGACTCCACCGCACTATTATCTGAATCAGTAGATAGTACTCACAGATATATTACTGTATATTAAAAACATATCATGCGAAAGCGTAAATAATACAGTAATAACGAACTTACTTATAGGCCGAAAACAATAAAATGCAACAGCGGAAACTTCACACAGGTAGGACCCGCAGGACTTGCCCACAAGCAGCCAACTGGGGTTCGTGACCTAATCCATGGGATCCTTGTCTTCCAGCTCTGTCGACCCCTTTTTAAGCATCGCGGGGCTTAACTTTATTTTCTTTCTGACTGAATGATGGTAATTAAGTAAGAGTGAGTACGACAGTATTCAGCAAGCCACCACACAGGATGCAATAATAATAGATGCAAGTCTGTCAAGTGAGGCTTGAGGTTCTTTTATTTGCTTAATGCGATATTTGCAATAATTATAATTAAAATTCCTATGACTTCGTATTTTACAAACATGCGTTAAAGAGATTGAAATCATGCAGTATTTATAGCGGTGTAGGTTCCATCCACCGATTACATGGTTCCATTCACCTATGATAGCTTTTGATCATTATGCCACTTCCACCTTATCAACAACACTGAAGTACATCCCTCCAAGAAAAATTTCGAAGTTAGGTTTACATCTGCCTGACAATTTTATTCCCACCCTCAAAAGTTTTGAAATAGAACTAACTCGAGGAAGTTCTCATGTCCGCCCTTGACTATGGGCATGGCTGTTCGAACAGTTTTATACTTTGCAGAGTTTGTACACTTTCACCACAAGAGACAATTCGCTCGTTGCTCCACACGATTCCAGAGTAGAATTTGAAAGTGTTAAAATTATCTTTATAAGGCTTCAAACGTGCGTCTTAAATTATGTAGGATTAGCTTCTAGTACCTTTGATTGATAAAAGAGAATCTTTTAATTAGTTTCACATATTTAATTTTTAGCATCAATATCCATTGGATCCAAGTCGATTATTTGTCATCTGAAAATAGATCATGTATATTTTTGTTTTAGTTTTATATGAGAATTAATGTATTGTTTTATTATTCTTTATTGCCATGAAATTAATTAAAGGCATGTTTTTAATTGCAAGGGGCTCCATTATAATTTTGCAACTAATTCATCATTTCCATCCTTATGAATAAATCATATTTTATTACTTTGCTCAATTGAGAAAATTTTAGATAAAAAATTTTCAAGATTTAGAAATAAATTGAGAGGATACAAAGATACACATGAGCTAGAGGCCATCTTCTAGTTGGGCCCACATGTCATACAAAAGAGACAAAGAGGAGGGAGCCAGTTCGGTAGAGAATAGAGCAGGGGGTACTCCTGGCTGAGGCAGAGACCGAAACAGAGGAGGGAGGCACCGGGGTTGGGCGGCGGTGACGCCGGTGAGGAGCAGCCGGGGAGGTAGCGATGACCAGCAAAATGGAACCCCGTGGAGGAGAGGAAACCCCTGGGGTGGCAGCTCCGGTCGCACGGCACCGTGACGGACCGGCTGCGGTGGGAGGCGGCCGGGTGTGGGGACCCGAATACGGCGTCGGTGGCCGAAGAGAGAGGAGAGCGGATTAGGGTGAGCACAAGCACGAGTAGAGTGCAAGGAGCTCACCCTGAGAGATCGATGTGACCGGAGGGAGGCCAAAGCGAGCTGGCGATGAGCACAGGCGGCGGCACGGGGAGGCCACCGTGGAGGGGTCCCGCCAGCAGGGGAGAGCGTCAGCCAGCAGTTGAGGGAGCTTCGAGGCACCGAGGAGTTGCTCTCACCATGAGTAATCTGGTTGGGGCCGACCGAGGAGGAGATGGCGACGGTGGAGTCGGTTTTGGTCAGAGGCGAGGAAGAACGGTTCTGCGGCGAGCCGGGGGCACCGGAGTTCAATTATTCGAGGGGGAAGGTGGAAGACCTTTGGGGGCACACCGTGACGCGATCAGTTTATGGAGGGGATGGTCGGAGCGACGGGATGGCACGAAATGGTGGCGGCCAGCGTGAGCACAGGGGCGCTGCTCGAGCGAGCCCGGTTTGAGGGAGGAGAAGGGGGGCAAGGGAAGGCACCGGGAGGCTCAACCCTTCTTATAGGTGAGGGGGAGGTAGTCATATTGCTGGTGCACGCGCTCGGTGGAGTACTACCGGCATGGGTGAGGAGTACTGCCGGCATGGGCGCCATTGAAGCGCAGCAGGGCGAAGCAATGCCGGGGCATGGGCGCAAATGTGATGGGGAAAACCAGGAGCGGGGCTAGGAGAAACCAGGGGTGGAGCGGCTGGTGTGGGCTGGGCTGTCGGCCTAGGCGGCGGCGCCATGAACAGAGGAAGAAGGAGGAAGAAACGGGGAAAGGAAGAAGGAGGAAGGCGTCGGCTGGGCTGAAGGCCAGAGAAAAGAAGAAGCGGCTCGAACAGGCCGGAGAAGAAAAGGAAAAGGGCCGGGAAAAGAAGAAAAAGGAAGCGGGCCGGGGGAGGGAAAAGAAATGGGCCGGGCCCAAAATTTGAGAGAAAAAATTCTGAATTTTTAAATTTCATATTTAGATTTGTAATTAGGTTTTAAATTTGAAAGCTTGGTTCAAATTTTTGCATTCAACAATTTAATTTTAAGATTGTCGAGTTTTGGAGAAATAAATCTTAATTTTCCGGATTTGAATTTTCAGATATGCATATTGGATGGGAAATATTTTATATTGGTTTTCAATTTCTATCCATAGTTTTGAATATCAGGATTTCAAATTTTTAAATTTGAATTTAAGACTTCCAAGGGGTTTTGGATTTTCTAAATTTAAAATTTCAATCTCGGTTCTTGATTCCAAGTTCTTGATTTTTATTAATCGGGTTTTTGGCAAGAAACCAAATTAAGAAATTCGAATAACGCCAATTGTTTTTGAGATACACTAGAAAACAATTAAAATATTTTTATAATTTTCGCAATTACAATAGTTCCCTTTTTGGGATGTTACAAATGGCTAGAAACAATCTTGCATGTTTGTAAATACTCCTATAGATATAGCAAGGAAAGACTAGTGAAGTCCTTAAAGCACGTCGAGTTGTAAGTCACATGATTTCACCTATACTTAGAACCTGTTTTAAATGCTGAAATTTTTTTGTAAATTATGCGGGGTTATACTATTTTCTATGAAATTGTTGCGTACTTGTTCCAAGACCCACAGCATCGTCAGTTGACCAAAAGGGCCGTATGAACTCGGACTCAGCAGCTAGCTAGCTATCTTTGAAAGAAACATGGTAGGTGCATATAACAACTTGATAATTAACCCATTTTTTCATACCAATAATATTCCAAGTGAACATACTATTCCTAATTTTATTATGAGAAGTGCTAAGAAGCACTTGAGTGTTTTTTGGTTGAGACCACTCAGATTTTGGACCTTGGATCTCCATTCAATGGATCTCCCATACCCCTTCCCCTCCAAAAAAACAAATCTAAGATGTTTGATTTCCATCCAACGGATCCGCCATATCCCACCCCCTCTAAAAAAATACGAGTACTTGCATTATCTTCATAGATAATTGTGGGAACTTGCATGATATTCAACCCACATGACTGCTGGATGTGGTGAATCATTCATCGAAACCAAGCACATTCTCGTGCGGCTTTATACAATGCTATGATTTCCAAGTGGTTCATCGAAGTCGATACAAGATTTTGCTTACACGATTTTCATGAAATTGCAGTTTCACCATACAGGAATAGATAACCTTTTTGTGACCTAACTATATGCGAGTCTGACAGGTACCCAGCATTTGCATAGACAGTCATATTCAGATCTTGGTTTTTTCTGTAGAATAGTTCAAGATCTTTGCTTCCTTGGAGGTATCGAAAGATATCCTTTATTCCCTACCAATGTCTTTTGGTAGGTTCTGTATTATACCTTGCTAATAGATTTACAACAAATGTAATATCCGGTCTAGTACAGTTTGCTAAATACATAAGTGCTCCTACTGTTGCAAAGATCACTCGATCATCGGTACTTTTGACGGGTATACCTTTTCAAAGCCGAACATTTCTAACACCTTATGAGTATATGCAGATTGGTGCACTAATATCCCTTCAAGGGTATACTCAAGCTGCAAACCTAAGCAATATTTGGTTTTATCCAAATCTTTCATTTCGAACTCTGACTCCAAGTGAGAGCTTGCTTCCTTTATATCTTCTAGGATTCTGATGATATTCAGACCATCTACATATACTGAGATTATACAAAACACATTCTGCCTTTCTTGCATAGAAAGTCGCTTAAGCGATTATACCACATTCTGCCTGATTACTTAAGTCCATACAGTGATTTTCTGAGTTTCACACTATACAGATTTCTATTTGCTCTGTCTTGGTTCAGGACAGGGATACCATCAGGAACCTTCATATAAATGTCTGAATCCAACTTTTCATAAAGGTATGCAGTTACTACATACATTAACTTCATTTCTAAATTCAAGTTCACTGACATCAAGATTAAATATCTAAAGGTTATACCACCCATGACCGGGGAATAGGTTTCTTCATAATCAACTCCTAGTCGTTAAGTGAAACATTATGCAACAAGCCTTGCTTTATATATTACAACTTCATTTTTCTCATTTCTCTTCCGAACAAATACCCATTTATGCCCCACAGGGTGTACATGGGGAGACATGCGGTTTACAGGCCCAAACCCATCTCTTTTATTAAGAGATAATAGTTCGGTTTCTATTGCCTTTTTCAATCCTCCCAATCTGATCTTTTCTTATATTCAGCGAGCGATGCAGGCTCTGAATCAAAATCGATGATTGTAGCAATTTTTTTGCAAAATAAATATCAACATTGGATGTTGTTCTATTTATGTATTCTCCTGTGTGCACATAGTGTATAGCTATTTCATCATGGGTTGATTCTTCTAGTTGTTCTACTTGCTCACCACTCCTTCTAGCTGCAGGGGCAAGTCCCTTTAGTTTTTAGCTCTGATGTGTGCACACACATCCATGCTAGTTTCTCTCTCCATGAAAATATTCAGATCTAGTATACCCTTTTCTAAAGGTACCATACTGGTGCCAGGTTTCAACTAGCTCCCCTTTTAGTTATGGAGAACTTTGATGATTGGTTGTGTCAAGTCCTTTTTATCCTTTTTCACCAGTTGTCCCTGGTTATTTGGGATTCGATGGGCCGAAGTTCTCATCCTTTTATTCCGAGGCATCTGGACGGAATTAGGGATACCTTCAACTTTCTTTGGTATTTCAACCCTCTCTGGTGCATTGCGTGCAGGCACATACGACTTGGTCATGCTCTTTAAATCTCTAATGTGGTCAGGCAGTTGGTTTGCTAATAATTGCATGTTAATGATTTTCTGGACTTCTCTATTTACTTCACTAGTGCGCAGGTCATGTGCATGGATTCCTGTGGCTTGCTATGTAATTTTCTGATATTTTTCATGAAGGAGTTGATTTCCTTCACCCTAATGCTGGGAAACTATCCTCCTTAAATATAAGCGGGAGAGAGAAAAAGGACTTCTTTCCTTGCGCTAGGAAAAGGAGGACAACAGAGCTTTAAGCACTATCCAAGCCAAAAGATAAAGCGCCTTCGTGATAGGAGAAGGAAGGAAAGTTCTCTCTTACACAGAACTCAGTACAGAACATCCCACATGTTCTCGTCCTTCAGACACAAAGCAAGACGCAGTTCTCTCCCTTGGTCCGCTCGTGGCAACATCATCTACGAGTCCGACGTTGTCTGCCGAATCCGAGCCGAAGTTTTTTGGTTTTGTCTCCGAGGCAGACTCAAAGGGAGTCTGTGCGTCTTCGACCAGACAAGTAGGCTACAGATTCTTTCGCCAATTTGCAAAGAAAAAGCCAACGAGCAGCATCAGTTTTTTTAGAAATCGAACCTGTAGTCATAGCGAAAAGTAATATTTTAATTTAGTCTCTCAATTCAAGCGAAAAAGCAAAGCCCAGTGTTCAACAGCTGCCTACCCCAAATTCGAAGATAAGGTTCTGTCCTTCGGCTCATAACAGAAGTTTTACAGGCTTGAGTTTTTGATCCGTGCCTAAGATCATGCCGAGTTCTTCGGAAAGTTGTGTCACTGGTGATGAGACATCACACAATGCAAATGGCGAAGATGAGTTCCACTGTCTCGCTGCATTATCTGAAGCTTACAACGAGCAATTATGCAGTCTGGGCAATCAAGATGAATGTGTACATGTAAACTCAAGTAAGCTAAGATGAGTCTGAGACGTTGAGGAAATGTGTTCATTGTCCAAACTCAAGTAAGCTGAGATGAGTCTAGGACATTGAGAAAATGTGTTCACCGTCCAAACTCAAGTACGTAGAGTTGTCTGGAACGCTAAGGAGATGTGTTGCCGTTATGTGACGAGTTGAGTTGGGTAAGTCATAATTGAGACTGACTGTCTCAATGTTTTAGAATCTTTGCATCTGGATGGATCCATACCAGTTGAGTTGAGTTTCTACATGTAGTTTGCATGTAGAACACTTCATGTGGATACGTGGCTGGTAGTTCATAATGCATTGAGACTAAACTAGAGTATGTGAAATTAAGATTAGGGAGAAATTGTTAGAAATAATCTTGACTTAGAGTTAAGATGTAGTAGAATTCCGTGTCCATGTGTAACTCAAGTTGAAGTTGTGACCAACTTGAAATCTGAATACGCATGCTAGTAGAAGATTATTAGTCTATATATTAAGAAGACTTGTAACCAATTTTGTAAGAAGAAGAGGGAGCAAGTAAGAGAATAGAGAAATTAAGAAATTCTCTCGTATTCTATTAATTTACTTGTAATATGTGTGTTTTTTCTTGAGTCAAACTCAATATTTGGTATCCGAGCCTAGCCAATTATCTGAGCAGAAAAAATAATCCTCTCGAGGTGGAATCACTCGGCAACTAAATTCGACGAAATCGTCTTGTCGATTCCGAAGTCGTGTTGTCCGATCGTACGCTTCTGCTACGTAAACAAGCTAATGATGCAAACACAAGCGCGCGTACGTTTTGCGCTGCAAGTGAGGGGTAGGACAAGGCGTAGTGGACGGTGAACGTGGGCGCGCCGTCCACCGTGAAGATGGCCGCCGAGCACATGTTGTCCACTGCCGCCGCGATCCCCTAGGCGTGCCACCCCCCGTCCGCGACCGCGTCGTGTGAGCGCACGCAACGCTAGAGCAAAGAACACCGCGGTGAGAAATAGACATGCGAGGGGGACGCATGGTGAGCTGCGGGGCCACACGGAGGGAGCAGACCACGTGACCAGGATCGGCGAGGGAGACGTGGGTGCCAGCCAGCACAAGCCAGCTGAGCGCGTGGCCCCGTTGGCGGCCGCGTCACCGTTGCCGTCGTACCCCACGCGGGGGTCACCTAGCCACTTCCTGGCGACAGCGGCTAGCCGCGGCTCCGCCCCGTCATCCATGAGCTACTAGCTAGCAAGGTGATGGATTATGATTTTTTATTAAAGTTGATTTATTTTTTACTGTAATTAAATTTTAAAAAATAAAATAGAAAAGATAGGTTAACTTATTATGGACAATACGAAAGAATATGGAAAAAAATAAAAAAGTCATAAAAACTAAAAAAATAAAAAAACGAAATTAAGGAATAATAAATCGCTGAAACGAGCGAACTTTCTCCACTGTTTATTGTTTATGGTAGTGCGTGCTTCGTTGATCCTTCTCCACGGTCGCATTTTTTTAACGAGGACCTGAAATGTGAAGTTGACAAGGTGCAGAATTTTTTTTTATACCTAGCGATTGATCGGTTTTTACATAAATGGTGACCGATGAGATACGTATCGTTTTCAGATGAAATACGATGACGCGGAGAGAGAGCGCAAAGAAATGCCCAGCCCATCTTGGCCCAGTTACGTGCTTTCAGTACCGAACTGGCCGAAGGGTAGGTTCGTTTTGTTTAGCTCATTCGCCTCTTGCTCGAGCCTGTCGCAGCAGACCTGAGGCTACAAGCCAAACAGGCCGATAAAGCTAATCAGAGAGCATACATATATTAAGATTTCACGTCACGTTTTTGCTATACTGAGTGAGAAAGGCCTTCACATTGAAATGAATTTGCCTGACAAATCACAAGATGTAATACTCAACTCTAGCTAAACTTGTTTTAGGGAAAAATTGCAGCAGAAAAGAGTATTACTAGGATATATCATAGCTTGCTTCCTTGATATCCCTTTGGTCTGGAGGCCGTCATCCACTGCCTGCCAATCGCCACCAGCTCGCCGGACTCCTTCTTCCGGACCTCCGTTGTCACCGCCGTCAGCCTTCCTTTCCGGTAGACCACCCTCCCGTCCAGCTCAACTTCCTCCTAAACAACTCAACAGTCAACAAATTTTGTTTTAGCCTTCCCAAAGATGATTCAAATTCAACCCCTGGAAAGCTTGCACGAAGATGAAAACCACTCAAAACTATCTATATTCCGAAAGTGAGAATCTCAGTGAGCATAATGTGAAAAAAAGATACAAATAGCCTTAGTTGTGTAACAGAAAAGCTTCTGGATGCGGAAATGATCAGTTTGGGACCTGATCACAATATGTTCTTAAAGCACAATGTGCTACAACTAAAAATGTTCCAGCCTTCTAATTGGTTTGGGAATCTTCCTTCGAGAGTAACATAACCGATACCCTTCCAATCCTGGGTTACATGCATGATTGCTTCTGGAAAACAAATTCGGAAGAAGCATACATAGCTAAAAGTAATAAAATGGAAAGAAAACTATGCAACCTTGGTGAAGAAACCGTCAGTACATGTCTCTTGCCTTACTCAAAGAAGAAAAGGTTTAAGGTCTCCAGAAAAGCATCTATAGATACTCTACTAAAACTTTACAAAGCACATTGTCAGAAAGAATAGTCAACCAAATGCTTCGTGCTCGGAAAGCAGCTTTACTGAAAAGAGCACGCACGCCTAATTGGACAATCCAATTTGATATGGGCTAATTTAATCCAGAGAGACCAACTTTTTCTGCAGGCTGCCGCGCGAAACAAAAAACTAGACAATCTAATTGGGAATTAATCTACTTTCAGAATATTTTTTTGATGTCAAGTTTCAGTATACAATCTATATTGGATTTAAGCTTTAACACCCCTCATAATCTAAAATTTATTTGTCATTTTGTAGCCCTTTAGCAACCTAGATCATCCACAAAACAGAATGATTACACATGCAATAAATGCTACATGAACTTAGTACGATATGATACTGGTCGATACGTGGTACCTATCAATACGCGTATCATTGCTCGTGGCCACACAACAACCCAACATAACAAAAGCCTTGTGGAGAAAATTCAACTGGTGCTAGCGCTCATAGCCGTGAGATGCATGACGATTGCAAGAAGCAACACTGTTGATTTCTTTTCATCCCAAAAAAACATTTTTTTAGAATTTCTATGAGGGAGAGACCAAAGATTAGCAGAGTACGCACATGGTGCTTGGCCGGCGAGAAGTAGGAGACGCCGTAGTGGACGGAGACGTTGATGACGCCCTCCACCGACAAGATCGCCGCCGCGCACACGTCGTCCACCGCCGCCGCGATCGCCCCCGCGTGCCAGTTCCCCTCCGCATCCTACATATACGCGCGCGCGGACCGAAACCAAGAACCAATTGGAGCTCAACAAGAAGGAATTAATCCAGAGAGCACGGCGGCTCGAGATGGATAGGGAAGCGCGTGCTTACGGTGAGGTGGGCGGGGACGCGGAGCGAGCAGAGGGCGCGGCCGCGCTCGGCGAGGACCACGCGCACGCCGGACAGGGGCAGCGCGTTGAACGCGCGGCGGCCGCCGGCGCCGTCCTCCCCGGTGGCGCCGGCGTCCTCCAGCCACTTGCGGGCCGCGGCGGCCATCCACGCCGGGGGCGTCGGGCCGTCCATGCAAGCGCGGAGCGGATCGGATGCAGCCGCGCGATTGGTCGGCGTGCTCGGTGCCGCGGTGGACCGGGCTCCGTTTGACTGACGGAGTGTGGTGGGAGATGGCTGGTCAGAGTCGGACTACTTCACGGGGGTAGTTGCTGCTTGCTTTCGTCTCTTTCACATCCATTTTTTCGAAACCACCACGATGGACCCGTGCGGCGTGCGTGACTGCGTGATGGGAAAAAAACTAAATTTTCCCTTAGCTCGAGATTGCTATATAAAAGCACTCTTTTTTTTTTTTGGATTTCAATCAAATTTTTTACCGTTGGATGGGCTTGAAGATTTGTGCTCAGACTGACGAGCTCTTCATCTTCTCCGACGACAGTGGAGGCAAGTTAGAGCTGGGGTTTATTGGGGCCAACTATAGAGGGGGAGGGGCGGTAGAGGCACAACAGTGGGCGACGAGATGATGATGACACTGCCAACTGTGGATTTTGAGAAGGTCAACTTGAATGATAGAATATTATGAGGTGGTAGCCGATTTGGCGATGGTAGCCACTAGAGATTAGGAAAAAAGGCGGTGCAGGGGATATAAAGGCAGGCGGCAGAGGGGGAGGCAGATGGCGGCTCACGAGAGGGCCTCGTCGGTACTAGGCACGGTAGGGGAGGGTGCAGACGGGAGGCGGCGGGGAGGCTAGAGTTAGGATGCACCAATGCAGTGCTTGAGTTTTATACAAATAGGCAGATGGTAATGGAGCACACTGAAAAATTTCAATAACGCTTCTCTACATCTGGTTGTGCGTTACGCGGACCATGCTATCACGCGCAACGCCATTGGATAAAAGGCCACAAGGAATCCGCGATGATGGTCTAAGTAGTTTATATCATGTTTTGGAAGACAAAACGTCTTATTGGGCTATCGGAGCCATGCAAAGGTGGCACTTTAAAAAATGTGCAAGTGTACGTAAGTATAAAACTTGTTTGTGTATGGATTACTAGGTTTTCCTATTTCTAAATGGTTATATCCACTAAGTATGTGTTGATTGCTAGGGTTAGGTGTGAGATGAGGAGCCTCCACTACATAAACCTTTGTGTATGTTGAGAAATAAATGAGGAAAGTGTTAGAAAGAGATATTAGGATTTCCTTGTCTTGGAGATTTTTTTTGTGTGGGAGTAACTATAAATTATTCCTCTTCAAATGAAATGAACATCTAAACTCCATCCAAGTGAGTTATGCAAGTGATTCCTCCTTGTGCTTTTGACACTACCACACATGGGTCATCACAGACGATTCGTAACCCTCATTAAAGACGGTTTTTGAACCTTCTAACTTATTGCGTCAGTGATAACAGGTGGTTATTACACATGACTCTCAAACCGTCTATGATAAGTCATAACACATACGGTTTTTAAAAATAATCGTGTGTGATATCCGACATATCACAGACGACTAATATAAAAAAACTGTCTGTGATGGTCTACGTATCATAGACGGTTTTGTGTTAGAAACATTCTGTAATAGTTCTTTGTATAGCTAAACAATTTTCTAATTTCCGACTAGCCTCAGAAATGCTAGTCATACCCTCTGAAAACAAGCAAGCAAATTACATATAAATGATAGATAAGTGAATTATAACTCAAAATCAATTACAAAAGAATGTTTATGTATTGTTGCCAGAGATACAATTGAAAGAATTACATTTGAATAAAATGTTTGAACATGTATTAATCGATGTCGCCAAAGTGAAACTCTCCTTTCGAGTCAATGACCACCGTCATCAAGAAGGTGAAGAGACATCCTCGAATGTCCAAGAGTTTGTTCAGATCCAATGTACTTGATTTGATTGTCCTGCCTGTCACTGGGAGTAAAGTAGTAAACATATATATTTAAATTGATAATTATGACATAATTATTGTGAGATTAGCAAACCTCTGGCTTATTCATCTTAACACTCATGATTTCCTGTATATGACAGCAAACGTAGAATACATATAGGTTGTCTTGTAGCTGTTGGTGGCTCTACAAAAATAAAATTACATACATAGCTATAGTCAGTTCGAGAGGCATTATTACAAAGTGTGATATAGGATTATTGTATTGTAGAGGGTACCAAAAATCGCGTCCTATGTGCATTGTGGCGTTCAATTCCTTATGTTTCCCTCCCTTAGCAACATAGGCGCTAAACAACTTACGTGATTCCAAAAAGTTTTCCTCAGCTATTGCAAATGAAGGGAAGACTAGAATAGAGTTATCTATAGAGGAAATGAGCATACTTGTCAAGTGTTTATTGCACGAGAGTGAAGTCATGGTCGTTCTTAAGTAGGGAATCAAGGTATATTACCTTGTTCCACTTTGGTACAATAACTATACAGATCCAGTGCCACCTACTCATGTATGTCGCCATAGTCATTAAACCTAGGTCTGTGTTGTGTATAAAGTATAAATGAAATTTGTGTAGCAAGTAGTGAAGCACTTACCCTTGATTGTAGGGCACAAGTATGCAGTCCTTGTTGCCCTGAGCAAGCAATCCCGTCATTATGTAATTCTTGATGTAGAATACATCTTGAGTGATGCATTGCTTAGAGATCAACTGCGAGTCGAGAAGATCCACTAGTTCTCGTGATCGTCGGGGTTCTTGCATCATGTACCTATACATAAGCAATGAGTTAGGACATTTATATCGATATTATGTGAATGTAGAACTTGATTGTACACACTTATAGTGTCTTGATTCGTAGAAGTGAGGCGTCGAGGGCGTTGAGGTTGAATAGTTCAAATAAGTCATCGAAGTCCACAACGAAGAAGCCCGGGTCATAGAGGAAATGCCTCTCTGGGTATTTGATGGTAAATCTAATAGGCTAGTTTGTCCTCCACTCGTTGGTCCTCTACATGTACCAAGCATGCAAACTTGCACAACTCATTCCAAGGTGGGGTAATAGTGTGTCAGGGATCAACGGTATTCTAAGAAAGAACGTCTAGGGTTCGTGAGGTGCCTTAATCTTGTTTGATTTGGCCTTAGCATCTTGTCTATGATACATCTTCCCAGGAGACAACTTAGCACGCTTTTCTTGTTTCTTTGGCGTCGTTTCCACGGGAGTCAATACGATGACCTTCTGAAGTAAAGGTTGAGGTGGAGTCATCGAGGGTTCTGTTGGAGAGTCATGGTCATACGGAGATCGCAGCACTGCAGGGTCCAGGGCGATGTCCCTCTTGGGCCACTGGATAAAAGTGTGCACAACATCCATTAGTGTTACGATGTCTTCGTTCAGGGGCTTCTCTAGCAAAACGGCCATGAAATGGACATGCACCATGTCCACCTAGATCTTGGCATAACCCTGCACTAGTTAGGCACCATGCAGCATTGTCTCTTTCTGGTATGGAAATGCCATCCCCATCCCAACCTCAATAGGAATGGACCCAAACAACCTCACTTGGAGCTTGCAGTGCGTGGACTCTTACGAAACAATATACAATTAGCTAAGGCATCGTACAGGTCTATCTTTGGAGCATTCCAGAGATATACATTACCTGGATTTCGTCGATCAGAAGTCAGGTGTCACTTTAGTTAGATTGGTGTGTGAACGCACAGGTACTCTAATGGTGATGTAGATTGGCTTCCATAATAATGGGGTGGCCTATGACTGGCTGAGTACTTACTCTAGCCTTTTCTCCAAATATGCTAGCTTCCTAAAAAATTCTACATGAATCTCCTCTTTGATGCGCTCCTCATGCTAGGCCTTCAATCTCTTCCAACTCCTATATGAGTCAAAGTCATGTGGGAATCTTTGTCTCTAAGGAGCGTAAACCCCAAGACCTCATGTGTAACATGGGTGCTCCTTATTTTCTAGGGCTATGGATAATATGTCCCTCTCCCTAATGGCCTAGAAGTTGCCTTGGGAGGATTTCGTAGTCAACGTTTTCTACAAGATGCCAACATGTTATTTTAGTTCCTATAAAGTTATAGACATATCACCAGCTAGGTAGTTCAATATTTTACCAAGCGTTATGACACTTCCCGGTCTGTCGGGTTCTTGAAGGATATGGTGCCTGAAGACGTGGTAGATGTCCTTACTCTTAACTAGTTTCGAGCGCACTCGTTTGTGAGCCTAGCAAATGGCAGAGAGGCCTCTGATAGGATTACCTCCTATCGACCATGATAGATGATCAAGGTGTCGACCATGGCAGGTCGACCATGAGATTTCGACCATGGCATGTCGATCATGACATTTTGACTACGATATTTTGACCATGACATTTCAATCACGGTAGAATGACCACGGCAAGTAATCGTAGGCTTCGACCTCGAATAGTGAACCGATCATAAGCAACAGTCAAGCGGTTGTAAGCAACAGTCAACCGATGTTTGCCACAGTGAATTGATGAAGGTCGTAATCTCATCTGCTATAGTAGCTGGTCGGTGGTCGTACTTGGCGGTTGTAGCTACAATGCTTCACCACGTGTTGAATTAGGATTTGTGGAGGGACTCCATAACTGGGAAGATTTAGAGATATGGTAAAACCCGTATTTGGAAGGGTTTCGGGTCCTTTGATTTTTTGAACAGATAAAGATTGGTTTAGAGATTATGGAAACCCCGTGTTTGAAAGGTTTTGGATCCCGATTTTCAGAACAGATAGAGTTGTGTGTTCGTGGTTGAGATGGACACGATTTGGGACATTAGCCTATAAAAGCAGGAAGAGGCTAAGAGCTAACGGGACCAGTTTTTGAGGGCTTTCATCGGGAAGGTTTTTAGGGTGCTTGTGAGGGCACTTTGTAGCCACAGAACACGTTTTTAGGGGAAGCTAGTCAGTGTCAGCGGCGTGTTTTCTAAG
The DNA here is from genome assembly GCA_017311315.1 of Dendrocalamus latiflorus. Lineage (NCBI taxonomy): Eukaryota > Viridiplantae > Streptophyta > Magnoliopsida > Poales > Poaceae > Dendrocalamus > Dendrocalamus latiflorus. The sequence continues at coordinate 8,086,654 of CM029666.1, read as the reverse complement.
CATCGTTTTCTTATGTCCTTTATGGCGTGCTAACACATCACGATCTTGCGTGCTACGAGCACGGTGTGTTCAGTCGTTGAGTCAATCCAACCGAGCAGAGCATGGTGTTGTCTTTGACTTGTTCTCATTCCGAGCAGAGCATATCGGTCTCGAAGCATTTGAGCAAAAGAAGAGTTCAACCATGTGCAATAGTGTCAAATCGCTTCCTAGAAAACAGAGGATTTCTAGTATGTGCAAATCAAGCAATCGAACAAGCGATCGAACACTTAGCAATTGATCAAGCAGTCGAGCGAGCGGTTGAGCGTCTTGTTGTCAAAATCTATATCTTGTGTTTAGATCATTTTTCTTCTAGTTTGAATTTTGGTTTGAAGTTCCAAAGACCAAGCAACCATATTAAGCACAAGTTCCACACACTTAACTCACGTTAGTTAAAACAATATATCATGCAACACACCACAACAAAATATTAGCACCCATGATGTGCATACACTCAACCATGCTCATACACTCATCCTTACACTAGGACCACACCTCAAACCGAAATGCATAATTTCATCACTAATTTGCCAAAAGTCGGTCTGACTGCCATTACCTAGCTGGCAAACTGCTGACGCCAGTCTGACTGCTGGCACCATGTCAACCAGACTGCCAGCTGTCAGACCGCTATGATTTAGCTGATCTGACCGCTTAAGAGCACTAGAAAACACCCTATTTGGAATTTTGGTTGAACTCTCTCTAGTTTCAGCTCATAACTCTATTTTATATGACATCTAGTGCAAAGACATCCTCAAACACACCACAAATATTTGGTATCCATTTTTCCAAAAGGCATATGACTAGTCTGGTCGTTCCATAGCCGTTGATCAGATCATCGTTGCCAGGCTAGTTAGATCGGTTAAAACCTAATAGCAACTATAAAAATTGTAAACTCCTAAAACTAAACTCAAACTTCGACAATATTTGCATAACAAAGTTAAATAGTCATCAAATATCTCCACATGGTCTCACAACACGGAATTCTTGTATTTATAATATAAGATATCAGCATGATTTACTTGAGAATTGTTATATTTTTCATATGAAATTTCTGCATTTTGCCTCCACAAGAGAGGAACACTACAAGAAATTTGAGTATCGGTGATGATACGTATTTGTCACAAAATCATAGATTTTTGTCATAAAAGCATAATAGTGACGATTTTCTTGCGTCACACGGATCGTCACAGATTCTGCGTCATAGAATGTTCTTAGTGACGATCATTGGGAAATCGTCATAAAATAGTACACATTTATGACGAATAACAGATCGTCGTACAATAATATTTATGACGATTTACTAAGTGTCATAAAATATTTTCTGTGACAATACCGTTATCGTCACCAAGTGAAAACATTCTATGACAATCGTTTTCATCATGACATGTGGTCCAGGACGTGTAATTTATGACGAAATTATTCATCATGAATATATTTGCAACGTCACAAAATTTAATCCAGACATACATGAATGACAAAAAAAAACGTCATGAACAGTAGCATAATTCTCCAGATAATCACCATAGAATTGTTCCATCAAAGCATATAGAATTAATTAACATTTATCCAATACATGCCATTACAATCATTGGTTGAACACAAAAGTGATCACCATAGACACAGTTCCATCACAAAACCATATTAGCCAAATGTCACTAGCAGTAATAAGCCTAACTACACACTGTGACTACAAAGATGATCAAACTATTGATGATTGGCCCAGAAGCCGCAAAACAAGGGAATCAGTTTTTTCTTGCATTTGCTTGAAAATGGCCATTTGCTCTTCATTCCTCTTGTTTGACTCTTTTGCTTCTTCAACTTGCCTCTTCAAATCCATGATTTCTCCTTGCTGAGAGCTAACAATAGCACGCAACTCTTGCTCATTTTGACTAGCATTGAATAGAGACAATATAAACATGCAAGATAATTCTATGCTCCATTTGTAACATAAACAGATTGCATAATGCTTATCTTTGAATGTTGAAGACATAGCAAAGAAAAAATTTTGTATACACCTATAATATGTATTCAGCTCATTCTTTAATAAGTAATAACAAAACATTGTGTTGCATGGTTGTAGAAAATGAAAAAATGAATATAACATACTTAAACAACAATTCAGTTTAGTTTTCCTTTACAAAAACACCTTAGTGTACAGATCAACATAGCATTCAAATATATGTGTCACACACGCACATTTCAATATTTGGCAATTAATATACTTACAATTGCTTCCTGTGCAATATCACTATAACCCTTTTTCCTGCTAAAATGGCTTGCCTTGAAAAGATCCATTGAATTAGGTTCTTCCCCATTATCTTGGACTTTCTACATTAATGATACAAATATTTCAGAATAGCTAGCTATGCAGTGTAATGAATTAGTCAACAATTTAGCTTACCATAGAGTATCTCTTAGCAACATAAGATTGAGAACCTGTGGTTTGGTGCAGTCTAACCTTTTCACTATTTTGTTTATTCTTTTCACATGTTTCCTACAAATAGTAAGCCCATGTAATAAACTGTCAATCCTATGTATATTACTAACTTTTCCAAAAAAAAAAGTTACATATATATCTATGATACCTGAACTTCATGCCCAACATCTTCATTGCTTTCAGCAATAAGTGGTTCCCCATGATATATCCACCTAGTGTATGTACTGGACATGCCATAAATATATATGTGGTTTTCCACTTGAGCTAGATGTCCATACTTTCTATTATTGCATTCTGAACATGGGCAATGCATTTGAGAATTCACATCGCACTGTTCCCGAACAAAGCGCATGGTCTTCACACCCTTAATATATGCAGCGGAAAATTGCCTATCATTTATCCAAGACTTATCCATTAGGAGATTACATTACATGAAGCACAGGAGATTACATTTTGTTCAAACCAATAGGATGCTGAACTAGTTCGAACTTATAATCTACACGTAAATACAAGAAACTGTACCATTTCCACATAAGTTGGCAATTGCGCCAGCCACCATCCGCAGAGTTTGCAGATCATCAGTTTTAGATGCAACATTTGCTAATAGTCGAGGTCCTCCTTTGTTCATTATCAGTCCCTGGCTTGATCCTGTAGTAACATCAATGTAATACTTAGAAAGGTGAAAATTAAGTTAGTAGCTATCGGCTCAGCCTCTACAAGTGTCACAATACCAATTTGACTGGAACATTCAGCCCTAATGGAGATTAGTTCAAATACGTAAAAATATATTTCATGTTGCAAGAAACTTAATTAAAAGATAGAAGTTAGTTTGGCTGATGACAAAAAAAAAGACTACGAATCTTTCTTTAGCAATGCAACCACTGGGACATTTGGTATAAATGTAGGAAATAAATTCGTTGAACAGTTAACACACAGCCATTAATAACCATTTCCATTTTAGCAATATCAGCAGCAGTGAGCCAGCGATTCAATGAATTATTAGGCCATTTGGACCAAATGTAGAAAACAAATCTGATGAGCAATTGGAATAGATCTATTACCATTCATTGCCAAGTTGGCAATTGCACCAGAAGTGACTCGATGAATTGTGGTATTTTCTGATGTTTCTAGCAGTGACAGAAGAGCATCCAGCCCTCCTTCCTCAACTATTCTTTCCTGATTAATATCTGCAATCGCAAAAGGACGAAGGAGAAAAAACTTTTCATGATTCTCACAAAGAAAAAAAGAGAAGATTATGAGCTAGTACAGATTTACTTCATATGGAATAATGGGCCGGGTGGGGGTGGAGGAGGAGGATGAAGGAGAAAGAGGAGGAGGAGGCGGCGGCGGATCTGGGGGCGGAGGAGGAGGCCGACGGCCGGGTGGGGGGTGGAGGAGGCCGATCTGGGGGCGGACTGGCGGAGGAGGAGGCCGGCGGCCCGGTGGGGGGCGGAGGAGGAGGACGAGAAGGCGGCAGATCTGGGGGCGGACTGGCGGAGGAGGAGGTCGGCGGCCGGGTGGGGGACGGAGGAGGACGACGAGGCGGCGGAGTGCGTGAGAAGGGGACGGATCTGGAGGGCGAAGTGCGAGGGGGCGGATCTGGCCGGCGGCCGGGTGGGGGCGGATGAAGGACGACGAGGCGGCGGAGTGCGCGAGAAGGGGACGGATCTGGAGGACGAAGTGCGAGGGGGCGGATCTGGCCGGCGGCCGGGTGGGGAGCGGATGAAGGACGACGAGGCGGCGGAGTGAGCGAGAAGGGGACGGATATGGAGGGCGAAGTGCGAGGGGCGGATCTGGAGGGCAGAGTGCGCGAGAGGCGGGCGGAGTGAGAGAGAGAGACGGGCGGATCTGGAGGGCAGCGAGCCAGCGAGACGAGAGTGCGGATGAGATCTAGGGTTTATTATTTTAAAGGATGGTCCACCTGTCAGTTTATTTCATGGGTAAACTTAGATGCCACAGGGAGAAACTTAGATAGCGGGTAAACAGGTAAGATGGATACGAGTAGAGCTTACTTATACCCGTACCCGTTTACCCGACGGGCAGAGAGTTTCCCCTATTTTCATGCTCGTGGGTAGAAAATACATCCCATACCCAGCCCTATTAGGGTATTTACCCGCGGGTACACGGGTAAACGGGCATAATTGCCATCTCTAGAGGAGGAGGCGCCGGCTCGTGGGAGGTGATGAGGCGGCGGCGACCTAGCAGGGGGGCAAGGGGGCGCGGCAACCTAGCCGGGGGGCAAGGAGGTGGCGCCCTAGCCGGGGGGCAAGGGTGTGCGATGTCCTTGATTGCGCGGGAGGCGGCTGCCGTTGGTTCATGGCTACTTCACAATGGCCCCATTCGCCCTAACTTTTTTTTGACAACACTTTTTTCGTCATCCAATAAATCGTCACGAATAATGATTTCTTTGATGACGAATATAAACAATCATCATGGTTTTCTGTATATTCTGTGACAAATATTTGTTTTCGTCACAAAACTAGGCGTCGAAGGTACCGTCCCGCATATTAATGACGAAATCACTTGAATCGTCACGGAATGATAGCTAATCTATGACATTTTCGTTTCTCATCATAACTATATTCGTCACGGATACTCAGATTTCTTGTAGTGGAAACAAGTCTTTCATGGTCTTAACATCTTGCTTGTTCCCTCCAAAGATTTCTTCTAGAACATTGCATGTGAATTTCACGGGAATCAACTTTCTTTTGTTTGAAACAAATGCAGTGAAAAATTTCGTACTAGGTCAAAAGTGCCCAAAATTTATTTATATAGTGTTTGGATTGTAGAATTTGGCATAGAATTCGGGAATTGGAATTGAATTCCTAGACAAAGGCTGTTTGGATGCATCTTAGAATTGGGAATTGGAATTGAGCTTAATTCCACTGAATTGGTGGACGAAAATGAGGTGACACCAAACCAGACCTCCACCCCTCTTAATTAGATGGAATCCTTCAACTCGACCTACTCGAGCGACAGCGAGGTTCTTCCCCTTCGTATCCCTTTGTCTTCCTCATCTCCAGTAACACGTCAACAAGACACCGTCAATGACCATCGCTGCTGTTACCGTCGACGAGCACCACCAACAAGCTCCTATCAACCGCCGCGCCACTGAAGTCCTCATTGCTGAGCTCTCAAGGACCTCCACCGTTGCCGACTGCTTCCCCTTCTTCCTCCCCTCTCCAGATCTAGAGCCACCACACCCTTCTTCCTCAACTCCGGTGGTCATTTCTCTTGTTCTTTCTCAACTCCGATGGTCCGCCAGATCGCTGCTACCACCCCCTCCCCTGAAGGCTTCTTCCATGATGTTGATAGCCTCTACCTTCAATTTCGATGGCGCCTCCATGCTCGACTCCAACCACTGCCACCACCTCAAACTTTGGTCGTCCGCCTCGACTCGGCTACCGCAGTCACCTTGGACTCCAGCTGTCCTCCCCGCAACCTCCTGGATAAATGTCCTTCGGCTGGAAGCTTCCTATCTTCAACATATTTTGAGATTCCCCCACAATGCAAACAAACAATGTTTGGAATTGGGTTTAACTATAATTCTACTTTACAATTTCATATGTCATCCAAACACTCCAATGGGAATCGAAGACTAATTTCAATTCAGGTTGAAATTGAATTGGAGAGTATTGTCGGGATATTCCAACTTGCACATAAACCAATGGTGGTGCTCCAACTGGCTTACGGCTTAAACTTCTAGCTGTGGCTTTGGCTTATGTCTGAAATTACACTGTAGTAGATGTTAGTTTTTCTGAGAAAAATAAAGAAAAAATAGAAAAGCTCATTATTTCGCTATAGATAATGCAAAGGAATAAGAGAAAAAGAGCAAAAAAACTGAATAAAAAGCCAAAAAACTAAAATAAGTTAAAATTAGAAACCAACATATTTTAAATGGTTTTGACTTAAATAAATTGAAAGATAAGATAAAAAAGATGTGAAGCCGTCTGGCGCAGAGCCACCAGGGCAGCAAAGTGAAGGCCTCAAGGGTGACACGGGCACCTCACAAGGCAGTCTGTAGGAGCAAATCATGTGCAGCAAGGCAAGCACAGCGCAAAAACTCGGAAGATGCAAAACGAACTGTATGTATAAGTACTAACTAGGGATCTGCCATTCCAAGATCGTATAAGGTCCAACGCTAAAAACAGACGAAGCTGTCTTGGACACGTCGACGGCCACGTGCGAACCGCAGTGCTCAGCTCGTGGCAGCATCTACCGAGAGCGTGACTCCGTGACCCAGGCAATGTAGCATCTAAAACAACTAGCCACGTAGGCGTGGCGCCACGCCACGCCAGCCACCATGTGGATCGAAGCAAAAGAGACGACAATTCGCAATTCGCAGGTAGTTTCATAAAAAAAATCGAGAAAAAAATCGAGGACCCGTGTGCAATTTCGGGGAAAAAAGGACTTTTTTGGAAAAAATTGAGGACTTGTAAGGACCTGTACGTAAGTAAATAAGGACCTATACGCAATTTCGGAAACCCGCCGGGCGCAATCAAAAAAGTTTTCCAAAGAAAAAAACTTGCAGGGACCTTTTCGCGAGAAAAAAGGACCTCTACGTAATTTTCAGAAAGTACAGGGAATTTCCCTCCCCCGGCCGTACAGGAATCCCCGCGCCACGCGCCGGCCGGGGCGCGCGCGCGGGCGACGTGGCGGGGCGGAGGGCGCGGCGTGCCCCCCGGCTTTGTTTAGGGTATTATGTGTTACCACTGACACTGCTAATTTTTATTTACTTACAAAAGCAGAATCTTGCCACGCCAGCCAGATGGCCTACCCCAAGACCAAATGCATCGAAGTCTGCGGCAGTGCAGTGAAGCGGGATAGCTAGCCTACATACTTCGCCACACCACCAACTCACCTGGTAGCTTCGCAAGCAACCATCCAGCAAGAAAGAGGCAGCGTAGGCTGGTGGTGAGGAGGAGGAGGAGAGATGAGCGGAGCGGCGGCGAGCTCAGCGGCCAACAAGTTCATCAAGGGCGTCACCGTGGGGGACGGCGCCGTGGGCAAGACCTGCATGCTCATCTGCTACACCTGCAACAAGTTCCCCACCGTTGAGTATCTATCTCTGCCGCTTACCATTGTTAATCCATCCATCTCCTACTTTTCTATTCTTCTATCCCCAATCACCACCTACATCACTAGATACTACTAGTCTATCCTGACCCGATTCGATTTTTTTTCTTGACAAGATGATTTGATTTGGTTTGGTTTGGTTGCTCCTATTCATTCATTCATGGCAGGATTATATACCCACCGTGTTTGACAACTTCAGCGCCAATGTCTCTGTGGATGGGAGCATTGTCAACCTGGGCCTGTGGGACACTGCAGGTGGGGATTAAGATGCAAATCTTTCTCTTCCTCGAGTGTCGGTGTTAACTTGTGTCCACCATTTTGACGTGGAGTTCTTTTTTGGTGATTGGGTTGCAGGTCAAGAGGATTACGGCAGGCTGAGGCCTCTTAGCTACAGGGGAGCCGATGTGTTCATCTTGTCCTTCTCTCTGATCAGCAGAGCAAGCTATGAGAATGTTCAAAAGAAGGTATGCTCAGCTCATCCTGATGCAATTTTAGCCGATTAGTTGGAGATCTTTGCATGCTGGAAGTAGAATATCTACAGTTTTCTAATGCGTTGCATTGGCTAGATTTGTGTATTCAGAAACAGTCTATCAGGTCGGCATTATGCCAAGGTGGTGGTACCCCGACAGCAAATAGGCAAAGAATAGTAAGGCGTTGAACCATACGTGTATATTGTATCTGTGATTATAGCATAAAACTGTCAATGTAAAAGTGAGCAAAGAAAATCCATTCTGATAATGCCATTCGATACAAAATTGTTAAGAGTTATCTTTGCAATCTGAATTACTTGGATATTGGTATACAATACTTCTACTTGTACAATCATGCTTATTTCTGCACACAAGCTTGGTGAGAAATAAACGCGCTGCAAAAGTTAGCATTCTGTTGACCTCATAGCTTACTGATGTTAGATAATGTATACCAACATGAAGCTCACTACCTAGCGATTAGCAAACCATTGGTACATCACATTGCACTATTCTTTACCTCATTTTCTTTAATGATGATCTTAAGTGCTTACTAATGACCTGCCTTTCTTCCAAACAGTGGATGCCAGAGCTTCGCCGGTTCGCACCCGGTGTTCCTGTGGTTCTTGTTGGAACCAAGTTGGGTATGCTATATACTCTTTACCTTCAAGAATTTCTTAGTTGAACGCCATCCAACTCCACAAAGGAATTTGGGACAGTTCATATATATACCTCTTGACTGATACTTTGTTGCCAATTTCCCATATGGACAGATCTCCGAGAAGATAGAGCTTATCTTGCTGATAATCCAGCTGCTTCCATTATAACAACCGAGCAGGTTTGTACTTTTTCCACTCAGATGACAGTAACCAGACTACCAGCCTACCAGACATGTCCTAACAAAAAACAAATTCACTTTTCGCATGTTAGGGAGAAGAGCTTAGGAAGCAAATAGGTGCAGTGGCCTATATAGAATGCAGCTCCAAGACACAAAGAGTATGCTTTTGCTACATCCTGTGAACGAAAGCCTTGAAATTTCTTATCCTCTTTTATATGGCCATCACTCGAATGCCTTCTGAAGAGTATAATCTAAGCCATACGTTCTTTTTCTTGCTGATTGTTTATAGAACATTAAAACTGTTTTCGATACCGCAATCAAAGTGGTGCTTCAACCTCCAAAACATAAGGATGTAATCAGAAAGAAAATCCAGACAGGCTCCAATAGGACAGTAAGGTACCATTCAAGACTATTTGCTCAAACCGAGCATCAGTAGTTTTGCACCTATCTTTCCAGTTGAGCATCTTGATTTCCAATGAAGACTTTTGACACTTTCTCTTAATTTTGTAGGCGCTACATCTGCGGAAGTGTTTGTTTCGCATAGTCAAGAAGAACATTGTGGTCTGTTTCCTCGACATGATGGTAGAAGCATAGCTGATAGTAGCTAGAACGAACTCCTAGTTCTCTTGTGCACTGCAAAAGCTTAAAAAAAGCTTTGCCCCGGTAATAAGATGTGCTCTTGTGGATGACTATTTCAAATATCTCTGTGGGTACTGGGGAGGATAGTTTTGGAAATGTAAGTTATACAAGTAACCAAAAACTTAAAGAAAACTTTGAATGTAATACCACTAGAATGCAAAAGAGAAGAAAAACGAGAAATGAAACAATCCAAAGGAGAATAAAGGAAATAAAGTAGAGTGTTGCTGTCAGATCCATCGGCTTTAGAATGCTGAATAAAAGTAGCGCTAACAGAGGTTCTCAGACCATCTGGAGTCGGTCGGTGCCCTCGCTATTGTGGGCTTCGTCATCCGGCAATAAATTTAGCCAACGTCCACTTTTACTGACTTACTTGCCGCAGTTAGAAACCCTAAAGCACAGTGCAGAACCCCTTGGACCAAAATGCCCTTGGGGCAGTCAGCCATATGAGAGAAGAATAGGAGTAAGGTGAAGGCATTACAGTCATTTCACAAAGCCAAAGGGCTGTCCCAATCATGCCCTTATAAGCTAGTATAGTACAAGCAAGTCCCACACAAAGCCATTTCACTTCCTCAACCGAGAGGTAACCTAAAATCAAACCAAGAGCCAATCACCACTGTAATTCGGGCTAAGGTAAGGCACAAGCCGAGCTCAACCCCATCACCACCCAAGCTCCTTGACAGCCATACCCAAGCAGTGAGGAAGACGAAGCCCGGAGGAGAACTAGGGAAGGAGGGGAAGACGATGGAGAGGAGCAAGGGAACGGCGATGACCACGAAGGCGCAAGACTTTCGGCGACCATCAAAACCATGCCAAGTCGTCGTCTACCCTCAGCCCCTTTTTCAGCCGACATTAAGTAAGTCTCCATTCTTCCCCCAACGCATCAGTGGCGAGCCTGTAGCACCGTCATGCGCCCTTGGATGACAATGCATGCTTCCTAGTGCATGCACTCTACCAAGTCCTGTCACAGCGGCCACCTTGAGTCTTCCGAGCCGTTCGTTCTTAAGACTAGAGCAAGGCAAAAGTAGTAGCTAAATCAAAAGCACAAAAGTAAATATGTGGGAAGAGTGAACCAATGCCACCCCTAGGGCTCTTCGTGGCAGTGGGCAGAGGCATAGTGGCGAGAGGTTAGCGTCGAGGATGACAAACTCCTAGACAACGCACCCCCAAGGCGCCGAGGCAGTGGTGTCACATCAGAGGTGGAGCGGCCAGTGGTGAAGGAGGCACCAGGCTTCTGGCCGGCTGTGTGCTGTGGCCGGTGAGCTTGAGGGAGGGACCGAGTCAGGGAGGTGGCCAACGGCGATGGGCATTGGCGCAGGCGCTGAGCCCTGAGGGTGACGGCTTGACTGGATCGACTGGCCTGAGCACCCAAGGCGGCAGCAGTTTGGGGCCAAAGGCTGGCAGGAGGAGCCACACAGGAGGCGACTAGGTAGTGATGCCGGCGGGAACCGAGCCGTGGGCAGCGATAGGGAGCCGGGAGGCCACGGTGGCGGTAAGCAATGGCCAACAGCCCGAGGGGATGGCCGCGCCCCAAACCTAATCGGCAGAGAGGGGAAGGATAGGGGAAGGGAGGCGCAGCATAGGGGGAATCCGATGAATGGTGGCCGGTAGTGTGGGGACTGCTGCCCCCCATACCTGGTTGGGGAGGAGCCAGGCCATTCGGCCGAACTAAAATGAGGGAGAGAGAGAGAAAGAAAAGAGAGAGAAGAGATGAGCCAAGTGAGAGAAAAGAAAAAAGAGAAGAGAAACGAAGAGAAAAGAAAAGGGGGGTTTGGTACCTGCGTGTCGAGTCCTTAACCCTGGGCATTTTTATGCCAGAGTCGAGTTATGCGCGTAGGGTCATCACTGCTCGCTTAAGCACTAGTTTCGATATGATGTGTTGAGTCAGATTGATGTTGTATATGTAGAGGTCCTAGTTAGAGCCGTCCACGCTTCATCCCTGAGGTTTAACCAGGTAAATACATGGTAAAGCAGTAAATTTGGGTAATGTTTGCTGTTATATGAATGATGGTGCATTACTTACCATGCTACGGTAAGTTGACTGTTTCTGGATGCATGTTGAAAAATGATGAATAATGGTTATTGAAACATGACATATTGATATGCTCAAATGGAGAATGTGCATTGCATGCATTCATGTCATGAAAAAAAGATAGTTTTATGGTATCACTGGTTCACTATGTGTGGACACTCTACGGGAGTGGTGATTGATGTCCCCGTATGAAAATGACGGGCTATTGCGGCCCATATAAAAATGGACGGGCTTATGATTCCCACATGGAAACAGGACGGGCCTGGGTGAGCATCGACGGGCGCTCGCTTTACTATACAGGTATAGACTAAAGAGATGAGAGAGAAATGCAATATGCAATTGCATTATGACCGAGAATAGGTGCAAATGCATATTGAGTTGATGAAAATGGAGAAAGATTAAATGAAAACAAGTGGTTAATGAGACTATGATGGTTATGAATTGATACGTATGCCTGTTATTTCCTGTTTTATTTTGTACTTACCGAGTCTTTGGACTTACCCTTGTTTTATTGTTTTTTAGGTGATCAGTAAAGACATGATGCATGGACGGGAGTAGCACATGAATAATTTTACGTACCAGTAACACTTCATGTATCATATTTTTTTAGTATATTTTAGACTCTACTGATATGCCATACTAAAATTAGGACTAAAATGGTATGATGTTTATCTAGTCACTACAATATAAATAAAGTAGTGTTTGCTTAAAATTACTAGCAGTAGATGAAAATGATAAAAGTCTGCAATGATGGTAGCACTTTAGGCCTAGAGTATAGGTGGGGTGTTACATTGAAACACAAGCTGAAACCTTGCTTATATTTTAGAAAAGTTCATTCGTTGAAGAGAACCGAAGGAAACTATATTGCGAGAAACTATCATCCATGTTAGCATCAGAACAAGCTACCGAAGTTCCTCATCAAAAAAAGACCAAGCTACCGAAGCAAAAGGAACATGAACATAGTCGCAAAAGAGCATGCAACACCCCCACACAGGAAAGACTCCAAGAGATGAGAAGTATACCTACCAATTCAGATCAGAGACATTCAATAAACGATAAACAGAAATGAGAAGCATGTATCTTCTCCGGTGTTGGAGCATCCTTTTAAGAGTAAAAGACGGCAATTTGGTAGTTTACAACATATGACAACTGGAACTAGTCGACCGACCTTAACAGATTCATTGAACAACCATCCTTCTCATCAGTCACAAACATTATAAAACCCTTACAATAATTACAAAACGGGCAAGCCATTCTATGATGGATCCCTTCTATGATCGCAAGCTTACACATTTCTCTTGTACAAAGCAAGCGCGATATGAGGACAAACTTCATTGGCTTTTGCATTATACATAAAATGGAGGCAGCAGCTTGAGTGTCCATGGTAACTGTTAGCTTTCCATGCAGAAAACGGAGCATCCCAATCTCTCAAAGAGCCTGCATGCAGCATGCACCATCATTACTAAAACACACATTTTCATCGAAGTGATCTTTTACGCTACTTACAACAGGTAAGCAAAGCCTTCCTCTTACAGAGTATTGATTGGTTGACACCATAAAGATGAAATGTATGATTGTAAACGTTTTGGAATTATGCACACCGTTGTCTGCTTCAAGGGTTCATCATATACTCATTATCATCACTAACTGCAGTAATCTCAGCTGGATTTCTGTTAGTCACACAGATATCCTGTTTTACAAACTTATCCAAGGGATGGGTCATTTTTCCCCTGCCTCTGGTCCAAGATTGAGCTATACTGTTCCTCGCTGGTAAAAATTCTGAATTGAAACTAACAGAACCCAACTGCAGTGCATTCCATTTTGCCGAAAACATTCCCGAGTTCAAAGCCCCAAAATTTTCCTTTTTGTTCATATCAAACGATGTTACCCCTTTGGACACCCCTATTCTATAACCAGACTGTGTCCCACAGTACTCCGACCAGTTTGTAATTTCCTCCTGCAGAAAGGAGGGGAGCACACCAACTCTAGGATGTGGGCGCAAAGGTCTGTGTAAATTTGGCTGTAACTGATGACGTGATAAGTCTTCCAAAGTCAATGACTGTAACTTATGACGTGATATGTCTTCCAATGTCAATGGAACCTTTCCATTTATGTTACTTCCATACGATGAGCTAGTAGATCCTTTGTACTGATTATGTGTGTATTGTGAATTACGAAGCTGAAATTCCATCTGGTTCCAGTTAGATGTTTCATAGTTTGGAAAGCCTGCTAGCGTTGATGAATCCATCAGTCTCAGGAGATGAGTCGCAGGCATGGTTTCTTTTGGATAGAAGCCTGACTGTCCAGCATTTCTTCGATCATACAAGTTACCAGCTTCCATGGTTGATATTGCACTTGAAACATTTCTTGCCTGGACCTGGTTAACTGCTCTCTTTGTACAGTGGTCGAGTGCTGTAGTCACTGGTTGGTGAGTTGGATAATTATTAGAAGCTCCCGTCACATGAGTTGAAGTTAAATCAACTGCTGGAATTTTAGGTCTGAATTGAGAGCTACATGCTGCTATTGATGAATCCCTTGGAGCTGCCTTGAAAGAGTCCCACATTAACTTCCTTGTTCCTCTATGGCTCCAGGACTCAGCTGGTGTTTCAGCAATATACTGATCCTTATGTTGTGAAAATATTGGCGAGCTTGCGGCAATAGTGACTACTTCTTCCACGCGCAGATGTGGCTGTTTTTCCTGAGTAGACTTTAAATGACCAGGAATCTGTAATTTTGGAGGATCCGTACTGGGAGCCTGTGGGCTGGATGCTACATGAACCTGTGATGCCTTCTGCTTACATTCTGATGCCAAAGACTTCTGCTGGAAATTAGTGTCAAGCACAGTTGATGCATAATTTGGACCTTCATCAGCAACTACTATAGGACAATCATCATCTGCAGTCATAAGCTGTCTCTCATGCTGATTTCTGGCCAGCAATTCAACAATGTCCATGGGGATGTCATCCATTATGGCCTGTTTTCCATGCATCAGTTCAAGCTTTTGTTTCTTTGTTTTCTTGAGTAGTTTCTGCTCAAGAAGACCAGTCACATTTTGGATATCACTCTTCCCTAGAGAAACCTGAGATGATTAATGAGGCAAAATATGAATGGCCGGGAAGTACTATAACTTTTCAGAGTGAACACATATTACACCATTGTAAAAAAAATACATCATATGAATTGAAGAGGAAAATAAAAACCATCCTATACTGATCACAGATTGGCAAAATTGTTTACTAACCATAAGATAATCAAAGCACAAGTAAGCAAAACAGGGGAAAGAAGGTAAGTAAACACAGTAAGCCGAATGCTTATTAACCATAAGATCATCAAAGCACAAGTAAGCAAAACAGGGGAAGAAGGTAAATAAACATAGTATGCTTTATGCCTGTATGCATCTTTCTTGACATAGTTCCGAAGGACTTTTTCTTTCCTTCTAATAAATGTTGGTTTTTATCAATTTTCATAGAACAAAATGCCACATGATTCACAAAAAATTGGGAACATGGAAAGCGAGAGAAGCCAAGTGTCTATCCATAAGCAACACAATATTCATAATTCTTACCTTTGACAGGCACCTCTGCATGGAGTTTTCGAATTCCATTTGGCATTGATCATCTGTCCTGAATATAGTTCTCTTTCCAGTACTATTTTCAGTGTTTTCATAACCATGTTGGGCATTGGCAGTTGAAGGTATTTTCCTCTTGCTCAAACTCGTGTTTGCCTTTGACAAGCACCTCTGTGTAGAATTATCGGATTCAATTTGCCGCATGTCATCTGTCTTCTTCATATTTGTCTCCCGATGATTATTCTGAATATTTTCATCACCTTGCTGAGTACTGGTAGTAGGTAGCATTTTTTTCTTGCTCAAATTCCCAACTGAGGGTAGAAAATCGTGATGCATATCTTTAGAAGCAAAGGTATCCACAATAGATTTTGAATTATCAGCATAAGAATCAAAATCCTTGTGTTCTGAATCTTTCTTCTCAGTACTTAATTTCTTATTACTTCTTTTCAGCCAGTTCATAAGTGATGATCCATCATCTACAGCATTAACTCCTTTGTATTTTGTATTGTTCTTGGTAGTTCTCGACAGGATTTCTTCCATTGTCTGGTGGCTTACAGCAGTAATATCATCCCTATTTTCATCATCCTCACAGACAACAGCGACCTTTTCATGATCAACTTCGATATCACTTCTACACTGCCCTACCTGGTCAGAGTTTATGATGTCTGATAATAGCCGCATCTTTTTTGGTTTTCTCCGACAAGTGTTTACATCTGGAGCACCAACCTGCGCAGTGGGTTTGTTATCTTTCTTCTTCTTACAATTAGATTCAACACTTCTTTTTGAAGCTGCTTCTTCACGTGGACCACTGTTGCTGACCTGATCACCTTTCTGCCCAGGTATTGGTTTAGGAACATTGGTCATATTGCAGTCATCAATCAGAATCTCATTTCCATTTTCATCTGCATTTGGCATCAGATCTACTTCAGAAACTTTTGGAGCATCAACCTGCGCAGTGGGTTTGTTATCTTTCTTCTTCCTACAATTAGGTTCAACACTTCTTTTTGGAGCTGCTTCTTCATGTGGACCGCTGTTGCAGACCTGATCACCTTTCTGCCCAGGTTTTGGCTTAGGAACATCACCTTTCTGCCCAGGTATTGGCTTTGGCTTAGGAACATTGGTCATATTATTGCAGTCAACAATCAGAATCTCCTGAGATTTTCCATTTTCATCTGCATTTGGAGTCAGAGTTACTTCAGAAACTTTTGGAGCACCAACCTGCGCATTGGTTTTGTTATCTTTCTTCTTCTTACAATTAGATTCAACACTTCTTTTTGGAGCTGCTTCTTCATGTGGACCGCTGTTGCAGACCTGATCACCTTTCTGCCCAGGTATTGGCTTAGGACCATTGGTCATATTGCAGTCAACAATCAGAATCTCCTGGGATTTTCCATTTTCATCTGCATTTGGCGTCAGAGTTACTTCAGAAAGTTTCGGATTGCATGGGATTTCCGTGCCATTTCCTTCTTTGTTTGCACTAATCTGGGAAACTTCAGGTAAAGCTGTAACATCCACAGAAGCATCATCTGAGATATTTGCGGTCACATCATGATTATAGGATGACCCCTGTAAATCTGAGGACAACAGACGCAGACAGCCACATTAGTTTATTTTATATAAAAAAATCATAGTTAGGAATTCACCAAGCTCTACCATACCTTTTGTGGGTGGATTAGAATTCGCCTCTGTAACAACTTTCTTGCCATTCGAAGGTGAGCTGCATTTGGAATTGCTTTCTTGGGCACTCTTCAAAATAGTTGATCTATCAGCATTCTTCCCTTGAGATGATTGTTGTGTGCAAGCAAATACTCTTTTGGAATCCACAATTCGAACAAATGAAATAGCGCAACGATCACTTGTGCCATCCTGCTTCATAGAAACACTTCTAGATGGTGTTCTATGATCTGAATTTTTTGCCTTATCCAAGCACTTTAAGCAATCCCATCGTCGAAACTTTGCTACCGAAAATGGGCATGAACTGTTACAGCTTTCATCATATTGTCGCTGGTCATGGAAAATCTGAGATAGAGAGCAAAATCTTGGATCCTTCTTCTGAACAAGAGCAACATACGCTCTGACATAAAAAATAGATCGTTGATAAGATGCACACCTTATGCATAGCACATTGTTTGCTTTAATGAATATACAGTGGATAAACTCATAAAAGGCCTACAGAATCCAAAAACACTTTACATCAAGTGTAGGCAGTTTCATTCAAACCTTGTTGTCCACAAAAGGGCCTTCATTGACATGCGCAACAACTAACACACTGGATAAGTATCCTATGCTGATGTGCATAAACTAGTAGCTATTGCAAACAGATATGAGAACACAAGAGAGAGAATTTCTACAGAGTAAAAAAATGCATATTCTCTCATCTTGTGAGCATATATGCGAAAATTATTGACATTTTTATTTTTTTTTCTAGAATGAATTCTCCTTGTAAACAACCTGATGAATTATAAGCTGGTATGTAACTGAATTGAGCATGCCTGACTAAAATAATAGAGTATATTAATGCCAAATACATGCAAATTGGGAGTGCAGGGTGTTACTCGCTGGACTCTTGCTCTTGGTGATAGCAAGATCTTTACTCTCATGGAGAGGATGACACTTGGAGATGGAGCAATTTTCTTGGTTTATTTCTCACAACAATGCCATGCCAACCTGAGGGGTTGGGGATACAAATTTATAGGCTGCTAACCAGCCAAGCATATGCTAAGATGCTAGTCCTAGATGCTAGTCAAAAGCTGTCTTAAAGCTAGTCTAAGATGCTAGTCTAAAGCTGTCCTAAAGCTAGTCTAAGATGCTAGTCTAAAGCTGTCCTAAAGCTAAGATGCTGTCCTTGACACAGAGATGCTGTCCAAGAACCATGTGCCCACCCCACAAAGACCACAGTACAGAGACTTATTCATCATTCTCTCCCTAAGTCTTGTGCGTCGTCTTGTGGGAAAGTTGAACCATCCCGATCCTAGAGCAGAGCTCGAGGAATTTGACCCTCCCAAGAGGCTTGGTGAGCAGGTCCGCAAGCTGATCCGTGGTGTTGATGTAGCTCGCCTTGATGCTGCCTTCATCCAAACAGCCTCGGATGAAGTGGTACTTCACCCGGATGTGCTTGCTCCGTTCGTGGAAAACGGGGTTCTTTGCTAGAGCCAGAGCGGACTTGCTGTCCACCCTGAGCGCCACCGCTTCAGTGTCTCTGCCGAGGAGATCACCAAGCAGTCGAGCGAGCCAGAGCGCCTGAGTCGAAGCGGTGGAAGCCGCTATGTACTCGGCCTCACAGCTGGACAGGGCCACCACCTGCTGCTTGACTGACTGCCAGCTAACGAGGCACTTGCCGAGGAAGAAGAGAATCCCGCTTGTGCTCTTGCTGGTGTCGATGTCGCCTGCGTGGTCGCTGTCGCTGTACCCGATGAAGTGCGCCGCGCCGGGACACCTCGGGTAGTGCAAACCGTAGTCGGAGGTGCCCGCAACGTAGCGGAGGATCCTCTTCACGGCCTGCTGATGCTCCGTCGTCGGTCGCTGCATGAACCGACTGACGTAGCCGACGGCGAACGCCAAGTCCGGACGCGTGTGGACGAGGTAGCGAAGGCTACCCACGATGCGCCGGTACTGCGTCGCGTCCACCTCCTCCGCCGTGCTGTCGCGGCTCAGCTTCAGCCTTTCCTCCATAGGAGTGTGGGCTGGGTTGCAGTCGGTGAGCCCGCCCAGCTCGACGGTGCGCTTGGCGTAGGCGGTCTGACGAAGGGAGATACCAGAGCTGTCCTGGTGAACCTCGATCCCCAGGTAGAAGGAGAGAAGCCCCAAGTCGCTCATCTGGAAGACGGTCTTCATCTCCGCCTTGAACGCCTCGACCTCGGCCTCCTTGGAGCCGGTGATCACCAGGTCGTCGACGTAGACGCCCACCAGCAGAACGTTGCCGCCTTTGCCCCGCCGGTAGACCGCAGCCTCATGTGCGCTCTGCTAGAACCCCATTTGCTTGAGGGTGGAGTCCAGCTTAGCGTTCCAGGCTCGTGGTGCCTGCCGCAAGCCGTAGAGGGCCTTGCGCAGGCGGAGAACCTTGCCCTCCTTGCCGGGGATGACGAATCCCGGCGGCTGACGGACGTAGGCCTCCTCCTTCAAGTCGCCGTTGAGGAAGGCGGACTTGACGTCCATGTGATGGACGCGCCAATCCTCCTGGGCTGCAAGTGCGAGGAGAAGACGAACGGACTCCATGCGCGCGACGGGTGCGAAGGCGTCATCGAAGTCGACCCCCTCCTGCTGCACGAAGCCTCGTGCCACCAAGCGAGCCTTGTGCTTGACGATGGCGCCGGCTTCATCCCGCTTCAGCTTGAACACCCACTTAAGGGTGATCGCGCGGTGACCGGCAGGAAGATCCGCCAGCTCCCACGTCCGGTTCCGCTCGACGGCGTCCATCTCCTGCTTCATCGCGACACGCCACGCTGCGTCTCCTTCCGCCTCAGCGAAGGAGCGGGGCTCGCCGTCGTCGCACGCCAAGTGCAGCTCCGCCTCGAAGTCGTGCTGCGCCAGTCCAGGGACGGGCAGCTCGCCGAGGATGTTGTCCATGGTACGGTAGCGCAGAGGCTCGTCGTCGTGGTAGGCGTCGACGCGGTCCTCGTCGTGAGACAGCGGAGTAGCGAACTCCACCATGCGCTGCTCGTCGTGGACCGAAGCTGTTGGGGCCGATCCCAGTGGTGTGGCCGCCGGTGCAGGAGAGTGGTGAGCCGGTGCGGGAGAGCGTGGAGTGGTTGGTGGTGAAGAGTGGGGCGTAGCCGGTGCCCAAGGTGGTGGAGCACTCGCCGGAGCTGGTGGCGAGCAAGGTGTCGAGGTGGACGAGCTCGGTGAAGACGAGCTGCTAGCTCCCCCGGCTCTCTCGAAGTGGACGTAGTCGACAACAAAGTCCCTGAGAGTCGAAGTCGAACCGTCGTCCACCGCCTTGTCCCACGTCCAGCCTCGCCCTTCGTCGAACACAACGTCACGCGAGATGCGGACGCGCTGTGTGACAGGGTCAAGTATGCGGTAGGCCTTCGAGCCCTCCGCGTAGCCGATGAACACTCCCGGAGTGCTCCTGTCGTTGAGCTTACCGATGTGGCCAAGCTCCTTGGCGAACGCGAGGGAGCCGAAGACCCGCAAGTGGGAGACCGCCGGCTTGCGCCCATGCCAAGCCTCATTCGGCGTCCTGCGGTCGAGCGCCTTGGTAGGCGAGCGGTTGAGGATGTAGACGGCCGTCACCACCGCCTCTCCCCAGAAGACAGCCGGCATCCCCCTCTGCTTGAGGAGGGCCCGAGCCATCCCCACAACCGTCTGGTTGCGCCGCTCGACGACGCCGTTCTGCTGCGGGCTGTACGGCGCGGAGTAGTGGCGCTGAATGCCCTCATCAGCGCAGTACGATGCGAATTCAGCCGCCGTTGTCTGTGCGCAGCACGCGCAGCTTGCAGCCGCACTCCGCCTCCGCAGCAGCCTGCGTGCGCCTGATGGCGTCCGCAGCCTCTCCCTTGCTGCCGAGGACCATCACCCACATGTAGCGGGAGAGGTCGTCGACGAGCAGCAGGAAGTAGCGTCGTCCTCCCGGTGTGGCCGGTGTCACCGGGCCACACAAGTCCCCGTGCACGAGCTCGAGCCTCTCCTTGGCTCGGAAACTCGCCCGCTGGGGAAAGGGGAGTCGCCTCTGCTTCGTCAACACGCAGACGTCGCAGAACTGCTCCACATGGTCAAGGCACGGCAGGCCTCGCACCATTTCCGTGGCACTGAGCCGCTTCAGGGCCTCGAAGTGAAGGTGCCCAAAGCGCTCGTGCCACTGCCACGCCTCGTCGTCCCGACGAGCAGCGAGACAGAGGGGTTGTGCCACCTGTAGGTGAAGAATGTAGAGTCGATTTGCGCCTCTGGTTACCTTGGCAAGAAGGCGGCGGCGAAGATCCCAAATCCGCAGCACCCCGTGCTCGATCTCGACCCGCGAGCCGTTCTCATCCAGCTGTCCCAAGCTGATGATGGAGTTCCGCAGATCGGGGATGTAGTAGACGCCAGTGAGCAGCCTGTGCTCACCAGACACGGTGGTGAGGATGACGGAGCCGACGCCCTTGATTTCCACGCCGGAGGCGTCCCCAAACTTGACGGAGCCTCGGACGCTAGAGTCAAACTCGGCGAAGTACTCCCGTCGACCGGTCATGTGATGGGTGGCGCCGGTGTCGAGGCACCACCCGTCAGTCTTGTCGTTGCCGGAGCCGTAGCCGAGGAGGGCGTGTGCTTTTGGCTCGTCAAGGTGGAGGAGAGCCACTGCGACCGGTGCCGCTGGAGGTAGTTCGATGCTTGTATGAGCAATGAACAGAGCCGGCTGCTCCTCCTCCTCCGCCTGCGCGACGTGGGCCTGGCCGCGTCGTGGCTGTCGACAATCCTTGGCCCAATGACCAAGCTTGCCGCAGTTGTGGCAAGAGTCATCTCGTGCCGGCTTTTGCTTGCCAGCGGCGCCGCCCTGGGCGCCTCCACGGTCATCACCCTCGGCACGTCCTCGCGCCCCTGCCTGGGCGTCTTTGCGCGGCTTGCCACGCTTGCGGTCGCCTGTCGTGGAAGAAGGCTCCCCCTTCTTCCTGTCACCTTGGCCGGCAGCCCACTGCTCCCGAGTGAGGAGGAGCTTCCCGCCAATGGTGACGGGTCCCGAGAGGCGCTGTGGCTCATCGCTGTCCACGACCTTGAGGCGACCCAACGCCTCCTCGATCGTCATCGTGGAGAGGTCCAGCAGAGACTCGATCGAGCGAGCCATCTGCTTGTACTTCTCGGGGACACAGCGGAAGAGCTTTTCCACAGCTCTCTCCTCGCCGTATGTGTCGTCGCCGAACTGCACCAACTTGTGCAACAGAGTGTTGAGACGGAGAGCAAAGTCATCAACGTCCTCACCTGGCTTGAAGGCCAGGTGCTCCCACTCCGTGCGTAGTGCCTGCAATGTAGACTTGCGGGCGCGGTCGCTGCCGATGCGTGCTGCAGCGATGGCGTCCCAAGCCTCTTTGGCAGTCCGCTTGTTGGTAAGCGAGAACTGCATCTCGGGTGGGACTGCAGCGATGAGAGCATCCAGCGCCCGTCGATCCTGGTCGTAGTCGACGTCGCCGTACCGGACTGCATCCCACATATGCCGCACCTGGAGCTTCACCCTCATCACCGCAGCCCACTCGACGTAGTTGGTCTTGGTGAGGGTAGGCCACCCGCCGCCGGGGCCGACGTCCCTGACGACAGCCTGGTACTCGTGGTGACCACGGTACCGAACCGGGGAGAGAGAGCCGCGTCGCCTGTGAAAGCCGCGCTCTCCGTCGACCCGTACGCCGCCGCCGTGCGCGCCTCCTCCAGGAGCGTCACCGGCGCGTCCGCGCCTGTCTGGGCTGCCGCCGCGCTCGTGGGCGTGCGCGGCTGCCCACTGCGCCGCTTGCCCTCGCGCTGCCTCCCTCTCCAGCGGCTCAAGATCCGCGTCGGCGCTGTCATCAGCAGAGATGGAGCTGCTGTTGCTGCCGCGAGAACCTTGACCTCCGCTGCTGCCGCACGCGTTGCATCTGCCGCCGCCGCCGCTTCCACCTCCGCTCTGGCTGCTGCCAGCTCCGCCGCTGCCAGCCTTGACGCCCTTTCCGCCACCGCAGCGGTCTCTGCCGCCGCTCGCTCGCGCTGCTCTGCCGCGGCGAGCTCGGCCGTTTGCTGACGCCGCGTGCTCGAGGCGACCGAGCGCTGAGACTGCCCTGCGGACATGGCGCGCTACTGGGGGCTGTTGCGTGGAGAGAGGGCTGCTTCTGACGAGCTGCTGCCCGTTTCTGGAGAGGAGTGAGCGGGGACAGCCGGAGCTGCTGCTGCTACCGGTTGGGGCTGCTGCGAGGCCGGAGAAGGAGATGAGCAGGAGATGCTCAGGCTACAGGATAGTATAGCTCTGATACCACTTGTTACTCGCTGGACTCTTGCTCTTGGTGATAGCAAGATCCTTACTCTCATGGAGAGGATGAGACTTGGAGATGGGGCAATTTTCTTGGTTTATTTCTCACAACAATGCCATGCCAACCTGAGGGGTTGGGGATACAAATTTATAGGCTGCTAACCAGCCAAGCATATGCTAAGATGCTAGTCCTAGATGCTAGTCAAAAGCTGTCTTAAAGCTAGTCTAAAGTTGTCCTAAAGCTAGTCTAAGATGCTAGTCTAAAGCTGTCCTAAAGCTCAAGATGCTGTCCTTGACACAGAGATGCTGTCCAAGAACCATGTGCCCACCCCACAAAGACCACAGTACAGGGACTTATTCATCACAGGGTCATAGATAAATAATTTATGAAAGTATAGGGACTCGGTGAAGTGAACAGTTTCAGAAAGTACTAGGTTCTTGGCGTTCTAAGGTACACGAAGGGGGAAAAGGAGAGGTAGCATCAGAGGATACGTCTAATGTATCCACTTAATAAAACAAAGGGAGAACAGTTTGAAACCAGCTAGGCCCCACGCCCAGATGGTTCTCATCAAAAAAGGCACAAATGAAAAAGTTGCCTTTTGTGAAAAATATGCCAGGGAGTTACCAGCATAGTGGGAGAAATATAATAATGAGCCAAAAGCTGGCATACCGACAATAAAGGAGTTCACTGATAAAGGATTGGTAGTTCCAGCAACCTGAATGGGGCGAATGGTTGATATATATTAACTCTAGAATCTCTGAGCACTCCAAATGACTAAACATGGAGGTCTTAAAACAAACAAAATGTAAATTTGGAGAGAGGCACCCGCGTGCAAACCTTATAACAAGTTCTATAAGGAACCTTGCCATAAGAAAAATAACAATAAAGAAGTTAGGCCCTACTAATATGAGAACCCCAAATTATATAGGTTCATTTCATTAGTGATCAGCTGGTTCCGTAAAAATATCAGATACAAATCTACATCATGGCCTGAATAAATGCATGCGCCACACATACAAGGCAAATATGAACAAACACATAATCAATATAGATAGGCATGCATATGTGCTATGTGTAGCACTGACGATCATGTGCTCAGATGTAAACTGAAGATATTAATGGATGTCGAGTACAAAAGATACACGAAACATCAAAATATATAACAAAATATTTTGCAAAAATTTCTGCTAGCTAAGACATAACTGAATGCATATGACTAAATATGAAGTAGTTGATTTATTGACGTATTACATCAAACCGGATGGTCATATATATGCATCTCACAATGGCTACGAGTAGATGACTATGCAAGGACAGAGATTGAGCAAGCAAAACTATGAGCAATCATGCTCACCCGTCAAAGGTCAAACAATGCTATATGGCATGATACTCCAATTAATGAGGTAATACCAGCATCTGAATACAGAAAGATTACCTTATGGAGAAATGCTCGCATTGCTGCTCTGCTGGTTTGTCACCAGTTTCAGCAACTGCACCGTGAGGTCTCAGTTCCACTGGTGCAGCACTAGCTCCACGAGCAACCATCGAGTTCCCACCACCATCGCTCTCCTCTGCTGCAACCATTTCCGTTGCTACGAGTAGAACAGCACAGCTTCGATCGGCACGTCAAACATGTGTTCTTGTCACGGAACGGAACACCTCAAACATCGGAGAACACACAGGAGGCATCCCACAATAGACAAGCTAGGCTGAAACAAAGAAACAGAAAGATGGAACAAACGCAAAGTCAAGTCCATGCGTACGCGCATGCATGCATATTTGAGCTCATGGGATATAGAGCAACGCAAAGCTAAACATCACAAGTGAGAAAAGTTGAACAAACAAAGCAAGTAACGAATATAACCTAGCTAGACCCCCCAATTAATTCTCGCCAAGTGTGTAACCAAACACGCAAAGGTACCCAAGCCATACATAGCTAGACAGATGTACACTTCATGCAAATGCTCACGTATCTAAGGAAGTAAAGATGTGCCCTCTTGGAAACTACAAGTCGCTACTGCACTTCAGTATCCTGCAGCAGGACGCATTTTTACGCGACATGAAATATAGACGGCAACGGCATCCATACGGGCGCAGCAAGTGTCCAGGAGCAAAGAACTCGAGTCCCGAGAGACCCATGCACAGCTGGCCACACTGGCAGGCCCCCCACACAAACAAAGCGAGCAAGCAATACAGCAAGGGGCGCAGCCCCCCATGGGCTTCTTCCCAGAAAACCACCAGCGTTCGAGCCTCGCAAGATCCATGAACTGATAGCCGGGAAACATACGCAAAAGACGCGATCTTTAACGCGGGATCGATGGCAGCAGGAGCGACGAGCAGATCCCCTTCCGAGAACCCCTTCTTCCTGGACCACACACTCCCCTCCGCACGCACGCCACAAAGATCAAATCTTTCTCCAAGAAATCATTAATCCGGGAAGGCATACGCCTAATAATTAATTAATTAGAAATAGAGATTAAATCGGCGGGGAAAAATTTACCCGTCGGCAAATCTACCGCCGGAAGCCAAGAAAACGGAAATATTTGGTGCGAGAAAAAAAAGCCTACCGTGAAAACGACGGAACCAAGCCCTCCCCAAATCCACCAAGAGAAGTAGAAGGATTAAGGAGACGGGAGGGAGTAGATCAAATCAAACCTGGAAGGGAGAAAAGGTAGATGACGAAAGGGCCAAAGACCGCCCCTGCGGTCCAACCGATCCACGGCGGGAGGCGGCGCGACTACCGGGGGACAGATCGCGGCGAGGCGTGGGCGGGATCTCCGGGGCGAGGCGGCGGCGGCTCCGGTGGGATTTGGGGAGGATAGACGCGAAAGCCGCGGGCTTTAGGGTTTTGGGAGACGGAGAGAGGAGCGAGGGAGACACAGAGAGGATGAGGGGAGGTGATGGAGGAGAGAAAGTTGGAGGGTGTAATCAATTGTGGGGGGCGTCTGTGTGGACATGAATGTTTCCTTCCTGGGGAGATGTGCGGCATGTGATTTGCCGCCACGTCAGCCGCCGCCCCATACCGCTCAGAAATTGCTATGGCAAGGAAAATACTACGCTGAATAATTCCGTTTCTGTGTCGAAGGCGCCTAGGCCGGTCAAGAGCTTTTTTTTTTCATTGGCTCAAGGAGGTAGTCAGCCGGGTAAAGACCAGGATTTAAACCCGGTGGGCGAGAGGACGACGTCACTATTTTACTAATCGGCTACGGATCGATACCAGTCAAAAACGAGTTATGTCTATATATATGTCATCTATAGGTAACGTATGTATATCAGCAATGACGTATAGTAAAGATTTTGCTAAGTAGGTTTGTTTCTATGGTGAGATGCTCTTTGTTTTGCTCCTTTTGTTTTTACTATTGGATATTGTTTGAGTGGAGACATAATTGGATGAATTTGCTGCTTTTTCGTTGGTAAGAGAGTTTGTGAGTGAATTTCGCCCTACTTCTGTATTGCTATCTTTCAATCTTCCATATATTTTATGGAATCGAAAAGCATGTCAAGAGTAACATGCGTGATTACGTGAGATAGGTAGAATGGCATGTAGCTAATTATCTAGAGACTTTTTATAATAGGAAAGACTAGGAATTTATTAAAAATATACAACGTAGCTAGTTACAAAATTTCAATCAAGTCTAAGGCAATCAGGCCTGTTTGATATGGCTGCAGTTTATGTTTTTTGATTGAAAATTTGAATTTTAGTTTTTTGCGACAGGATTACGGAGAGAGATACTCGCTTGCGATTTTGGATGGTGCAAATATTGAGCTTTTAGCATGTACTACAATTAACTTGTAGACTTCGTCTTGAGAAAATACTCTGTTTAAAAGTTAGATACTGTAGCAAAAACCAAAAACCACTTTTAAGAGCCGTTAAAGAACATGCCTATGTGATTTACCTATTGGACTACAGTTGACGCATAGCTGTGGCAAGAAAACCATGAGATATACCATGGTGATTTGGAATAACATGTCGAAAGCAGTTTTCCTAAAAAAGAACCGATGGTCAAACATAA
The DNA here is from genome assembly GCA_017311315.1 of Dendrocalamus latiflorus. Taxonomy (NCBI): domain Eukaryota; kingdom Viridiplantae; phylum Streptophyta; class Magnoliopsida; order Poales; family Poaceae; genus Dendrocalamus; species Dendrocalamus latiflorus. Next base: position 8,059,647 of record CM029666.1, on the reverse strand, counting down.
ACCTTAAGATTACATGCGCGCTTTTTTTAGTACATACGTCTAAATGCATTATTTCAATCAAGCCTAAGCCAAGAAAACCATATGCTTGACCTATCGGAATAGCTACAACTGGCAGACAACTGTAACAAGAGGTCCATTTGCTTATCACCCTTCATGTTAAAATGTATGTATTTTCACAGAATTCTCTTAAATACAAATTCTTTCACCATACCTGGTGCATCTATTTCAAACCAAAGCTAGGGATTTTTTTTAAAAAAGACCACATATAGAGTTTTGAAAAAGTAAACAGTAAGGTGTCCTTTTTCGCATGTCTTCTCAGATCTTACAGCATTTTTCCCCTCTGATGAATTTTCTCAGCTAATTAAGTGGCTTCGCGTAAAGAGAGATGCACCAAATAGTTTTGCAAGGTGTTGCTTGCACACAATCTCATGCCGAGCAGCGCAGAAAACACTGCGCACAACACAATCGAAGGCACGGGGGATCTGCAGCCAGAAATGGGTGGGGAGAAGGCGAATCAGATGCCACACCACCCAATCCGTACACACATCCCACTACCTTTACTCCACCCACGCACCCCCACAAAACCTATGCTACGCAGGCCAAAAGGAAACCCTAACCCTAACCAGAGGCGCCTTAACCGTAACCCCAACCCTAACCATAGGGGGGGCCAGCAGGCAATTGGAAGTGCCGTGGCCTGTATGGGAGCATTCAAGGATGGGGGCTGCGTCAAGCAAATGGACAAAATAATGGTGGTGGTTTGCCGCTGCGACAGCTTCACATTTTTGGCGTTGCAAGGTGCACACCAGCGGTGCCCCTCAGAAAACAACATCTGTACTGCCATATACTCCGTCCATTAAACCCCGGGGACTCTCCGCGCGGAGGGCTCCCCACGTCACCCCGCCCGCGCGCTCCGGCCGGCGCGTGGCGGGGGGTTTTCGGTACGGCCGGAGGAGGTAAATTCGCTGTATTTTCGGAAAATTACATAAAGGTCTTTTTTCTCGCAAAAAGGTCCCTGCAAGTTTTGTTTTTTTAAAAAAATTTTGCATAGCGCCCCGCGGGTTCCCGAAATTACGTATAGGTCCTTATTTACTTACGTACATGTCCTTACAAGTCCTCGGTTTTTTACAAAAAAGACCTTTGGTTTTTCCGAAATTACGGGTGTGTCCTCGATTTTTTTATGAAACTCCCTGCGAATTGTCATCTCTTGTACTTTAGTCCATACGGTAGCTAGCGCGGCGTGCGCCGTGCTTATGCAGCTAGTATTATTAATAACATGGGTGAAGGGAAGGTTTAACGGGTGATTTGATAAAGATGTGGTGTTATTATAGGTTTATTTATTTAGAAGGATTCATTTGTAATAGAAATAAGATAATATGGAGTCAACTCTTGATCAATGCATGCGATAATATTGAGTCGACTCTTAATCTTATCTACTAGTTATGAGGATGAGCTGTTAGTTTTTTCTTTTAAATTAACTTACCAGAAAAAAGTATTATGCAATACAACAATAGTATTAGTTTAAATAGGAAGGCAAATCACATTTTTTATCATGTTGCTCCTACATTATTACTTAATATTCATTAATTTCATTAGTTCATGCTCTCTACTCCCAACCTCAAATGTAATAAACATCTTCTAGTCTTCGGTCATGTGTTGAATGCACCCACTATCAAACACCCAATGTTTTCTATCGGTTTTGTAGTTCATCTACAAAAGAAGATCAAGTTCTTTTAGGTACCCAAATTTGTTTGGATCCTTAGAGGTTCCAAGGTTTTGGGCACTCAAATGGTATTTTTTTTAGCACCAAGTATAGAAGTGCCAATAAATATTGCTACTACTCTACCATTCTTAGATTTTCTAAACATGTAATAAGAATCATATAGCCAAAAGAGGGAGTCTTACCAACGGGGTAAGAATTAGACATGTGCTCCCACATCATGACACTTATGGCAAAATTTACCATTTTCCCAATGTCTTCCTTATTGTAGGAGCGCCTTTGCTCACTCAAGATTTTGTCGAGTGTTGCCTTACCCTTGAAACATCTCTTGAAGCTCTTAGTTTGTTTACTTGCTCTTTGAGCTCATGATTCTCAACCACATGAAGAGTATCACAAAAGTTATTTACACCAGAGCTAGAATCAATTCTAGAAGAATATAGCATGGCAAGTAAATCTTCACTTACAACTCTCCACATACTAGGACTCATAGCATTTAAATATGTTGTCATGCAATTTTTCCGATAAGCATAATTGGAGCCATGAAATAGAGGTGCATTTCCTAAGGAGATACCCTCACTAGCCATCCTTGCTCTCTAGGCGGTAAAGCCTAACAAAGAAAAACCAACTTCTGATATCACTTATAAGATCAAGGATAACCGACTAGATAGAGAGCGAATAGAAGGTTTTTAAATTCTTTTAGATACATCACAAATCTTAAGCAAATATGAATTACAAATTCGTTTTGCACAATTCAAAGCTTAAAAGTTCTAAGTCTCACTATGGAACCACAAAGCTAAGTCTAGGAAAGATGCAATTTTAGCTAAGTAATTCAAGTAATTAATCATTAGAAATACAAATATAGATATTAAAGGGCAAGAGAGATAAACCACACGATAGATAAAAGAATTTTTTTCTTGTGGTCTCAACGACTTGCCAGTTTTTCCTATTCCATGTTGAGGAAGCTTGAATGGATAAAGTTGGCTCCTTGCACAACTTAAACCTTTCCTCAATTCACTACGGTTGCTCTTTTCCGCTCTGAGAGGTGAGCTCTAACCTTCATAATCACATCGGGTTTCTTCATAATCTTCTTAAAGAGACCACTGCACCAACTCCTTCAAGCATCTAGGTGGCAGTAACCACCAATTAAGAGTAATAAGCCAATGACACCTGTTTGAAAGTCTTTCAGTCGCATAAAGATCAACAAATGATGCAATACACTTGAATGCTCTCAACAACCTCAAAATGTGAAACTAATGCACTAGAGTTGATGAGATTGATGCAATAACTCAAGAGTATTCAATTGGGGTCCAAGAGTATGTCCTTACAGCTAGTGAGGAGTTATTTATAGCTTTTACCCACCAGGATAACTGTTGTGGTCAAAATCCCCTAAAATCAAGTGGAGCGTTACTACCACCATGAAGTGGCTAGTACTACCGCACCCACTATTCAACGGATACTTACTACTCATTAAATGCACCAAAACTAGCTATTAATTGAAAAATCAGTAATACCACACTCACATGGCCCCATCATACCGACACCGCGGCAGTACCGCACTTAAGCTACGGTAGTACTATTTTTTAGATGGGAGAAAATCTCCTAAAAATGTACTCCTCTAAAAAAATAGCTTTCACAACTAAAAATGTGGCCATACCGCAATGGGGTAGTATTGGTCATGCAATAAGATCATACCATTGCGATATTGTCGGTCAAGAACAGTGGTAGTACCGTTTCAGTTGAAGTCCAAGATAGCACCTCTCTAGAAATAACGTATCGGCATGTAATATCCAGTAGTACTGATGCAGCAATACTACCATGGTTACAACGACGGTCATACCGATTTTCAAAAAAAAAATAAGAGAGGGTTAAGAAATTAATTCCAAATACATGCATACACTTAGATAGATCAATGTGGCACAAGATTAACTTCAAATTACTAGTCATGACCCCTCTTAATAGTACGATATCTAGTCTACCAGTCTAGTATTAATCCACCATACGCCAAAACTAGTAAAATCTATATAAGAGATCCTTAGGCTAATTTATACTTTTGCTTTGAGCCTTGTCTTAAGCCATGTCAATTCTTAGTCATCCTTGCATACCTTTTCTATGATATCATCAAAATCCAGGACTAAATCTTCCAATCATATTCATAAATACATTAGTCCCTTAAGCATAGTCGTCATTAATTACCAAAACTATTTTTAGGGGCCTAGCTAGATACTTCATACAGTGAGCAAGGAGGCATCCAAAGCCAATTCTAGTGCTTTCTCTACCGGTAGAACTCAGGATATTGAGTGCTTTAAGTGGAAGGGCAGGGGAATTATGATGAAGGATTGTCCGAATGTGAAGAAGGTGCTACTCACTAATGAAGGGAATTATATTTCGTGGAGTGAAGGAAGTGAGAAATCAGAAACAGAATATGAGGAGGGCCATGTTGATCAAGTTGTTTGTGATGCTAATTTGGATGGTCCTAGTTTGATGGCTCAAAAAGTGGATCGTGACAACACACTGATTATGGAAAAGGGGGAACATCGTGGAGTGTTCCAAACTGAATGTATGATCAAGAAAAAATGGTGCAAGCTGGTGATAGATGGAGGAAGCTACAATAATGTGATCATCAAGGATATGGTTAATGCACTTATTGACCACTTAGTGGCGTCCTAAGCCATATTACATGCAATGGCTTCACAATGTTGGTAAGTTGAAAGTTACACACAAGGTGGTCATGCCTTTTTCTATTGATGGTTATGAAGACAAGGTGGAGTGTGATGTCGTGCCAATGCATGTGTGTCATCTACTGTTGGGACATCCATGGCAATTCGACCGCAATGCTACACATCAAGGAAAAGCCAATTGATGCACTTTTGTGCATAGAGATGTACTCCATGCATTATTTCTGAAACTGGAGGAAGAAATCAAATATGAAACTGTTGTGAAGAAAAAGGAGGCCATGAAGAATACCCTGGAATCAAGGATAGTTTCGCTTGAAGGGGGAGCGGATGATGTGACCCCAAGTAGCATTATTGTTTTGGTTTGTGCTTCCAAGCTGCAGTCTCAAAATATTTTGCAAGGTGGTGTTATTTTGCATAAAGAAGAGAAGTCCACGAGGGAGGGAGGAGAGGATGGCCGAGAGGGAGAAAGGAGACCACATGTGTTGGCATGTGAAAACAAATGGCTGAGTGGAGCGCATGTAGCGCATGCGAACGTGGGCGCATGCAAGTCAAGCAGGCTTGTGGCCAAGCAACCTTGCATGCGGGAGGCAAGCACGCATATGGGAATCACATGGGCAAAGCATGGGCCGTGTGGGCGACATGCATGTAGGGGAGCCGTGTGAAAAGCACATCTACTGGGAGTGCATCTGTTGGAATTCGAACTATGTGTGTGTTCACATGAAGGCAACTAAGTGGGCCTCTGCATGGTTGCCGTGAGAAGCAAGAAAGAGGGGTGCACGTAAGAAAGACACCGAGCCAAAAACAAGGAGGGAGATAGGTACATGCCAGCCAAGAGTCCGTAAGGAGCCAGGAAAGGTTGCGCATGCGTTGGAAGCTAGAGACATGTTTGAAGCCAGGACAAAGCTAGAAGGAAAGAAGAATCTGAGTTGGTACAAATTGGGTCCAAATTCCTATGGACCAAGATCCAATCTGAGTGGCATGCGTATTTCCATAAGTTTAGATTAATTTCTATTTATTTAAGTTGATTTCCTTCTTTATTTTCCTGAGTTGAGTTTTCTACGTATTTGAGTCTGAGTTGTTTTAGGGAGTTGCATTCTAGACGTTTTCAAGGTAGAGTTAGAGTCGGGCTTTAGGCTAGTGTGTGTATGCATCTGTGATATAAGGCCAAGGGGCAAATCATTGTAAGCTAGGTTATCTATTACGTTTAAGAAAATACAGAAAAAACATGATTGGTTTGTGGCACAATTGTGTGCGTGTTTTTGCATGAGAGTTACCCATCTAGGGTTTGAGAAAGAAGGCACAGGTCAAGAGCAGATTCATTCTTGAAATTGCCCTTGTAATCTACATGATTCACCCTTCCAATTCACGCTCCTTTATTGGTGTACGGCTTGGCAAAGCTGCTACACAAAATTGAGTCTCTCTAATAGATTGATTCAAGGCCACCAAGCTACCTACGATTGTTGCTGTTATTCTTTAGCCAAAAGTTAGAGAAGTCACGGGCTGCTATTTTAGGGGTTGTGCAATCAAACCAAACCATAAATTCACTGCTGGCCGCAAGGAGAAGGGAATTTGTTGCTGTTTGTGCCGTAAAGATTGGCCCACCCTTTTGCATCAAATAGCCTACTATGTGGTCCACATCACAATGACACTAGGTTTCATACATCGACCTACATGTGGTCCCATTGTGCAAATGACATATGCATTACACCCTATGGGCCATTAAAGTCCTCATAAGTTTTTGGAATTACATGTAAGTCAATAAAGGTTTTGAGCTTTTGTGGAAAAAAGATCTGGATTAATTGGTTGTATCTTCGACATGCGTCAGCCATAGCTGTTGCGTCAATGTATTGATCATATCAGCTATAAAGTGCATGTAGCCAAAATTGCATCATTGTATTGATTATATTGAATATTGATTGCTTAATTTGTATAGACTATTGGAATAGTATATTGTATATAGTCACAAAGGATGATCATAGCGATGAACAATAGTAAGCTAAATTAATTAATGTAATACCCCCAATAGAAAGTAAACTAGGCGAGCTTGGACTGGCCCAATTCGGTGGCATAAAAGAGGTAGGGAAGGGATGCTCTAGGGTTTCCTGTCTCCATTTGCTGCTGTGGCTACCGCCGATGATTATTGATGTAGCTAGGAGGAGGAGGAAGGGAAGGAGAAGGAGAAGAAAAGAAAAGAAAAGAAAGGATTCACATCTCCCCTAGGGTTATGTCCCAAAAAACTCATCCCCTCACTGATTTATTATTTTGGTCGAGTTGTAGGTGGATTGGATTTGTGATTTGGGAAGCATTTAGCCTTACCCTGTCTTGGTGTGCATCTTGGGGACTGTTGTGTTTGCTCCAGTTTGCACATATTGGATCTATCAAATTTTCATGGTAGCTAGAAGCCTAATCTTGGAATGCAAATATTCAGGAAGTTGTAGATAAATTCCTAATCTTCCCATCAAGATAAATAACATGGATTTTTGTTGGGTAGATAAGTATAATAGGAAAATGCCTTCGAAAGTTTCATGGTAGTGTCACAGTCGGGTGGCGCTATAGTTTTGGGTGGATTAGACCTTGTAGACGACTGAATTTGGTCTGGAAAACAACTATAATTGTGTAGGCAACTTTATAATCTTTCCATGGAGTGCTCAAGAACCTGATTTGGTGGGGTAGGTTGAAAATTATGATAATTGTAACATTGTTGTTCAGTTAACTATTGTGATTGGACAGTGTTGTGATATTTCGCAAGTTAAAAATATAAGATATAAAAACAAGGGTTTTTCAACATTGGTAAAAATATACATAATTATTTAATATTTCTATAGAATGCTGAAACATCAAATTTGGCAGAACAGTTTGGAACACCACAGCCTTCGGGGTTGAAATCGGGAGTTTAGATGATGTAATTTTTAAATTATGTTGACTAGGATTACATGATTAAGTTTGTGTAGATTTCAGAACTCGTTTTGTTTGCTTTGGTTGGGTTTTGAGATTGAAAGTTATGGTCGTTTAAGCATTAGGACAGTGAGAAGACATCTGATGGAAGGGGGTTTTATGCCGGGTTTGCGCGTAGGAGCAATGCCATTTGTTTGTGTGTGTGTGTATGTATGTATTTTTAGTGATGTACTGAGATGGGTGATGTTTGCTCAAGTGAAAGTTCAGGCTCTGTACCGTCCACATATTGCCCACGAGGTTAAATAGTCAAGTGCATGTTAAAAGCGGTAAATTAGATTGATAGTTATTATTAGTTGAATTTGATGCACTATCTACCTTGAAAGTTAAGAGCAACAACAAAGTCATACTTTTGGGTCATGTCCATTCAAAAAGTTAGGTCAATGAGTGGGTACTCTCTTACACTTTGTACTCCTCTTCCCACAGCTGATATGGGACTATCCCAACAACCTTGCCCCCTATTTCTCTGATATGGTGCACCATCCATAACAAAACTACCCATTATATCACACTTCAAATAGATTATGTTGCGACAAAGAATATCATTCCTTGCTCCCTGCCTCCTGCACCTGTTTCTCAATGCATGCATGTTTATCTTGTTAACATAAACCAGATCTACTCATTGCCACCGTGATTAATTAGGATCAAAACAAACCATTTTATCCTTAATAATCATTAAAGGATGTAACAATTAAAGTCCTCATAAGTTTTTAGACTTCCATATAGGTTTCTCAAGGTTTTGAGCTTTTATGAAAAAAAAATCTAGATTAATTGATCCCGTATCTTCTGCCTATGTCAGCCATACCTATTGAATCAACATGTTGATTGTACTGACTATAAAGCGCACACAGCCAAAATTGCATCATGGTATTGAATCTATTGATGGCTTTACTTACTTTGTATACAAGTATACTTTCTCCGTTTTAAAATATAAGACTTATAATTTTGAATTATTTAGTTCAGCACTAATATAAAAATCACAGAGTTGAAAAATACCATATTATGAGAATGACATGAGGGCTGGGACCACTTGTTAGTGACACATCGGATAGTATTTTTTTTAACTCCGTGATCTTTATGATGGGGGTAGTGAGCAATATTACTCTATAATTTTTGACATTTTGTGTCAAAATATATATAAGACGTGCATACAATTTTAATGATCTTTTCTCTCTTTTGCCCTCATTAATTTTCTCTCTCTTCAATCTTTATGAGTAAACACCCACAGAATTATCATCTATCTTATTTCAGGCATTAACATTATAGGCACCATGATCATTTTCATCTACTAATTCCTTTGATTTCATTCGGCCATTAATTTCATGCCTAAGAAAAATATACCTTATAGAAGGAAAAGGGAGTACTATATATATTATAGTCTAATCCTCTGTGATAAAGGAAAACTTACCTGTCCTCGGATAAGAGCAAGTACAATAAGGCTTAGTCAGCAGGCTATAGCAAATATAATATCAACCAAATCTTACATGGCAGAGAGAGAAAGGAAGAGAGAGAAGGAAGCTGGCTACTAAATTACAGCTAGCTATAGCACGTAAAAATATGCATTTCACTCTCTTACACATGGGGCCAAATAGTTATTGTAATAGCTACCTTATTGTATGAACTATTTTTTTGAAGGCTATAGATGAAATGGACAAGTGTTATAGCCACTAGTTGGCTATACTATTGTACTTGCTCTAAGAAAATAAATGAAGCTGTTACTCCAACTCACTGCCCAAGAAAATAATGCACATGATGTTGAACTAGGTACGATATCTGGTACTAAAGGACTGCGCGCCAGTGGAAAAACCTAGGAATCAATAAACTACGACGTCCCATCCGTAAGATCAGAAAATATCTATAGGGTTCTTTGATGATCGGATGAGGTGGGGCCTATTCAACAGTAACATGATTTTTGGTTTTAGTTGATCATAAGAGAACTTACAAAAGTAAGATATATTTATATTAAAAAGTTACTTTGTTTAAAGTAACTTTTATAATAATTTATATAAATTATTTATAAAAACCAATTTGAGAAACTACTCTAATAAAAAATCAACTTTTAAAAATCAAAAGATAGAAATTATTTGAAACATAAACTTATTCGTGATCTGAAGATTGCCGAGGAGAGAGATCCGGGGAGCACCTTTTCTTTAAAAATACATATAGCACCAGCAGATTATTCCTTTTCCTACTCGCTGAACAAGAATAATTATGTAGATCGGTACATCGATGATCAAAATCCCAGTGTACCTGGCTCGTCGGATTTCGATCCTACGTACAAGTGGGATTAATATATCACAACTTGTTAGAAGCGTACCGATCGATTTGATGTAATGATGTGAACTGCTAGTCAAGGACGGCATCACGCATATATACCGATATATGCGACATGCAGGTTGATCAAAGATTCAAAGCATTGCAACATTGGTTTGTGTCGGTGATAAGTCTAAAGTTAGCTAACAAGCCCTGCGCCCGACCACATGCATGGTGCATGGCCGACCGATGCGCAGTGCCAGGTGGTGGTGTTTGGTCATAATTGGTCTTGGTTTAGTCCATGGGCATGCGAAGAGCGTTTTCAGTGGAGATGGATCATGGATGGATGGATCGATAGAATCTAGCTGATGTCACTGAAGGAAAGAATAATCAGTTCTCCTAAAAAAGGAGATTAGTGCATCTAGAAAAATAGAAATGATCGAAGCATCTGTTGAGAATTACTCCCTTTGCTCTTTCAAAGTAATCATACTTGGATAAATTTTGACCAAAAAAAGTACCAATAAAGTAGGCCCTGTTTATTTGGAATGCGGCTAATGATTTTTGACTATGGCCAATATTTTTTGTCTGTACTTTTTAAGACGATGGCGAACAGCGTAGACGCCAACGCGGACGGCGCGCATAAGTTTAGGCCTGGAAAGCTATTTGGATAATCTACTTCAAGAAGTCATCCCGTTTATTTTAACTTTTGGAGAAACTAAAAGCCAAAAGGTAAAAAAAAAACATGGTCCAGGTTGGGGTTTTCTTAGGCTTAATAGGTCTAGTTTAGGAAAAGGTGCCTAGCTATGTTGTGAACAAAATATTTGGCCAAACTAAAAGTGGCGTAATTCTAAGAGAAGGGAGCTAGCAACGGATATGGTACATCTAGCGCCGAAAATTTTCGATTTTGGAAAATTTGTGGGATCATGCCAAAGGAAATTTTAAGGGTTTTTGTCCTTTCATTGAGTGTATACATGCATGAATGCATGATAAGTTGATAACGTTTTTCTTTTCCTTTTGTACATGCATGCATATTTTATCCTTGTGCTGTATGATGCATATCCCCATTCGCTAATAACGCGCGCGCGTGAACGTTGGAAAATTGGAGTCAGACACTTAATTAGGTTAACGATTATTCTCAACAGCAGTTAACCGTCTAACCTAAAGCGTTGATGCATTACTGCAGAATATGTCATTACAAAAGGTTTAAAAATATCATTACAGACGGCTTCGTGAACAGTATGAGTTTATGGATCAGTAATAATATGAGATCATCACAGACGTCTTTCGAACTGTCTATGATGCAGTATTTCACAGACGATTTTAACTATAAACCGTTTGTGATAGTCTACTATCATAGACGGTTTGTAGCTCAAAGCATCTGTGATCACAAATCTATTTATATTAGTTGGCTAGCCTCATGAAATGCTAGTCATGCCCTTTGAAACAAACATATCAACACAGTATATATACATCCAATTCACATTCATTCATTTCAGAAAAAAGAAAATTTATTTCACAAATCAATTAATTGAAATGAAATAAATTGTCCATCCATGAACAAATACATGTACACATGAATAATTAAACTCAATCTTATCCCAGTGAAATTTGTTATACATTGTGGAATCCCCCATCTTCTTTTACGATTTTAGACCACAAGAAGTATACACGCTGTCCTCGAATCTCTGAGAGGTCGGGCTGTTCCAACGGAGTTGTAGCGATGGATAGAACCTGTCGGTAGGAAGATCAATGTCGTGCATACATATGTAAATTGATAAGTATGAAATAATTATCGCAAGATTGACAAATTGACCTGATGATCAATATTGATCTTCGTGGAATCGACAAGTAGTTGCATGTTGTGGCAACATAGAATCCATAGGTGTTGTCCAGCAGCTGCTGGTGGCACTATAAAAAAAGAATTTGTTAGTTCGACAGGCATTAATACGAAGTGTTATATAGGTTTAATATGTACAAGTGAATACCGAGAAATATAGATTGTGTTGCAGGGCGTCCATCCTTTTGGATTTCCGTACCTTTGCAACGTATGTAGCGAACGACCTACGTGATTCCAAGAAGATAGCCTTAGTCATTGTGAAGGAAAGACTACAATAGAATTATCCATTGATTAATTGTTGGACAACAATGAAGTCGGTTTTGATCATCTTTAGGGAATCAAGATATATTACCTTATTCTGTTTTGGTATAATTATAATTAAAATCCAGTGGCACCTACACAGGTATGTCTTGGTCATTAAACATAAGTCTGTGTTACTTATAAAGTACAAATCAACAAGTATAACCACTAGTGCAGCACTTACCCCTGGTTGTAGGGCGTAAGTATGAATTCCTTGTTATGGTAAGCCTCCAATGCATTCATGATGTAATTCTCGATGAATGATGTATCCTCATTAATAGTATCCATGGGAACCAAGCGTGAGTCGAGAAAACCAATCGGTGATTTCGTTACTATGGTTTTAGTCACCATATATCTACACACACACAAAAGCAATGAGTTATATATGACATTTATCTGTATTACATGAATGTAGACCGTGATTATACATACTTACAGTGTCCAGCATCGAATGAGTGAGGCGTCGAGGGCGTTGAGTGTGTAGAGATCGAATAAGTCCTCGAAAGTCACCGTGAAGACACAGTCATGAATATTATGCTGAAAATGATCCGGTGTCAACTTGATAGTGAAACCCGAGCGCCGTTGTTCCTCTGGCTTGTTGGCATGTTCCATGTACCATGCATGCAATCTCTGGTAAGCCAGTCCTAGAGTTAGGAGGCACTCTTTTGGGACAACCAATGGCTCACCTAGCACTAATTTTTAGGCCAACGGCAAGTAGGGCATCTCATCATTGGTCTTCTTCAGTTTGTCATTGCTGCCTCGGTTGTAGGTCGACTTCACAGTAGTCGACCGGGCATGAGATGTAGATGCACGGCACCCTTGCTATGCCTGTGCAGATAGCTCTAGTGCGGATAGCCCCAGTAGACTTGGCACCGGTGCAGGTAGCTTTGGTGCAGATCGCTCCTATGGAATTGGCACTAGTGCAGATAGCTCTTATGGACTTGGCACTGGTACAGATAGCTCGAGTGGACATGGCACCGGTGTAGGAGCCTTTAGATAGATGTCCCTCTTAGGTCACTAGATGAATGTTCTAATGGCTTACCCTAGAGTCACAACCTCATCGTTTGGGGGTATCTGCAGCGGGACAACCTCGCAATTAGTATGAATACCGTCCACATTCACTTTTGTGAAACCTGTTACTAGAGATACACCATGCATCAAGGCCTTAGGCCTGGATGGATACGCTTGGCCCCAAGCAGCCCACAGGGCAATAGAGGCATATCTTACTTGGAGCTTGCATTTCGTAGCAACCTACATAATGATATAAAATTAGCTACTCCAACAAGCCTATCAGTGGATCAAGAATTCCAGAGATAATAATTATTACTAGGATGTCATCAACAAGAAATCGGTGGTCGCTCTCTGAGGTAGGGTTGGACGTGCAGCTACTCCGACGGTTGGAGGGCTGCCTACCACAAGAGCGGCAGGGGCTTCTTTTTGATTTTTTGAGATGACGTATCTTTCCATCTGATCTCTGAAATTCCTTTGCATCTCATCTGTAAGGGATGCTGTAATATCCTCTCATAACCATGCCTCGCGCTCGGCTTTGTCTCTCTAAATGGAAATAAACTTCTCTCTAGATCAAGCTAGCTCGATTTAAACCATCTTTAATTTTTCTTTCAAAAGCTATAAATCTAAATTATAATGCAATTAGGAACAAATTACTAACCATAGGTAGTCAAGAAATAAATGGATCTACAATCACTCTTACCAAATATCTCTTTTCACCAAATCGCCGCCTCAAAGCCCCTGCCTCCAACTCAAAGCAGCAGGTAGATCTAGAATTTAAGATAGAGGGTTGACAGGTTTGCGTGTAGTTAATATAGTGGAATTATCACAGACAATTTTTGATACAAACTGTCTATGATAACTTCATTATCACAGACGATTTGTATTAAAAATTATATGTGGTATTTGGCAATATCACAGACGGTTCTTGGTAAGAACCGCCTGTGATATTATCTCTTCACAGACGGTTTTTAGTACTGAAAGCAACACAGACGATCTCTAAACTAAAACCGTTTATGCTTGTATTTAACACTGACAATTTTGGAAACCATCTGTGATATACCGTTTAATATTAGGCTTCTTGTAGTAGTGATGTGGTTATGCTTTATGGTACTACTTAAAGGGAGTTAGCAAGCAACAAATCAAAGCGATAGTTACTAAACCCTATAGGAAACACATGCTTGTAGCTAGGTAGAGCTTAATTTATTTCCATTTCCAATTAGCATGTCTTCCATTTCCTCCAAATAAAGCATGGATACATTTTTGCTAACTACAATGTTTCATCAAGGTATACCAGGATCACTAAATCCCTAAAACAAGATATATATATATATATATATATATATATATATATATATATAGTATAAATAATAGGGGCACCATGGTGCCCAGACTCTATAATTGAGACTTTCCATCCATGATTGATTCAGCATGCTAAATTAATAACTTCCTTTCCAAATTGATGCCTTTTTGAATTAATTAATGTTAATGGATTTGCCTGATATATTATATATCATTACACTTGCATGCATCTAAAAGCAATCCAAAGGCAGGGAGGCTTGGTGCTGCTGCAACAGTGGACGATGGCATGGACAGACAGGCCACACCTTGATGTCGTCATGGAATAGCGTCCGTACGACATCCAGACATACGATGAGTACCTAGAGTGGTACGTACCACGATCACGCAGCAGACTCACCATTCCTCCACCAGATTGCCCCGAGCAGATCATGCACGAGGAAAGTCTGCAACGCTCGATCGATTCCCATAGCGCTTCGTGGTGGCATGACAACACAAGATAGTTCAAATTTCTTATTGTCTCATTCAAGAAATTCATAATGGTCATTCTGAACCTGTTTCGTACGCCACTTCAGCTTTTGCAGGTGCAGCGCATCACAAGGGTGTCTGAGGCCACCATCACCAGCCCGGAGACACCATCGGCCCTGCAGAATACTATGAAGTACATCCTAAAGTAGGCTAAAAAAGTGTACAACCTAATCTACGGCCGTTCCACGGATCACACTGTGCATATAAGCCACCCAGTGGGGGCACCATGCTCACCCGTCAGGTCATCGCGACCTAGTGAGTCCGGCCAACCATTGCAATCTACTGAGTCTGCCTGGCGTCGTAGTACTAGCCGCCGAACAACTGTGCGTCGTACCGACAAGGAGGTAACTTACGTACAAACCTACACTTTGTTTTCCTATTAGGCCTTGCATTCCACTAACATCATGGCATTCTCCCGCCATAGGTCCATCACCAAGATGCATCACTATTGATGTCCGCACCACCTGCACAGACTACCACACTACTATAAAATAAGCTATACTGGATGTCGCATCACAGACAGATCATGTGGAGCCATCTGTGCTTTGATTATTACAGACGGTTCATGGCTAAAACTGTCTCTGAAACTATCACAGACGGTTGGGTTTAAAAGCCGTCGTGATATAATCATTATCACAGATAGTTTTTAAATAGAACCGTCTATGAAATTATCACAGATGGTTCATATAACAACCATCTATGATATGTGCATTATCACAGACGGTTCGTGTAACAAATCATCTCTGATAATGACATATCACCGATCCGTGGTGTATCCCCTAGGATTTCGATCTCACCCGTCCATTCTCCCTACATCGGATGGAAGGCACCGGTTACTCCCACCGCTTGACCCTTATTAATTACTCCCCATCTACCTTCCCACCAGCAGTCACGCATGAGTTCATCCACCGACGACGCCGATCGACTACCACCGTGAGCTAGCACCTCCGTTGTGACACCATGATCGACTACATAGCACACTCTTATCGTAAATATCATAAGAGTGTCTTGTGTAGTCTCACCGTCGTGCCACAAAGGTGGCGTTACCACCTCCTCTCCATTGCCGGCGATATCCGGCCACCATCCGATGCATCCAGCTTGTACTGTCTGCTAGGATCTCTACTTCTTATATATTCTTGCCGTGTTAAAGAGTTGGGTTCATTATCTTGTTATGCTGTAATGGTAGATTCTAATCATAATGGAAATGGAATGTGCTGTTATATTTCCCACTGTATTTGCTTGTTTTCAAAGGGCATAGGTATAGAATGAACTATCACAGACGGTTTGTGCTATAAACCGTCTATGAAGGACTATCACAAATGGTTTTATATAATAACCGTCAGTGATACTCGCCAATCACAGACGGTTGGTAACTAGAACTGTCGGTGATGTGTGAGTATTACAGACGGTTTTTGGTTCGACCCGTCTGTAGTAGTTTTCTTCACAGACAGTTCTAGTTACAAACCGTCTGTGTTGTGTTTATCACAGACGGCTCACAAATCGTCTGTGATAACCGATTATCACTGACACATAAATACAGGCGGTTCAGAAAACCATCTGTGATGGCAGTTCCAAACCGTCTATGATGACCCTTTTTGTAGCAGTGTCACTCCTCATTCTTCATCTTCGCTGCACATTTGGGAGGTATGAAATTTGCATTGTACATCCGAAATATTTATTATGACTAATATCGTTTCATCTTGCATCCTCAAATTCAACGTGGGGGTGACGACGAGTCCACGGACGATAATACGGGCCTCCCAGATGCTTCCAGAGAGCGCTACACAGCACCAGGGTTTGCAGCGTATGCAAGGTAGAGCTCAGCGTTCATAGCATACCTAGGGTTTGGGCACTTCGGTGGGCAGAGCTCCTCCATCTTTGCTGCCACGTCGTACGGTCAAGGCGAGAGCTCCTTCGCACCACAAGGGAGATTTATAGAGTCCATTTATGACATTATTGCGGGTGGCTTGCAGTTCGGCATGTCTCAGCTAGAGGACTTTGACCCTTACCGGACCCAGCCTATTGTACCTGAGCCTACTAGACTACCGTCGGCCACTGAGCAAACAGAATGGTCTCCATACCTCCTTCGACTCGAGGAGGTATGGACGGACAGGACACACCTAGATATCATCATGGAGCAGTGTCCGTACGACGTCTAGACGTACGACAAGTACCTGGAGCGGTATGTACCCTGGTCATGCAGCAGACTCATCATTCCTCCACCAGATCGCCCTGAGCAGATCACGCATGAGGACAGTCTACAATGCTCGATCGATCCCACAGTGCTTTATGGCAGCATGACAGCGTAAGACGGTTGCGATTTCTTATCATTTCATTTACACAATTCATACTGGTCGTTACTGAACCTGTTTCATATGTCACTTCAGTTGAAGTAGGCGCAATGCATCGCAAGTGCGTCTGAGGCCACCATCAGCAGCCCGAAGACACTGTCGGCCCTACAGAATACTTTGAAGTACATGCTAAAGTAGGCCAAAAATAGTACACAACCTGAGTTGCAGCAGTTCGACAGATCACGTCGTGCACATCGGGCACCCAGTGGAGCCACCATGCTCACCCTCTAGGTCAACGCAACCTAGCAAGTTCGGTTAGCCATCACAATCTGCCGAGTTTTCCCGGCATCGTAGTACTAGCCACTGATCATCTGTGGGCCATATCGACGAGGAAGTAACATACAACCTACATTTTTTTCCTATTAGGCCTTACGTTCTACTAACATCATGGCATTCCCCCACCGCAGGTTTGTCGTTGAGATACAACACTTTTGACGTCCGCATCACCTACACAGACTACCGCTCCCCGTCGTTCATCTTCACGGCACATCCGAGAGGTATGAGATTCGCATTCTATATCCAGAATATTTATTGTGACAAACATCGTTTCATCTTGCAGCCTCCAATTCAATGTGGGGGTGACATCGAGTCCACTAATGATGATACGGGCTTCTTGGATGCTTCCAGAGAGCGGTACATAGTGCCAAGGTTTGTAGCGTACGCATAACAGAGCTCGTCGTTCACATCATACCCAGGGTTTGGGCACTTTAGTTGGTAAAGCTTCTCCGGTTTCGCTGCCACGTTGTACGGTTAAGGCGAGAGTTCCTCAACACCACGAGGGGGATTTCTAGAGCTCTTTATTCATGACATTATTACTGTTGGCCCACAGCTCGGCATATCTCAGCTAGAGGACATCGACGCTTACTGGACCCAACCTTGCTGTACCTCAGTCTACTGGACCACCGCCGGCCATTGAACAAACAGAACAGTCTCCATACCTCCTTCAAAATAAGATGCAAGCTCTAGACTAGCTGACGTACCCCACGGGACATGCTTGTGCTCAATGGAAGACAAGGCCATGCACGGGGAGGCAGACGCGGTGAGGAGATAGTAATGGCTCAGATGGATGAGCCATATCGTATCTCGTGTGATGCGTTTTTTACTATTACATGTATTTCTACAAATATTCGTAATATATAAAATTCTAAAAAAATAGACAATAACTACGACTGTGTCAGGATGTTGCACATAAGATTTCATAATTTTTTGTAGCTCATTTGCTACATGTAACGTCTCCCACAAAAATCGTAATTGTACGAATTTTAGAGCAACATTCATAGAGGATAAAATTGTTAAAAAATTACACAATCAAGTACGTTGTGTCAAGCCGCACATAAAATTTCATAATTTTCTAAGCTCATTTGCTATGTTTAAAAATTAAAAATAGTATGTAAAAAATTAAGGCAAGTAATTAAGCTAGCTAATTATCCAGCTTAATTACCTGCCATCTGCCTATGGAGCGGCAGGCTACCTGCCATCTGCTGGAAGGGCGATAGGCTACTGCCGTCTGGTGGCGGGGCGGCAGGTAGATGGGCCGGCGATAGGCACATGCGTCGGCTTCTTGGCGTCACCGTACAGCCACCGGGCGGCAAAAATGCTATTTTTGTCAATACATCTTGCATACTGCTATTTTCGTAAATACGAATGCAAACATTGCCATATATGCGAAAAAATCGCCAAGCAGTGCGTGCTAGCTACATACGATACGACGGCAGGTACGACACCGTTCAATCGAAGGTGGCACACCGTGGGAAAACACAAGGCAGAGGTGACGCCAACGGCACGACGGTGAGACAGATTGAATACAAATTGAATAGTGCTGTTATTATATTTGTATTTTGTAAGCGAATACAAATGCAAATTCAAATATTCTCAAATACGAATCGAATATTGTAATGAATATGAATTCAAATAGAATATCTACTCAATTCGGTCGAATCCGGATACCCTCATAACTTATGTAGTATGAAGATATTAATGATACTTTATTCTCGTACAGTCACACTTAATCATTCTAATTCATTTATTTCACCTAAAGAAACACTTCACATTAAATTAGAAAAAACTTGTCCAACTAATTAGTCGCATTGCAATAAAATATGTATATTGCTTCTCCGAGTATGAATAAGGATACGAATAGTCTAGATAAAATAACATTTCGGATGGTAAAAGTCCATACGATATTCATATCCATATTTTTATGCAAATTCGAATGCGAATACGAATATGAGAGAAATTGTTAATCGGATGAAAAATCTATACCATATTTGTATCTTATGGAATACGGTAACCGGATAATATGGATAATTTGTATCCATTTTTCACCCTTACGGCCATGCATGCATGTGTTTAATGGTACAACAAAGATATAAAGGAGGCACACGTGAGCAGAGTAGTACGAGTGGGTTTTTTCAGCTGTGACTTATGACTCATGGCTATAGCTTATGGTTTTAGCCCTAGCGTGAGCGTTTGTGTGAACGAATCAAATACTGATAAGTCGTTTCAAAAGCTATCCCAATAGGTTGTTTTAAAATAACAATGGAGAAACCTTTACATTTATTTATTTGAGAGAGGTTGTAGATCGAAAAAAAACTCAGGTACAGCCAGGGGCAGACCTGCCCTTCGGGCGAGGCCGGGCGGCCGCCCGAGCTCCCCGCCGGCCGGAG
Organism: Dendrocalamus latiflorus; assembly: GCA_017311315.1. Taxonomy (NCBI): domain Eukaryota; kingdom Viridiplantae; phylum Streptophyta; class Magnoliopsida; order Poales; family Poaceae; genus Dendrocalamus; species Dendrocalamus latiflorus. The sequence goes on along the minus strand of CM029666.1, from coordinate 8,040,061 downwards.
CAGCGCCCCCCCGGGCGTCGGAACCCCGAGGCCCCAGCCCCTCCACGGCTCCACCCCCGGCCGGGTGCGCGTCTTGCCGGAAGCCCGGAAGGCCGGAAGCACACAAGGCCCAATAAACACACGGCCCAACCGCCCAAGTGCCCAACAAAGCAAGAGATATACTACTACGCACGGGCCAACACAAGTGAGTACAAGAAAAATAGCCGGCGGCCGGCACTAACCCTAGATCCGGGCGGCAAAGGCGGAGGAAGGCGCGGCGGCGCCTAGGCGGAGGAGTCGGCGGTAGGCGGCGGCGGCGCCCAGGCGGAGTCGGCGGGAGCCCGGGAGGCGGGAGGCGGTGGCCGGGTCGCCGGGGAGCGCGGGAGGCCGGAGGCGGGGAGCCCGGCGAGGCGGCGCCCAGGCGGAGGAGTTGGCGGGAGCGCGGGAGGCGGAGGCGGAAGGCGGGAGGCGGGGAGGCCGGCGGGAGGCGGGACTCGGGACGCGCGAGGCGCAGCAGGGAGCCCGGACGGGACTGGAGGCGGGGAGCCCGGGAGCCGGCGGCCGGCGGGGGATTTGGGATTTTGGGGGCGTCGTCGCGTCGGACCGTCGGTGGATCCGCATTTGAGCCAAGGGATTTGGGGCCTTGGGGGCGTGGGCGACGGGCGTCGGTGGATTTTGAGGAGCGCTAGACAGACCGAGGACTGAGGCGACAACAGTGATCTAATATTCTGAGGCTGTGAGCAATTTTTACGGTTTCTATTTTATAAAGGTACAATAAATTCTATTTATTCTAGATTTTATATTTGTGTATTTAAGTAATAGTTTTGATAGCTTGTAAAAATTTTATGTAGATTGTAGAATATGTAATCTAGCTTGTTAAAATGAGGGTACTTATATTTTTACCTCTCCAGAAATAGTGATCTGAGACTTGTGCAAATTCAAAATGAATAGAAAGAATTTGAATAGCTACTGATTTATCTATCTTTCACAATTGACAGATTGTTTCTTTCACAACTCATCCACAATTGTGGATTAAGCTTCATTAGTGAGGTATTTTTCATTGTCCTTCCGTTATCCACATATGTTAACATGCGAATTGTTGTTGTTGTTTCTATTTCGTATCATATATTTTTATTAGTGTGTTTGCAACATAGTTTGATCATAAATTGTTTTAGTTTTGGGTACTATTGTTTATTTCACGCTTCCGACTTTAGTCTACCTAGTTTTTTTTTTTCTGGATCCACCACTATGACTTCGCCCTACCTACAAATTTTTCCTGGGTCCGCCACTGGGTACAGCAGCACATGCGGCACTGTAGACAGGGGAAGTACGTAAGTACATCGTAGCAGCGGTAAGTGTGGCGATGGGCGGAGACAGCACGCGCGAGCGCGGGGCCGAAGGCGGCCGGCGATCGACCCGGCGTAGGCAACGCCGTTGTGCGGTCGTTTGCCTCGTCGCGCGATTTAGAACTTGCTTGACATGTGCAGCAGGCTGTTTTGCTGCCTCTCGGTTTGTGCTACCTAGTTTTTTCAGTGATGAGGGCCACTTAGAGCAACTCCAGCAGTACTACTCAAAACAGAGCCCCTACTTTTCATTTGAGGGCTCCCCCCTACTTTTGAGGGCCCTGTTTTTTTGCATCTACTCCAACAGCACCCCTCAAATTTAAGCCCTCAAATCCATTTCACTGCAACTGACACATGGGACCCACTCCTCATTCTCTCCCTCACCCCGCCGTCTCCAGGCGTCTCCGTCGTCTTCATCCCCGTGAGCTCGCCGAGGAGTCCCCTGCAACTGTCCACGAGCGCCGCAACGCCTTCGGCCGTGAGCTCGCCGAGGAGTCCCCCGCCCCCACCGCCGACGTCGTCATCCCCGTGCCGGATTCGGGGTTCTACGCCCCAGATCCGGTGGCGGAGCTGCCGGATCTGAGGCCCAGCGGCCGGATCCGAGGCGGCGTCGGAGGTGTCGGCGGCTCTCGGGGGAGCGGCTCTCGGGCGACGACGAAAGAGGCGGGGAGGGGAAAGAGGCGGGCGGGGAGGAATCTGGCGGCCCGACGGGCATGGCGGCGGGCGAGCCGAGGAACCGGGCGAGTGGAGGCGGCGGACGAGCGGAGGAGCCGGGCATGGCGGCGGGCGAGCCGAGGAGCTGGGCAAGGCGGGCGGGCGGGGAAGCGGAGGAGGCAGGCGGGCGAGGGAGGCGGAGGAGGCGGGCGGGCGAACGGAGGCGGCGGGCCAGCGGAGACGGAGAGGCGGCGGGCGAGCCGAGGAGCTGGGCGAGGCGGCGGGCGAGCGGAGGCGGAGACGGAGAGGCGAGGCGGCGGGCGAGCGAAGGCGGAGACGGAGAGGCGGCGGGCGAGCGAAGGCGGAGACGGAGAGGCGGCGGGGGATCTGGGAGTTGAAGCGGCGGAGGCTGCGAGGAAACAGGCGGAGGCGGGGAATTTCACGGGCGGCGAGGGAAAAAAATGAACAACGGTAGGATGAGAGCCAGAGTAGGGGGCCCCTGGGAATGAGGGGTGGGAGGGGGATTTGAGGGGCTCCTCAAATTTGAGGGCTCTAGTAGGGGCCCTGCTGGAGTTGCATTTTTGCCTCAAGCTCTCAAATATGAAGTTTGAGGGCTCAAGTAGGGGCCCTGCTGGAGTTGCTCTTATAAAGGGCCCTTGGGTTGGGCGCCATTTCCATTTGTGCGAGCTGGCTCCTTATATACGTACTGTCACGGTCGCCTAGCAGTGGCGGCGTTTGTGTTTCCCGTTGAGCATCATATCTAGGATTGAGTAGAGTCGTGATCATTCATCGCCAACGAACCTCGACATTGTGCATAATGAAAGGGTAAAAAAGTCATTTTTGTTGACAAAAATCCGTTCTTGAGGCAAAAACAGAAAAGTAGCATGGCGAGCTGAAAAGATGGAACCCTGCGTAGTATGAAAGTGGTACGGCGCCGTGCTTCTTTTAATATTCACGTTCTGTTTCAACAGCAACGCTAGAGTAGTACACCAGAAGATTGGCACAAACGCAAACATAAACACCTTTGCTATTAAATAGTACCAGGAAAAATTACCGCACACATCTTTATTAAATCATCATTCTCCATCGTTTCCTCTCTGGCGTGACCAGTACACACGTCATAACGAATTTAATGAAATCAATGAGGGCAGCGTACAAAGACTGAAGCTTATACATTCGAAAGCTACAAGCGTATGATCAAGCCACATGGAAAACTGTAAAAATAGACAAAATATATTAGACCACTCACACTTTTACTCAATGTTTCATGAAGCTTTGTTCTGCTTCGTCTTGGCAATATTAACAAGGTCGCCGAAGAGCTTATCCTCGGGCTTCGATGACCTGATAGGTTGCCCCATGGAATATGAAGGCGAGGGCGTTGTCTGGTAGGGGGAGTGCATCCCCATATAAGAGTTGTCTTGCATGGAAAGACCATACATCTTCTGAGAGAGGTCGTTCGTACCAGGGTACCCGTACATCGGCCTTCCTTGATTATAGTATTGTTGTGCCCCCGGCTGCTGCATATACCCGTATGCTGCCATCTGACCACCATACATTTGCTGTTGAGGCATTTCCCCGAACTGTACACCAGGCATTTGTTGAGGATACATTATGATTTGCTGTGCTCCTAGCATTGGCGGAGGTTGCATGCCAGCAAATTGCATGCCTGGCATGGAATGTGGTGGCAGAGAACCAAACTGGTTCCCAAAGCCTGCAGGCTGCATGTGTGTTCCAGCAATTTGGCTGGCTTGCATGGCTTGAGGCAGCATAACTCCCGGTTGGTTGTTGTACATTGGCTGGGTCTGTGGACCTCCCATATTGTTAATCTGTGGTTGCAGTGGCTGCATGCCACCGGTCTGGCTCGTTGGCGGTGTGAGAGATTGCATACCTCCCAATTGGCCATTTGGCACTTCGTTGCTTGGCACTGACTGAGCTTCCCAAGGTGGTGGTGGAAGTGCTCCACTTTGATCATCTGCAAAATTCATATAGGATTATCACAATTTCTTCAAAAACAGATAAGTATGAATAAAGTGTGGAGAGGATCTGGAATCAAAGGATAAAGATGATACATAAAAATTATGCATGTGTATAATTTCACTAATAATGAAGTACTTCCGGAAATAAAAATCCAGATAGAAAGAAGTAATGGTCTAAATGACATTGCATACCATAATTTAGTGTTTGCTGTGGTGGGGGCGCCACAGTTGCATGGTTGGCAACTTGACCATTCCACCCAGAATTCGTGTGATTAAACTGGGATGCCTGATCGTAAGATGTTCCAGAGTTCACAGCACTCCCATTAGGATAGAAGGCCACCTGCTGAGGAGGCTGTTGTGACTGTAAAGGATGCTGGGTTGGAGTGTTGTATGGCTGTGAACCCGGCAGAGTGGGAGTTGGATTGAGACCAAAGGGGTCAGTTGGTTTGGCATTGCTATTAGTGGTATTGTTTTGAGAAAATATGTCGACAATTGCCAGTGCATTTTGATTGGAAGTAGAATCAACCGGTGGATCAGTGACCGGGACAAGAGCTAGTGTATTTTCTGTTGTAGATGGGGTGTCATCCCAGCTAAGAAGATCAATGCCAGGATCAGGTTTTGGTGCAGGGGTTGCTGAACCATTCGACAGCGGAGGTGCTGGAAGCGATAGTTGCTCAAAGGGAGACTGGTCACTTGTACTGTTGCAAAGACAGGTCACATGCAAACATAGGTTAATAAGAGCAGTCATATAAAAGCTGATAAATAGCAAAAAAACACATCTTGTAAATTGACTGTCGATAGCATCATTAGTTTGGACCATAAAATGCCTACAGCAATACTATGAAGGCCAAGATTAACATATCCATCAACACTTAAACCACAGTTTGGGGGCAAAAAATTTGGTTAGATCTCAAGAAATGAGTTTTACATTTTTACCAAAAAATGTCCTACAAGCTTTTCTCCCAATAAGTCAGTTTTTAGTCTACAAGACTTTTAGAGCCACAATGCGCTTTAGGTATGCTAACAAAATAACCTCTACTGTAAGACTTTTAGAGCCACAATGCGCTTTAGGTTTGCTAACAAAATAACCTCTACTGTAAGACTTCAGACAAGATGGTTACTGATAAAATTTGTAATAGTTAGCAAGTACAACAACTGCCAAGATCGCCACTGAGAGAGAGAGAGAGAGAGAGAGAGAGAGAGAGAGAGAGAGAGAGAGAGAGAGAGAGATCCAGTTGTTGATTTAATGGAGGAAACAGAAACTGATACCATGCCAGGTAACAGTTATTGGATATAACCACCACTAGCAAGAGTAGGGACTGGCTGAGGCTAACTAGCGAAGTCCCATGCGTCAGGTGCCATGCAGATGCCTGCATGGCTGCTAATGTGTCACGATTAGAATTAGATGAGAAGTTCACAAGATGAGGAAATTGGCCTGGGGGATAATTAGACAATAAAATGACTTGTAGGGGTGTTAATGCTTAATAAACAGACGACTTGTAGTGCGGTAAGTGAAAGGGTAGTGATTTTTAAGGGGTGGGGTGGGAGCTGGTTCTGGCCTTCTGGGTACGCATATCCAGGTTGAGGTGATCGCTGCAAATGTCCAGTAGCAAAATCAGTAGAAATTACAACATATAAACCAGCATGTTCTGGAGACCAAAGATAACTAGCAGCTTAGAGTAATAGCACTCCGAGGGAGAAAAAGTCGACAATGCACAGTCCAATGTTCTAGATCACTGGAACTAAAGAAATCCATGTTAAAAAAACAATACTTAAACACTTACTGAATCCAAAATAATTGCCGAATACTACTTCCAAACTTGTTTCCACTTTCCAGCATTTGTGCACAAAATCACACATGCATATATTGACATAATTCCAAACATTATGTAGAACTAAGAATATGCAAATGTGATTAGGAGAATATAACCTTTGATTTGGCTCTTTTTTAGAATCTTGGCTTGTTGGATCCTCAATATCTACAAGTGACTGCTCTTTTCTAGAATCTTGGTTTGCGGAATCCTCAGTATCTACAAGTGCCTGCAGAGACTTTGGTTTTTTCTCCACACGAACTGCAATGCCTGCAGCAATTGCGTCGTGTTTTGCTAGAACACGCTGCAAATCATCATTCAGTGCAAGCCCTTGTGACAAAAGTTCCTCATCCCTGTAAAAGGGGAAAAGCAGCATTTTTAGTATTCACATAATAAGTAGAATCAAGACAATAGATAGACAGCTAAAATAAAATTATCTTGCTAAATTAATTATGCTAACAGTACAAGCTACTTGTGTCAGTTTTTCATGACAATGAATCTTTGGAGTATCCAGATGCCTTAACAGAAGATGATCTTATAACAGAAAGAATGATTCATTGGTTCCAGGTGAAGTTCACAATCTCATCTCCCACAGAAAACAAGTCACAGATGGTTCTCATGGAAAAAATGATATTCACTTACATTAGATAGACCACACTAATCAACATTGCTAATGCAAATTTTAGGGAAATTCAAAATTAAGTGCACTTACGAGGTAGTATTAACTAGCTGCACCACTCTCTGCTTGTAATTGCGGCATTGATCAACAAGATCCACAATTACCTCCTGTCTTAGTCCCTGTGTGAAGAGTATTCAGAGAAAAATAATCAACAAACCTTAAACAATTTGAGAGAAAGTTGCACGTATAGAGCTGGGCATTATTATGCACGGCATAAATACAGCCAGAACACCAAATTTTTGAATTTCTAACTAAAAATCATTTTATACTTCTGTTCAACTGTTGATAGCAACTCTAAAAAATAAGAGGTCCATATTTTTGTGCAGCTTGAATTAAAAAGCAGGCTAATGGTACTCTGGTACCTCTCTGTTTCCAGGGCCTAAAGCATTCAGCATCTCTGCTAGTACATCCATGATACCACGAGCATTCTGAATCTCTGACATACTGAAAATATAACCATGTATTCAGTTTAATCCATCTGTGAAAAGGAATACCAGGTTGGAATATAAAACAGTGGTTAAACTGCAGGCAAAATTAGGCTAAAGTAGATATATTATTCAAAGATGCTCACCGGAGATACAAGAACAGCAATAACTAATTATAATGACTTATGGCCAGATTATCTGGATATACAGAGAACAGTACCATTGATTCTTGAATTTACCATTTCTAACAGTTTTCTACATGAAACATTTATGTCATGTTGAGTGCATGAAACAAGTTGATAATAATTAATACATCATCAAGAATTTTAGACTACCAAGTAGACAAGATTTGAAAATCATGGCACACTGTAATTCTACTATTTCATTTAGTTTTACCTCATAATAAGAAATCAAATCTCTAGGCCAGAACGAAAGGAGTTGTAAAAATTAATCTTACACAACACTTTAATAATATTCCAAACTCTAGTTTACATCTTGGAATCACAAACTGCAATGGCAGTACCATGAGCAATAGTTTATTATAGTACAACTCAATAATAAAACAAATGAGAATTTCAGTAAAGAGAAGAGAACCAGTGTTAGTAAGTCGTCGACTAATCGGCGACTAATCCACGACTAGTCGTCCAGTCGGTACATGACAGACGACTAGGGAGGCCGACTCGACTGGAGCGACTAGTCGAGCGGCTGAACGACTAGTCACAACTAGCTGGCCATGTTTAGCCGCACGACTAGGAGCCAGCCCACTAGATTAGTAAGTTTGAGGTCCACTAGAGAGGCTCGGCTCGACTGAGACTTAATACTAGTGACTCAATAACCTTAGTCCTCATTGCACACCACACGCGCTATTTTGGTTGTAGTATTAGTATAATAATCCTAACTTGCTTCTTTATTATGACTGTGATATTTGTAGACTTGACTCTAGGGACTAGTCGGTCGACTAGTCGACTAGTCGCTCTCTTGGCGACTCGACTCGACTTTACGACTTAATAACCTTGAAGAGAACAAATAAAAAATATCAACTCAAAGCAGACAATGAAAATGAAAAGAAAAGCACACCTCAAAGCAGGAAGGTCGTTTCCAGCAGAAGATTCAGCTTCATCCTGTTGATCAGGACTACGCATATTTCTCGCTGCTTGAGACTGGCCATTAAATAACGGTGCAGATCTATCAGATCTCTTGGGAAATTCAGCTCCAGCACGCTGCAGCAGGGAAATAATAGCATAATTATGTCAAACTACAAGGTAAATTCTCATAATAAAAATAGAACCATTGCATTCCATGTTCCAGATCTTGAAACCAATTAATAACAAGTTCAAAGAATATTAGTAGTAACATCTTAAAACAGAACAACTGAGCTAAGTGAAAGTTAAGAGCCTAATAAATCGAATTGAGTTACAAAAGTATACCACCAACTCATGGTATGCTGCATAGTATTGTGGATATCTTGCACGTGGTCCCCCAAAAGATTCTTGCCATGTATCTATTAGAACCAATACCTTCTCTTTGACACGTGGATCAGACTGTAATGAAAAGAATATACCATCATATAGTCAGCAGATTAATAGAAAGCAATTATAGTTTCAGAACTACGAATCATGCTTAACCTTTTTCTTCACTATCTTCACCATCTCATGCAACACATCTCTCTCGGCAACATGCATGTGGAGTATATCCCCACAGTTCTTGATTACAGTTTCCAGCAGCTGAAAGAGAAGAATATCATCATCAAGACATTATCCAATGCACATCCTGCAGAAGTAGCCCGGCACAACATACATCTCCAAACCATAACGAATCATAGAATAGTCAAACTTAAATCTGTCAAACCCAATTGAGTAAAACTAAGCTGTGTCCTCGTTGACTATCCTGATTTTCTTGGTGGGTTGGACAAGGAACTAAAATATATAAGTTAAAATTACCTGAGATCATCCAATTTTAAAAGCTAGAATAGCCATTGCTACCATGTTCAGTAAGATCATGATATTTACTTATGCTAGTGTTGTTGCAGGTCGCATGGGTATGGTTACATGGAGAACATGTACTCATGAAAAATAGAAGATGGAAATACAAGCTGGAACGTTTTAATACAGACAAAAAAATTGTAAATACAGCCGAGCAACAGACAGATATGCTCGATGTTATAGAAAAAGCACATATATAAGAGAAATTTTCTTATGACTATCAAACCTACAAATAGCACCACATTTAACAGCAGAGGTCAGGTTGCATATCAACTTACAGTAAATGCAAGAAGTTGAACTTTCGGATTTTTGTGTCCAATCCTTTTTTTGAGAGCCTTCACAACATCTTTAGATTGCCTGTTACCAGGATGAATATTTGAGTATCAATGACTGACGATAAATCAACAACGATAGCAAGCACATGAAATGCACAGGAGGAAACTAATATCAGCTATATTTCAATATGCTCCTTCGGAGTCAACTATGAATCAAGGTAAGCATGGAAGTTAGCCATTTGGTCTCCAATCATAATAGTTGACTATGAATCAAGGTAAGCATGGAAGTTAGCGATCTAAGTACTAGAACCATGACATAAGAAGAAGATTTAAGAATGGTGTTTTAGACTCTCTACTCAGATAGCAGGATACAGGCTTAGAGTTTTTGCTTTGTAGATTTTATTACAAAGCTCTCGTTTTTTGGACCTTAGGGGGGTTTCATTCCTAACCCATCCCAACTTGTTTAGAACAAAAAGCTTTGTTGTTGTAAACCTCTAGACAGGAACAATCATTGCCTCAAAACCAGCAGACATACTAAACAGCCAAGCTGCATCAACTTTTTGTGGCCTCCACCACTAATAAGTAGACAACAGTATTATACTAAGCTAAGTAGGCGTTCACCGCCTATACAGATTTCATTGTACCAATGTATTCCACTAAAGTAGCTTAGCCACCCTAACTTTAAACAAACATTTGATGACCCAGATGGCCAGAATCATAACTGGTACAGTAGGCTGCAATGAATTCCCTGCTTATGTAGAGAAGATACAAGAAGAATGCATAAAAATTATACAAACTATTTTAAATTATGTTCACCTGAACTAAATAGAACATTAGATTGCTTATCGAAGTGTGATAATGACATTATATAGTTGTAACCAACAGCCATCAGCAAAGAAATCGTACAGTTTGGCTCTTGGCAGTTAAAGTATTTTTAAGGGGGGAGTGTCAGATACTTCAGGAGATGGGTTCGACAATTGAGTTCAGATCTGAGATTTTTTTTTGGGGGGGGGGGGGGGGGGGGGGGGGGGGTACTACTATAAACTACAGTTAAGAACTAAAGCTAAGACTAGATAACTATTTGAAATTGCAACAATGCCTTCACATTCATTATCTTCAGAAGATATAGTTGATTGCATCAGGAATACACTGAAGTAAAAGCAAATGAAAGTGCTTAGCTTATTTCGACAAAATTAACAGTAAAAACAGACTTCATGGTAAATAGTTGGTTGCAAGAAGCACTTTGGTGAACCAGCGTTCAAGTAGCATACCTAACTTATGAAACTCTAAGGTTATTGAATGAGTATATTAACGAAAGCTTGTTAAAACCTGATTTCAGAGAGGAGCTGATATTTTATACTTAATAAAAACTACAGGTCCAATTTACACTAGAAGTGTGAATATTTGCACGCAAATATGGATCCTTGCTACCACTACAAAAAGTTTGCATGATGTAAAATAGCCCTTCGGTTCATTTCCATCCATAGAAACGATACTGACCAACGCCAAAGTGGTGAATGACTGCTACGCTCTTGCCAATTGAACCTACTGCAGAATGTCATTTTGCCACTTCGCATAACCAACCAGCGTACCATCAAGCATGAAGAACCAATCTCCAGCAATTGTTGACATTCTCAAATTTCCATTCAAACATGAGGATTTTTAAAAAACCAAGCTATACAATCAGAGACCGCACAATGGAAGAAGAATGCAAATGGAGCAAAGACAGAACCAGATCCAACGCTCGCAAGTCACGACCATCTACCCACCCGATTTTATCTCGATATTTCACTTCACGACCACAGAGAGATCCAACTTTGAGCCGTTTGTCTCATCTCGCCGGAATCAACATCTCACGAAAGCCCAACATTCCCAGAATTTGTCGGGTCGGAACCATTTCCACAATCCCACGACATAAAATCACATTCCCATCCTACCCAGATCAAGCCAAACTCCGCGGAGACAGCCACGCCATAGCTCCATCGTCGGCCAGCTCAGCTAGCTCCGAACGAACCACGCGTCGAATCTCGCGGGGGAGACACCGAGTCCGCGGGCAAAGCAGCTCAGACAACAGGGATCAGGAGAGGAGGGGAAGCCGTACCCGGGGTCGCGGTTGCAGATGTCGCAGATCTCCATGTTCTTGGCCCAGTCGGGGCCGATGAGCATGTTGCTGGTCGCCCGGTCCACCATCGCGCCGGCCATGGGTGGCGCCGCCGGCGACGGTGGGGGCGCGCCCGACCAACCCTAGCCCCGACAGGAGGCTGCGCTGCTTGGCTGGACTCGGATCGGAGGAGAGCTATTGGCTCGAGCTCAAGACCAGATCGGCCGCGTTCCTTTCTCGGTGGGCGGCTTGGCTTCTTCTTTTCGTCTCCACTTATTTTCTTTCATTGTATAATAGATCGCGCGCAATTAGCTGTACAGTGTACACCACTGCAGATCCGTCCTTTTTCAGCTTCTTCAGTCAATTTTTAATTTCAACTTTTCTAAATAATTATTATTTATTAAACTAATAAATCATAACTATAAACAACAAATATACAGGTTGGAGTTGGAACAATAGAAACGGATGTTACAAAAGGGAATAAATGGGGTTTTTCAAAGGGCGGCGAATTCTGGAAATTGAGAAAAGATGGTTACAGGGAGGTGACGGTTTGTTGGACGGATCTGGCGGCGCGTGTGTTCCTGTGTGATCTGAGCTGTCCGACACCCTCACTTTGGGGCGTGTGATCTCCCTAGTTTTGTTTAGCTTAACCAACGGAATCGACGAGTTCTTTCGGGATGCTTCGTTTAGTTCGGTGTACGTAGAAAGTTGTCAGACCCGGTTAGACACGACGAACTTTATGAGAGTTCCATGTGTCCCCACCGACACTGCGAAACTTGTGGCAAAACTCCAGTAGAAGGGGAAAAAACACAGCGACGCTGAGTGGTTAGCCGTTACGTAACATTTGTGAAAACATTCCTGCTTCTGTTCTGCTAGCTCGCGCGGTCGCGTACACCAAGAGCGGACACTCCGCTTGTCCGGCCGAATCTTGCCTTGTTTCTTGGGAGGAGTTCTTAGGTTTTTAGTTTTTCGAAAATTAAAATAATTAAGATAGTTTTTTAAGTAATTTTTTAAACGGTTTTTTAGTTTAAAATTATTTGAGTCAACATCAACAACGCCTCTTATTATTGTCGTCTCATTAATTTAAAGGTATAGGTAAAAATTATCAGCTGTAGTTATAGTTACGTAGGGGAAAAAAGACACTTGCCTGGCCTGCACCGCGCCGTTTGCACCAAGTGCCGGCGTCCGTGTGTCCGCGCCGCGGGCCAGCCGCACGAGACGTCATGGGCCGCAACGGCACTAGATAACGGGCTAACATCCCGCGAAATCTCACGGCCCATATAGCACGCAAAGCGCCAACCACAAGACCCCACGCTGAACGCAACGCGCTCAGCTTCCCACCCGCACGCCGCCGCCGCCCCCGAACCCTAAGCAAACCCCCTGCTCACCATGGCGTCCGCCTACGACCGGGAGGACGGCGCGCCGCCGCCGCACGGCGGGGCGGACTCGTACGACCCCAACTACGTGCCCGACTCGGTGAAGACGTTCGTCGTGCACCTGTACCGGCACATCCGCGACAAGAACGTATACGAGATCCACCAGATGTACGAGGGCGGCTTCCAGCGCCTCTCCGACCGCCTCTTCCGCGATGCGCCCTGGCCCTCCGCCGAGGCCGTCGCGCCCTACTGCGACGGCGACCACGTCTTCCTCCTCCTCTACCGCGAGCTCTGGTACCGCCACGCCTACGCGCGCCTCTCCCCGCTCACCGCCAGCCACCGCGCCGAGTCGTGGACCAACTACTGCGACCTCTTCAGCGTCGTCCTCCACGGCGTCGTCAACATGCAGCTCCCCAACCAGTGGCTCTGGGACATGGTCGACGAGTTCGTGTACCAGTTCCAGAGCTTCTACCAGTACCGCGCCAAGCTCAAGAATAAGAGCGAAGATGAACTCCAGCAACTCAAGCAGTTCGACAAGGTAAAAAGGTCCATACGTTCTTATTTATTCTGTTATTTTCTTTCTTAAGGTCAAGTCGAGATCGATGCGGCCTACAATTTAGTTGCGTTTGCTGAATTGCGCAGGCGTGGAATGTGTATGGGGTTCTGAATTACCTACAAGCGCTGGTGGAGAAGTCCATGATCGCACAGATCCTGGAGAGGGAGAAGGAGGGGCTGGAGCAGTTCACTGCGACGGACGGATATGACTATGAGGGTGGCAGCAATGTGCTCAAGGTGCTTGGTTACTACAGCATGATTGGGCTGCTCAGGATACACTGCCTCCTCGGGGATTACCACACTGGCCTCAAGTGCTTGGTGCCAATCGACCTCAACCAACAGGGGGTCTACACCATTGTGATTGGGAGTCACATCTCCACCATCTATCACTATGGGTTTGCGAACCTCATGATGCGCAGGTACAAAAGCCTACTTGCTTCACCATTTCAGATCAAAGAACATTTTTCAGTCTAGTGCATTGGGCTAGATATATCATTTATTGCCCTTGTAAGTTCTAGGTGCGAATGATGAGCCTGTGGCCCTGTCCTAGTATGTGATTGTGATGCATTTTGGTTTCATCTAAGGTTTATGTTCTTATAATCTGATAGGCTAGGGATGTGTGGGAATGATAAGTATTTATCTAAGTTATCGAGTGGTGAAACATTCACTCTACCCATCAGATCAGCTGTAGCAAATTTAACTAATTCCGTAGGTGATGTATTACTTCCAAAACCTAAGGGATTGACGTGCATAATATCATTAAGATATGTTGTAAAGAAAGCTTTGAAGCATTGTGCTAGTCTTTTACCATGCTTATATGCTATTCTCAGCAATGTCATGGTTGGATTTAGTTCCTATTTTACCTTATATACTTAAGTAACACGATATGCTTCATCATCATCACTATATCTGTTCAAGCAGGTTGGACTATATTGTATAACCGTGTCGAAGATTTAATCATTCTTTTCTTTAAAAGCCCAATATGTGAATCTCGTTTGAATCTGCTCTGTCTTGAAATTGCCCAAGTTGGGAATGAGTTCTTTTATCTGATACCCTATATTTCTGGATAAACCTAGGTATGTTGATGCCATACGTGAATTCAACAAAATTCTGCTATATATTGTGAAGTATAAGCAGTACCATCAGAAATCCCCTCAGTATGACCAGATACTGAAGAAAAATGAGCAGATGTATGCACTGTTGGCAATTTGCCTCTCTTTGTGCCCACAGAACAAACTCATAGATGAAAATGTTAGCACCCAGCTGAAAGAAAAGTACAATGACAAAATGACAAAGATGCAGAGGTTTGACGATGAAGCGTATGCTGCTTATGATGAACTATTTTCGTACGCTTGCCCCAAGTTCATTACTCCAGCATCTCCAGTTCTGGATCAGCCGCTTACAAATTATAACCAGGTAATGTTTCTGGTGAAAAACCATAATGATGTTCCATTTGTATATTTGGGTCTGTCTGGTGTCTTGTCATGTCAAATTAGAAAGTTTGACTTCTGCTGGTTGGTGTTTGTGGAAGAAATTGTTAATTATTTTTACTATTATGTAATAGGATGCCTATCGCCTTCAATTGAAGCTGTTCCTTTACGAAGTGAAGCAACAACAGTTGCTTTCTGGGGTTCGAAGTTATCTAAAATTATATTCAACAATAACCATTGCCAAACTTGCCCAATATATGGATGTGGATGAGGCAACACTTAGGTCTGTATGATCGTCAACTTACTTTTTGTTGCTAATTTTTTAGTGTTTTTTTTGTGTATATCAAATACTCAAATATTTCAACAGGTCAATCCTGATGACATACAAGCACAAAATGCATGTGGTTGACAGTAATGGAAAGATTGTTTCTAGCGCAGACTTCGATTTCTACATTAATGAGGTAATATGCCATAATGGTTTGCTTTTCTGAGGACCAGATCACTTTTTTATACGCACATTTTTGTTGATATGCGAGCCATTTTCCTTTTTTGGAGTGAGCCCCTCTTTTCTGCTGTCTTTTGTTTTATTATTAGCGGTACATTGAGCTTCTGTATATAACTGTGCGCTTTTTCCATGAACTTTTTTTAACAATGCATATTGTTCAATTTCAAGCATGATTGCCCACGGTTGATTTTGATGTCTGGTGCTCTGGTTCATCAGGATTTGCTTTAATATATGAGATTTTTGTGATGCCTTTTTAATTGAATCTTTTTCTCTTTGTAATTGTTTTCTCAGTATAATGACCCCTTCTTTGTGCCTACTCAAAATACACCATGTGTTTTACAACTTAGGGTGTGTGCTTAAGGCATTATTGACTTCCATAATGGTACAGCTAGTTAATATGACTAATTACTATATGAACTATTTGCAACCACGCAGGATGTTATTCATGTTGTGGAGTCCAAACCGACCAAGCGCCATGGTGATTACTTTTTGAGACAGATTTTAAAGGTACTCATATCCCACTTGACATTTTACCTTCCCCTGATTTGCCACCAGGCTCACCACCCTTTGCTTTTGTTCTATATATAATGCATTTGTCGCTAAACAATCTAACTTTTTTTTACTGATATACTACAGTTTGAGGAAATGATTGGTGAATTGGAGAAAGTACAACTTGACTGAACCTGGTAGAGATCATGGAGTGAAACATCCCGGCTTCCTGTTTAATTTTCTATTATAACGAGAGGCACTTATGATTATTAATATTAGCAGGGCAATATCTGTGCCTTTTGTACTCCTTTTTGACATAAGTGAAGGATGGATGTTTACTCTATTATCCTTTTGCCTAAATCTCATTGCTATTTGAGTACTTGATCAGGTTACTAGTTGAGATGACTGTTATTCCCCATTTTCCTGGGTGGGCACTTTTTTGTCTTACCATAACGACGTATATGTATATCCCTCTTGTTGATTTACTTATTATCTAGTATTTATTTGAGTATTCGTTCATGTTACTACTAGTTTGAGGTACCTATGTTTGTTTATGCGTTTCCCTGGATAGGCACTTCTTTTCTGGGAGCTATTATACGTGTTCTAGTCCTTTGCCATATGGCATTTCACCTCTTTGGTTGATAAGTAGTGTTTGATTCCCACCAATCGCATTTTATTTCTCTGGTTGATAAGTAGTGTTTCATTTCCACCAATAGTAGGTTGATGGGTTATTTGTGGGGATTACCACTGTGCTTTGATGTTTTGTCGGTCTTAAAATGATTACACTAGCCAATTATCCCCACCGGCCAAAAGTATTGTGTATTGCTGAAGCTAGTGTTTGTGGAGTTGCAGAAGGGGAAGAAATAATAAGAAAATTCACGTGCCCATCTGACATGGCATGGCTTCAGAGTTTAGGTGTGTTTTATCGGAGGATGAACCTGTGCTTTATGTTGCCATGTTGGCGCTGTGTGCGGGGCCCCGGAAGAACTACATCCTGAGGACGTTTTTTTGAAACCAAGAACAGGAGTTGTGCCATTCATCTCTACTACTTAAAAGAAGTTAGTGGTGATTTATCTGCCACTACTTAAATCACTTGATGGGTGGAATCGAGTGATCAGCTTTCCCGCCTGATGCCTCTCTCATGATCCCCTCGCCCTCAAATCTCAAGCCCCTAATCCCATCACCAATAGTGAGCTCTTCGTCTCTCTTTAGCCGCAACCACCGGCGACCGATCTGATCCCACGAGATGAGATCCGTCGCTCTCCTCTAACCATACCTCTCCCCCCATGGAGCACCACCCCCGCGCCACCCTTATCCAACTCCCACTCCACCGCCCCTCTTCTCACTCACTGACCTGCAGGCCACAGTTCTGCGATCGTGAGATCTGCCCACTAGCCACCGCCCATCGAAACCCTAACCCGCGCTGCCATGTCGCACTTACACCCCCCGACGACATCATCCTGCTCCACCCCTCTCCGACGTAGTCCGACATGGACAAGATCGAGAGCCTTGTCCATGCTGTCCCCCCTCCCCCGCCAATGTCCTCCCCGCACCCTGCCGCTTCTTGGCCACACCATCGTGCAGATTCGGCGGCTGAGCCACTTCATCCTCACCCACGTCGCTTGTTGCAGCACTCTGGCGAGCTTTTTTTTTTCATGGAACCACCACTCCCTATGGCATAAGGAGAAGAAGAAAAGAAAGAAGCTGTCACCCTTGAAGACAATGTTGCATCCGCTGCATGCACTGACGACCCTTCACTACTTCTTGTTGGTGGACTGGTGCCTATGATGCCCTATTTTTGTGCAAGCTGCCTGGCTGTTAGATTAGCGGCTACACTGGCCACACCACAGGGTCATGTGTCGAGCGGCCGCTGGCGATTGCTTCCATAGAACAAGTAAGATCTTCCTTTGTTTCTTCTTACCTATGCATCCATGGCGTCTACATGGTACATATTTGATGACTTGTCGAGCATTGCCTTCTTGAGCTCGAGATGCAGAGATGTCGCCCATTCTGTAATTTTTCAGATAATTGATGTATTGGAGTATACAGTTGATGGTACAAACACATTACAAAAATCGGTTGCTCTACATGAGAGGATTTTGCTGGTTGAACCATGGTGGTTGATATGTCTACCTGGCATGGTTATTATGTTGCCTTTGCTGCTGCTTTTGGTTATCTAGCTCAATAGTTCAGGATGTACTCTTTGATGTGTGATAAATAAATATCTATGTGCCTCCAATGTGCCGTGCCTCTACTCCTCCTCCACTGCCACCTTGGGTCTGCATTTTTGGCCTCTGGTGACTCACCTATTCATAGTGTTGAATGGCATCGTTCTGCTGCTACTGCTGCCGGGGTCTATATAAGCCCCAAATTTCAGGTTAATCCTATTTGTAAATCGATAGTTCTATTCAAATAAAGTTGTTCCTTTACTCGCCTCTTTTGTACACTCCTTTAATAGCCTCTTCTGCAGTTCTCTATTAATAATTTTCTATGCATTTCCGTTTTCATCAACTTATTCTAGGTTCTTGTTATTTTTCTT
This sequence comes from Dendrocalamus latiflorus, assembly GCA_017311315.1. Taxonomy (NCBI): domain Eukaryota; kingdom Viridiplantae; phylum Streptophyta; class Magnoliopsida; order Poales; family Poaceae; genus Dendrocalamus; species Dendrocalamus latiflorus. The sequence goes on along the minus strand of CM029666.1, from coordinate 8,021,942 downwards.
CCAACAGAGAGATGTTGCGACAGGTGGCATTGTCATTATAGGATGTTTCACAAAGCTCATTCTATTCTCAGTCCTTCTGCTCCAAGTGAGTTTTTGTGTTTTCTCCCTGGAGATGCTCCGGTCTCGGTGACTTTGATTCGGTTTGTGAAAGATACACAAAAGGATAGGGCTAAAAATAAAAGATACACGCTTCTATGATTGTGTTTGTTATACCAGGGATGATGCTCACTGCCTGATTGCGCTGGTCTTAGATTATTTGTCTCCATCTTTGTCCTTGTTTGGTATATTTTGTGTCCTTGTCTATAGTCAGGTCTGCTTGGTGTTAACTACTGATTGTGCTTGCTTATGCTTGGTTTTTGGTTATTGTGTGTTCATTACTGCTTATGTTTGTCAGTGTGCGTATAGATGCAGGCTACTTTGCTACTTACTATATAGTTCACTGTTTGCCTTCATGTGTGTGCTACTTATTGCATGTTTCACTATGTCTGCTAGCATGTTATTAGCAATATGAGGCTAATGCTTTCATATATTTTCTTAGTGCAATGTTGGATAACTAAGCTACTCTTTTAGTAAGGGAAAACCGGTAGATAATAAACTAAAAATTGATACCATACTTGAGATCTAGGAGACCCACTGCTAATGTAACTTACATCTTGAGAGTGGATTTGAATCAAAGCTTCCACCATGAATCAATTAGTATCTTCCCTTTTCTTATGGATCTATACCTTTGGTTCTTGCTCTAAAATATTTGTTTTGTTTTATATTGTATGATAGGTTCTCTATTCATGGGAATTAATGCTTGCTGCAGTTTGGGTTTTTTTCTTGGCTAATTCAGTGATGAGATTAATATGATGCTACCGACTAAAGTGCAAAATTTGTTAGTAAAGTGATGATGCACACCAATAGAAAAGAAAGGTGCTAGATCCATTTCCTCCCATAGTTGACATGCTATGTTATTGTCCAAAAGATGAGGTAGCTCTTATCTCTTTTACAATGACAGTTATTGATCATGGCTTTATCACACAAATTTGGTGTGTTTTAGTACATGCTAGATTCACGTTTAGTTTCACATGTTGTTATTGTTAGGTCAAGTTTAGCTTTTGGTTTCAACAAATAAAAATTTCCAAAATTTTGGTTTATTGTGGTTCATCACGATGTTTTACATGAAATTACTAAAATTGTTGGATCAGTGTATGAGATGAGTTGTGTAGGAAAACATGCCAACATTAATATCCTTTTTGTAGGGACTTTTGTCTGTGAATACCATATTTGTGATCAGAGTGCGCCTTTGTATGTTAGATCAATTTGTTTTTTGACTGATTATAACAGTTAATTATTTTGTTGATAGTGAATTCTTTCTCAGCTAATCAGAACAATTTGCACTTGTGCAGGAATGATATTAGCTATAGGACACTATTTCTATGTCTATGATATATGTGTTTCGAGAAGTGAGAGCTGGTTATTTTTTATTATATGCCTCTAGGTGAACTTTTGAGGCTTCTGATAGTTTTTTTCCTTAACAGTAAGGCGGTACATGATTTCATTCTTTTGCTTTCCACATTCCAACAATTTTCTTAGAGTTAGCAAATATTGCACTTTCTAATTACAGACTGCTAAGCTGTCATAAATTCACAAAGATAATTGACTTTACATGTCAATTGGGAGCAGCTTCATCTGATTTGGTAGGTATTGGGTTCACTATATATGCTACAACTATTACACCAAGGTGTGCCGCAAATATTAGCTAGCACCACAGTAAGCTGCGCCATTGGACAACATCTCATCAGCCTCTTGCACAGCCCAAAATGATTATCTCCTATCAGCTTATGCCATTTGATTTTTCTTCTGTTCAATTTTGACACAGCATTACCATTTTAGGGCTTCCTCTGCACTTAATCTGGCGAGCAGCTACAAGAAATCTCTTAAGATAGAGCTCTCCAATATGCAAAGGCCAAGGGCAAGTACCATATACATTAACTATGACTCTTTATGTTTCTGAAATTATTTGAGCTAATGATGACCAGTACTTCCTACCACTGCCATATACATTTTCATTTAAGGTATTTTCCTGTAATCCTTGAACTCATTCTCTATTATCGTTAATATGGCTTTAACAGCATTGTTGCATATGCAGTTCGATTGATGCTTATGTTTACTGGAATTGCATATATATGGTTACATATCCCATTTAACATAATTGTGATGATTGACCAGGTTCATGTCATGCTATTAATGATGCTTTATATCCTTATCTCTTAGATCAAACCAACTTGCTCTGTTCAACTCCCACCCCACTACACATGTCTTGTGTTTTAACTTGAAAGATCGAATATGGCAACACAGAGGGTGAATGGTACCTTCTAATTTTCCCCCCTAAGTATTCAACACTCCTTCACTCTAATAGCTATAAAGCTATGAAGATTGTAATGAGAAACCAACACCAACAAGCAAAACAAACATCTAAAATTTTGGAGAAAAATTAGGGAAATCAGAAGTACCTTTGTTATAACTGCGGTACTACCTTTCCTCGATGAAAAGTGAAATCAACCCAAGTTCAAAAACTAAAATTGATGGAATTTTTTATTTGTAGATCTAAATGACATGAAAGTTTGTAGAGATCTTCCCTAGATTATCAAGAACCTATTCTGATAAATGATCATAAAAATTATGGCCAACATTTAGACCTTTTTTATTTTGAAGAAAAGGTGTAACGAAACCAAGCCAAAACTAAAATCGGTGAATACAAGTTGCTCATGGGATGATAATGACCAAGAAGGGTCTAGATGTATTCTCACATGTCACAGAAAGTTAGATCACCACAGAAACCAAGCCAAAAACCCTCGAATCAAGAGATGGATCAAAGAGACCAAAGTCAAGTAAAATTGGATTTTCTCGTGAGTCTTGCTATCAAAGTGCCTAGATGGGTGGATATGTATTTTCAAGGATTATCTCTATCTCTTAGACGTCCTTAGCACAGCTAGATCACAAGAAGGAAAGAAGAGAGATCAAAATCAACCAAAAGTCAAGCACATCAATCAAAACAAGAGGGACTCAAGAGTTGTACAAAGATTGATGTATTATTTACTTAAAAAATAGGTTTTATAGCCACTCCACCTTAAAGGATAGAGCACCCAAGATGCTCACTCTTAAACCCTAACCCTAAACATAGAGAAGAGAGTACAAGAGAATGGTTGGATGGTTAATATATATGTCTCCATCCCAACCCCCTTTAATAGGTGGCCAACCAATCACCCATTCATCTTAGTGGATACTATCCACTCTTACAATGAGGAAACCCGTTAACCCCACACACATGGGTTTTACTCACACAAGTTCACTAATGCACGCTTTTCAAAATGCATAAGTGTGCATCCGCTAAACCCTTAGCCTTGATCTGTCTTGATCAAACTAGCTCCACCTTGACATAAACTGTTCTCCAACACCTCGCCCATGCGTCGTGGTTTTGATCCAAGATACTTTCTGGTATTTTGGTCAAACTACCAAAATACCATTTCTTGACCCGGTCATCATCAACCACTGCAAACAATCGTCATACTTGTCACGTGTAGGTGTACCATTAGCTTGCCACGTGTCACCAAGTCTCTCCTATCCCGGTTCCACCGAAGCACAACTTACTTGGCCCGTGCAAGCCACATGGCCCCATCCGACTGTTCGAGCTCGCCTTCAACATTTTCTGACTTTCACGCGCCATGCTTGAGCTCATTGTCTCACCCAGTATTCTCGATCATTTTAGGCTTCAACTTCTCCATGAGCCAGCCCCGATCATTGCCGTTGATTACAGTTGACTCCAAGCGACCCTGCACATCCAAGACAAAGAAATCGTTTTCAGGCACAAGTTCTTCATAACTTGACCTACATTAGCTAAGACATGTATCATGCAATCTTAATCCAATGACCCAGGTCATCCCAACTCAATCCATGACTCAAATCCCAAAACCCCATTTTTCTGGGAAGATGGATAGTACCGCACTTACCATGTCGGTACTACCGTACTACGATACTACCACTCTTTAAACCGATACTACAACCTTGAGATCCTCAGTTGGATCTCTCTAGAAAAAACATACCGCCGCTTCGTTGGTACTACCACACAAATGCCTGCGGTACTACCACCCTGTGGTACGACTGCGCTTATACCTACGGTACTTCTGAGTTTTCCGAGACTTCCAGAATTCAGTCCAAACCAAATACAATATTTGCAAATCCATTTAATCACTCCACAAAACTTGCAATGATTCATCACAACAATATTATGGACCTTCCCACATGGTCCTTCAGTATCCCACTTGATAAACCCATTGGCAATTTTTTTAAAAAAATATATAAATTGGAGGTAGTTTTAGAAAATGAAAGGGGAATTTTGCAAAGAGAGCTCCAAATGGTCAAAACAAGATTGCAAAGAGCTAAATATGACCATTTGAGACAGAGATAGATAGAAGTTACTAAGAATCATAATTTTCCACAAGTGTTATGCAACCACCCTAAGCAAGAAGCTTCAGAAAGTGATCTTGGTCGTCCAAAACTCCTCCTGAGTTTATACCTAGTGCAATGGCAAGCTATCTCATAAGAAAGAATTGGTAAGATCAGTTTATTACACAAAAGAGATCATTTTGCATTTTCTTGATATAGTTCAAAAACAAAAGGCTAACACTAACTAATGCTTTAATAATGAACTAGCATAGCTCAATCTAAAGCTCAATGCAGATTTAAGACTCAACTTAACTTATTTAACATGGCATGACTTATAAGAGGATTCATTAGAGCAAGACATGATTTAATTCAAGTTTTTCATATTTAAAAGAGCTTGCATGGCAAGAGTTAAGCTACACATAGAAGGTCATGATAAATCTAGCAATCTAGCACAAATCATGGTAAGATGTAAAATAGTTTTATCATGTCATATAAGGATAATAACAATGCATATTACTGAATTTAATATGATGACCTAAAGATTCCAGCTCTCCCTCAGCAAGTAAGTTGGTTTTAGAAGCAATTTAGTTCAAGTTGAGTTATGTTAGTATTAAGCTCAAGAAAATATCAAATGAACTCTTTTTGAACCAAAGTAAAAAGCATAAGAAAAGAAGCTTGAAAAAACGAAGAAATGACAGTTCTTAAAGCATAGATAAGACACAATGATCACTATGGCTCAGACTCGCTCTCATCCACCCCATATGACTATAGGATTATTAGTTGGTCATCTAAAACATAAGAGAGTAAACATGTTTCTTGTTTACCCAAGGAGTCCCAACCCTTGCTAGACCTAAAAGAAGTGAGTGAACTCAATCTAGTGAGAAGATAAACAACTAACAAGTAGCATCTTAGGATCACAAGATGAGATAAATAAGTCGAATCAGCTGAGAATAAGAACCATTCTAGTATATGCTAGAAAGACTAACCCAAATGCACCCAATAAACAAAATGCAACAGAATGAAAATGTACATATAATACAGAAAGTATATGATGCTCCCCTCAGATTAAGCTATAAGGATAGATCACCCTAAGCTCTCCCCGCAAGGTCATGAACCTCGAGCTATGTAAAGGTTTGGTAAAAATGTCAGCCAACTGGTGGTCACTCTCCACAAAAAGAAGTACTATGTCACCCTTTTCCACATTGTCTCTAAGGAAATGATATATGATATCTATATGCTTGGTCCCAGAGTGCTTCACTGGGTTCTTGGTAATGTTAATGACATAAGTGTTATAACAGAAAAGAGGACCACTATCTAAGGCTAACCCAAAATCCTGCAAGGTTGAATTTATCCAAAGCACCTGACTACAGCAACTAGCAGCTACAACATATTTGGCCACTGTGATGGACTATGCAATATTGGACTGCTTCCTAAAAGACCAAGAGACAATAGAAGTGCTAATAAATTGGCAAGTGCTAGCAGTACTCTTCCTATCTATCCTACAGCCAGCAAAGTGTGCGTTGGAGTAGGCTCTAAGGGACATACATGAGGTAGAGGAGTACCAGATACCATACCAAATATCATAGTCTAGAGTAGCTCGAAGGCACCTGAAGATGCGCATCACTGCCTGACAGTGAGAAGCGCAAGAAGATGCCTGAAATCGAAGTAGTGAGGTACTAGAAGGAGTCAATCATGCTGCGGTACTCCTTCTGATCTACAGCCTCGCCATCCTTGTCAGGTTCAAGTGTAGTTGAGGTCGTCATTGGAGTTGACACCAGCTTGCCATCACTCATGCTGAACTATCTCAAGAGATCTCGAGTGTATTTGCCTTGATGCAAGAAGGTACTCTCCTAAGTCTGCTTAATCTGGAAGCCAAGCAAGAAGCTCAACTCACCCATCATGCTCATCTCAAAACTCTATACTCATGACATCAGAAAACTGGGAAACAAGAGTATGAGAAGAGCTACCAAAAATAATATCATCCACATAAATCTGGATAAGCAGAAGATCATTGTCATGCCTGCGAATGAATAAGGTCTTATCAACCTTACCCATCTCAAACTTATGACTCAACAGATATAACTTAAGCCTCTCATACCAAGCTCTAGAGGCTTGCTTAAGTCCATACAAGACGTTGGAAAGCTTGAAAATATGGTTTGGGTATTGGGGTTCTCAAAACTTGGAGGTTGTCTAACATAGATCTCTTCCTAAATATACTCATTAAGGAAGGCACTCTCGACATCCATCCGGTACAGCTTGAAGCCCTTAGACACTGCAAATACAAGCAGAATCCTAATGGCCTCTAACCTAACTACAGGGGCAAAGGTCTTCTCAAAATCTAAACCCTCAACCTGACAGAAACTCTGAGCTACCAATCTAACTTTGTTTCAAATAACTATTCCATCCTTACTCTGCTTATCCTTGAAAACCCACTTGATTCCTATGACATTATGACCACTAGGGGGCTCAACAAATGACTATACCTTGTTCCTCTCAACATTTTCTAATTCCTCATGCATGGCATTGACCCAATATTCATCAGAAAGTGCATGATAGATATTCTTGGGCTCAAAAGAGGTGAAAAAGGCAGAATGTATATGGAAGTGAGATAAGCTAGACTTTGAGTGCGTGACACGCTCACGAAGATCTCCTATGATCTGCTCCAGAGGATGATGACGCTAAATATGTAAGAGGAGGTTCTTGATGAGAAAAAGAAGTGGCCTCTATCTTATGAGCTATCTAGGTAAGAGCAGAGCCACAAGCTCCAGAAGAACTGGAAGGTAAGGGCTGATCTCCTCGCGGTTTTGATTGAAGATGGTTTTCGGTATTTTGGTCAAACTACTAAAATACCCTTCCTCCACCCAGTCATCACCAACCATTGCAAGCAATCGCCATGCTTGCCACGTGTAGGTACACCACTAGTTTGCCACGCGTCACCAAGTCTCTCCCATCCCGGTTCCATTGAACCACGGCTCAATTGGCCTGTGCAAGCCACATGGCGCCATCCCACCGTTCGAAATCGCATTCAATATTTCCTTCCTTTTTCATGCCATACTTAAGCTCACCATCTCACCTGACATCTTCGATCGTTTTGGGCCTCAACTCCTCCATGAGCCTAGCCCTAATCATCGCGGTTGACCACAATTGACTCCAAGCGACCTTGGACATCTAAAGACAAAAAAATCATTTTTAGGCACAAATTCTTCACAACTTAACCTACATTAGCCAACACATGCATCATGCAACCTTAATCTAATGACTCAGGTCATCCAAACTCAATCCATAACTCAAATCCCAAAACCCTATTTTTCTGGGAAGATCGGTAGTACCACACTTACCATGCCGGTACTACCACACTGTGGTACTACCGCTCCTCAAACCGTTACTACCGCACTTTGAAATCCTCAGTTGGACCTCTCTAAAAAAATATACCGTTGTTCGTCGATACTACCGTATAAACACTTGTGGTACTACCACCCTTCGATACTTCTGAGTTTTCTGGGACTTTCAGAATTCAGTCCAAACCAAATGCAATCTTTGCCAAAAAAAACCATTTGATCACTCTACTAAACTTGCAATGGTTCATCATAATAATATTCTGGACCTTCCCATATGGTCCTTTATAACTAAACACAACCATGATGCCATAATTAGAATGGCACCTCGCTAAATTAACAATCGCTTCATGCTAACATTTTTATGGACCTCTTATCTCGCAAGGGACTGCACGGGCATAGCGTAGCGCATCCTATCTATATTGTTTCTTTTATATCTCTATTATTTTAAAGAAAGAGCCAATGGAGTGGTGTAGACCGAGCATGGTGGTGAAGACGTTCGAGACACACCTTAGTCTTGCGTTGTGGCGGAGCCGATGGCGAGGCACAGTCCAAGCCTTGAGAGGACGGATCAATGTATTGGGTAATATGGTTTTATTATCCATAACAATACAGATGATGCGATTTCTTTTATCCGTAGCAACATATGAGCGGAAGTGCGATGCGCCGACATTGGCTAGGGCGGATGCGCAACAGCGGAGCCAAGGGCATAAAGCAAACCAAGCACGATGATCACTCGACATGCTAGGACAATACAATTTATTTAGTCCGTAGCAAAGTAAAGCCATTGAACTAGTTTGAGGCAAAGAAACATCCTGAGGACCCTCTGCTGTGTATCGTAGTGTACGTTTCGTTATCGACTTGTTCTGGTTACTATGATTAAATGAAAGATTTTACGCGCGGTGCAGATCTAGTAGCGTCTGTCGTATGCGAGGTCTAGGTTTTCTTTCGTAAAGTGCCTATTGTTGCCCCTGCACGGCAAGTGTGGAAAACTTTGGGTAGGACACATGAGAAGGAACTAGCGCACTGCGAGTTTCAGTGATGCTGATGCACAATCTGGTACATGTGGTGGGGCTTGGGAGCAGATTCAGATCAGAGTAATGCCTCCGCTACCAAGTACACTCAATTTCGGTCGATCAAAAAGATAAACTGTAGTTTCGGGAGTGTTGTCATGTTTAGGATGACATGCAAATATGGGTGGACGAAACTATACATAAATATTGTGTCTAAACATAACATTACATAATACCAAACTGAACCCGAGCTATTACACCAGAAAAGGTAAGGCAATACAAGTAGGCCAGCTCAGCACTGCCCGGCTTAGCAGACCGGTCTGGAGTTTGCACCCAGCATGTATTCGGAGGCAGTGAAAGCAGCTTGTAAGGCGCTTTCGATCAAATGCCAAGAAGCCTGAAATGTGCAATGTTAACCAATAATAAATTTAAATTAAACAATACAGGTTTCAACAGTCCACGGGTCCCGCTGCCTTTTGGAAGCTAGTTTCTGGGCTGAAATTATATACCGAATAGCAGCCACAACAGTACAACACAAAATATACAAGGTAATGGAAGTAATGAATAAGACCGATGGTCATTAATAGCTAGGAACAGGCATGCACACACTGGTAATGTATTATCAAAGCATATTATTTTCTCCTTCCTCAAAAGCCTACCTATCGGAAATTTTTCAAGGGGTGGGAGGAAGGAATGGGTGCGCTCACAGATCTTTCCATGCTCTTGCCGAGTTTATTGTCTGCAGTCCTTACAGGGGTGGCACATTCGTTGAAATCAAGGACTCTTGCCTCGGCCTGCAATATTCATTGGAATTAGAATTATTGATGACATTACAGATCAAACGATATCATATAGAGTAATGGTTGTAATCAATTCTCAACTTAGTTCATTCAAAATTGATCAAAACTATTAACTATCACAGTAACCACACTTTCCCAGACGAAGATTTGTGATTGCAGTATATATATAAGCAAATTAGTGTAAGGGGAACCATAAAAAATGGCAAAAAGAATTAAATTAGGGTCTCCTACGAACTTTGATTTCACTATCACCAAAATACTAAATTAAGGGGTTGATAACTACACACCATGACTTCAGTTTGCAATTTGCTCGTTCCTGGTTCCTTCTCGGCAACTGTATTTTCCTTGTTTTCCTTGTCGGAGTTTCTGTTGTCAAATAGGTTGCCACTCGCCAGTACCTCACGGGCTTCCGCCAAAGCAGCAGCACTGTGCACATTTATCTGCTTCACCAATCCTAACGCGTCATAAGTTCTATCTGCTGGGCTGACGAAGTATGAGCCCTGGGAGGAACATATGGCACAAGTAAAGATGTCAACCAAAAGAAAGAAACAGTACTCACAAGTAGCAGTCCATGACAGAACGAGTAATACATGACGAAAAATGCTTCTCATGCAAACTCAAAAGTAAGAAATATAAGAAAATGATTTCCAGCCCTCTTGATGCGACTTTAGATTAAGAATAAAGTCCACCAAATTATATGCTGATTTCAAAAACTTGATCTATATATGAAACAAAATGTCTGTAAGAATATAAAATGAAAAGAAGAGCTAAATGTACCTGAAATTGCATATCTATGAACCAAGGGGACTTCCAAGCCGAAGGAGATTCTAGTCCTCTTTTGACACCAGGGGTATCAGCCAATCTATCAAGAGCAATGTTTCAGAATAACAAATAAACGAAAAGAACAAAGGTCCAAATGACAATTTCTTCAGACTTTACTAGTTGTGGAATACAGAAATGGATGTGTCTATGTAAACTCCAAGTCCGTATTTATCTTAAATGCATACTTCATTAGTAAGATCCATGTGTTCTTCGACGTTTGAAATCCAATAGCAGATTCTAATTCCAAACTTCCAGTAGGCAAGTCAGTAATTAAATGACTTGTGATCATTTTAGTCTAAATAAATCAAAATATCATAAGATGGCAGCACTTGAAGGATTTTCAGATTTCATAATCATAGATACGAATTATAATTAAGTTTGTAAATATAATAGTAGATTAAGTATCTAGGTAAATCTTCAGGCAAATGAAGTTTTCGACCTATGAACAAAGCTGACCATGCAATTACAACTTGCCAGCTCCCAGTTTCTAAATTTAGGTTTAGTGGACTTCACAACTCTACAGAAGTATGCAGGGATGAGGAGGAAATCACCGTTCACCAATCTGAGCTATAAAGCCTGCTGCAACTTAATTTTCACAGTCTGAGCTGATTAACAAACAAAAGAAACTGGTATGAAATCAACAAGAAATATGTGACTAGTGTGAAATCTTACATGTTCACATATTCATAATCCACATTGATGCATGGTGAAGATTTCTCAACAATAAGTTCCATGGGCCTTGATTTAGCACAGATTCCTTCCTTACAGGCCGATAAAGATTCAGGATTTGTGTTAATTTTCTGATTTATGGCATTTGCACGATGATCAGGGGTGTCATAGCCGTTGTGCTCAACAAGAATACCTGCAAGTTGCTGCATCAAACAATAATATGTGTAAGAACAGTATCAAGGGAAAAACTTATCGCCATTTTGCCCCAGTCTGTCCAATCCCACATATGCCATCCATGACAACATCATTAAAGTACTTGCTACTCTGAATCCATTTACTTGAAAATGCATAAAGCTAAATTTACTGGAGTTACTGGACCCGCTGCAATTGGCACAACTCAATAACCGTTAAGAGTAGGAGTATATATGCTTGTTAATAGTCTCTTGTATAGGGTTCTCTTTGTATATTTTCCTGATATACTATTTGTATATTTATGCTCTTTGGGCTATGGAATAGATCAGGAGCTCCATTCCAATCTGGCATCCCCCAGTCGGTTGTGAAAAGCTGTGGTTTATGACTGAAATTACACTGTAGCGACTGAAATTTCATTATAGCTAAAGGTGGTTTATTTGGCATAATTAAGTTTAAAAAAATTTAAAAATAGAAAAAATATGTTAGCTCATCACGAACAACGCAAACGAATACAAGAAAAAACCGGCAAAAAAGCTCAAAATAAATCAAAAATTCAGAAAAAAAATAAAATTTATAAATAGTGAAAAATAAACCAGAAACTAGCAGCTGAAACTGAAACAACGAGCATTGCAAAGCGCTAGCCCCGAGCGCTCACTCTCTCCACTCCCTCTCTCCACGCCGGCGCCGTGCCTCTCCCCTCTCGGCCGCTCTTCTCTCTCTCCACCTGACCGGTGCGGCGGCACCGTCCAGATCCGCCATCTCAAGGGCCGCCTCCGCCACTTCTCCGCCTCGGTCAGGTCCGCCACAACAGCTATCTTTTTCTTCTATAAGAAATGTGATACTACCAAACTGGTTAAGTATCATTGAAGAATTGATTTGAAGGTACTTACTAAATTTTCTGGCGGATCATCGTTGGTATTAACTATATTTGTAGAAGAACATTGTTCCCCTCTTGCCTGCTTATCCACAGGTTCGTCGTTCCCTGCATTTTGTACATCTTCCGCCTGTTCAGTTGTTTCACCCAAGTTTTCCTTGTTTTCGTCAGAGAACTCAAGTTTCTTCTCCAGAGATTTAGAAGAAGCAGATCTTTCAGTACAAAAAACTGATTCATTAACAATTGCCTCATTTATAGTGGCATTCATGCAACATGTTTGAGTACTGATGGAGGATGTGTCTGACACCCCACGATCCTTTTCAGTCCCAGATTTCTTGTCAATTCTTTTATCTGGAATAGGAGACAAGAGATCTCTCTGTCGTTTCTTCAGTATTGATGGTGTGCATATGAAGATTTTGGCAGCACCTTTGAGCACAACATCAGGACTTTCATCATGAGTAGGGGAGCCCCACAATCTCAATGGAGTGGTTACATTCATCGATGATCGCATCAACTGTCGAATGCCAAGGGGACTATATTCTTGGAGATCACCAGAAGTTACAAGATCACAACTGACAAATGGAACATCCAAGCTTGGAAAGCGAGGAGGTTCATAGAATAGGGCTCCCTCATCCTGCTTTTCATCTGATGCAGCCTCACTCTGTGTCAATGATGTTTCTTTTGCTGTATTGGCCACAGGTTCTTCAGCATCAGTCAACTGTTGTTCCCCGCATTCTGGTATGCTTTCCATCATTGCAGAAGCCCCATGTCCGCCATCACTATTGCCAGGGTTAGCAGACTGCTCAGAATCACCAAAAGAATTGGTTCTGTATATGACCGTCTCTGCCTGAGAAACTGGCATTTCTCTTGGCTCTGATGTATTATCCGGTGCATCAGACAAACCATTTGAACAGATATGAGATGGTGGTACTGACACCAGTGGACTCTGGCCATACGCAGTACCCATAAAAGTGGATGGATATGATGTATGTAATGGGTACGGTGGTGTCAAAAAATTGGTGTCCGCTTTAGAGGAATATGCATCTGGCTGGTGATTTAGTCTTGAAAAAGAATCAGCATCAACTGCATCAGGTCCAGAAAGTAGACTCTGTAAGGAAATATCTTGCCAATTAGGACTGTAGAAGTCAGCTTCGGACATGAAATGCAGTTTTTTATCAGCTCCAGAAACACTTGGTAACATAGAGATAGGCATCACTGGTGCTGCATCATATGGTACCAAAAATCTTTCATGATTCGCTGTACTACGAAGAGTCTGGTTGTCTGCAAATATAGAATTACCGGGTACTTCATCTATACCCATCTGCAAATTCATTCTTTGAGCAAACTCCTGTTGCAAGAGTTTATCTGGATCGAAGTTAGAGGAGGGAACATGGTAATGCACCTCCGGCAAAGCAGATGCAACAGCCTCTGTGGAAGTATAGCATGCTTCCTGAAACATAGAAGAGTGAGAGTCCTGTGCTTCTTTTTTGTTGGTGTCCACATTTACATGTAAATCGCAGCCCAAGGTCACATTAGCATTCTGCACTTGGGAGCAAGAAACCTTGGCCAATGATGATTGACTACATCCTGATGAATCTTCTACCTCCCGAACAGCATTGGAACCATTATCTTCACTGTTTTGTTGAGTCATCGCTGATGAGGAATTACAATGCACAGGGTATTCAATAAGTGGGAGGCACGAGGCTTGAGCAAGTAAACCTGATGACATGTATGAATCAACTTTCTTCTTTACTGAACTGTTCCAGTGATTTTTAATTGCATTGTCTGTCCTGGTAGGGGAAATAGAAATTTACAAGCTCAATCATTTCAGTAGTCTAAAAGAGGCCATTATTTGTTTAACAATAAGTTGTGCTGCAGTAAGTTTATAACTTACAGCACAGGTACATTTGGTCGTAAACAGTGAGAGAAGGCAAGGATGTTACACTCCAAAGTTTTTGACAAAATGGCAGTAAAGCATAGCTAGTTCATTGCACATTCTCTTTGCTTACTGTAAAAATTTCACCTTTATTACTTGATTGAAAAGAACATACATTAATTTCAAATTTTGTTTATGGAAAATAAAGGAGAGCTATTAAAGTGGCAACTGTTCCACATTTTAATGGAACTCATGTCCTCATTCCATTCTCCAAAAGCAAAACGATTAAGTTTCATACTTTTATTTTGGGCTTACCTTCATTCCCTAAGTATAAAACCATAGTTTCCAAATGATGTCTAATAGGAAGTGGGGGAAAGATGTTGAATTAAACAGCTTGGGAATTTATCAGGATGAAATATAACCTGGAATGAAAAGAAAAGGGAGTGTTTCCACAGGATAGGAGTCATCATGACATCATACATAAAGATTTACCAGCAGCTCGCAAGTAAAAAAAAGAAAAAGAACTGTAGTTACCTTCCAGGTAAAAATTTTGTCAGTTCAGCCCATTTATTTCCACACATTCGATGAGCATGTATGAGAGTAATTTCCTCTTCTTGTGTCCATGCCTCCTTATTTATGCCAGGGTTAAGATGATTGTACCACCTAAATACAGATAAGATAGTCCATCATTAAAGCATCCATAGTGATGGCAATCAATTAAAGCTAATGCACATGCATATTTAAAATTTAAAATAATCAAATTTGACTTATTTAACAAAAGATTGCTTTGTTAAAATATCAAAACTTCAATAACAACCTTGTCAACCATCAATATACATCTACCGCATGTATGGCGAAACCATCTCAAAAGAAAACCTGTGTTCATGCAGAACAATGGACTAGACGAAACTCCCAGCAGCTGTTGTTAGCGTATAAACGCAGTAGTGTGTATTTTGTTTGCTACTCTGTTGAGCTCCACAAAAATTCTTTTACTAAATAATAAAATAGTAAAAAATCCAATAGTTATAATATGTTAAAGAAAAGCTCAAAAAGGTCGATAGTTTAGTAACATCGCTGCTGCTGTTCCTGGCTTTACCCAAAGGCTAGTGAATATAGAATTACAACATCAGCTCTCCCAGATTCTAGTATTGCCAGCTAGCAGCACCAAGAAATGCTGGCACTACTAGGCAAGGGTATTTTGACATTTTATCCACATAACCTTCTGAAATTGTACATTTGTAGTTAGTTAATAAAGCATTTTTATCCACAATTTCACATACCAATTAACAGTAGAATCATAGGGATCACGGAAACAGGCAAAGTAACAATTTGTGGTCTTGCAAAAATCAAACCTTGCATTAGTGATTATTAAGCATGAGCTTATTGTGTGTGTTTTTCGGGAAGACATAGAATAACTGCATATCATACTACCATCCACATGAAGAATTCAAGATCTAAATAAACAGTTAATTACAACACTCTTGTGCCTTCAAAAAAATTACAATACTCATGTGCAAAAGAACGAGGGCAACGCAACACTGCATAAGCTTACTGTTGACATACAGTAATTCAACATTAAGTCACATAGACTATAGTGGCAAAGTGATAAAACTTTTCTTAGGTGCAAGCTTGATGAAATAAAGGAGATACTTTTCGCCATACCGTTCCCGACATTGCTTTCCTATGCGTCCTGGCAAAGCTTGAGCGATGGTTGACCATTTTTTCGGCCCATATTTATTTA
Source organism: Dendrocalamus latiflorus (assembly GCA_017311315.1). Classification (NCBI taxonomy): domain Eukaryota; kingdom Viridiplantae; phylum Streptophyta; class Magnoliopsida; order Poales; family Poaceae; genus Dendrocalamus; species Dendrocalamus latiflorus. Next base: position 8,006,189 of record CM029666.1, on the reverse strand, counting down.
CCATCTGGGTAATGATTTCGTCTTCCTAAAAAAGCGAAATAATAGATTGAGGTGGGCATATGAGATGCATAATCTATATTATTTAAAAAATATGAACCAGAAAATGCAAACAAATTAAATGAGGTGCTCACTTCTTTGGACCATGGCCCTTTGACCAATTCAGGATTTAGAACCTTTTGCCATCTATGCAAGCATTGTACATCGGTTCTATCGGGAAAACATTCCGCTGGAAAAGTAAAAATAATTTTGTCAAAGCTTGGACTTATGACAAGATGCAGGGAGGGGTTCTCATTAACAGGAAAGGAAAACAAATGGTAGAGAAGCACGAGTGAAAGCATAAGTAAATCAAACAAGGCAATGTCTGTAATCATAAAGAAAACGTGCAGTCGTGCACAAAAGAATAGAATAATCAAAGCAGGCTAGCATCATGGTATAAAATGCAGTGTTAGATAGATATTAAAACGTTTTAAAAAATGCACATAGACTGCCTTAGAAACATGATATAGGGGGGAAAAAGCTGGCTAACTAGCTTATTGGGGAAGATATGTTCGTCTAACATTTTTTTGGGTTCATACCCCCATGCCCATTCTTTTGGCTTAATCTTTTATATGCAGTAGGGCTTTCCCCTAAAAAAACCTTAAGATATTATGGACATGGATTTTAGATGACTATTTATGTTTATGGGCCTGTTTGGCAAGCAACAAGCCGACCGGCTTTTGGCTTTTGCTACAGTACTTAACTTTCAAACGGAGTATTTTTTCAAAACGGGGTCTATAAGTTAAACGTTGTACACGTTAAAAGCCCAACATCTGTACCAGCCAAAATTGTAAGTGAGTATCGGTCTCTCCGTAATCTGTACCGTAAACAGCCAAAATTCAAAAATTTCAGCCAAAAGCCATAAGCCGCAGCCAAAACAAACAGGCCCTATATACTTCAACAGACGGGAACAGCGATAGAGAAGTTTAAGAAGAGTAAAAGATGACAGTTAAGAGGACACCATAAAAGTACTATGACAAAGAGCAAGCGAATAGAATTACTGCATAATTTTCCACATGTATGCATCAATCCATAGAAAGTACCTATCTTTTTCCAATTTTTTCCTTTGTAAGTCTGAACAGCTCTGGACAATATAGCATCCTACATTTGAATAGCACACGTGCTCATTGTTAAATATCATCAGTAAAAAAATAGACTAAGCAAGAAACTGTCGTATGTGCCACTGAAAATTTTTGAAATTTTGCATTGTGAGCCTGATAAAATAGGTCCAAGCCCACATGTCAATGAGGCACTAAGAGGGGTATACAAAATATGACCAAAACACTGCTGGTTACATAACAAGCATAGCATTAAAACAGAAATGCACATGAGTACATGACAGAAGGAACCAGGAAATCCCATGGTATAAGACATTGAAATGTATGATTTGTCTCGGACAGGGTTCAAAATCCCGGCAGTTACCGGCCGGTAACCGCTGGTTACCGTTTTTACCGGTGGCGACCGGTAACCGAAAAAATAATTTTTGATTTTCGAATTTTGACCGGTTTTTTCCGGGTTTTCCAGTTACCGTCCGGTTTTTCCGGTTACTGGTTTCAAAATATCTTAAAATTCAAATTTTGATTTTCAAATTGTGACCGGTTTTTCCGGTAACCGCCCGGTTACCGTTACCGGCCACCGACCAGGATTTCTTCCGGTTCCAGTTTTTGGAACCTTGGTCTCAGATATGGGTTAACCCAAGTGGTTGTGTGTGCCTCCGTTGGGTTTATATTCTAGCAATTCTCACATTCAACATCAAATATGGGACTAAACGGCCAAATGAGCCAACTCAAGCCTCCACACAAGGGCCAGAATGTTGCATCGAATGCTTTTACAAAGAAAAATCAATTTTTTCCATTATTATCTATCTCAGGATTCAGGAAAGAGATGTCCATAAACACAACACGTATTTTACAGTCGATCATTCTTAACAATACATAAGATCAGATGATTAGTCACCATTCAACAACTTGTACGTACAGTAAATAGCCCTTTGCCAACAAAAACACAAAATGAGACTGGTATGGTATACCTCTTCAGGGGTCCAATTTCCTTTGGTCGAACGCCGTGTTGGACCAGTAGTCCTCCTAAAAGTACAAGAGTAGAGAACAATAAGAAAATTTAGGATCATAACCTACAATTAGCATGTTTATGTGAAGAGCTCTTAGTGTTTTACCCATTGAGCGACCGTCGCTTCTGTGGTTCATCGCTGACTTCCCCTTCATGAGGAGCTGACGAAGTTCCAGAAGCCTGTCCACCGTTCTTTGAAGCCTTTCCTTTATCGCTTGTCATCACGAGTGAAGACCGAATGCTCAATCCCTGTATAGCAGAAGCCTCGGAGGGGTATAAGAATCATTATACTGTCAAGCCAATGAGGCCTTTGAGGAGTTGCTTCAGCGAAGAAACGATCATAGGCTGCAATAGAACGAATGGAACCAAGATCATTTCAACAAGTAACAATAGCATCATTTTGGAATGCATTTTAGAGCATTAGTTGACCAATAGAGGAAATTGGCTACCTTCATACGAACATTTCATTGACAAATGATTAAGTTTATTATCCTATTTTGGGTTTAGCACTAATATAACAGCACAAATTGAATAATCATCTAGACAAAAACTCATAATCCAAAGCCACCATTCTCCTCATGCAATCCCTCAACAAACTAATCTCTCACTTCAATTCATTGCCCCCCGCCCCTCCATTCGTGCACGCTGCCTTCGCAGCACTGAGAAACGCAGGCATCTAAGCGTTTGACCCTGATTTTACCCAAATCTGAACCAAATGTGACTCCAAAGTAGGAACTGGAGCACCAACAAATCCCTAGTTCTCCGAGCTCTACGCCGCGAGATCTCACCGCCGGCCCAAGCAGCCGCCGCCACCCGCATCTCACGCGATCAAACAGCGCGAGAAAACCTACCTTACCGGCGATATCACCATCCAGAATAAACGAAAACCCGAGATCTCACCATCCCGTCAACCCATCCGCACCCCCGGCGAGCGAGCAGCAAACGAATTCACGCTCTACTCGGGAGCAACGAAAACCCTAATCCCCCCAATCCACCACCAAATTTCTCAAAAAAAAAACTGCGAGATCTCACCGTCCCGGCGGAGCCGACGCGAGCGGCGAGAACCTCCGCCGACCCAGCCGCCCCGCGCAGCATCCAATCCTGCAGGCCCTCCGCTCCAATCCTACCGCGAGACCCAGGAGGAGACGACGCCTTCGCTTCGCGTTCGCCTCGGAGGTTTCAAATTTTGGAGGCGAGATAGTTTCGAACCCTACTGCTTCTGCTCCTACCCTCGCCAAGGCTCGTGTCGTGCGTCTAATGATGCGAGGGAGGGGGGGGGGGGGGGGGGGAGTTGGTGGGGTGTGAGTTGGACGGTGGGAGATGGTTACCGGGAGAGCCGCCGGATCGGGGCCGTCCGTTTCGCAGCCTTGTCTGCCGCTTCGGCAGTTTTTGAATGCCAACGGCTGAATACCGGCTGGGACGGGTGGGTGGCCGCGTGAGAGTCACTGGCTTTACCGGTTCTTATGCCTATTTGGGATTTGGAAATGGGGTAAAAACGTAAAAAAAAGTTTTTCCTCCTTAAAAAGGATTTTAAAAGCATTTTTTAGTGTGACATTGGAACAAATATGTGTTCTAAAATTAGAAAATACCAAATTATTAACTGGAGTAATTTTATGTCTTTTATATTTAGATTTACCGCTGCAAGCCTGCAAATGAGGAAACCGGCATGCTATATAATGTAAATCAATGGCGGTTATTTTCGCCATTAGCATTTATTTGTGTTAGAGCAAGTACAATAATATAGCTAACTAGTGGCTATAACACTTGTCCATTTCATCTATAGCCTTTAAAAAAATAGTTCATACAATAAGGTAGCTATTACAATAACTATTTGGCCCCACGTGTAAGAGAGTGAAATGCATATTTTTACGTGCTATAGCTAACTGTAATTTAGAAGCCAGCTTCCTTCTCTCTCTTCCTTTCTCTCTCTGCCACGTAAGATTTGGTTGATATTATATTTACTATAGCCTGCTGACTAAGCCTTATTGTACCTGCTCTTAGCGTAAGTGATACGCAGCATAGCGGAAATCCACGTAGCAATAAATGTATAGCGTATCCAGGTTACTTCCGCCGCTGCAAATTACTCCACGCAAGAATAAACAACGTGGGCTCAAGTCTCATACAAGTAAGGGGGTGTTTGGGACTGCTCCACAAACTCTGCTCCACGAATTCTACCGTGGAGCAGCTCCACAAAAAACCTAGAGCTTGTGGAGCACCCCTTTAGGTGCACAACTCCACCTTTTTTTCCTCGAACAGAGTGCGTGGAGCTGAACCTGTTTGGCTAAAAAACATAGAGCAGAGCTGAAAAACGTGGAGTGGAGCAGTCCCAAACACCCCCTAAATAAAGGGAGATTGGAGGATTTGCCCCATACATAAACATGGAATTTGATGATTTGCCAACCCACATGTCAATGTGATATCATGGGGCAAATCATCAAATGCAAATGAAAGGTGTGGCAAAAGATCAAATATCTCATAAATAAACGCGTAGGTAAACTATTCTGCACCTAATAATTCATTTTCCTATGAGATAACGGGTCTGTTCTTTTCGGCTGCGGCTTATGGCTTTTGGCTGAAATTTTTGAATTTTAACTGTTTACGGTACAGATTACGGAGAGATAGATACTCACTTGCGATTTTGGCTGGTACAGATGTTGGGCTTTTAACGTGTAGATCGTTTAACTTGTAGACCCCAGTTTGAGAAAATACTCCATTTGAAAGTTAGGTACTGTAGCAAAAGTCAAAAGCCGCCGGCTTTTGACTTAAAGAACAGGCCCAACATCTTGCGAGAATAGACAACGAGTATGCCAGCTTATTTACACCTAAAGTTTATGCATTCACATGAATATAACCGGTAAAAAGTTACAAAAGCTATAAAGGCTAACTGTGCAGCTCATTTACGCTTTTAAGCTCAGGCTTATAGATTATTTTGCATTGTGGCCGTTTTTTTCTGCACTGAAGATGTAGTTAACTTTTTTATCGTAATTAAATTTTAAAAAAAGATTATATCATCACGGATAATGCAAAGAAATAAAAGGGAAAAGGCAAAAAAGCCTAAAAAGCCAAAAAGACATAAAAATGAAATTAAGAAGCTAGAAGCCGAAAATCAGAAGCTGAAGCTCTAATAAGCGGTGCAGTTATTTGCATTGGACATGAATCCTTTGGCTTATAGGAGGTCAGATCTTATAAAAGCATCCACAATGTGTAAATTGAAAGGGGTCTTAAGGAATCTTTTGGGGCTAGGTACCAACACCATCTATCAGCTCGGAGTTGTCGTTATTTTTGCTGCCTGTCAGGTGGCTAGTTATTGGCAAGACTGTAGATGGTAAGGTCGGGGTAAAGTAGCGCTAAGTCTGGAGGTAGGCCAAGTGGGTCGGGATGTCTGGCCTTAGGCCGTGTAAGCAGAATCACTTTGTGATGTTGGCTCCCAGGTTGTCTGTAAAATGAGCGAGAGGCCTTGTTGCTATAGTGTGAAGAAACAAGCTGATGAACCCTAAATCCCCAATGCTATCTGAATCCTGCCCAAAGTTCTGCTTCCTTTCCTGAATTCCTTACTAGTTATGATGTAGCCTTAACATCTGGTATCAGAGCTAGGCCGATTCTGTTTTGGCGCCCAAGAAAAAGCCATATCAGTGGGAGGAGAAGATGGCCACTGCAATGGCTTCGATGGAGAGCCAGTTGGAGGGGTGAATGCGTTGTTGAAGCAGGTCCTGGACGACGTGCATGGCATGAAGTCAGAGGTCGACGAAGTGTGCTCCTCCATGGAGAGTGTGTGGGGATGGGGTGAAGGCTCTTGAGGCACAGCCTGAAGCGGTGACCCTACCAGCGGTCCACCTCGCGCTATTGCCAACCACCGTGTCACCATTGAGCGAGGCGACTCTACAGACCAACGACCGCAGTGATCAAGATCAACTCCTAGAACAAGCAAAGGGCATCGTGGGATCGCCAATGCTACCCCCAGTTTCGGGTACGCCAACATCCTCTCATGCCCTTCAGGTGTTCGATACAGGGTCCAATGAGAGGAGAGCACTAGCAGGTATGCAACATCCAAACACAACTCTACAGCCTCACCAATCTCGACCCAAATTGGAATTTCCCAGGTTTGATGGAGAGAATCCTAGATTGTGGAAGGAGAAATGTGAAACTTACTTTGAGGTTTTTGGAATTAATCCCGAATTATGCACTAGATTTGCAATGCTATACTGCACTAACAACACAGCTCTATGGTTGCAGAATGCTGAAGCCAAGGGACACTTTGAGGAGTGGGAAGCCTTATGTACAACAATGGATATGAGATTTGGTAGGAATTTGTACAAGCATCAAATAAGTCAAATCATCAACATGAAACAAACTAGCACAGTGAAAGAGTATGTAGAGAAGTTTGAGAAACTCCAATGCTATATCCTGTTGTACAACCCATCCCAAGACGACTTCTTTTTTGTCACTCACTTTTGGGGTTTACACGAAGAAATTCATACTATAATTGTTCTCCACAACCCAGTCGATGTAGATATTGCCGTATCTCTTGCTCTATTATAGGAGGAATGGGGGAACACACGACGAAGACCATACAACAAAGAATTCAATCATGCAAGTAGCAAAAACTCTTATCGGCTCAAGTTCTCAAGTAAACAGGACGAGAACAAAAAAGACTGAAGATCACACAAAAACCACCAAGGGGCACTAGGATGACAAACAGTAAGCATTGCGTGCTTACCGCAAGGCTAACAGATTGTGCTTCACTTGTGGAGAGAAAATGGGGGCAAAATAACAAATGCCCGGACAAGGTCCCTGTACACATAATCGAAGAGCTATTGGAGGTGCTACAAATCCATCCTACCTTAGATTCTAAATACACTGATATAAATGGAACTTCAGATGAGGAGCTTATGGCAATAACAACACAACCACAAACACCAAGGTCAAACTACAAGACACTAAGATTACAAGGCCTAATTGGCAAGCAAGACATACTAATTCTAGTGGATTCTGGAAATACATATTTCTTCATCAATGAACAATGCGGATAAGCTCCAATGTGTCACAAACAATATCGCACCAGCTCGCTTGATGATAGCTGATGAAGGCACAATGAAGTGCAACAAAATTGTACCATCCTTGGAGTGGTGGATTCAAGAGCATTCATTTCAACATGGCATTCGATCTTAGCATTGGGCTACTATGATTTAATTTTGGGAGGAGACTGGATAGAAGACCATAGCCCCATAATCTAGAATACGCTGATCCTTCAAAATCGCATCAACAACCATCCATGTCGTGTCGTTCGTGCCTCCTAAACGGCACGGCAAAGGATGTGACTCCCTACCCAACTTATGTTCTCTCTCCCATCAAATTCATATCGTCTTCCTCGGTCATGAAAGGAGTGTTCGGTGTGGTTAGCGACGGATGTTAGGGGAAAAGTCACACTGTGACTTAGGGTGTCTTTGGTTGAGCTTTTGGGAGCTGCTTTTGCTTCCAAAAAGCCAAAAGCCAACCAAAGAGGTGGAAACCAGAAGCTGCTTTTTCAGAAGTAGCTACTTTTGGGTAGTACAGTTTTGAAAGCACCTTGAACCCTGCTTTTGGCTTTTGGCTTTCTGCTTTTTGAAATGGTGAAAATAGAGAGCTGTTTCACAGTTGTTTCAAGGAAAATAGAGATAGGAGGTAAGTTTTATACTTGTTTGAACCAAACAGATTACAGCTTTTCCATAGCCCACAACCTACAGCAGCTTTTCCACAGCCCACAGCTCACAGCAGCTTTTTCAGAAGCCACAGCTCAACCAAACACACCCTTACCTCTTGTGACTCACAAGACAATAGAGTTATAGACCATAGAAACAATTCCCATGATGATATAGTTGAAGTCAAATATTAGGTTGTGTATATTAGACCATACGAGCAATTAATCGGACTAAACAATATAGTTTAAAAGTGGTCAGAAAACCACACCATCGCGTTGAGTGCTCATTTGGGCTTTTTTTGGGGTGGTTTATAGCTGAAAAGAACTATAGCTGGCTGAAAAAATACTGTAGCTGACAGAGGCTTATTTAGCATAATTAAATTTAAAAAAATTTAAAAATTTTAAAAATATAAAAAATATGTTAGCCCATTACGTATAATGCAAACAAATATGGGAAAAAAAGAACCGGCAAAAAAGCTCAACAAAAACCAAAAGTTCAGAAAAAGACGAAATTTATGAATAATGAAAAATAAGTCAGAAGCTGAAGCCGAAACGAGCGGAGCCTTACCAAATGGTTTATATTCAATCATCTTAAGGCTTTTAACCATAGGGGACATGGGCTTAATTCCTAGAAAATACTAGCGGAAAATCTACATAAATGACCTACCTAACGTGCGGTTGGTGAGACTCTTATCACTTAGATAGACAAGATGATGCATATTTAATTTTGTTTTACCACTCAAGTCTCAAGATGTTGTGATCCAAGATATTTTTAAATTCGTATGTAGGTTGAGGACATTTGATCCACCACACGTAGCAATTTCCTAATATATGTTAGAAGAGATCGATCATTCACAAATTTGCCATTCATACTCCAACCTCAGAGTCTCAGACAACTCACGTACTCGCATAAGAGCTCTCATGTTAGCAGGAATATATATGAGTTTTACACACTTCGATTATTATTATTTTATTTTTGCTAGGAGCACTCGATAATAGAGCACATTCGCAATCCGGAGCGACCTAGGAATTGGTTGCGCCTGAGCATTGCTGCTGGTTGGTTAATTGAGCAGTCAGGTCAGGTGCTCAGGTGGCATAATTAACAAAAAGGATGAGTAATTAGCACGTCAGGGGAGACATGGCACATTAAACTTTAACCACAAATTAAGTTTAATCAGAAGCAGCTCGGGTAGAAGTCATGGGCAGCACTGTGCGCACGCAGAGGGATCGTCACCGTGCGTTTTCTAGCGATAGAGGTTCATGGATAGATGTTGTATCGTATATCCTGACTGAGTGGATGCAGGCTGAGTGGAATTGTATTTCAGAAAAAGAAGATGTTTGGTGAGGTTGCATGAGCGGATGAAAAAAACTGAGATGTTGTTTGGTTGCCTGTATGAGCGGATGCAGTCTACCAAACCTGAGAGGCTGACACGTGGGACCGCATAAGATACACTGCATCAACTCATCCAGGATGGCCAGTGAAGCTCATTTTGAGCGTATCCATCCATCCAGGATGAGGATGTATTTTTGCATCCGCTCATGCAGGCTGTATCCACTCATACAGGCAACCAAACAGGCTCTTTCTCAGATTATACGGATCCACCCAGCCAGGATGAAGGAGATTCAGGCAACCAAACACACTCAAAGTCGCAGCAAGCTCGCGCCCGCTCACAGATCTTCAAATGAATCAAAGGTTATCCACCGTGCAATGCATGATCATATCGATGGCGGCAGCGACGCTGTAATTTCTAAAGCCGATGGTAGTATCATTTGATCTACGAGCAGACAGTAAAAATTTAAGGATCTGTGAAGGTCCGGCACAAGAAAGATCTGTAAATTGGATTTTGGACCACCGATCCTGTTTGTTGTTCATTCGACACATCAATTAATGCAATGCACGAGGACTGCATTATACACGCAACATGCGATCTGGAGAACTCTGAACTCATGTCTAATGGGGAGGCTTGTGGCCTGCCTGACTGGCATATGTTCGGAAGGCACAATCAGACATCCCGGTTACCCCTTTTACAGCTACAAAACAACAGACTCATATCGACATGTATCTCATTCCTATACCATTATAGCCTTATTCCAAAGTGTAGCAGATGTTAGTTATTTTGAGATATTAAAATAATGGAAATGAAGAAAAAAAATAAAAAAAACACTATTATATTTTCATAGATAATATAAAGAAAAAGGAAAAAAAAAGAGAGGGGGGATGGGGGAGCGGCTTTAAGACGCCAACTATATAACCTTCCAACGGGTTGCATTATATTTGGTACCACAAGCATATCGACACCACCTGATTGCCTATATCTTAATTAACTACCGTTGGATCTAGAAGATCCGGGCCACACCTACTATCACTCAGTCCTCAGACTGACACACAAACCGTATTGAAAACTCTTTTAATAAAGAGCTCTTTGGATTCCACCAGCCCAGTAAGTAAACAGAGTGGCCAATACGTAAGCCCCAGTAAATAGAGTGGCCAATACGTAAGGCTCTGGCTCGCAGATTCTTGTCCAGAGCAGCCAGAGCGTGGACGAGAATTAGAGCTTGTTTGGCAGAGTTCTACCACTGAAAAAATGAATCTGGAATAGCAGATCCACCAAAAATAGCTCCACCATGAATCTGGGTTCCCACCATGGAGCTGGACAAAACTGTTTGGCTTGCACAGCAGCTCCAGATCCACGAAACTGAGTTTTTGGTGGGAATGACCTGTTTTGCCCATGGGTTTTATGGTGGTATGGGATGGGGTGTGTAACCAGTGGCAAAAGGTGGGTAATTACCACCCAACTCCACGAGTAGATACGAAATAAGGTTTCGTGGAGCACTCCTTGAGGTGCTCCATGGATTTCATGAATCTGGAGCTAGATTCAGTATTTTGGTGGATCCAGATTTCATGGAGCTGGAGCGTTTGGGTAAAAATTCGTGGAGTGAAGCTATTTTTGGTGGATCTGGAGTTGGTGGAGCTCTACCAAACAGGCCCTTAGGAGCCGAGCCAAACGCGTCTGGCTACTCTGCTCCCAGTTTTGCTGATTTGGGAGAACTTAGAAGTATAATAAGGCCAGTCTCAGTGAGAGTTTTATCTGCATTTAATAGGCTGCTACATAGGCTTTTTTGATGATATGGCAACATTTTTAAGAAGACAGAGAAGTGAGTTTCATCTAGATGAAACTCTCTTGGCACGATTACCAACTCTATATGAGTCATAAAATTAAATGTCTATGAAATAATAGAATGAAACTATGCATTGAGGATGGATGTTTCATCCATGTTTCATTTCATTTTACATGATGTGGCAGTCTTGGAAACAACGCCATGAAACTCTCCACTGAGAATAGCCTAAGAGACTGTTAGTAGGCTGTATGCTGAGGTGGAGGAGAGAGAAGAGAGGTGGGCTGTAAGTTTACAGCCAGCTAAAGCACAAGAACCAAGAAACTTTGTGAGAGAAAGGGGTGGGTGATACAGCCTTCAGCTGGCTGTAAACTACTATATGAATGGGCTGATAAGTGGGTTGTAAGTGTCCATACAGCCAGTTGAAGGCTGTATTATTAGCCTTGCTCTTAAGGAGTCGAGCCGGTTCTAGTTCATTTTCACCCCTAAAAAATGCCCCTTGAAATTGCTTACCTATACCTCGTGATCCCCCACCCCGAGCACACCCATTCGTCCTCTCTCGTGGAGGGTGTCATGTGGAGGCTATGGTGGTGATCAGTTGGGCTTAAAAGCTCATAGCTTATGGCTGAAAACACTGTAGCTGGATGAAAAAAAATACTGTAGCTGACAAAGGCTTATTTAACATAATTAAATTTTAAAAAAATAAAATATAAAAAATATGTTAGCCCATTACGTATAATACAAACAAATACGGGAAAAAAGAACCGGCAAAAAAGCTCAATAAAAAGCCAAAAGTTCAGAAAAAGACGAAATTTATGAATAGTGAAAAATAAGCTGGAAGCCAAAAGCTTAAGCCCAACCGATCACTGCATCGAGGGCGACGAAGGCGAGTCGCGAGCCTTGACCATGGCGAGCCCCGTGGCGCCCACGACGACCCTTGCAGCGACTACGGTAGTACTAGTTCAAAAACATATAATACTTTGATATCAATTTTCAAACTGAGCTCTTTAAGGCGGGGTTGTTGTGGGGAGGGAGGTAGATGCGGGAGGGTGCCATGGAGGAGAGCGGTGCCAGGATGGCTGCGATGCTGTCCAGAGAAAGAGTGGGGCGGCAACATCGGGAGCTGGGCGATGGCTCTAGGCATAGAGGTGGCCAATGGACCGAGCCTTACCATGATGGCCCATGGCCCGTTACTGTTGGCCCAGTCCAAGCACGACACGGACTGTTTAACTCGTGAATCGTGTCAGCACGGCCTGATGGACCGTGCCATGCCGGGCCGATAGGGCGGCACGCTAGGCCGACACGGCACGACCCAGCCTGGTTGGCAACAGGCATAAACGGGCCATGCCAGCACAACACGGCAAGGCCCAGCCCTTCGAATATATCCATTTTTTGACCGTTTGGGTGTAAAAAATAGCAAAAAATTCAAAGAAAATATGGAACTTTTTTCTATAAATAGGGGGGGCATTTGGCCTCCATTCTCCACACCTCAAACCTAACTCCCATCTCTCTATTTAGCTGTGAAAAATCCGGTAGTGTTTGCGCAAATTTGGCAAAATTAGCGAGAAATTCGTGTGAAATTCAGAAAATTCAAAAATCTTCAAAGAATTTTCTGAAAGCTACAGAAGAGGTAATAGTGATGTCTTATTGTAATTTTTTTTTGCTATTATATGTTGATTCAATAGTAAGTTAATTGTATTTTACTATTTTAATTTACAGTTGATTCAATGGAGAACTATGATTTTCAACTCTCCGAATTCGACCTCACGACGGATGATACGCAATCCTTTTAAGCAGCATATCCATCCGTGGAAGGTCCACATCCACAACAAACTGGAGAGACAGAAGAAGCGATGGCCCCATCGGTGCAGGGTCCAATCGATCCATCTTCTGTTGCCTCAACAAGTGCATCCACAATCTATAGCACGGGTGCAAAAAGACCAAGAGCTACTACATCAGAAGTCTGGAATGATTTTGACAAGAAGTTCAAGACTGACGATGGTGGGAATTCAGTGAGGTATGCTCTTTGTAAAATTTATAGTAATGAATTGTCTGTAAAATCTTCAGGTGGGACGGGTCACCTGCAACAGCATGCTGCAAGCTACAAAAGAAGGAAAGGAATACGAATGCACCAAACACAGCTGCAATACAACCCCGACGGCTCAGTACGTACTTAGGAGTACAACCCAGAGGTAGCCCAGGAATCCCTTTGTAGATTAATTGTTTCTCAAGATTTACTTTTAAATTTTGGTGAGTCTGATGTTTTTTAAAAATATATTATGACCGCTCATAACTCTCGATTTAGTGTTGCATCTAGCCAAACCACAACTAGAGATTTACTTAAATATTATAAAAATTGTCGTGAAAAATTGAAAGAAATATTTCATACATGTATATTCTCTATTGCTTTAACATCAGACATATGGAGTGGTAGAGCAAGAGAGGATTATATTAGTATTGTTGCTTATTATATTAATGATGATTGGGTAATGAAAAAAATTATAGGATTTAAATTAATTAATGGTTCGCATACTGCTGAAAATATTGCAGAATGCATTATTAAAGTTGTAGAAGATTTTGGCCTCACGGATAAGATTTTTCTATAACTTTAGATAATGCAGCTGCAAACACTAAGGCTATGGAAATTCTTACTCTTTTGTTTAATACTTTTGCATAATCTTTCTTACTGCACCAACGTTGTGCTTGTCATATTATTAATCTTATTGTTAAATCTGGTTTAAAAAGATTAAATGCTTGTATTGATTCTTTTAGGGATGCGATTTTATATATTAATTGTTCTAACCAACGAATAACCGCATATAAAAGCTTTTTCTGTTGCAATGAACATCCATCTTAGAAAAGTTGGCTTAGATATACCTGTTAGATGGAACTCTACATACTTTATACTTAAACATATATTGCCATATAAGAGCATCTTATCTGTTTTTCTTCACACCTAAGGTCATCAATCTCGTAACTCCTCTAGTAGAACCCAAATTAGAGACCCAGAACTTACTGAGGACAATTGGGTTATTGGTGGAAAAATATTTTCTTTTTTAGAATTTTTTCATAAAGCTACACTTTGTCTTTCTGGAGTATACCACCTAACCTCTCCTCTAATTGTTCATAACATTTTTGAAATTGCCACTCACCTAAAGGTTTTTGAAAATGATCATATACTATAGGATGTTGTAGTTGCCGTGAAAACTAAGTTTTTAAAATATTGGAGGAAAATTCTTATTTTATATACATTTGCCTTTATTTTGGATCCTAGGGTCAAACTCCAAGGATTTATAAATGTATTACAACTTTTAAGTGATGCTACCGGTTTAGATTGTTGTATATACTATAGAGTAGTTAATGATAAATTATATGAGGTATACGAGAAATACGAAAATAAGTTTGGGTCTGTGCGTTTGGAAAGACCCTTGGTAGCCCCTCGCACCTCTATGGGGACTATGCAATGGGGCAAGATTTTTGGTTCTTTCTCTAGAGATTCTCATGCAGGTACACATCAGTCAGGAGGAGGAAGGCGGCAAAGAACCGGAGACCTATCAAACTATCTCAACAGTGATAGCGTCAGTTTCGAGCAAGAGTTGAACATCCTCTCGTGGTGGCAAACTCAGAAAGTAACATATCCAGTGCTATCCATATTAGCACGGGATGTGTTGCTTGTTCCTGTCTCTACGGTTCCCTCGGAGTCAGCTTCAGCCTATCTAGAAGAATAATCGAGGAACGGCGAACAAGTCTCTAGAAAGAGATGGTCGAAATCCTTCTGACCATCAAAGATTAGTAACAAGCTGAATCAAGACTCCAACATACTGAAGATAATAGAGACTTAGAAGAATCTTTTTGAGAATTTGTATCTAGATAGCACTAAATAGGATTTTCAATATGTAGTCACTAGCGAGCTTTATAGGATGTACTCTTTTTTCTTAACAAGGTTTTCTCAAGTTGAGTTTTTACTTGGTAACGTTTTTAACGAGGCATCCATCCCATGTAATTTAACAAGTTAATAAATCTCATTATGTCATTGAAAATAATTATCTTGATGATTAATAATGTCTATATTCTTTTTATAACTTTCTACAATTTTCTGAATTTTTTCCCTCTTTTTCTCGGTTTAACAGGCCAACCGTGTGGCACAGCCTGTTAAGCCCTTACCATGCCCATGTCAGCCCAGCATGGTCATGGGCCATGCCTGGGCTCACACCGCGGCCCGTGGGCCGGCACAACATGGTCCATTTATTTGCCGTGCCTAAACGGGCCGTGCCTGAATCGGGCCCGTGCCGTGCCGGCCCAGCACAATCCAGACACTTAGGGCAGCGACATAATGAGTTTGGTTGCAATCGACTGCACAATTTGCTTTTTGGCTACTTTTGTCTTTTGACTTCTTTTAGCAATCATTATTCATTAGACTAATAAGCCATAACAAAAGCTAAAACTGTAGCCCAAAACAACATGCCCTAGATTTAGAGAAAAGACGACAAGATCTCTACTGTTTAAAAAAAATTAATGATAGTGATTCATTTGCCATTCCACCACTACCTCACAGAGCTGTTGGTGCCTAATATGCGCTCTCTAAATTCTCGCGCACGAACATGTTACTGTGCCCTCTTGCAATTCCTCGTGTTGCTGCACCCTGTCGGTTGTGACTTGCGAGAGCCCCACCCCCGAGCATGACAGCGGGCAAGCAAGATTTGATTTTTTACAACTACTCTTACTGTTAGTAGAATTTACCGTAAATTTTCTCTTAATAAATGATGAACACAAGCTAGCTAGCTGGCCCTTCCGCATATCACCGTGTATATCGAAGTTAAGCAACCAGCGGAGTAGCACTACTGCGCTAGCACAGCCAAATTAAAACGCTTGATTAGTACTAGTACTAGCTCTACTGCATGGTACAACTATTAATTACACTAAATTACAAAGAGTAGTAAGTACCACAGTGCCAGTGAACCTAGTGGATAAAAATGGTTCGAATATAAATCGAATAGTATCTTTATCATGTTTATATTCGTATTTTGTAAATAAATCTAAATTCAAATATTCTCAAATACAAATATGAATCAAATATTGTAACGATTACGAATTTAAATCGAATATCTATTCAATTCGGTTAGATCCAGATATTCTCATAACTCATATAGTATAAAGATATTAATGATATTTTATCCTTGTATATTCAGGCATAATCATTCTAATTCATTTACTTCACCTAAAGAAACACGAATTCACTTGAATTGAAAAACTTGTCCAACTAATTAGTTGTATTACAATAAAATATGTATATTGCTTCACCGAATATGAATATACATACGAATTATCCGGATAAAATAACACTTTGGATGGTAAAAATTTATACCTTATTTATATTCATATTTTTATATAAATTTAAATATGAATACGAATAATGGAGGAATTACCTACGAAATATGGTACCATTTCCCACCCCCTACCTACGACCAAACCAATTCTATTTTTTTCCCGAAGGCCACCACACCATTAGATCATTAGCCACCGTACGGTAGACTAGCAGCGCAGTAGGGCCGTGGCAAGTGGCAACATGCACAGGACGCGCTCTCCCCTGCATGGACGCGGACTTTTCACATCACCAGCCGCGCGGCGCGCATCCGAGCCGAGTCGTCCCACTAGTCCGAGTCAAGAATGGCGCGACGTGCACCGACGCCGGGACGGGCCAGCAGCCGCATGGGAACACATCTGCGTATGCTCACACTGCAACGCGTACGCGGCCTCGGCCTGCTTTTCTACCTGGGGTTGGGACTTGGGGAGTGAGATCTGTCTCGTCCGAGCCTGGGTCGCAGCTGCGAATTGCGATTATGGTTTTTTTTCTGAGATTTATGATTTTTGTCTGTGATTTGTGGTTTTTAGGTTGTTTGTATGAGAGATTACAGAGTAACAGAAACTCATATACGGTTTTTGCCGATATAAATGAAGTCGATACAATATGTACTACAATTAACTAGTAGATCATATGTTAAAAGATCACTCTATTTAAAAGTTAATTACTGTAAAAAATCAAAAAATAGAAGCTAAAAACTAAAAAAAAAGATAGAGCCATGTTCGATCCGAAATTTGTGTTGCAGGCACATGCACGGGGCCTCACCTAACATGTAAGCATACATTACTGTCGTCCATTCCGTTTGACCCTACACTCACTGGCAGATTCAGCAAGTAATAATATAATAGGCATGCCGTTCAATGTGATTCACGATGGTGCATGGGCGCCGCTGATGATTGCGCTTTGTCTGATTTCCCGTGTTATCCCAAGCTAGCTGCAGACACCCTTGGGCCTTGCTCAATGTTCCAAAAAAATAGCACTCCTTATGTTAAGCGGGCGCCTAAGCCTAAGGGTTGGTGACTCCTGGATCGTACTCTACGTGGCACTGATACTCAAACAATATTAAATTACTGGTACTATTAAGTCAACTATACTGTAAGTGAGATAGTACCAGCTAAAAACTATAACTTTTAGCTGCAATTGCAACATTTTCTCAGTCAAAAATAAGGAAAAATAATAAAAAATAAAAATATTGCTATATCTTTTGTGACAATGCAAAAAATAATAGAAAAAAGAAAACCAAAAAACCAAAATTAAAAAACCGACATTCCAAATATCCAGATGTCAGAAACTAAAACCCGATTGGAGCGGCCTAATCCTCCAACTTGAGCTATAAAGAAATACTAATCCACAGTAAATGTATTGCCTACGTCAAGTCCAAATTAAAATTCAGACAGCCAACTGCCCAAGCTTTACAAAGCTCTTTTGTAGGCTTCATGGATGGCATCCGTCTGACACCCTAGCCTCACTGCACAGCCCCACAAAGCCCTGACTCGGTGATGGCATCATCATCATAAGGGCCATGGTCAAAGTAAATGAGCCCACCACTGTGGCTACCTGCCCCCTCCCTCCCTTCCATCCATATCAAAAGACAAGGATTGAGCTTTCATGCCTTCATGGCCGCTACTAGTACCGTGGTGGCAGCACTACGAGGTAATGAGCCTGTATGCGCGTCACTGCAGAAACCCACATGCAAGTGCAGTAGCAGTCGTAGACTCGTAGTGCAGTGGTAGTAGCTGTACGTAACGGAGAGGCTTCTTCTACAGATCTTGGCCGGGCGCCTATAACACACCAGTCGCAGTTGCAGCAACCTCGGAGAGGGAGGCAGCGGGAGAGGAGCTGCGGTCTTGTGAAGAGTTAAAGGTGTCATTTTTTATACCTCGTTCTTTCTTCGTTCTGGTTTGTCATTTTAGTTTTAGAATGCCGGGGTGGCAGCCGAAGAACTTGAGGGCTTCTGACCTTTTTTCCCTGCAAGTGTTTTGGTAAATTCTTTTGCTTGGCCACTCTGGGTTTTTGGGCTTGTTTAGTTGGGGTAGGCCAAGAAGAATGTGCAGGGGAGGGGAATTCAAGAAATTTGTAGCTTCCCTGTGATTTTTAGGGCGTTTTTGTTGCTAGTTTGGGGATTTCTGTGTAATTGGGAAAAAAAAATGCTTGGGGAGTTCTGTGTATTTGGGGAGATCAAGAACTGTGTAGTGTTGCTGTGATTGGTTGGATTATTTTGAGGAGAGTTTAGGGTTTAGGATTTTTCCAAATTGACAGCAGGAGAGTTGTGTTCATAGTTAAGGAGATCAATGACCACTAACTGCCACCCTCTTCCACCTTGATTTGCTTTTCCTTTTTTCCTTTGGCCTTTTTGTGGGAGAAAAGTAGGGCACTGCTTGTGAATTCTTTGTTTTGGACATGATTCCTGTGATATCTATGAATCGAGAAAAGGCCCGGTAGGCCAGGTGGAGGTGGTTAGTCAATGCACATATATTCCGTGGGCAAATAGAGAGAAGCCCCCATAGCTTTCTTGTAACCAATTCTTCAACTGCTTGTCCTTGTCTATTTAATTATTCAACAGTCTCTGTTTCTTGTAAAGGACAGATTCGGAAGATACGATAGTTTATCATACAATATTCTAATCTTGTATATATATGTTTTTCCTAGGGTAAGAATAACTGTTTTGTACTAATTCACAGGTTCCTCTTAACTTACTTTGTTCTTATCCAGGCTCATGAGTTCAGAAAATCATCAATTCCTGAAGGAAATAAGTTCTTAAATTGTCATCCCTTGCATAAATTATAAAGAATAAAGATAATGTAAGTTTCCTTCAACCGCATTTTGACCAGAAGATCATGTTTGCTCACTTGAATTTGTTTAGTGTATATTGTCTGACCATTTCAGTGCATTCGTCTCCCCTCTGTTCGTTCCAGAAAACAGAATATGCATCAAGACAGTTTCAGATCAGTGGTTTGCAGATCCCTTTCAAAGAGTCTTCCCTCCAGAAGCAAAGATGGCAGCTATCCTGAAACAGCTCAATGTGCTGTCCCTTGTGTTGTCACACTGCAACCTACAGTTTGCCGAGGCTGCCAAGGCCGGGATTGGAGTCCATCACAGAGTAACCGCGAGGAGAGGTCCATGTTATCGCACAGGGATTACCTGGTGGCGTCCTCACTCTCCAAGCATTTTGCCGAGGACCTCCTAAGAGGCGCCATGGACCTCCAGGAGTCCATTGTGATGCTTGAGAAGTTCCAAACCAAGTCACGGAGCATGAGGCAATCAAACAAGAAGAGAAGGCCAGAGACTGGTGGAAAATCACCAGAAATAACTGGAATCCGTGAAGCCCTCTTGGAAGCATCAAATGCTAAGAAGGTAGTGTCTGGAAGTATCAACAATGTATTTGATGGGCAATTAAGGAATTCTACTGATGAGCTGAAGAAAGTGATCAAGGATAGTCTTTACAGGAAGAACCTCTTGTCAGTGTCCTCCAATGATGAGCAGGCCTCCTTGAGTCAGTCATCATGGTACACACAAAACAATTATGCCATATCCAAATCTACTGAGCAGAAGAAGGTGGTGCCAAGATCATTTCCATCTTGTGCATCAGTGCAACCTGACAAGTTGAAATCCCCAAGCTTGGTAGCGAAGCTCATGGGCCTTGATGGGTTGCCCAGACACAGTGTCAACACTGTCAAGAAAGACGAGACGATGAAGACAGTAAGTTCACCAAGGGCACTGTTTGATACCGAGATGCCTAAGTCAAAAAAGACACCACCACAAATATTTGGAGAGGGCTGTCGTATTGATATCGAGATGCCTACGTCAGAAAAGCTACCACAACAGTTATTTCAAGAGGACTCTGATCGTAAGGGGAAGGCAGAGCAGGAGATCATGGAGACAATGCAATTCAAAAGGCTTTTGAAGACCATGAAGCCTGATGAGCACAAGGTCCAGCAGCACAATGTTCGGATGAATTTTCCTTATTCACAAAAGGGCATCCTTCCTTCACATGATACCTCAGTGGTTAATGAGCATGGCTCAATGACATCAGTTCAGAGAGAAAAAGGCATTGAACAAGCTCGAACCAAAGCCCCCAAGGATATCAAGGTTGTGTCTCATATAAGTCGAAAGCAGCAGATAAAAGAGACCACTGAGATCAGCAGAAGAAGCAGCAATAAACAAAAGCCTCATTTAACTGGTAGGAAGGGAGAAGGGAGGAAGGATATGAAGGCTAAAACAGCATCAGAATCTTGTACTAATGCTAAACTAGTGAAAAAGCCAGATAGGAATTTGATTGCATCAAGTAGCAGTCCTTCAACATGCCGCACAATGAAGCCAGTCTCACGGAAAACACCTAGTAATTCCAGAGAGAAGACGGTGTCAAGTAGAAATGTCAAGAACTCAACTATCGATGACATTGTGGTATGCATCCCTTCCTTATGGCATAGCCTGGAAATGTTTCATTCAATCTGGGATATTAAACTACTTTAAAGCATGGTAAAACAATGACCACAAACCAAGAATCTTCTGAAAATGAAAACACTGCTTGTTTTCTCAGATTAAAAAAAAGTAATTTTCTTATTTTTAACTTAGAAGTTCTTAAATCAGGTAGACCTTTAATTGGAACGGTTGGTTAAAATACTTTATTTAATTTATATCCTCGTGTCTTTTTTCTCCTAATGCAGGCGTATGAGGCGCACAGAGAGTTGATCCAAATTGATGGTCCATCCACCGAACATAGTGCAACACCTAGTGATGAAAGCTGCCAAAGTGCTGATTGGGATACAGAACCTTGCATGGACGGTAAGAAACACTGAGTTTTTTATTCTTGTAAACACATTTTCTTCAGTTCTGTTTTTGTGTCATTGTTATAATTTGAGGTCCATAAAGTAAGATCAACTTCCAATATTGAACTCCAATCCACTGCTTATACGTGGAATTAACTGGGCAGTGAGGAAGTTACAGTTTACTTGCAGCTACTCTCTCCATCACGAAATATAGATCGTTTTGGACATTGACACGCCATTAATTTCTATTATTATATGTTTTATAAACCTCAAATATATATATTATGAAAATAATTTTCATATAGTGAATATGGTGATGCCAAATTCGTGTAGCCAATCTTGATTCATTTTGTACGGTCAAAATTAACAATGTTTGATTCCTCTCTTTCTAGGACGACATATATTTAGTGATGGAGGGAGCACAAGGTTTACATCATATTCTGTACAGGCATTAATGTCACTTTTGTTATAGGGTTCATATTTAACCTTAATGAGTTCGGGATGAGACAATTGATTGCATTTCATTTCATTTTAAAACCTAGATGTTTTCCCTCACAAAAAAAAAAACTGGATGTTTTCACACTAAACAAGTCCTTTTCACGGCAGACATTCCGGAAGATTTGAGCGAATCCAATGATACTTCACTAACCACCAGCCCTGTTGAAAGAATCAATTCAACAGATGAAGACGCTTTTCACCCATCAATAGACAGAATATCAACAAAGGAAGCTGAAATAAAAGATGAGATGAGTTTGCTTCTTCTAAGTGATCAGTCATTCCTTACTCGAGTAGCACAACTTGTAGGCATTGGCGCATATGAGCGTATGATTGAGCAATATAAAGCTATCCCCAAGGCTCAAATGAAAAACTGTGATCTCTATGTGGACACAGCAGCAGAGCAATTGGAACGAAAACATCGTCAGCTAAACAGTTGGTGTTACACTGGGTTCCGGGGACAGAAACGCAGAGCAATGACATTCTTCTCCTTGGAGGCATTGCTGAGTGATTGCAGTAATGGCACTAAAAAGCTGGAGAGCTATACCGACGATGACTGCGGTACAAAAGATAGCCTGTACATGAAGCTGGAGAGGGATCTCAGATGCACAGACGCGTCGATCAACAGTGTGTGGGACATGGGCTGGCAGGATTGGTATGGCATGGAAGAAACGGAATGCTTGATAAAAGATGTTGGGGAGAGCATTCTCTCATTGCTCATTGAGGAAGCTGCTTCGGACATGTGGGTAATTTGACCTGAGAAAATAAAGTGTTGAGTGTTTCTTGCCGTCTTGAAGATTTAATCTTAGTCTGTAAATCATTGGCACAACTCGTGTTTTCAGTTGTATTTTGTTAGATTTGGATTTACTTCGCGTGTGTAACTATCTGGATATTAGTATAATTAAGAACTGATGGAGTTTTTGCCTTCATCAAGAAACGATTGTACTTTGTGCATTAGGCATGAGAAGTTAAAAGAGCAAGGTTGCAAAATTTATGAATCTGAAACGGCAATTTTCTCTCTCAAACTGGCATTTGGTGGTGTAGTTCTGATCTGAAGAGAGCAAGGTCATTTTACAGCCCCATTAGAACATGTACAATATATGTGCTTAACAATGAAAAACTAATTATTCTTAGCACATATGATAGATAAGGTGCTTATTACATAGCATCGATACTTAAGTAGGCATCAGTGCTTGACATGTGCTTATGTATATTTAATTAATAAATAATATAACATCTAAACACTACAAAAGAGATATTTACATTGGAGAAAATGACTTTTATATAAGTTTTTAATGATGTAGACATATTCTCTCTTTAGGACATCCACAATGTTGCCATAAAGCAATCCATAAGCATTAAAGTAGTCCTTAAAGGCTGGCCACAAACATTGGGGGCATAGGCAACAAGCAGCAGATGGAAAAATGGGGTCATAGGCTTGTGACCAGCCCACAAGGCATTAAAATACATCATTTACTACTGTAGCAGTGCATAAAGCATTTACTATTTTTGGTCTACTAGCTGTTACCTTTGACTTCATCAACACTAGTTTAGTAAAATGGATCCCACAAATAAAAATTTTCTGAATCCAAACTCCCCAAATCGACATCTAGAAAATGCAAAATTTTAATATAGTCAAAACTTCTCAGTACCTCCATTTCCCACAAATCTATCCCAATCTCCATGTGGCCAAAACTTTGTGCCACCTCATCATCTGAAGGCAGATTTGGTAGAGCATATCTGGCAATGTTTTGGTGGTCATCAATCTTAGTTTTTGGTAGTTTGTGATGTAAGGTTCTTGTATTCCTTGATGAGTTCAACATGCTTGTAAGCATAATAGACAATTTGTAAATGCAGGCATCGAAAAACAATATGACAATACTTGCAAAACAATTGATGTAAGCATAACAGAGCACTTTTTCTTAGAAGAAAGAACAATAAATAGGACATTAAATCTTCCCCAGGGCCAGGAGAGCAAAGGTGTTTTGAGGTTTTGCTGCGTTGATTGTAACAAACAATGAGTAAACAAAACACTGCAAACCAAGTTCTACATTTCATACATCATAGAACAGCAGCATCAGAGAAAAATTGTGAAGAAACAATTCGATAGTATAGCTTTGGATGCATTCCCATCCTCAAACAACCTGTCCCCAACCCCAAGCGTTAGAAAAAAAAAAGTAGTGTGTAGATTCGACCCTATCACCAAATCTACGATTACCTTAGTCCATTACGCGAAGAAATTACACAAAAAGGATCCCTGGCAACTCCTACCTCCTAACGGTAATAGAAAAAAGCCGTCGGCCAGGTGGTGTACTATGCTGCACGCTCCCTCCAAATCATCATCTTCGATCGTGGGCTCCCTCCCTCCTTCGTCTACCTCCCCTTGCTCGTCTACCTCCCACCGGGCCCCCAAGAGTTGGCCACCCTCTTGGTGCATGCCTTCGGGCGTGGAGGCACGAGGACGACCAGCGGCGTAGCTGGGAGGATGGCCAACGACATGGCCGAACTCAATCGATTCGCTAGATCGATGAGTGGGAAGAGGCGTGCGCATCAAGCGGTGGGGCCGAACGATATTATTTTTGCAGTTCTTTTTTAATCCGAGTACCGATACAGCCTCTCCGCGAGCCCGAACGATGTGGACCAATACTTCTCCGAGTGGATCAGGCAGCCGTCTGCGTCTGCACCTCCTGACTCAGTACCAGAGGTTCTCTCCGGCAGTGAACTCCTCGGTGCACCGGAGGGCACATAGCCAGAGATGCAACCAGGGCCGGCACAACGTTTTCAAGGGCTCTAGGGCGAATTCGGCTCTATGGGCTTTTTACTATAATTTTTTTTCTACTTATAAAATATGCAATTTAAACTTTATATTGTCTAAAGTGACACAAATTAATAGTTCTAACATGATAAACTAATTAGATACTAACCTAATTTTTGAAGTAGATGTAGATGAGTTCATGAGTAGATCACTAGATGTAAATAAGTAAATTGTTGCCTACTTGCCTGACCTCGGTGATGCGACGGATCACGGATGCAGATGGAATCAAGAATTCAGCAGAACGGATGCGAGGCAGCAGAGCAGAACGGATTACGGTTGGACGGATCACCGATGGCGATCACGGATGGAGACGCCGTATTGGAGTCTCGGGCTCGACGGGCTGCGACGGCCTCACGGCCACGATGTCGGCGCAGCGCGCTGCACGCAGGCCGCAGGAGACGATCACGTTCGGGCGTTCGGCACGACGGCACGGCACTTCGGCGAATCGGCGGCTCGGCGCGACGGGCCGACGGTGCGGCGTTCTTCTGGATCTGGCGTTAGTCAATAAGTCGAAGCGTCGAGGGCTCGAGGCGTTCCGAGTTGGCGTTAGTTGAAGCGTCGCCGTCGCAAATCACAAAACGTTAATCGCTCAATCACAAAACGCATGCATGCAGCCATGCAGGCTTCTGGGAACTGCTGTGTCTGCCGAACTGGGCTCTGCCGGACTGCCGCTCTCTTGATGAGTGCCTTGGGGCCAAGGCCAATCAATCAAGACAGCCCAAGGCCGTAGTCTGGCGCTCAACATCAGCAACATTCAACATCATCAAATCCGGACTGGGAACATTCTGGCGCCCGCGGGGGGGGGGGTGGGCCCTCCCTGGCCCGGGGCCCTAGGCCGGCACCCCTCCCGCCTACCCCCAGAGCCGGCCCTGGGTGCAACTGACTCTACCAGCTCAGAGGCGAGTGCGACACGCTCCTGATCGTTTTACATTTTTGGAGTGTCGTCATCCGTTGCACCGGAGGATGGCCAAACGGGGCCTTACAGGAGGACACGAGCGTGGGGACGGAGCAGGCCAGGGTGGCGCCTGATTATACACCATTGTTTCATGTACTGCTTACGTTCTTTATTTACCATGTGAACTTTTTAGTACTGTGCCGTGCTTACTTTTACTCCTCGTTACCTACTCGATGCACGCTCCAAATGAATAGTGAACTTCAATGATGACAACCGCACGAAGATTCTCAGTAACATCAAAATATCATTTACCATCGTATGCATCAATCGTTTTATGGTCAATCATTCGTAAAAAAATTTTTGCAAAATTATTTACGCACCTACAATATACAATGAACATAAACTTTTATTACAATTTCAGCAGATTTTTTATCAGTTTAAAACTACAAAATTGACAAAATCTAAAACATTCACGGGAGACTGCATCTAGTCGCCGCCCCATTGGGCGACTGCATGAAAGTCGCCCAACGGCAGGGCGACTCCGCGACTGGATGCAGTCGCTCCAGGGTAGGGCGACAGGGATTATGTTGGTCCCTGATTGGGTGAAAGGCTCCAGTCGTCCAATAGGGAGCGATTGAAACCTATTTTTGTAAAAAAAATTCCTGCAGTATATTTCTGTAATTTTAAATAAAAAAATAGATTATTCGTACAATAAAATTCGACTATGCTCACCGTGCGCCGCGGACCACCACCGCAGACGCAAACCCAACCCACGCGTTGCATGTTCAAGCGGGCCCCGGGTGAGCCGGCTGCTGCATGCGATGCAGCAAGCAGAGCTTTCTCTCCTCCGGTCCGGTCTTCCCTCCTCCCCGTCACTCGCTGCAGCTTTCGCGTGCCGCCGCTCCGCTCCGCTTCGGCCAGGCCTCTCTCTCTCTCTCTCTATACGTGGGCTGCGCGGTGGAGGAGCCGAGGTGAGCGTACGTTTCCGCTGCTAATTCCCCTTGTTTTTGGTCGATTGGTTTCTCGCGAGGAGGATCGGTGGTTCTTGGTGTGGAGATTTTGGTTTTGGTATGGCCGCCTCGTTTCGTCGCCAAGGAAACCCGTTTGATTTTCTGGGGGGGGGGGGGGGGGGGTTGAATCACAGATTGTTATCCTGTTCGTGCTTTGCTTCTGGGCGAAAGCGGCGTCCCGCGCGATTCGGTCTTCGGCCCTAGTCGTAGCGAGATGGGCTTGGTTGATCCTTCGTCCATCTCGCTGCCGTTTCGTTCGTGCGCGCTGTGGTTCGTTTGCCTTTGACGACGAGCTCTTGAATCGTCAGGTGGTGAATCTTTTACTTGCGATCGTCGAAACTTGGCGCATCGAAGAGCTCACCATGTTGTTTTCCTTTTGATCTTGGTAGCTCGATGGGCTCTTGTGATCAGGTTGTAAATGCGAATTTTTATTCTGTTCTTTCTTAAATCCGTTTGTGTTCTGCTCCAGAAACACAACCTCGAGGAAAGATTCGTTTCCTAATGACATTTGGCAGGATTAAGCATGGGTAGTA